>CM046453.1:32130714-32748214 GCA_025506515.1 Flaveria trinervia | reverse complement strand
CATAAAAGTACTAAAGTAGAATGCTTTGGATGTTTCACACTCTACCTTAAAAATATTCTTAGTGTGAGATCTTCTGAAGCCAAGACCAATATTTTCTGAAACCAAACATGAAGTCTTCCAAGCTTCAAAGAGAAAGTCTTCCAAAGCCAACACTTGTAGACAGACTTCTTCCGAAGACTTTTGAGTACATGCTTTATCTGATGTACCTTTTACCATAAAGTTGGACTACCTTTCTGCTACAATTGTGTTTGACTCACCAACTTTCACAAGTTGGTGAAAGGTCCATGCTTTTGGTAAACTATACATTGAGGTCTTGAGTATGCTACTTTCTACTTTATATACTTTTATACTTTTTGTAATATATTAGGATATGAGTTATGGCATGTTATAGTCACTAGTCAAAAGACAATCCACCTTTTAACTCTATATTGATTTTATTGTTGTCTAGAACATGTATTCGGCTGGCCTTCAAAGTATGGCTGGCTGTAGAATGTAGTATAAAGTATCTCAGGTCCCTTTGTAATCTTTAATCCTTTATGCTTCATAAACACTTGTAAGGAACTTCAGAGCAATATACAATATTCTTAAAAACCAAACACTTGTGTTCTTGTTCTTGTTCTATTTCTTTATTACTTGTGTTACTTAGTATCAAAGTGTGACTGGTTGGTAGTTCCCCAAATGATAGTGAAGTGTTATAACTCAACTCTTCGCATTGTGTGTTGTGTTGTAAGTGACGAACCCCTTAAACTATCCTGCAATTGGTATCAGAGCTTTCCAGGCTCTTGATTGTAAGATCTCACCATCTTATGATCCCTCACACACAAAATACTTCACATCTCAAATGGCAGCTATTACTAAAGGATGTTGGAGTGACTCTTGAAAACATGGACATTGTAAGGAAGTTTATGTTCCTCTTCCTAGGCAATGGACACATAACTATGTTGTTATCAAGAGAATTAAGAACCTTAAGACTCTTATTTGACTGAGTTATATGGTATCTCAGTGGATACCAAATGGAGATAAACATGCAATGTTCATCTGGTAACTCCAGCAATCAGATGAGTTTAGCCCTGCATGTGACTGAAACGGATAGCATAGAAACTCAACATCATCTAATATGCTATCTCCTGACAACTCACAAAAGGGTCCTTTCATCACCTTCCCGAAGACACCAAGAGAAAGTGACACTTAAGGAAGCCAATTCCAAAAGACAAGTTCTTCACATGCCTTATGTCTTCGGATGATCTAGAGTACATGGAAGTAGTCCAGCAGATCGCTCCTCTCACTCACAGAGGCAAGAAGTTCTACAATAGGACATGAAGGAAGTTTCCAAGCAATACAGCCAGTGAAAAGTTTGGGCTGGATAAAAGCAAAGTCAAGTGTTACAACTGTAACCAAATGGGCCACTTTGCTAGGGAGTACATGGCACTAAGAACAAATGGTGGCCAAACACCAACTAGACCAAACTACACTGAGAAAGCCACCCAGAATGAGAAGCCAAAACAACAAGGTGTTGTGTTGAAGAAGGAGGCTTTGACTGGAGTTTTTAGGTGGAAGATGTATCTCCAAACCAAACACTAATGATTGACCATGATGAAGCAAATATATTGGAACATCTCTGTACACCCGAATGTTTTGCTAAAGTTTATAAATACAGATCCTACAACTTAGAGATGAGATCTAATCTTGAGTCCTTGAATATCTGAAAATCAGATTTCAAAAGATCTGAAAATGATTATAAACTAAAAATAAAGGACTTAGAGAAAACCATTTTAGTTCTTAACAAAATGGTGTTGTTGTGAGGAGAAACATGACACTGATTGAAGCTGCAAGAACTATGTTATCCGACTCTAAGATGCCCATCACCTTCTGGGCAGAGGCAGTAAACACTTCTTGCTATGTGTAGAATAGAGTTTTAGTGGTTAAGACATATGGTAAAACTCCTTATGAACTTTCGCACAAGAGGAAACCTTTCATTGGTTTTCCTAGGTCATTTGGATGTTCTTACACCATCTTGAATACCAAAGATCAAATTGCCTTGTTGCTAAGAAATCAGATGATAGACATTTCATTAGATACTCTTCTCAAGCTAAGGTTTATAGAGTATAGAATCTCAGAACCAGAATAGTTGAGGAGTCAGCCAATGTGACCTTCAATGAACACACACCCAGTGTAAATAGTTTTGGTCTTGATTGGCTATTTGATCTTGATTTAGTCACTAATTATTTTAACAAATCTTATGAGATTGACTTCGGAAGTAGAGTTAGTCTTCGAAAGTTGATCTTTTACTTTGTCTTCGAAAGAACTCTACTTTCCTTTGAAAGTTCCATACTTGGCTTCGGAAGCCTTTTCTAAGTAGCACCAAAATTTGTCTAAGTGATTTGGTTTTGGTTGCACCAGCCTTCTTCTTGATCCAACAAACTCCTCCTAGACTGATGCTACCAAAACCTCACTTTTTTTTGCTCCTCAAAACCATCAGCACCAAGGAAAGTAAATATTTATTAGTTTCTTTATTCTTCCCTGAAGTGGTGCTGAGAAGCTTGTACAGATCATTAGTTGACAAGAAATCTAGTTTGTCACCCTGAATGATATGTACCCTTTGTTGTGTCCCTCTGAAAAGAGTTAGTTAATGGGAGCTATAATCATACTCCCATCTAACTATAGGTTCCAATTCAGGACCCTCCACCATCTGTAGAAAGGTTATGCCTTTGATGGGAGGTCTATCCTTGTCTTCCTTTCTTCTCAGCTTCAACTCTTCTTAATCTTAGCTTTTGCAGTTAACTCAACAACATGAAGACTGTTGAGATGATTTCTGATATGAGCAGCAGTTTCAGAGTTGGAGGGATTAGAGAATGGTTTCTCTGCTAACTCAACAATGTCAAACCTGCTAGAGTGTAGCAGAGAGGAGGCATTCAGCCTATTGATTTCTCCATTTTCTCTTTCCAGAACAAAGTTGTGAGAGGCTTTATCAAACCTCCACTGGATTATTTTCTTTCTTGGCATAAGAGGCTGACTAGGAATCTTGTCCTCTTTCTTTGTATCAAGTAGAGTCACCAACTTTCTTCTTAGTTTCTTCTCTTCATCATTTAATGAGTCTAAGTTGAGACCTAGAAGTTTAGCAGCATGGTCTAGTGTTCCTCTAGGCAGATCAAGAAACTGATCTCTTGTGAGGGAACGTGAAGATCCATCAACATAAGTCAGTTTGGTTGAGTCTTCCTCAAAGGAGATGTCACTCAAGGTTATGCAGTTGGTGAGCATTGTCTTGATTGCCTTAAACTCCTCTAGAGAGAGATGTTTAGAAGGCTAAGGGGATGGTTTGGAAGGTTATTGGGTAGGTTATGGTGTTGTGGTTCTGGAAAGTGTCTTGGGTTGAAGGATGGGTAGTTTGGGTGGTTGAGGTGAGTAAGGATAGTGGTGTGGGTTAGGTGGGAAAGGTTCATTTTAATGGTGAATGCTGAGGGAATTGGTTCAGGTTTGGGTTGAGGGGTTGGTGTGAAGGTCATCCCATGTACCCTTTTATACATCTCTCTCCTTTTGCCCAAACGACTATCAGCCTTGATTTCACTGATAATTCATTGTAGTTTCGTTTAATACATTAGTCCCACCTGGCTTCCAAAGAAGCTGTGAGCCCGGAGATAGTCCTTCATCCAGGCTTTCTCACCTATTTTCTTCGTTGTAGTGACCCTAGCTTCTTCTTCTTTCTTCTTCTTCTCTTTCAACTTATCTGTTGCAGCTCTTTTTCTCTCTTTCTCCACTTGATCCTGCTCTTTGTTGAAGAGCCATAGGATCGTTTTATCATTATGTGGAGATAGCTCTTAAAGAGAGAAACCTATGGAGGTTAGGAAAGCTATCTTTCCCTCCTGAGTTGCATGTCAGCTTCCCTCTTTTCTCTTTCTTTTTCTTCCTCTAAGGGCAACCTTGCTGCTTCCATTTGTTGTTCAATTTGCTGTATGGTTTCCATTTCTAGCTCTATTAACTCCTCTAGTGGTAGCAGGAGTATGTCTTCATTGATGACTCCAAGATTGATGAGCCGGTCAATGACCTCAGCTCTCTTCTTGTTGTTAACTGCCTCCTGGTTGGCTACAACTATTTTTGAACTATCAGCTAACAGCTTCCTAGTTGGAAGTTTACCTTTTCTTTTGAGTTTCTCAATCCTTTCCTCCTCCTGAAGCTCTTTTTCTATCATTTTCTTCTTACTTTGTCATCTTTTGATGTGCTTGACTTCAGTGGTTCTTGGAGGGACGACTCAGGTTGCAAGAGAGGTAGTGAGGATGTCTAAGCTAAAGGTTTGTTGAGAAATTCCTCACTATTCACCTCAGATGCCAGCTCTAGAATTGCATCTGTGATGATTAGATCCTCGGATAGTGAGAACAGTCCTTCCGCAGCTTCCATTTCAGCTTCGGAAAATTCGGCTTGTTCTTCCAGGGCTTTAACTTCAGCTTGGAAGTTTGAGGGAGTGCAGTTTTTGTCCTAACTGTTTTAGTTGCTGGGCCATTAGTCCTCATTTCCCCTTTAACTGAATCTCAAGTTCCATGTGGACCTTAGGTTGACCAACTTCTTCCACAGTGGTAGTAGGTGCACTTAGCCTCTGAAGCTCTTTAGTTCCAAAATACATCATTGCCGCATTAGGGCTAGGCTGATCAAGAGAGGATCTCAACAGAAACTGTGAGAAGAGTCTGTAGAGATCTATGAGCATCCTTGGGTCAATTAGTAGTATAACTTGGGATGGCTCAGAAAAAGTTGTAATGGGAGCCGAATATTGAGAAGTTGAAGTTTGGCTCAGTGGTTCCTCTGATGTTTGTCTCTAAACATTCTCCTCCTTTTTGGTAGCATCATCTTGAGAGCTAGATGAGCTAGAGGAAGAGGTCAGGGAGACCTGAACAGGTACATGCCTAACAAATCTCTCAATTTGTTTCTCAGCTAGTTGAGCCTTGAGGTTGTAAATCTCAAGTTGCTGAGTGGTGAAACTTTCTTCTAAAGTCCTAACCTTGGATTCAAGGTTTGAGACTTTAGATAGTAGGTCATGAATGAGGAGTTGCATACTTCCCTCATCTTCTTTTGAAGAATCACAGGGAGATGAGGTAACATACCTAGTATGTTCAGCCTCATCACCAGATGTGGTTTCTTAGCACCCTGGTTTCCCCTACTTAGTGATGTCTATTTCAGAGTCATCAAAAGGCATGGTTGCCACAAATTCAGTCTCAGAAATGTTACCACTGTCCAAAAGGTCCATTGAGGCACCTTTTGTAATGGCAGCTGAATCTGCATGAGTCCCCTCCACATCAGTGGGACTCACCTTAGTAAAGGTTTGCTGATGGGGGCTAGAGATAAAAGGTCTCTCTAGGCTATGTTGATCTTGGAGAGGGTGTTATAGATCAACTTCATTTCCATGAAGGGATGTAATCTCTTCATCAGTTTTGAAGAGAAGGTCAGTGAAAGATAAGGAGGTTAAACCTACTAACCCGGGACCTTGGTCAATGTCTACAGGAATTGAGCCTCTAGTGGGACTATCCCTTGTTGGCTGCTTAAAGAAGTGTAAATACTCACCCTAAGGGCTTTCAGATTGGGTAGTTGGCTCATTGGTTTGAGACTGAGAAGGATTAAGACCCATATTGAGGTCAATGGTGAAGGATGGTGAGACCTCACGCTGAGTGGGAGCCCAATGTTCCACTCTAGCCTTTTTGGATTGAATAGGAGAAGCTTGTTCAATCAGAGTAGATTGAACAAGGGTTTGTTTGGGGCGTCTTTGGTAAGTGATGGTGATGGGGAAAGAAGGTAAATTGGTAGTGTGGGGCAGTTGCTGGTGTGGGTTCATCACCTGTGGGGTCAACAAGGATGTCACAAGGAGCTATTTTCTCAGTCATACCTGGAAGTAGAGAAGTGTACCTTCCAGTGAAGTTGGTGGACACCTTCTTCAGAGTCTTGAAGATGGTAGGCCTCATTTGAGGGATAATCAGAGTGGCTGCACACACAAGCTGACTCTGGTCGAGCTCACAGTTGATAATATGCTGAAGAAATCTGGGATACATAAAGAATGTTTCCCTCTAGAGATTTCCAATGAGATTGGTCAGCATAAATCTTGAGTAGTTGAAGCGAAGGCTCTCACATTCCATGAACTAAGCACCCTGGTTCGTATGGAATTTGGTCCCATCCCCAGATTATTGGACAGACAGTGAAGGACAACGTGCAGAAGGAACTTCCAGTTGTATGCAAAGTTAAATTTGTAGACAGTTGACCTGCAGACGTCTCCATCATATCCCATGAGAATGTAGGTGGTGTCTAAATCTGCTTTGGGGAACTCTATGGGCGCACCCTTATCATGACGCTCGAGATGCTCCCTGATAGTTGTTCAGTGATGACCAACTCTTGGGCACAAATGCTGGATCATATTACACGAACCCCATTTAGGGTTTCAACTTGACCGTTACCCCAATGTCCAGCAATGTGATTGGTGTAACAATGGGATTAACAGTCAGGGTGTGATGACCCTAAAAATAAAGTTAGGCAAAATTAACTTATGAATAAATTCTATTATGTGTTCTTATATATATAAATTATGAATGTTTATAGCTCATATGTAAAATTGTATGTATGCATGTTACATGCATACCTTACGAATTCATGTGCCATATTTTGTTAAATACATACGTATATTATATGTTCATATGCATATATATATATATATGTTGCACGTATGCATGGTTGCATGCATGTATAACTTTACGTATGCATGTATCCATATTCATAAGTCATGGATCTCAAAATATGATCTAATATTTCAACTTAACATACCATTCACCAAATAATACAAAAACATAACCCCAAACAAACACCACAATACAAAGAAACTTACACCAAAACAAAACTAAGTAAACTTTATACACCCAAAACTCAAGCATCATTTAAGCTCATAAACTCGGTTCATTAGAGTCTTGAGCAATCCGATTAGCAACCTAAACAATTGTTAAGCTTTGCAATAAAGAAATTGATGATTCATTACACCCATAGTTGCCACCTAGCTCCAAAAGACACTCACCATGCTTTGTTTCTTGCCACCTTATAAGTCTAGTACCCTAGAGCAATGATGGAGTCCCCTCCATTAAATTCGGCCGAGACCCCATAAGACCCCATCGGTTATTTCATAAACCACACACACCATCTAAACTACCATCTTAAACACTCTCAATCACCACTCCTACAAAACTCTCGGTTCTTCCTCAACAACCGCACACACTACCAACTTAACCCTCGGTCACCTCCACTCTCCACTCAAGGTTACCTTCATCATTTCTCTAAGTGCTCGGTTATCACCACAATCAACCATCATCATCTTCCATCGGTTGTCACAAGAAGAACAAGACGCAGGAACCTTCGTTTAACTTGGTTCGACAGAGAAAGAAGCTGCCATCAATTATCCCCACCTCTTTTCATTATCAAAATGAAGGTTTCACTCTAAACCATGTCTAAGTTAAAATTACAAAGACTATACATATGATAACTCTTATAATTTAACATCTAAGATCTTTATGAATCTATGAACATATCAACTTTATTTAAAAAGTCAGTAAGAAGGTTTTAAGAATCTGAAATAAATAAAATGAAACCTGAAAATCGAAAATTATATAAAAGAAATTATCAATTAAGGATTAAAATCTTATGTGCAACTTGTTAAACTCAGATTATTGTGTTATAGACTATGATTGTGGGAACAAACATTGGAAGCATGTTTAGAATACTAGGAATTATTATTCTGCAGATTTTGATACCATTCCTATATATAAAATAATTTATATGAATTATTTTAGTATTTGAAGGAAAATTTATGCTGGAAGAACTGAACCTGGGATGATATTGAGAAAACTCTATGTTAAACCTTACGAATTATAGGAACTACAAAAAAAGTTTCATGACCTAACTTGAAGTTATGAATAAGTTACGAATTTATAGATTTTCTGTCACATAAAAATCAGGAAAAATACTTTAACTTTGCAATAAATTATGAGAAAATTTCAGAAAATATGAAAAACTGAAAAGAACATTGTGTACGAAAATAGGATTTTTTGGACATATTCTGTTATTTTTACTAAATATTAGTAAAATGATGAAAATCATGAAAATTGACTCTGCTATGATTTAAGATTTGGGAAAATTGTGAAGAGTTATAAATATTGTGCCAAATATTCCGATCAAATTTGGGAATTTTTAGAAACCAGAAGGTATTTTAATAATTTATTGGAATATTATGAAACTTATAGAAAATAAACTGTAAACAAATAAAATATGAAATTTTACATGTCTGATGTTTAGACCCATTTATTATAAAAATTTTATGATATATGAAGTACTGAAAATTTTGAACAAAATATTGGTATTTTCTAAGCTATAAATATTTTTGTTTATAGGTCCACTCTTCGAGTAAAGGTGAGATTCATAGCCCCATTTTTATTTCTATAAACTTTTGGGGGGAAAACATACTATTGATTTTATGATTGATGCAAATTTTTGAGATGTACTGTCATTTATGTTAGAACCATTAATTCGGATGCGAAGCCGTTGGATAATATAAGACTTAGGAAATAATTTCCTGCATCAATAGAATGAGTGTTGTGATGTTATATTATCTGATTTATGAATTATGTTATGACAGTATGGTTGATCTGATTATTAAGTAAGGTTTGGTTGTATTTGATGCATCAATAATATTTTATGTAAGATAAATCTATGAACTCACCAACATTATGTTGACTATTTTGAGTATGTTTTTTCAGGAATTCATCATGTCTAACAGCTTAACGTTCTCTTTTGATGTGTATAACGGCTGGGGAGAAGTTATGGTTGAAGTCTGTGTGAATCTAACTATGAATATGTATGATCTCAGCATACCGGTGGACGCTCATTTCCACCGTTACTAAAGATGTAGCAGTTAGAAAATGTGTTGTAATAGGATTATAATTAGATCAAATTTTGACTATCATGATTTAATGAAATCCTAACTTTATTATTATCTTATGAAGTATGTTTTGTTATGTTTAAATATATGTTGCTGTGCTATCTGAAACTCTGTTAATCAATGAGTTATGTACAAACAAGTCACACCAAATAATCATTCATGTTTCCGCCGGGATGTGACACAGGGCAGTGTAGTAGGATGACTGGGTGATGAAGGAGATGATTTCAGAGAAGTCCGCATCTATTGAAGAGTCAAGAAGTGCGACTTGATTGTGTTGAGGATTTAGGGCCATTGGGGAAAATTTGAAGGTAGAAGAGTTTGAGCTTGGGTGAATTAGGGAGAAAGGAAACTTTTAGGGCAGTAAAAATTATGCTAAGAAGATGAAAGTGAATAGTCGGGATTATTTAAAAGAGGGTGAAATGGCGGTAATGGGGTAGGATAAGGTGATGTGATGTTTTAGTGTATGAAGTGACAGGGGCGGCAAGGTTTAGTTCAGTTAAATAATCCGACATCATTAGCAAAATCTTTACTTTTTAATGGTGTGGGCCCCAAGAGATTTCCGTTACACAGTAAAATCTCTCTTCCGAATATAAAACGTTTCCGAAGGTAATTTGTCTTCCGAAGGCAATTGCTACTTCTAAAGGTAAAAAGTTACTTTCGAGAGTAAAGATTGCTTTCCGAATGGAGAGGTTTTGTAAGTGTTGATACATGTATGTCCCTAGATCATAATATGAAATGTAATAGATCTTGTTTATCTGATTCTGGTGTAATTTGATATGATTAATGAAATGATATTGGTTGTTTGTGATTTGTAATGTCTAATATTTCATTAATGAGTTGATATTAAATTGGTTAATTAGGTTAGCGATTGTTTGAATGGTACACATAATGTTTATTAATTAATACATTCAAAATTAACGTAATGAAGTTCTCATGCGAATGGCCCATGCTAATGGACCATAAGCATGAATAACTTCATACGAATGACTTAGTCGCACGACTGAACCGGGAGACTGGATTAGTCGTATGATTGACACATAAGATTGGCTCAGTGGCACGACTGAACACTCAGTCGTGCGGATGAATCAACCGCATGGTTCAATCGCACGACTGAACCATACTAATGGTTTATTCACACGATTGAATAATACCAACCTATAAATACAACCCAATTCGTGAAAAATAAGGGCTTTTGATTAATTACGATTCCAGATGTACTCTAGCCGTCCAGAACCCTCACAATTCGTTCTCCAAGTTCATAGAACACATTAGATCAATTCCCAATCGATTTCTAACGTTAGTTTCAATTCTTGATTGATTCTTCGTGTGTTCTCACTGATTGGATCGCCAATCAAATAGGATTCCGCATTATTTGATCTGGTTTACACGCTAATCTCCAGGTATTTCGTTCAAATACCAGGTCCTAACAAGTGGTATCAGAGCCATAGGCTCTTGATTCATGTGATTCAATCAATATTGATAAAAAGCTTGTGTTTTTGCACTAAAAACGCAATCTTTTGTGTCAAAAGTGATCTTGGACGTTCCCAGCTCATCAATGTTTGGTTTCTACAGACTTAGGCGATTAGACCTTGCGAAAGTTCGATTTTTTACGGCTAAAACACGTTTAACCTAGAAATTTTCGCAAAACAGCAGCTTGAGTTGCACGAGTGAGCCATTCGCACGACTGGACCTCATTCGCATTGCTCAGACGCACGATTGGACATAGTCGCATCTCCATTCGTACGATTGAACCTTTCGGTCGTACTGTTCATACGCATCAGATTCATTCGCACGACTGAGCTAATCGCTTAGTTCAGCCGCACGATTGAACCAGTCGTAAAGTTCATACGCACGACTAGACCATTCTCACCCTTTAGTCTCCCCGGTGACAATTTGTTTTATTAGACTTAAAGTTATTCGCAATGGAAGATCAAATGTCAGCCTTTACTGCTGGAAAGGACTCTAGGATATAGAACCTGCTGTTGCTTGAGAGTGAGGTGGGTAATCATAATAAACCACCAAAGCTCTTGACGTTAGATGAGTTTCCCCACTGGAAACAACGTTTTGAGATCTACCTCAACGGAGTGGATCCGAATCTGTGAGAAGCCATCGAGATTGGATATAGTACACCGGTGGGAGCTGGGAGTTAAGCTAACGTTAGGAGGGATGACGGACATGCAGAAAGTCAAATACAATGCAGAAAAAAGAGTTTATGCATTGATTACACAATCTATTCCTAAAGACATATTCCACCAGTACTCAGAAAATAAGCAGTCCAAGAAACTTTGGGATGAGCTAGAAAAGAGGTACGACGGGAATGCTTCGTTAAAGGCAATCAAGGCTAAGGAATTAAAGAAGGAATTCGATAACTTCTCATGATGGGAAATGAGTTGGACGATGTTATAGATAGATTCTACCATCTGATGAGTGAACTACATACACATGGGGTGGCTACTACCATGGAAGAGAAAGTTACTAATTTTGCAGACGGATTGCCTAAAAGTGGGCTTCATTCGTGTCTAATCTTAGACAGAATGGAATGCTGGAAAAACTGGATATTAATGACTTCATTCTTAAGTTGCGAGAAGAGTCACTTAGGATGAAGTACAGAGCTCAGAAGTCTTCATACAATCAAAATCCAGCTTTATACAATGCCACGCCTCAAGCTAAGACATCTGGAGCACCTCTCCAGACTGCATTTGTGTCAAGCTCATCGGGTCCTTCACATGCGTCTCCTTCAGGATCAGACACATCGAGACTTTCTTGTTCCCACTATATTGGATCCGAAGCAAGTGCTACTAAAGTGAAGACCGAGAATCTCGGAAATGTGACTGTGGAAGTAGCTCGAGAACACATGGATCTTTTGGCTGCAATGGTCCATTCTTATGATGAACTTGTTGCTGGGAAGATTGGAAACTGCCATCTGGCAGACGAGGACTACGAGCAGGTGGATGAAATGGAGCTTGAGAGGATGGATATAATGTGGGCTTTAGCTAGTGCTGTCCGGAGGCAAAGAAGTTTGTAAAACAAACCGGACAGAACTTGGTAGCTACTAAGGATACCACATTTGGCTTTGACAAGAGCAAAGTGACCTGCTTCAACTGTGGAGAGAAGGGGCACTTCAAAAGAGAATGTGTCATGCCTAAGAAGACGGGTAACGGGAACCCATTCTCGTCCTTCACTCCTCAAGAAAAGCAAGCTACCAGTTCTACTTCATCAACCAAGGATTCAAAAGCCTTGACTGCTCATGATGATGAAGGACAGGATTGGAGCTTTAGGTTTGTCTCACCAGGGGAATCAAACATTGCAAGTGTAGAAGATATTGACAGTGATTCCGCTAGTGAAGGAGATCTAGCAGTTGAGATAGCGATGTCACATAGTGAAGAAGCAACTGCAACCGAGGTCAGTTATAAGCCTAAAGAGGAGACTACCACGTCAGGGACAGAAAAGAGAGAATCACCTGAACCAGAGACATCTGATGCTGCGTTGATGGCTAACTCTTCTGAATCAACTCAGGCAAGTACTACTGACAAATGTTTAATAATCATGCTTGTTCTGATTGTGATACCTTTAGGAATAGCATAGATGTAAAATTTGCTAGGTTATTAGATCATAATGATAACTTAGTAAAAGATTTGCAACTATGCACGGACGCTAATAGGGTATTAAAACAAAATGAGCACAGTTATAAGAAAAGATAGACCTTTTGACTAAACAGCTTAGGGAAACCGAAGTAGTTGCTTTTAACCAAGCTAATGACATTAGGTATTATCTAAACTCCATAGAAGACATTAAGAAGGAAAAGGCAGTTCTAGAAGTAGAAGTAAATTCATTAAAACAGAAACTGCACAGTTGGACTAGTTCTTCACATAGTCCAACACTTAGTGAGAGAAAGGAACAACGGGGAGGGATTGGGTTATAAAGTGGTTCCACCACCACCTGAGACGTTGATGAACTCTAAAACTAGACCGATAAATAATAATCCCATCAAGGATCATATGGTGTCTACTCCTCTTGTTAGCGATCCAGATTCCTTATGCTCATCTCTTGACTCTGGAAACAAACAAAAGGAGGCCACATCAAAGGCAAAGGATAAATTGCCTTGTGTTAATCTGGAAAAAGAGTGGGAAAAGGTTAATTTAAAGTCAGGGTCAAACAAAGTCAAATCAGGACCTAAAAGACTTCGAAGGTTAATCTTTCACATATCGAGAAAACACCAAAGAATTAGAACCAGAGTCAAAACCTAGAGTGAGTTATGTTACTAGAGTGTCACACATTTCTCCACAAAGAAAGTTTAATCATAAAGTTGATAGCAGGTCGTGCTACAACTGTGGTGAATATGGACACATTGCCTCCTATTGTCACTGCTATCAGACACCTAGGAAGAAGATTGAACTTCAGGTTTCAAAGCCTAGGTCTTCTAAGAGGATTTCTCTGACTCCACCTAGAAGAACCAGTGAACCTAAAATTCAACCTGTAAGTCAGTCGACTGTTTATCACAAACAGGCCTTGCACAAATCTGGATTATGGAAGGAGAAGACATCCTCTGTGTCTGACAATAATGAGAAGAAGGAACCTGAGCTACCCTCTTCCTCTAAGGGTCAATGGGTAGAATTTATGATGTGTGATGCCTCGGGGAATTCCAAGCCAGTAAAGGCTTGGGTTCCTAACCCAAACTAATCCTTTACTTTGTGTGTGCAGGGTGTTCGATACAGTGCTGAAACTAACACGTGGATAGGAGACACGGAGCATCCAGGCACATGACAGGAAACAGAGCTCTTTTATCAAACGTCAAGCAAATAAAAGGAGGACATGTTTCGTTTGCTGGAAACAAGGGTGGCTATATCACAGCGTAGGGAGAAGTGGGGAATAAGAAAGTTAAGTTTGATAAAGGGAACTACGTTCAACAACTACAAAATAACTTACTTTCTGTTTCCCAAATATGTGATAAGGGATTTAAAGTCATCTTCGACAACAAGAAGTGTTACATACTAAAGAAAGACTACGTGATCCCAGAGGACCAAGTTTTGATGACTGCTTCAACATATAAAGATCTTTATGTCTTGGATCTGTCAACAGCTTCTACAATGGATCATGAGGTTCAGTGTTTTCTATCTAAAGCTACTGAAAAGGATTCCATCTCCTGGCATAGGAGAATGGGACACATTAGTCAAAGGAAGATGAATCACTTGATTCAGAAGGATCTGGTGAGAGGAGTTAATGTTAAGAACTTCCAGCTTCCTGACTTTTGTGTACCTTGCAAGAAAGGCAAACAGACAAAGAAGTCTCATACGGAAAAGAAAGTTCATTCAATAGAACTACCTCTTGAACTTCTTCACATGGATCTGTTTGGTCCAGTCAGTACAAAGAGCATTGCAGGCGACTTATACTGTTTTGTGGTCACTGATGACTACTCAAGATTCACTTGGGTAATGTTTCTAAAATTCAAATCAGAAACATTTGAGTCATTCAAGGAGTTGGTAACCACACTGGAATCTCTCTACAAGCTGAAAGTTAGACAAGTACTCTCAGAAAATGGAATGGAATTCAAGAACCAGTGGATGGAGACATACTACAAGGAAGAGGGAATTGTGCATCAATTCACTTCTGCCTACACACCTCAGATGAATGGCGTTGATGAGAGAAAGAACAGAACTTGATAGAGACAGCACAGACTATGCTGGCAGACTCGAAACTGCCTATCCAATTCTAGAATGAGGCAGTGGCGAATGCATGTTATACACTGAATCGAGTCCTGATAGTCAAGCGCCACAGGAAAGACATGTTAGGAGCTACTACAAAGACGCAAACCGAACTTGGAGTATCTCGAACCATTTGGCGCGCCGTGCACACTTCTGAAGAAGACACAAGAGGGTAAATTAAGCGAGAAGGCAGATGAAGGCATCTTTCTAGGATACAAAATACCGAACAAGCGAGTTTACAACAACTCAACAGGTCTAGTAGAGGTGTGGTGTAATGTTGACGTTCAGCGATATACCACACCACCTACTGGCAAAGGACCCGCCTACTTTTTCGACTATGATGGATTCTTCAAGTCCTTCAACATCCCTCTCTCTCCCTCGGATGACGAGTTAGCTACACGAATGATGTATGATATCTTGAATACACCAACATCTAGCTCACAGGGAGAATCATGTACTCAGTCAGGGGAAGTGGTCAACGACAGTGACTCGTCCTCTGAAGATGAAGCTGAAGAAGATAACCAGAACAGTCAGGAGGAACAGGTTCCAGTTCCTGAAACTCCACAAGCATCTACCAGTGATGCACCTTTGACTTCAGAGCCTCAAACTCCAACTACCTCAGATGCAGAACCAAATGTTCATAATCTCGGCTCTGAGGTAGATGTTCCTACTACTCTAGGATCATGAATAAACGTCTATCATCCATTAGACAATGTCATTGGAGATGTTAGATCAGGAGTACAAACCCGAAATCAGCTATACTCAGCTGATTACGCCTCAGTTATGGAGAAGGGATATATTCATGATGGTGCTTATCGGTGTTTTGTCTCACAATTTGAGCCAAAATACGTCAGTGAAGCACTAAATGATGAGGCGTGGGTGAGTGCAATGCAAGAAGAACTTCTTTAGTTCAAGAAGTTAGGTGTATGGACTCTGGTTGATAGACCTAAAGGTGCTAAAGTAATTGGCACCAAATGGGTCTTGAAATGCAAGAAGGATGACCAAGGGGTCATTATCAGGAACAAAGCTCGACTGGTGGTTCAGGGTTTTCGCCAAGTCGAGGGAATTGATTACAATGAGGTGTTTGCACCCGTGGCACGGATGGAAGCCATTCGTATATTCCTTGCCTATGCATCATACATGAAGATTAAAGTCTATCAATTAGATGTGAAGAGTGCATTCCTTCATGGGGAAATCAGAGAAATAGTCTATGTAAGTCAACCCGAGGGATATGAAGATCTGTATCATCGAGATAGAGTCTTCAAGCTCGACAAGGCTTTATACAGGCTTCATCAAGCTCCAAGAGCTTGGTATGAGAAACTATCTACTCATCTTGTGAAACACGGCTTTCGCAGGGGAGTAATTGACTGCACGCTGTTCATTAAAGATAAAGATGGTGACCTACTGCTCGTACAGATCTATGTTGATGACATAATTTTCGGTTCAAAGAACGAATAGTTATGCAAAGAGTTTGAAGCAGTTATGAAGAAAGAGTTTGAGATGAGTGCTATGGGGGAGATGAAGTTCTTTCTCGGGCTACAGGTGGATCAAACACCAAATGGGATCTTTCTACATCAGACCAAGTACGTAGGAGACATTCTCAATTGCTTTGACATGGAGAATGCATTTGCTGCTGGTACTCCACTTGCTACGAATCACGACATAGCACCTGATGAAAATGGAGATCTTGTAGATGCCACGATGTACCGAGAACGATTGGATCCCTCATGTATCTCACTGCCTCAAGACCTGATATCATGTATGCTACATGTTTATGTTCTAGATATCAGGCTAAACCTAAGGTCAATCATCTGATCGGGGTCAAAAGGATTTTTCGCTATCTAAAGGGTACACCCACACTTGGGTTGTGGTATCCTCATCATGATGATTTTGAGCTCACGGCGTATAGTGACTCGGATTACGGAGGCTGCAAGACGAACTACAAGTCTACATCGGCAGGGTGTCAATTCTTTGGGAGAAGACTAGTGACTTGGCAGTGTAAGAAACAGACATCGGTTGCATTATCCACCTATGAAGCCGAATATGTTGCTGCTGCAAGTTGCTGTTCACAAATCGTCTGGATTCAACAGCAAATGGGGGATTACGGTTTAAAGTTCTCCTCTACTCCTATTTGTGTTGATAACTCTGCTGCAATTGTAGTAACTAAAAATCCTGTCCAACATCCTAAGACCAAACATATCGGTATTAAATACCATTTCATAAAAGACTGTTTTGAAAAGAACTTAATTGATGTGGTAAAAATTAATACTGATTTTCAACGCGCTGACCTCTACACTAAAGCCTTTGATAAACCATGTTTCTAATATTTGCTAGAGATCAACGACGTTAAAAAGAAAAGTGATGTTATTCCTAATGATGATCATGTGTAGTTCGATGTAGGTTAGTTAATTTTTCCTTTTATTTTATTGGTTTATTTTAGTCTGTTTAATTTAAACTCATGTTATTTTGCTGGTTATTAAAATCCTAAAATAATTAAACCAGTTATGATTTTAGTATTTTAGGGGGAGGATAAGTCAGCAAGTTAACATTAAAAAAAACAAGGTAGAAGGAGTGGAAAGCTGATATAAGGTAGATCGTATCTGTGATACCGATTCAAACCCTTGGAATATGATAGTACACAGGGACAAATCAAGAGGGACCTTGAAATTTTAATTTAGAAAAGGTGCAAAAATTCAAAGTATAAGTCTATGTTGTCTAAGTAATATAAAAGGGAAGATGATAGAAAAACTCGTAACTCTTAAGGTAACACAATGAGAGTAGACCTAGAGGTTGCTAGACCACAATGATATGTCGGTAGATTCAACACAATAGATGATTAGACCTGACTGGTGATCTCAAGATCAAACTAATGGTTCAACTGACTGTGGGCTCCCATCTTATCACTGGTTAACACAATCAACTATATTCCAATAAGGGGTAATGAGCATATAAACGCCACAAATGTGTGCGGATGACCATAAATAGAGCAAAGCACGAAAAAATGAAATAAAAATGCTATCAAGCTAATGACTTATGTTATTGGTGCATTTGGTGCAACATAAAATTAAACTGCTCTAACAAGGAGATAGGTTGTGTGCCTTCTGCTGTGCGATGGCACTGACCTGAGGATAAGCATAACCTAGATATTCTAGAATTCATCGTTGTTTGCCGCCTCTCTACTGTGCGATGGCAGTGACCTGAGGACTGGCTTCTCTTTGAAAGCTCTAAGAATAGTCTCTCCTTGTAATAATACCTGTAGACCGCTCAAAAGCTCCTGAGGAATGTTGCTTACCATATAAGTGTGGGATCCACAAATGTTAGTTGAAATAATTAAACCTAAAACAATCACTAGTTTGGGTCAAAAGTCTGTGTATGGATTTAAGTGGACAAACATATTGACAATCATTGTGACTGCAATTCTTGAAAGTTTGATTCAATGTGGTAATCTAAGAGCTTCAGTATAATTTCCTAAAGTTGCAAATGACTCTAGATGAACACCAAGAATTGAGCATCAAAAGATTTTGATAACAAGTCCAAACTGATTTGAACTGCCTGTATGATTCCAAAATGGAATTGGTCCAGGTATGGTCAATCTAAGTTAAAGCTGTCTATTCCGGAACCAAATCCAGTAATTTCCATCTCAGGACTTATCTCTCACAAAAAGCAAAAACAATTTTTATTTTTAGTTTAATTTCTAATTTATTCAGTCGTTTTAGTTTGTTTGTTTGTCGGATTACATCAGGAAAATCAGTAAGGGATCAACTCACTAACAGGGTCATGTCTGAGATGACCACATATGTGTTAAAAGTTAAATCAGTCACGTCTGAGGTGATAAAAAGGTTTTCAAGTCAAAACGATCATGTCTAAGATGATCAACTGCTCATAACGTAAATTTCTGCAATTAAGGGATTTTAAAAGTTAAATATTCAAATTGGCAGAAAAGTTAATAAATATGACCTATTCGTACGAATGGACCATGAATATGGACTATTCAACCGAATGGCCCATACGATTGGCCCAGTCAGATGATTAAGGGAGAATGAGTGAGTCAGTCGCACGACTGAGATTCAGTGGGACGACTGAAGAAGGACGATTGAACCAATCGCACGACTGAGTCCCACTCGCACGACTGAAAGGTGCGTATGAGCTCAGTCGCACGATTGAATCTAGGGTTAATATAAATAGAAGGGGAGTCGTTCGCGGAGACTCACCACCTTCAAAATCACCCTGAATTGCACGAATTAACCCAACTCTGCAAAAAATTCAATTGATCGCAAAACCCCCTGTTTCTTGATTACTGACCACCTACATCGACTCTACAGGTAATTTACTGTATAGATGCACTGCCATAACTTTAAATTTGATGAAAAAAACGGTACATTCGGACTCGCAAAGTAACCGAGACTTAAGTGACTAAATAACCTACCTAAATGACTCAAACAAACGAAAGTAACGATGTTAGGTGGTTTAAGAATGAATTGCGAGTCAAATGAACCAGATAACGATGTCTAAAACTCAAAAATGGTGAAAAAGTAATTTTGAATTGAACAGTCAGTACTTCATGCGAATGGGCAGAGTGATGAACTTCAGTCGCACGACTGAAGGGCTCAAACTGCTTAAACGCATGACTGAACGATGCGTATGAAGTTCAGTCGCACGACTGGTGTAACCGCATGAGGGTATATACGTAGGAGCCCAGTCGCACACTCAGAGGTACGTATGGGATCAGTCGCACGACTGAGTCCCATTCGTACGGTTCAATCGCACGACTGAACCCCTTTCGCATGGTTCAATCGCACGACCGAACTCCTTTCGCATTGTTCATTCGCACGCTTGAGCTCAATCGCACAATCTCAATCGCATGACAGAAAGATTTTCTTCAAGCTTAAGTTTTCATGACTTTCTTAATCAATGGTACTAATGTTTACTATCTTTGTGTAACAGATGGTGAGTAGATGGATTATGAGCACAAAGCACAATATATGTGCTCATCTGGACTTAACATCCAGAAACACTGCTGATTTCTCTGGCATAATCACATTTCTACTGAGATCGAGTATTTCACATGCCATATCTACTCCTTGCACTCCGTATCGATCCATTCAACAAGCCTTCTAGGAAGGGGCTACAGTTGATAGATTGTCTGAGCCTCATTGCATCAGAAGTACCATATTTGGAGAGGCTATTACTATTTCAGAGGAGGATCTAAGGATCGTACCACAATTGGGGGATGACGCTGATTGTCTGACTCGATTACACCCCCTCACAGTCAGAGGATGCTTTCTTAGAGCCAAATACTCTGGGGACATCAATTCTGGGGTACTCAACAAGAGTAACCTCTGTCCCCAGTTTAAATATCTTGCGCACGTGCTACTCAAGTGCATGGCTTCCAGAAAAGGTGGTTTTGATGAGCTGTCTAACCAGATGCAGAACGCGTACGTTGTGTTGGTGCTGAACCATCCGTTCAGCTTCTCCAAGATGATCTTCACCTATATGGTGGAGAACATCGAGGGGAAAGGGAAGGAAGCCTTCTGTATGTACCCGAGGTTTATGCAGATGATCATACATCAGAAGCTTCCCTCCCTGCCGAAGGAAAAGGAGGATGCGGTAGTCTTCCAGGTAATGGATGACACTACCCTGGGAAGGATGAAAGTGTACAGGGGAAAGCAAGTGAAGCCTCCTGTCAGGAGGTTGTTTGGTCATCTTGCCCGGGATGACTACGTGGTTCCAGCAAAGAGAAAGTGGCGTCACGATGATAGTGACTCTCATGTGGAACAAATAGCTCTACCCACTCATGAATCAGATGATGATGACAGTGGAGATGCTGGAGACGATATGCCTATTCCACTCAGAGGCACTGTGTCTGATTCTGTACCTCCAGTGTCCGTCACAGCTGGAGAAGTAACCGAGTCAGCAGGATTTCATCAGGATTTTGTTCTTGGCGCGGAGGAGGAGGATGAATCGGATGAGGAGCCCCTTAGGCGAACTGTGGGAAGAAAAGTTGTTCCCACTGTACATGGGTTAAGGGTGGTTGGGGAACAGCCGAGAGACTCCAGAGATACTGATACTGACCCAAGCTATGCACCGGGGTCCACAGGCAGGGTTGTAGGGGGAGCTTCCACCTCAACTGGAACAAGGAGGAAGAGAATGGCTAAACCCCATGGTCAAAATTACTTTAATTACTAATGATTTATGTGTGGAATGTTTAAATCAAACAGATCAAAATTACCAAAGAGATGAGTTTGATGTTGCTCCCCTTCAGCAGGTTAAGTCTTAGCTAACAATGATTCTTGATCTGCAAGGGATTGTCAGGAGGTCAGTGAATTATACCCCTGAAGAAAGGGAAATAATTCATGACCTATCAAATGAGCAACTCACAGAGCTTTTCGAGCTAAATCCAGATGAGATAGTAAAATATGCTCCAACATGCGATTTGACAACTGACGAAGAGCTCAACGATGTTGATGATGTAGAGATCAAAGATGTCACTGCCGAGGAGTACCCTCAGTACGCTGGCAATGAGGGTAATGTGGTCCCCAATCTGGGTGAATCCCTTGTGAGCGATACTATTGAGGTGTTGAACTATATGGAGCAAGAAACAGAGAAAGCAGAAGACACAGCCCAAGCCCCAAATGATGATGTCGACATTCGAAAGGCTGAGTGGGCTGCATATTTTGAAGAAGTTAGAGTCCAACGTACTGCACCAAAGAAGGATTCCTACACCAAACTCTATAGAGTCAAGAAACATCACAAGGTGTCAGGAAGGATCATAGCATGGGCGTACTTTGAAGATCTCACTGCGTATGCAGTTAAGAGAGAACAGGGCATAGAGTACTTCAGATTCCCACATGATCTGAAGACTCTACCAGGTTTTGAGCTCAACCAACTGGCCAAACTAAAGCTTTTGTATGCTGACCCGAGGAAGATGTCAGGCTGGTTTGAGGCTGCCCTAAAAAAGGAGTACCACACTAGATGGGTTAACTTCAGACCCCAACAGCCTACTAGGTATTTCAGAAGGTCTGAGGTTGATGCCATTACTGGCAAGCCTAAGATAGTGTTGAAGTGGAATCCTCCGCGCACAATGTCAAGAATCCCACTCAGGGAAATGCCACAGGATTTCACTCCACATTTTAAGTGGTGGTACTATGATTGGAGAACAGCTGAAGCGGTCATAGTCTTAAGCAAGGAGGGACAAATGGCTACTATCAGGGTATTCGACCCGATGTGGCTTACAAACTTGTCAGAAAGTGATGTCTATACGCTATACAAGTGGCCACTGTTCTATGATACGCAAGATATTGTACAAGCCCTCCAGTTCCAGAACGTTATACGACTCTGCTTCGCGTTTGAGATTCACACGGGAGTCACAAAAGAGGAGAAGTACAAGAAATACAAGGAGGTTATGCGGAAAACAAGAGATTAGAGAGATCTAGGTCCAAGGGGGAGTTTGTTGATACATGTATGTCCCTAGATCATGATATGAAATGTAATAGATCTTGTTTATCTGATTCTGGTGTAATTTGATATGATTAATGAAATGATATTGGTTGTTTGTGATTTGTAATGACTAATATTTCATTAATGAGTTGATCTTAAATTGGTTAATTAGGTTAGCGATTGTTTGAATGGTTACACATAATGTTTATTAATTAATACATTCAAACTTAACATAATGAAGTTCTCATGCGAATGGCCCATGCGAATGGACCATAAGCATGAATAACTTCATATGAATGACTTAGTCGCACGACTGAACCGGGAGACTGGATTAGTCGTATGATTGACACATAAGATTGGCTCAGTCGCACGACTGAACACTCAGTCGTGCGGATGAATCAACCGCATGGTTCAATCGCACGACTGAACCATACTAATGGTTCAGTCGCACGATTGAATAATACCAACCTATAAATACAACCCAATTGGTGAAAAATAAGGGCTTTTGATTAAATAGGAATCCAGACGTACTCTAGCCATCCAGAACCCTCACAATTCGTTCTAGAAGTTCATAGAACACATTAGATCGATTCCCAATCGATTTCTAACATTAGTTTCAATTCTTGATTGATTCTTCGTGTGTTCTCACTGATTGGATCGCCAATCAGATAGGATTCCGCACTATTTGATCTGGTTTACACGCTAATCTCTAGGTATTTCATTCAAATACCAGGTCCTAACAGTAAGCCTTGGAAGTAGATCTGATATGTAATCAACCACTTCTTCCGAGACTAAAAACTCTTCCGAGAAGAAAAATTATCATTGGAGAAATTTTGCTCCGGAAGATATTTTACATAAATATCTTCCGAGGGTTAATTCCTCTTCGGAAGAAATTTATACTTAGATAAAATTTCAGAGAGACATTTTGTAACAGAGCTTCGATTGTATTGACATAAGACATTACACATTAAAAAGGTTTTCAAAAGAGGTAAGCTAATCAATGTTTATCATCCCAATAGTTGTTATGAGATACTTAAATCTCTATTCATCAAAAGCTTTGGTGAACAAGTCAGCATATTGTTAATTTGAATCAACTTTGATTAGCTTAATAAGATTCTTCTCATGAATATCTTTAATGAAATCATACCTGATATTAATATGCTTTGTCTTGGAGTGTTTCACTGGATTTTCAGTGATAGAGATAGCATTGTTGTTGTCAATATAGATAGGAGTACTCATAAAGTTAATTCCATAGTCTAACATCTGATTCTGAATCCATAGCAGCTGAGCATAGCAACTTGCAGCAACAATGTATTCAGCTTTAGCAGTTGATGTAGAGACAAAAGATTGTTTCTTACATTGACAGAGATGATCCTGCAGGACCGTTGAAGGGTGGACACTAACAACACAACAACACAAAGAGCAGAGTAACTTAACTTAATCAAACAGTGAACTAGATTAATCACACTACCATACAAATTTAATCATATCTTATTTTAAGCTTCATTGTAAACACACTAATCGATCACACATTGAACCTAGCATCTATTGTTTACTAAAAACCAAAACGAACACGATACCTCATGGATGACCCATAAATTCAATCCACTTCTTCCCAAAACTTAACCACAACATTCCACAACTAATTTCGCATATTATTGCCTCAAAATCGATTGTATTAATCAAAATGACAACGATCGATCCAATGAATCCTTTTTCGCCCACGAAGGGAAGGAAATGAGGTGTAAATGACGAATAAACTACTCCAATTACACTAGATTAGAAAGGAAAATCAAATTACAATGGAAATAAAACTAATCAAATGTCAAACGTGAAACGTAATGTGTGAATGATGAAAAAGAAGTCAAATCAAGTTAATAAGACAAATCAAATAAAATACTTATATTTTAATCAAAATTATGCAACTACATATTAGTGGATCAATGTCTTGACAAAAGCTTAACTAAATACATGGGAAAGGAACTAATTATACAAAAAACATTAAACAACACTAATTCTAGCATTGATTGCTTTTCCTTTTGGTAACAACCTCAAATGCTACAGAGTTTTGATTCTCAAGCCTTCTCAACACACCACCAAACAAATTTAATCAAATCTTATTATAAGATTAATTGTTATCACACTAATCGATCAGACATTGAACCTAGAATCTATTGCATACTCAAAACCAAAACTGAACACCATGCCTCACGAATGACCCTTAAAATCAATCCACTTCTATCCAAAACTTATCCATAACATTCCACAACCATTTTCAAATATTATTGCCTTAAAATCCATCGAATCAATCTAAATAACAACTATCGATCCACATAATCCTTTTTAACCACGAAGGGAAGGAAAAGAGGTGTAAATGATGAATAAACTAGTCGAATTCCACTAGAGTAGAATGGAAAACCAAATTACAATGGAAATAAAACTAATTAGATGTCAAACGAGAAACATAATGTGTGATTAATGAAAAAGAAGTCAAATCGAGTTAATAAGACAAATTAAAAAAAATTACTTATATTTTAATCAAAATTATACAACTACATGTTGATAGATCAATGTATTCACAAAAGCTTAACTAAATTCATAGGAAATGAACTAGTTATACAAAAACATTAAACAACACTAATCTCTCATTGATTGCTTTTGCTTTTGGTAACAACTTAAAATGCTGTGGAGTTTTTATTCTTAAGACATCCACACTAACATACAAATTTAATCATATCTTATTATAAGCTTGATTGTAAACATGCTAATCCATCACACGTTTAACCTACCATCTATTGTTAACTCAAAACCAAAACCAAACACGATACCACACAAATGACCCTTAAACTCAATCCACTTCAACCCAAAACTTATCCATAACATTCCACAACTAATTTCGCATATTATTGCCTCAAAATCCATTGAATCAATCTATATGACAACTATCGATCCAATGAATCCCCTATGGACCACGAAGGGAAGGGAATGAGGTGTAAATGACGAATAAACAACTCGAATTTCACTAGAGTAGAAGGGAAAATCAAATTACAATGGAAATAAAACTAATCAGATGTCAAACGTGAAACGTAATGTGTGATTGATGAAAAAGAAGTCAAATGAAGTTAATAAGGCGAATCAAATATAAGTACTTATATTTTAATCAAAATTATGACACTATATATTACTGAATCAATGTCTTCACAAAAGCTTAACTAAATACATAGGAAAGAAACTAATTATACGAAAAACATTAAAGAACACTAATTCTAACATTGCTTGCTTTGCCAAACAGATCATTGAGACTTCTTCCCAGGCCTGTGCTTAAAAGGGTCACTTCTGAGCTGATCTAGAAGATAAAAAGACCAATCCTTCTGCCATAATAAGTGGGACATCTTCAATAAATTTAGAGGTTTTGGCTGCATTGGTTCAGGGGGAGTTTGTTGGACCAAAAGAACCAATGAGCCTGATCAGAAAAACCTCTAAGTCCTACAGACATCACAACTGCTGAAGACTTGATCAACTATTGTAACAAAGTCTGAAGATCAATAGCTGAAGACTAAAGTACTGAAGACTTCAACAGCTGAAGACCAAAGTCTGAAGATCAACAGCTGAAGACTAAAGTACTGAAGACTTCAACAGCTGAAGACTAAAGTACTGAAGACTTCAACAGCTGAAGACTAAAGTACTGAAGACTTCAACAGCTGAAGATCAAAGTCTGAAGATCAACAGCTGAAGAACAAAGTACTGAAGATCAACAGCTGAAGTACAAAGACTGAAGACAACAGCTGATGATAACAGCTGAAGTTCAAGTACAAGTACCGAAGCCTTCAGAGTTTGTTACAACAGCTGAAGAAACACTCTTCAGTTGTTGTGATGGTTTCCTTTCAGTAGTTTTCTTTTTGTTTCAGTATTTGTAAAACGACTAAAGAGCATGTTCTTTAGTCGTTGTAGTTTCAGTAGTTTCTTTTCAGTAGTTGTAGTGATAGTTAACACTTAGCATTTTTTTAAGAAGATGTTAGCTGTTTGACATCTATAGTAGTTGTGTTAACTATCAGTAGTTTGAATAAATTCTGTTAGATGTCACTATCAAGTGACATCAGCAGACGTCACATCTCCTATATAAGAGGTGTTGACCTAATTGTATGTGTAACATTCTGTTACCACGAAAGCAAATATTGAATGAAATATATTTTGCAGAATTCTCTCTGTCTATAACCGTTTGTTCTTACCTTGAATATCTTTTGTGTTCTTGTGAATTGGCTAATTCATTGTTTGATTTCCGCTGCTATACTCTCTAATCAATCAAACGTAGATCACTGATCCTAACAGAGTAGAAGGGAAAATCAAATTACAATGGAAATAACACAAATCAAATGTCAAACATGAAACGTAATGTGTGATTGATGAAAGAGAAGTCAAATGAAGTTAATAAGACAAATCACATAATATACTTATATTTTAATCAAAATTATGCACCTACATATTAGTGGATCAATGTCTTCACAAAAGTTTAACTAAATACATGGGAACGGAACTAATTATATGAAAACATTAAAATACAGTAACGATAGCAATGATTGCTTTTCCTTCTGATATGGAGTTTCGATTCTCAAGCCTTCTGAACACACTAACAAACAAATTTAATCAAATCTTATTATAAGATTCATTGTTATCACACTAATCGATCAGACATTGAACCTATGATCTATTGTTAACTTAAAACCTAAACCGAACACGATACCTCACGAATGACCCTTAAAATCAATCAACTTCTATCCAAAACTTATCCACAAAATTCCACAACAAATTTCGAATATCATTGCCTCAAAATCCATTAAATCAATCTAAATGACAACTATCAATCCATGGAATCCTTTTTCAACCACGATGGGAAGGAAAAGAGGTGTAAATGAAGAATAAACTAGTCGAATTTCACTACTGTAGAAGGGAAAATCAAATTACAATGGAAATAAAACTAATCAGATGTCAAACGAGAAACGTAATATGTGATTGATGAAAAATAAGTCAAATCGAGTCAATAAGACAAATTAAATAAAATTATTTATATTTTAATCAAAATTATACAACTACATGTTGGTAGATCAATGTATTCACAAAAGCTTAACTAAATTCATGGGAAATGAACTAGTTATACAAAAAATTAAACAACATAAATCTTGCATTGTTTGCTTTTAATTTTGGTAACAACTTCAAATGCTATGGAGTTTCGATTCTTAAGACATCTAAACACACTACCAAACAAATTTAATCAAATCTTATTATAAGCTTCATTGTAAACACAATAATCGATCACACATTGAACCTAGCTTCTATTGTTTACTCAAAACCAAAATGAACACGATACCACACAAATGACCCTTAAACTCAATCCACTTCTACCCAAAAGTTATCCACAACATTCCACAACTAATTTCGCATATTATTGCCTCAAAATATAGTGAATCAATCTAAATGACAACTATCGATCCAATGAATCCTCTTTCGACCACAAATGGAAGGAAATGAGGTGTAAAAGACAAATAAACTACTCGAATTTCACTAGAGTAGAAGGGAAAATCAAATTACAATGGAAATAAAACTAATCAGATGTCAAACGTGAAACGTAATGTGTGATTGATGAAAAAGAAGTCAAATCAAGTTAATAAGACAAATTAAATAAAATTACTTATATTTTAATCAAAATTATACAACTACATGTTGGTAGATCAATGTATTCACAAAAGCTTAACTAAATTCATGGGAAATAACTAGTTATACAAAAACATTAAACAACACTAATCTCGCATTGATTGCTTTGATTTTGGTAACAACTTCAAATGGTATGGAGTTTCGATTCTTAAGACATCTAAACACACTACCAAACAACTTTAATCAAATCTTACTATAAGCTTCATTGTATACACGCTAATCGATCACACATTGAACCTAGCATCTATTGTTTACTCAAAACGAAAATGAACACGATACCACACTAATGACCCTTAAACTCAATCCACTTCTACGCAAATGTTATCCACAACATTCCACAACTAATTTCGCATACTATTGCCTCAAAATCCATTGAATCAATCTAAGACAACTATCAATCCAATGAATCCTGTTTCGACCACGAAGGGAAGGAAATAAGGTGTAAATGACGAATAAACTACTCGAATTTCACTAGAGTAGAAGGGAAATTAAAATTACAATGGAAATAAAACTATTCAGATGTCAAACGTGAAATGTAATGTGTGATTGATGAAAAAGAAGTCAAATGAAGTTAATAAGACAAATCAAATAAAATTACTTATATTTTAATCAATATTATGCAACTACGTATTAGTGGATCAATGTCTTCATAAAAGCTTAACTAAATACATGGGAAAGTACTCCCCTTCATAGACTTTGATCCTCCCGCAACCGGTCAATCATGCTATCCGAAACGTACGAAATCTAGTAAATATCGTAAAGGCAGATGTAGTAGGGCTTTTCCATAGGGATTAAATGCTGGATAATCTATACGAAAAAATTAAACAACACTAATTCTAGCATTGATTGCTTTTCCTTTTGGTAACAACGTCAAATGATACGGAGTTTCAATTCTCAAGCCTTCTGAACACACTACCAAACAAATTTAATCAAATTTTATTATAAGATTCATTGTTATCACACTAATCGATCACACATTGAACCTAGAAACTATTGTTTACTTAAAACCCAATCCGAACACGATACCTCACGTATGACCCTTAAAATCAATCCACTTCTATCCAAAACTAATCCACAACATTCTGCTACCAATTCGAATATTATTGCCTCAAAATCCATTGAATCAATCTAAATGATAACTCACCATCCACGGAATCCTTTTTAACCACGAAGGGAATGAAAAGAGGTGTAAATGATGAATAATTAGAATGGAAAAAAAACTAATAAGATGTCAAACGAGAAACGTAATGTGTGATTGATGAAAAAGAAGTCAAATCGAGTTAAGAAGACAAATTAAATAAAATTACTTATATTTTAATCAAAATTATACAACTACATGTTGGTAGATCAATGTATTCGCAAAAGCTTAACTAAATTCAAGGGAAATTAACTAGTTATACAAAAACATTAAACAACACTAATCTTGCATTGATTGCTTTTGATTTTGGTAACAACTTCAAATGCTATGGAGTTTCGATTCTTAAGACATCTAAACACACTACCAAACAAATTAATCATATCTTATTATAAGCTTAATTGTAAGCACACTAATCGATCACAAATTGAACCTAGCGTCTATTGTTTACTCAAAACCAAAACGAACACGATACCACACAGATGACCCTTAAACTCAAGCCACTTCTTCCCAAAAATTATCCACAACATTCCATAACTAGTTTCGCATATTATTGCCTCAAAATCGATTGAATCAATCTAAATGACAACTATCGATCCAATGAATTTTTTTCGACAACGAAGGAAAGGAAATGAGGTATAAATGACTAATAAACTACTCGAATTTCACTAGAGTAGAAGGGAAAATCAAATTACAATGGAAATAAAACTAATCAGATGTCAAACGTGAAACGTAATGTGTGATTGATGAAAAAGAAGTCCAATCAAGTTAATAAGACAAATCAAATAAAATTACTTATATTTTAATCAAAATTATGCAACTACATGTTAGTGGATCAATGTCTTCACAAAAGCTTAACTAAACACAAGGGAAGGGAACTAATTATACCAAAAACATTAAAGTACACTAATTCTAGCATTGATTGCTTTTCCTTTTGGTAACAACCTCAAATGATATGGAGTTTCGATTCTCAAGCCTTCTGAACACACTAACAAACAAATTTAATCAAATCTTATTATAAGATTCATTGTTATCACACTAATCGATCACACATTGAACCTATGATCTATTATTAACTTAAAACGTAAATCGAACACGATATGTCACGAATGACCCTTAAAATCAATCTACTTCTATCCAAAACTTATCAGCAACATTCCACAACCAATTTCGAGTATTATTGCCTCAAAATCCATTGAATCAATCTAAATGACAAGTATCGATCCACGGAATCCTTTTTCAACCACGAAGGGAAGCAAAAGAGGTGTAAATGACGAATAAACTAGTCGAATTTCACTAGAGTAGAAGGGAAAATCAAGTTACAATGGAAATAAAACTAATCAGATGCCAAACGAAAAAGTAATGTGTGATTGATGAAAAAGAAGTCAAATCGAGTTAATAAGACAAATTAAATAAAATTATTTATATATTAATCAAAATTATATAACTACATGTTGGTAGATCAATGTATTCATAAAAGCTTAAGTAAATTCATGGGAAATTAACTAGTTATACAAATACATTAAACACCACTAATCTCGCATTGATTTGTAACATCCTAGGCGAATCCCACATCGGCTGTGGACAGGAGAGATTCCTGGTTCATAAAGAATGTCTGACCTCTAATATCAACAATGCGTTTTGGGCGTATTGGGTGTGGATGAGAGGAGAACTCCACAGTTAAGCGTGCTCAGGTGGGAACAATCTAGGGATGGGTGACATCTCTGGGAAGTTTTCACCCGGGCAACCAAAAGCAAATCCGTGAGCTCCTCGTGGGTAAAGCGGACAATATTGTTGGTATAAGAGGCCAGGTGTTACAAAATGGTATCAAAGCCACTCTTGTGTCGTTTGGGATGGTGGGGCAAACCTCACCAGGATGGTGAGTCCCTTAGGGGTGTTCAGAGTGACACCTTAGCCCAATCCCACATCCATAGATGGGATGGTGGGGCAAACCTCATCGAGGACGATGAGTCCAAAAGGGGGGATGTTTGTAACATCCTAGGCGAATCCCACATCGGCCATGGACAGGAGAGATTTCAAGTTCATAAAGAATGTCTGACCTCTAATATCAACAATGCGTTTTGGGCGTATTGGCTGTGGATGAGAGGAGAACTCCACAGTTAAGCATGCTCAGGTGGGAGCAATCTAGGGATGGGTGACCTCCATGGAAAGTTTTCACCCGGGCAACAAAAAGCAAATCCGTGAGCTCCTCGTGGGTAAAGCAGACAATATTGTTGGTATAAGAGGCCAGGTGTTACAACATTGATTGCTTTTAGTTTTGGTAACAACTTCAAATGCTATGGAGTTTTAATTCTTAAGGCATCTAAACACACTACCAAACAAATTAATCATATCTTATTATAAGATTCATTGTAAACACACTAATCGATCATATTGAACCTAGCATCTATTGTTTACTCTAAACCAAAACGAACACGATACCACACGGATAACCCTTAAACTCAATTCACTTCTTCCCAAAACTTATCAACAACATTCCACAACTAATTACACATATTATTGCCTCAAAATCCATTGAACCAATCAAAATGACTACTATCGATCCAATGAATTTTTTTCGACAACGAAGGGAAGGAAATGAGGTATAAATGACGAATAAACTACTCGAATTTCACCAGAGTAGAAGGGAAAATCAAATTACAATGGAAATAAAACTAATCCCATGTCAAACGTGAAACGTAATGTGTGATAGATGAAAAAGAAGTCCAATCAAGTTAATAAGACAAATCAAATAAAATTACTTATATTTTACTCAAAATTATGCAACTACATGTTAGTGGATCAATGTCTTCAAAAAAGCTTAACTAAATACATGGGAAGGGAACTAATTATACGAAAAACATTAAACTACACTAATTCTTGCATTGATTGCTTTTCCTTTTGGTAACAACCTCAAATGATATGGAGTTTCGATTCTCAAGCCTTCTGAACACACTAACAAACAAATTTAATCAAATCTTATTATAAGATTCATTGTTATCACACTAATCGATCACACATTGAACCTAACTTAAAACGTAAATCAAACACGATACGTCACGAATGACCCTAAAATCAATCTACTTCTATCCAAAACTTATCAACAACATTCCACAACCAATTTCGAGTATTATTGCCTCTAAATCCATTGAATCAATCTAAATGACAACTATCGATTCACGGAATCCGTTTTCAACCACGAAGGGAAGGAAAATAGGTGTAAATGACGAATAAACTAGTCGAATTTCGGTAGAGTAGAAGGGAAAATCAAATTACAATGGAAATAAAACTAATCAGATGTTAAACGAGAAACGTAATGTGTGATTAATGATAAATAAGTCAACTCGAATTAATAAGACAAATAAAATAAGATTACTTATATTTTAATCAAAATTATACAACTACATGTTGGTAGATCAATGTATTCATAAAAGCTTAACTGAATTCATGGGAAATGAAGTAGTTATACAAAAACATTAAATAACACTAATCTCACAATGGTTGCTTTTGATCATCGTAACAACTTCAAATGCTATGGAGTTTCAATTTTTGAGACATCTAAACACACTACCATACAAATTAATCAAATCTTATTATAAGCTTCATTGTAAACACGTTAATAGATCACACATTGAACTATCATCTATGGTTTACTCAAAACCAAAATGAACACGATACCTCATGGATAACCCTTAAACTCAACCCACTTCTTCCCAAAACTTATCCACAACATTCCACAACTAATTTCACATATTATTGCCTCAAAATCCATTGAATCAATCAAAATGACAATTACGATCCAATGAATCCTTTTTCGACCATGAAGGAAGGAAATGAGGTGTAAATGACGAATAAACTAGTCGAATTTCGGTAGAGTAGAAGGGAAAATCAAATTACAATGGAAATAAAACTAATCAGATGTTAAACGAGAAACGTAATGTGTGATTAATGATAAATAAGTCAACTCGAATTAATAAGACAAATAAAATAAGATTACTTATATTTTAATCAAAATTATACAACTACATGTTGGTAGATCAATGTATTCACAAAAGCTTAAGTAAATTCATGGGAAACGAACTAGTTATACAAAAACATTAAATAACACTAATCTCGCATTGATTGCTTTTGATTTTGGTAACAACTTCAAATGCTATGGCGTTTCAATTTTTGAGACATCTAAACACACTACCATACAAATTTAATCAAATCTTATTATAAGCTTCATTGTAAACACGTTAATAGATCACACATTGAACCTATCATCTATGGTTTACTCAAAACCAAAATGAACACGATACCTCATGGATAACCCTTAAACTCAACCCACTTCTTCCCAAAACTTATCCACAACATTCCACAACTAATTTCACATATTATTGCCTCAAAATCCATTGAATCAATCAAAATGACAATTATCGATCCAATGAATCCTTTTTCGACCATGAAGGGAAGGAAATGAGGTGTAAATGACGAATAAACTACTCGAATTACACTAGAGTATGTTGGACCAAAAGAACCAATGAGCCTGATCAGAAAAACCTCTAAGTCCTACAGACATCACAACCGCTGAAGACTTGATCAACTATTGTAACAAAGTCTGAAGATCAACAGCTGAAGACTAAAGTACTGAAGACTTCAACAGCTGAAGATCAAAGTCTAAAGATCAACAGCTGAAGAACAAAGTACTGAAGATCAACAGCTGAAGTACAAAGACTGAAGATATCAGCTGATGACAACAGCTGAAGTTCAAGTACAAGTACTGAAGCCTTCAGAGTTTGTTACAACAGTGAAGAAGCACTCTTCAGTTGTTGTGATGGTTTCCTTTCAGTAGTTTTCTTTTTGTTTCATTATTTGTAAAACGACTGAAGAGCATGTTTTTCAGTCGTTGTAGTTTCAGTAGTTTCTTTTCAGTAGTTGTAGTGATAGTTAACACTTAGCATTTTTGTAAGAAGATGTCAGCTGTTTGACATCTTCAGTAGTTGTGTTAACTATCAGTAGTTTGAATAAATTCTGTTAGATGTCACTATCAAGTGACATTAGCAGACGTCACATCTCCTATATAAGAGGTGTTGACCTAATTGTATGTGTGATATTCTGTTACCACGAAAGCAAATATTGAATGAAATATATTTTGCAGAATTCTCTCTGTCTATAACCGTTTGTTCTTACCTTGAATATCTTTTGTGTTCTTGTGAATTGGCTAATTCATTGTTTGATTTCCGCTGCTATACTCTCTAATCAATCAAACGTAGATCACTAATGCTAACAAGTGGTATCAGAGCTGGTTAATCATTGATCGATCTAACAGTTGATCATTGAAACTGCTATTTGATATCTATGTTTGATTGAATTAGCTCATTTGCAAGAACTGGTTATAGATTATTGATTTTCTGCCCCTTTCGTTTATTCATTTTAAGATTTCTCTTGGTTCAATTTGGTTTGTTGTGTTTTGTTCTAAATCTGCTATAGCTTAATTGAATTTGGTTGAATCTGTGATGACTACTCCTTCTAATGACCCTTTAATACCGGTTCGTCAACCAAGCTTCCGATGCTGGAAAGGACTGAGTATAACATATGGCAACGAAGGATGCTTCATCACCTGTCTAATAACAGTTCAGGTTGTTGGACATCTGTGGTACATGGACCACATAAGCCTATGTTGAACAATCCGGAAACCAATCAAATGGTTCTGAAGAAGAAGGAACAATACTCAGATGAAGATCGGAAACTATTTGAGATTGATGCTAAAGCCCATGGAATTTTGGCCATGGCACTGCCGAATGAAATCTATTCAGGGCTTATGCACCATGAAACTGCTCATGACCTCTAGAATGCACTGAAGGAACAATTCGGTGGAACTGATGAGGTCTTAGCAAACAACAAAGAAATCCTCGCCTAACAATATGAGACATTCTCTCATAGAAAGGGTGAGACACTGACTCAACAGTTTGAGCATTTTTCCTGTTTGATCTCTGAGCTAAAAATGGTGAAACAGGAATACACCAACAGCCAGATGAATAACAGATTCCTCAGATCACTGCCTGAGAGATGGGACACATACACTATTGTCCTACGCTCAAGTGCAAATCTGGATAGCCTATCTCTCACCCAACTTCATGGGAAACTGCTTACATTCAAAAGAGAGGTAGAGCAGAAAAGAAACTGTCATCATCAGGAAAGCTCACTGATGACTTTGTACCAGGGAACACTGCCTTGGTTGGTCATGAGTCAGAATATGCTGCATATGAAAGCAATTATGATGAGCATATGATTTCTCTTCAAACAGTTCTGATCATGCATTTGTTGGTATTGATAGTCATTTTGGCAGTAATTGTGACAATCTATGCTTCATTATGGATGATCTGAAGGGAATTGCTGATGATGATTTAGAAGAGATGGATATTCTAAGTCAAATGCCTTAGTTAATATCAGATCTCAGAAGTTCTAAAAGAGAACTGGCAGGAAATTTCCTGGACTCTAGGAAAACCAAAGTTGGTTTTGACAAGAGTAAGTTGAGGTGTCACAAATGCCAAAGGCTTGGACACTTTGCAAGAGAGTGTAGATCGACTGGATCTAACTCTTCTGCACCCTTTGTGACTTTTTCTAGCACTAGTCCACAAAACAGAGGGCAACATACTGCTGGTTTTGGTCATCATTCACACCCTGTATCTCCTGCATACTTTGTCCCCCAGGGTCAAATGTCATACCCTTTTCCCTGCTATTACATGTCTCAGCCAAATCCGGTTCAAGCTCCAATTGCACAACAACCACATGCATTACCTGAACCTCAACCTTCCCAATCTCATCAACAAACTCAACCTCAACAACACAGCTTTTTCACCCTAGGAGTTGTTGACTAGAGCAGTTTACCAAATGATTTGTCTGGTCATGAACAACTGTTCTCTGGTGCTGGTCAACATGGTGGTGACAGTCCTTTTGGAAATCTAGCTCTTATGGCTTTGGAGTCTGCTGATACTTCATCCTCTAATGCCTCTACACCACAGGTATCACAGGTATCCTCTGAGGCAAAAGCCAAACTATGTTCTGAAACATGCATAGCCGCATTTGCATCTATTAGAGAAGCAAATGTAGCTTTAATTAATAAGAACATTGAGCTAGAACAAACAATTTCCAAAAGCAAAGCTGAATTTGAGTCTCTGATTAATGATAAGAATGATGAGATTTACAAACTTAAATGCCAAATCACTAATGATAAGGCTAGGGAAGAGATACTTTTAGAGAAGTACAGAGACCTCAAAGAAACACTTGCAACTACCCAGGTAGAGTGTGATCGATGGGTAAATTCTTGCAAGGGTTTTGAAATGCTTCTTAGTAAGCAATCTGCTTCCAATGTGAAGTTTGGCATTGGTTATAATCACACTGCTCCTCCTACAGATTTTACTCCCAGAACAGAGGTAGAATCTGATGGTGAAAGCAATAACCAATCCTTTTCATCATGTGATCTGCTATCTGATACAGCACCATCAGAAGTAGAAGCCAGCATTAATTCCTCTCAGAACCTATCAGCTGATGTTGAGGTTCAAATGCTGACACTCACATGATCACAAAGTTGATCACTGCAGGTGATATTTCACAAAGTACTGAAAGTACTAAAAAGAATGTTATAACACCTGAGAAGAAGCCAAAACTACTACATGTACTAAAGGAAAGAAAACTGCAAGTAGAAAGGGTGGGAAAACTACTGAAGAAGATATCAAGAAAGCAGGTACTAAAGGAAGAAAACTGCTAGTACTGATAGCAAACTGCTGAAGAACAAGTCTTCAGTAGTTTCATCTTCTTTAGTAGATGATCAACTTAAGATGAAGAAAAAGCCATGTGAAATATGTGGCTTATTCAATCATCTTACTCATGATTGCTGGTATAAAAAGGGCTCCAAAATCAAACATAATGAAAACATTAAAGAGAAAATGGATAAATGAAAACTGAGTTTGAAATCAAATTTGTACCAGCAACATCAAAACCTGTGACCCCAAAATCCAAAAAGAAATCCAAAAAGAAAGGGGTTAAACAGGTAACAGCTGAGGTTGCTCAAAGAGAGATGGTACAACACAGGAACCCATCAAACTCACACACTAATGTGTCTGATGAGCTGAAGGCTTTATCACAAAATCAGACACAACTTGTTATGATGGTTCAACATCTATTGGGGAGAGTCAACCAATTAGATGCTCCTGTGTTGAAACCATAGAGAAGAAAATCCATGCCAAAGGATTCTTCTTTTTATGATTGCAGGGTTCTTCAACATGCCAAAGTAGCATCTGGTATGTACATAGTGGGGGATCTATGCATATGACAGGGAACAACTCTCTTCTCATGACTACTCTCAAGGAAAGAAGGGGTTTGTTTCTTTTGGCAATGATGCTAAGGGTTACATCATGGAAAAGGCTTTGTCTCTAATGGAGAAATAAAGTTTGATGATGTTAATCATGTGGAAAATCTCAAGTACAATCTCTTGAGTGTCAGTCAAATGTGTGATAAAGGCCATGTTGCTCTTTTCACCAGTCAGAACTGCAGGATTTTGTCATCCAAAGTTCTGAATTTGATTGATAAGGTGTTGGATGATCACACTCTCCTGAGGGCCAACAGGACAGGAAGAGTGTATGCCTTAGATCTTTCTAAGAAAATAAATATCAGAGGCCATCCTTGCCTATTTTCCAAAGCCTCTCCTCAGGAAGCTAAACTGTGGCACAAAAGGCTGGGTCATGTTAATTTCAAAAACATGAATCAGCTGATCCACAATAGTTAGTGAGAGGTTTACCAATAAAGGAGTTCCACTATGATGAAACCTGCACTGCTTGTTTAAAAGGAAAACAGCACAAAGTCTCATTCCTCCTATTGAAGAGCCTAAGTCCACTGGAGTAGTGGAGTGACAATGGAACTGAATTCATTGAATCAATCTAAGACAACTATCAATCCAATGAATCCTGTTTCGACCACGAAGGGAAGGAAATAAGGTGTAAATGACGAATAAACTACTCGAATTTCACTAGAGTAGAAGGGATATTCAAATTACAATGGAAATAAAACTATTCAGATGTCAAACGTGAAACGTAATGTGTGATTGATGAAAAAGAAGTCAAATGAAGTTAATAAGACAAATCAAATAAAATTACTCATATTTAATCAATATTATGCAACTACGTATTAGTGGATCAATGTCTTCATAAAAGCTTAACTAAATACATGGGAAAGTACTCCCCTTCATAGACTTTGATCCTCCCGCAACAGTCAATCATGCTATCCGAAACGTACGAAATCTAGTAAATATCGTAAAGGCAGATGTAGTAGGGCTTTTCCATAGGGATTGAATGCTGGATAATCTATACGAAAAAATTAAACAACACTAATTCTAGCATTGATTCCTTTTCCTTTTGGTAACAACGTCAAATGATACGGAGTTTCAATTCTAAAGCCTTCTGAACACACTACCAAACAAATTTAATCAAATCTTATTATAAGATTCATTGTTGTCACACTAATCGGTCACACATTAAACCTACGATCTATTATTTACTTAAAACCTAAACCGAACACGATAACTCACGAATGACCCTTAAAATCACACTTGTTTAAAAGGAAAACAACACAAGTGTATAAGGAGTGACAATGGAACTGAATTCAGAAACCATACACTTGATGAATTTTATCTTTCAAAGGGAATCAAAAGGCAGTTTAGCATCCGAAGGACTCCAGAACAAAATGGAGTAGTGGAGAGAAAGAACAGGACCCTAATTGAAGCTGCAAGGTCTATGTTGGCTGACTCTGGTTTACCACTGACCTTTTGGGCTTAAGCTGTTAACACAGCTTGCTATGTGCAGAATAGAGCCTTAGTAAATCAGAGATTGATGAAGACTCCATATGAAGTTCTACATCACTTGGCTCCTCTAATTTCATTTTTCAAAGCATTTGGGTGTCCCTGTTTTATTCTCAACACAAAGGATCAACTCCAAAAATTTGATCTTAAGGTGGATGCAGGGTATTTTATTGGTTATTCATCTACTTGCAAAGCATACAGAGTCTTCAACTGCAGAACAAAGATAGTTGAAGAGACTCTGCATGTAAAGTTTAATGAATCTCCAATGGACAAGATTCCACAAAACCTTATGGAGTTGTTTGATTTGGACATACTGCAATATGTTCCTTATCAACCTCCAGCTGTTGCAGATCATGTGGATCAATCATCTTCTGCAACATTTATTCCACCTGGTGGTATTGATGATGATGATGATAATATCAATACTCACCTATTCAAGTTTAGTGACCAACTGCCTGAATCTGCTAAACTTGATGTTCCTGTAGCTTCAGCAGTTCCATCCACAACAAATGCTGATGAGATCTCTGATTCCTCTACATCTTTTGAGTTACCATCAAATTCTGGGTTTCAAGAGTCTGCATCAACATCTGCTGCTGCTGAAGGTTCTACAAACACTTGCACAGATATCATTGTTTATCAAGAGCTGAAGAATCACCCAATGTCTCAAATCATTGGTGATATCAATGCTGGAGTTTCAACAAGAAGTCAATTGTCTAACTTCTGCTTCTATGCTCTCTTCATCAGTCAGCTAGAGCCAAAGAACTATCATGTTGCTTTAAGAGACAATGGATGGGTTGAAGCCATGCAGCTTGAGCTACTTCAGTTTAAGAAACAGCAAGTGTGGGAACTGGTTCCTCTACCCCCAGGTAAGTGTGCAATAGGCACTAAATGGGTGTTTAGGAATAAAACTGATGAAAATGGGCTTATTGTTAAGAACAAGGCTAGACTGGTGGTACAGGGGTTTTCACAAGAAGAAGGTATTGATTATGATGAAACCTTTGCCCCTGTAGCCAGACTAGAGGCAATTAGATTGTTCTTAGCCTATGCTGCATTCCACCATCTTAAAGTTTTTCAAATGGATGTCAAAAGTGCATTTTTATATGGTAAAATAAAAGAAGAAGTTTATGTGTGTCAACCACCAGGTTTTGAGGACAATAAACATCCTGAATGGGTGTATAAACTTGATAAGGCTCTTTATGGGTTGAAACAAGCTCCTAGAGCCTGGTATGAGACACTTTCCACTTTTCTTCTCAAGAATAATTTCACTAGAGGCTCCATAGATAAAACTTTGTTTATAAGAAGGTGGATCAGCATAAGCTACTTGTTCAAATTTATGTTGATGATATTATTTTTGCATCCTCTGATCCCCAGTTGTGTGATGATTTTACCAAATTAATGAAAAAGAGGTTTGAAATGAGTGCAATGGGAGAATTACAGTTCTTTCTAGGCTTGCAAATCAAACAAAAGGCTGATGGAACCTTTATTCATCAGTCAAAATATACAAAAGATCTTTTGAATAAGTTTGATTTACAAAATTGTAAGCCATGTTCTACTCCCATGTGCAACACCACACAACTGGATGCGGATCAGAAAGGTAAAGCTGTTGATGAAACGCTTTACAGATGTATGATTGGGTCCTTGATGTACTTAACAGCTTCTAGACCAGATATCATGTTTGCTACTTGTGTCTGTGCTAGATTTTAGGCTGCTCCTAAAGAATCTCATTTGATTGCAGTCAAGAGGATCTTTAGATATTTGCAAGGTACACAATCTCTAGGTTTATGGTATTCCACTGGACACTCTTGCAAATTAGTTGCTTTTTCAAATAGTGACTATGCAGGGTGCAAGTTAACTAGAAAGTCAACTTCTGGTGGATGTCAATTCCTAGGCAACTGTTTGATTTCTTGGCAGAGTAAGAAACAAACATCTGTTGCTACATCCACTGTTGAAGTAGAGTACATTGCAGCTGCAAGTTGTACTTCTCAGGTACTCTGGATTCAGAACCAACTTTTGGATTATGGCATTACAGAGAATAAGACTACATTATTAATGGATAGTGCTTCAGCTCTGTGCATTGTCAAAAATCCTGTCCAGCACTCTCGGACCAAACATATAGCGATCAGACATCATTTTATTAGGGATTGTTTTGAAAAAGGTCTGATTGATCCTAAGTTTGTGCCTAGTGCTGATGAGCTTGCAAAAATTTTTACTAAGCCTTTGGATAGTTCAACTTTCCAAAACCTAGTGTTACGGCTTGGTATGCTGCAGCTAGAATAAGTGATAACTACTGATGATCTCAGTATATAAGTACTGATGATCATTAGTGCCATATCACATATAGTACTGATTCTGTTAAAACAACTGATACAGTTACAACTACTGATGTAGTTATAACTACTGATGTCAGTAAAAACAGATAAGTACTGATGTCCTATGAAACAACTGAAAACAGCTAAAAGGCTGATGAGTAAGTGTTGAGGACAGTATGAAACAGCTGAAAGGCTATGAATTGACGAAAACTACTGATGAGAACTTTCTCTTCAGTTGTTTCTACAACTGTTGTTTCATCCTAAACAACTGATGACAAAACCATGTCTTCAGTAGTTTCACAACTACTGATGACTAACACCAAGTCATCAGCTGTTTACAACAACTGATGACAAAACCATGTCTTCAGTAGTTGTGAAACTACTGATGACTAATACCAAGTTATCAGTTGTTTACAACACCTAAAGACCAAACCGAGGTTTTCAGTAGTTTCACAACTACTGATGACTAAAACCAAGTCTTCAGTTGTTTTCAAACATCTGAAGTCAAAACCATGGTTTTCAGTAGTTTTATAACTGCTGATGCCTAAAACCAAGACTTCAGTTGTTTCAACTTCTGAAAGGGTAATACCATGTCATCAGTCGTTTACAACTAGTGATGAATAACACCAAACCCTTCAGTCGTTTTCTAACCCTTACCCTATAAATACCCCATACCTAATCCTTCAGCGCTTCATCTTCTCCAAACCTAACGTTCAAATCTCCAAAACTTCTCTCTCATTAATGGCGACCATGCAGCTCAAACCACGACATAACTGTGTTGCCTACCTCACAAAATCACCCTTTTGGACAAAGTTCGATAACCCCATTGATCTAATGGTCCAATCTCCCTACCAAACGGCCTTCCTTCTAAATCCCACCATTCATGCTGAATCCTTACACCATTTTGGACAAACGTCAACCTTATAACTGGGGAGAACAACACTGAGTCTCTCCAGTCGTTCGTCAACAACCATCAAGTGGTCATCACTCCAGAAATCATTCGCCAAACCCTCAACTTGGATGATGCCACTTTCCCTGTTGGGTATCAAAAGGGCACAACTGATTTATCCTTTGCCCACCATGGATATCAGGGAAACCTCAGTGCCTCTACCATCCTGAAGAAGCATTTCCATGACGCAGAACGTCTTATCTTTCACATGGTTAATGTTTGCTTAGCTCCTAAGACATCCTCTTGGGATCAAATGTCTACCAGGTGGCAGCAGGTACAATTCTCTATCCTTGAGCAACAAGACTTAAACTTTTCTGAAATTAATTTTCTTGAACTTAAGGATATGGCCTCAAAATCTCTTTCTAATCGATGGATATTATATCCTCGATTCATTATGGCCATCATAGAGAATCAGCTGAAAGCTGAGGGACTTGTTGGCCTTGGAGTCCCTGCAACGGCTGTATTGCCTGAAGTATACTCCAGGTACAACTCTGACCAAACACTAAAACAGGCTGCCAAACTGCGAAAACCCACGCAGTTGGAACCCACAGCCACCACCTCCAGATCCAAAGTCCCCACTAAACCAAAATCCAAAAAGCCAAAAAAGGCTACTAAGGGAGATGAGTCCCCTGAGGATGCCCCTGTACCACAAACACAGGAAGCACATACTGGTATTAACCCCCCAGTTGTGTCAAAGACTCAACCTGCCAAAGTCGCATAGGTATCCTCTCAACAGGATCCTGTTGCAACCAATATTGGGGAACCCACACTGCTGGAACCTATCTCACTTGAGAGGGTTACCATTGAAGCGCACCATTCACCCCGGGTGCAATCTGCTTCTACCCAATCACCACATGCAACCGCCCCCCAAAGTCCTACATTAATTGTTGCACAAGTGCTGAGTCAGTTGCACTCCTCACCCCTCCCCAGATACCAATTACAACTGGGCATACCTCTACCATTGAGGGGGAGGATCAAAGTGCATCTGATAACCCATAGCATAGGGGTTACAATGTTCCATTTCCTAGTGTAGAAAAGGAGATTGAACCTTCTGGTGAGGCTGCCACTTATCCTACTTCAGCATATGATCAGGATGTAGTTGGTACCATCACTAAGATCTTACCAGAGGCAACTGCTGATGAATGACATAGTCCTGAGGCAGGAAGTCCCCAGTTCCAAGACAAAGGGGCACATGCTACAACTGATCTACAATCAGTGCATGTTCATCCTGATTATATCAGGAGGTCAGGTGATTTAGTAACTACTGATGATGACCTGGGCTTCTTTTACGATGATTTAGCCCAAAACACCATCCTGGAAGAGGAGGTGAGTAGACTCAAAGAGTTGCTTGCTAAAACTTCTGAGGATCAAAGACCATCTGCCTCTCAAACCCCACAGATGGCACCTTCATCTAAAGGTCTCCTAAACATAGAGCCACTCCCTAATACTCAGCCACCTGCCTCTGCTTCTGGCACTATTTCTCAGGAACAGAACCCCCCTGAGCAAATAGCTGCTATCATTCAAAATTCCCTACCTCTCATCACACCTATAATCACTGATATAGTGATCAAAACCATTGATGAGAGGCTTTCCTCAGCAATACAACCCTTAATAGAGGAAGTTGTGGGCAAAAAGCTTTCTAACAATCAAACCCTTGCAGCCAATGCAACCAAAAAGGGGGAGATTCAGTCTGTGAAAGCAAAAAGAAAGAGGAGTGCAGAGAGGAAAGAGAAAGAGAAAGAAACAGAAGTGATAGTAGTGGAAAAAGAGAAGGAGTTGGCTGTGGAGACTGAAAAAGAGAAGGAGAAGAAAGCTGACATGGAGAAATCAAAGAAAAGAAAGAATGAAAAGGAGACTGCCTTGGAGCTGATGGTAAAAGAGGATGACCGAACACAGTAGGTCAATGGATAACATCATTGATCAGTTGTTTAGGCAAGGCCATGACACTGATAAACTTGACTCTGAGATCAGAAGATTAGAGATTGAAGAAATCCAAAAAGATGGGCAAGTTATGATGTGTTAGAAAGAGAAAGGCTGGAGATCATGATCAGATTTATAGCAAAATATCTTTGAAGATCAATGATCGAAATCAAGGCTTGGTCCAGGGACAACATCTTGGCAATAACCACCAAGATCTGTTCGTCTGAAGTATACACTAAAGGATTAGTTATTGAAGCTTTGAATGAAGCTGGTGCTGGGAGCAGGACTGAACTAGCCAAGCAATCTAAAGCCACACTCACTTCCAAAATGCTAGAACAGCCTGTCAACATTCCCACACCAAAACACCAAAACAACAACCCACCAAACCAACTCCCTTACCCTCAAAACCAATAGCCGATGATGTACCCCAGAATAAGAAGAGAAGGGTATTGAGGCTAGAAGATGATGAAGAAGAAGATGATGAAGATGAAGATAGGTTGCCACTCTTAGCTGTTATACAGTTGCCAAAGGCCACAAGTCACTCTCCAACAATTACTCCTAAAACTCAAAGACAAATTGTGAAACTGAAGCTAGAAGAAGAAGAGCTTCACAAACAACACGATGAGGAATTGTTGAGGAGGGTTGACAAAGCATATGCAGCCACATCTTCTATCATCAACATGAAGAAGCATGCACTCAGATTATACACTCTAAGCATACATTTCAATATCAAAAGGAGAGAGTGAGGATTTGGCCTGATCCCAGGGTGTCTCATAGGATTCACAAGAAAAACATTCCACAGAGATATATTGGCCAGGTGAAAAAGATTGTAGATGAAGTGATCTCACTGGTCTTGTAGTATCACCCTGGGAAATCCTAGAAGACTTCAAGAAAGCTTATAAAGCTAACCAACCCCACAGAAGATGCTGGAAAACAAAATGGTGAAAAAGGGGTTACTATATAAGAGGCTTGAAGAAGTAAGAAAGAATGAGCTCCAGTTGTTCTAGAGGGTAATCACCCTGATGAATTTGCTTATAGAATAATAACAACTGTGGAGCTAAAGAATGGAAACAGGTCAAATACCTATCTGAGTACTCTGGGCCTGAATCATTATTTGAAGGAGGTGCTGAAGAGCTGACCATGGAGGAACAAATTACCTTCCTTGAGGCCTACACAAGAGAGTCATACAGACTCATAGAGGGGAAGTAGATCTCATGGATGGGGTAACAACTCTGTGTCCAGTTCCCCAAGACAGAGTTCCCATTCATACTTTGCCAAACAGATCATTGAGACTTCTTCCCAGGCCTGTGCTTAAAAGGGTCACTTCTGAGCTGATCTAGAAGACAAAAAGACCAATCCTTCTGCCATAATAAGTGGGACATCTTCAATAAGTTTAGAGGTTTTGGCTGCATTGGTTCAGGAGGAGTTTGTTGGAAAAAAGAACCAATGAGCCTGATCAGAAAAACCTCTAAGTCCTACAGACATCACAACTGCTGAAGACTTGATCAGCTGTTGTAACAAAGTCTGAAGATCAACAGCTAAAGACTAAAGTACTGAAGACTCAACAGCTGAAGACCAAAGTCTGAAGATCAACAACTGAAGACTAAAGTACTGAAGACTTCAACAGCTGAAGATTAAGTACTGAAGATTCAACAACTGAAGATCAAAGTCTGAAGATCAACAGCTGAAGAACAAAGTACTGAAGATCAACAGCTGAAGTACAAAGACTGAAGACATCAGGTGATGACAACAGCTGAAGTTCAAGTACAAGTACTGAAGCCTTCAGAGTTTGTTTTACAACAGCTGAAGAAGCACTCTTCAGTTGTTGTGATGGTTTCCTTTCAGTAGTTTTTTGTTCAGTTTTTGTTTTTTTAAAATGACTAAAGAGCATGTTCTTCAGTCGTTGTAGTTCAGTAGTTTCTTTTCAGTAGTTGTAGTGATAGTTAACACTTAGCATTTTTGTAAGAAGATGTCAGTTTGACATCTTTAGTAGTTGTGTTAACTATCAGTAGTTTGAATAAATTCTGTTAGATGTCACTATCAAGTGACATCAGCAGACGTCACATCTCCTATATAAGAGGTGTTGACCTAATTGTATGTGTGACATTCTCTTACCACGAAAGCAAATATTGAATGATATATATTTTGCAGAATTCTCTCTGTCTATAACCGTTTGTTCTTACCTTGAATATGTTTTGTGTTCTTGTGAATTGGCTAACTATTGTTTGATTTCCGCTGCTATACTCTCTAATCAATCAAACGTAGATCACTGATCCTAACAGAGTAGAAGGGAATATTAAATTACAATGGAATAAAACAAATCAAATGTCAAACATGAAACGTAATGTGTGATTGATGAAAGAGAAGTCAAATGAAGTTAATAAGACAAATCACATAATATACTTATATTTTAATCAAAATTATGCAACTACATATTAGTGGATCAATGTCTTCACAAAAGTTTAAGTAAATACATGGGAGCGGAACTAATTATACGAAATGATTGCGTTTCCTTTTGATATGGAGTTTCGATTCTCAAGCCTTCTGAACACACTAACAAACAAATTTAATCAAATCTTATTATAAGATTCATTGTTATCACACTAATCGATCACACATTGAACCTATGATCTATTGTTAACTTAAAACCTAAACCAAACACGATACCTCACGAATGACCCTTAAAATCAATCAACTTCTATCCAAAACTTATCCACAACAAATTTCGAATATCATTGCCTCAAAATCCATTAAATCAATCTAAATGACAACTATCGATCCATGGAATCCTTTTTCAACCACGAAGGGAAGGAAAAGAGGTGTAAATGACGAATAAACTAGTCGAATTTCACTAGAGCAGAAGGGAAAATCAAATTACAATGGAAATAAAACTAATCAGATGTCAAACGAGAAACGTAATGTGTGATTGATGAAAAATAAGTCAAATCAAGTCAATAAGACAAATTAAATAAAATTATTTATATTTGAATCAAAATTATACAACCACATGTTGGTAGATCAATGTATTCACAAAAGCTTAACTAAATTCATGGGAAATGAACTAGTTATACAAAAAAATTAAACAACATAAATCTCGCATTAATTTCTTTTAATTATTGTGACAACTTCAAATGCTATGGAGTTTCGATTCTTAAGACATCTAAAAACACTACCAAACAAATTTGATCAAATCTTATTATGAGATTCATTGTTATCACACTAATCAATCCACACTGAACCTATGATCTATTGTTTACTTAAAACCTAAACCGAACACGATACCTCATGATGACCCTAAAATCAATCCACTTCTATCCAAAATTTATCCACAACATTCCACAACTAATTTAGATAATTATTGCCTCAAAATATAGTGAAACAATCTAAATGACAACTATTGATCCAATGAATCCTCTTTCGACCACAAATGGAAGGAAGTGAGGTGTAAAAGACGAATAAACTACTCGAATTTCACTAGAGTAGAAGGGAAAATCAAATTACAATGGTAATAAAACTAATCAGATGTCAAACGTGAAACGTAATGTGTGATTGATGAAAAAGAAGTCAAATCAAGTTAATAAGACAAATTATATAAAATTACTTATATTTTAATCAAAATTATACAACTACATGTTGGTAGATCAATGTATTCACAAAAGCTTAACTAAATTCATGGGAAATTAACTAGTTATACAAAAACATTAAACAACACTAATCTCGCATTGATTGCTTTTGATTTTGGTAACAACTTCAAATGCTATGGAGTTTCGATTCTTAAGACATCTAAACACACTACCAAACAACTTTGATCAAATCTTACTATAAGCTTCATTGTATACACGCTAATCGATCACACATTGAACCTAGCACTATTGTTTACTCAAAACCAAAACGAACACGATTTCTAGCATTGATTGCTTTTCCTTTTGGTAACAGCCTCAAATGATACGGAGTTTTGAATCTCAAGCCTTCTGAACACACTACCAAACAAATTTGATCAAATCTTATTATGAGATTCATTGTTATCACACTAATCGATCACACACTGAACCTATGATTTATTGTTTACTTAAAACCTAAACCGAACACGATACCTCATGAATGACCCTTAAAATCAATCCACTTCTATCCAAAATTTATCCATAACATTCCACAACTAATTTAGATAATTATTGCCTCCAAATCCATTGAATCAGTATAAATGACAACTATCGATCCACGGAATCCTTTTTCAACCACAAAGGGAAGGAAAAGAGGTGTAAATGATGAGTAAACTAGTGGAATTTCACTAGAGTAGAAGGGAAAATCAAATTACAATGGAAATAAAACTAATCAGATGTCAAACGTGAAACGTAATGTGTGATTGATGAAAAAGAAGTCAAATCAAGTTAATAAGACAAATCAAATAAAATTACTTATATTTTAATCAAAATTATGCAACTACATGTTGGTAGATCAATGTATTCACAAAAGCTTAACTAAATTCATGGGAAATTAACTAGTTATACAAAAACATTAAACAACATAAATCTCGCATTGATTGCTTTTGATTTTGGTGACAACTTCAAATGCTATGGAGTTTCGATTCTTAAGGCATCTAAACACACTACCAAACAAATTTAATCAAATCTTATTATAAGCTTCATTGTAAACACGATAATCGATCACACATTGAACCTAGCTTCTATTGTTTACTCAAAACTAAAACGAACACGATACCACACGAATGACCCTTAAACTCAATCCACTGCTACCCAAAAGTTATCCATAACATTTCACAACTAATTTCGCATATTATTGCCTCAAAATCCAGTGAATCAATCTAAATGACAACTATCGATCCAATGAATCCTCTTTCGACCACAGAGGGAAGGAAATGAGGTGTAAATGATGAATAAACTACTTGAATTTCACTAGAGTAGAAGGGAAAATCAAATTACAATGGAAATAAAACTAATCAGATGTCAAACATGAAACGTAATGTGTGATTGATGAAAAAGAAGTCGAATCAAGTTAATAAGATAAATCAAATAAAATTACTTATATTTTAATCAAAATTATGCAACTACATATTAGTGGATCATTGTCTTCACAAAAGCTTAACTAAATACATGGGAAATGAACTAATTATACGAAAAACATTTAACAACACGATTTCTAGCATTGATTGCTTTTCCTTTTGGTAACAACCTCAAATGATACGGAGTTTCGAATCTCAAGCCTTCTAAACACACTACCAAACAAATTTGATCGAATCTTATTATGAGATTCGTTGTTATCACACTAATCGATCACACACTGAACCTATGAGCTATTGTTAAACCGAACACGATACCTCATGAATGACCCTTAAAATCAATCCACTTCTATCTAAAATTTATCCACAACATTCCACAACTAATTTAGATAATTATTGCCTCAAAATCCATTATATCACTATAAATGACAACTATCGATCCACGGAATCCATTTTCAACCACAAAGGGAATGAAAAGAGGTGTAAATGATGAGTAAACTAGTCGAATTTCACTAGAGTAGAAGGGAAAATCAAATTACAATGGAAATAAAACTAATCAGATGTCAAACGTGAAACGTAATGTGTAATTGATGGAAAAGATGTCAAATCGAGTTAATAAGTCAAATTAAATAAAATTACTTATATTTTAATCAAATTTATGCAACTACATGTTGGTAGATCAATGTATTCCCAAATGCTTAACTAAATTCATGGGAAATTAACTAGTTATACAAAAACATTAAAACAATAAATCTCGCATTGATTGCTTTTTATTTTGCTGACAACTTCAAATGCTATGGAGTTCGATTCTTAACACATCTAAACACACTACCAAACATATTTAATCAAATCTTATTAAAAGCTTCATTGTAAACATGATAATCGATCACACATGAACCTAGTTTCTATTGTGTACTCAAAACCAAAACGAACACGATACCACACGAATGACCCTCAAACTCAATCCACTTCTACCCAAAAGTTATCGACAACATTCCATAACTAATTTCGCATATTATTGCCTCAAAATCTAGTGAATCAATCTAAATGACAACTATCGATCCAATGAATCCTCTTTTTACCACAAAGGGAAGGTATTGATTTAAATTTTGGGACGAAATTTCTTTCAACATGGGGATGATGTGACAACTCATCCAAAACTCACTTGATTTTGATTTCTGTGTGCCAATGCAGGAGACCAGTGATTGAACACTCTCACCATGTAACGCAATTTTCGGGATGAAAATTCTTTCAACATGGGGATAATGTGACATCCGGTATATTTCCGTTATCAAACTCCGTTAGTTCCGTCAAGTCTTGCATACACGTGTCGTAAACACATACTATTTGTCATTTAACGTTGGTGACCTAATAATAATTAATAATGTTACATTATTGATAATCTAGTTGATTATGTGATTATGGTATTATGTGTTAGGATAATGATTTATGTTTGATTAATTAGAGTAGATTGCAGCGGAATTCGAATAATGAATTAGACAATTTAGCAAGAACTCAATTCATATTCAATGGAATAGTACACGGTTATAGAGAGAGAGAGAATTCTGCAAAAGGAATATTTCATTCAAATGCTTTCGTGGTGGCTGAAAGTCACACGTTACAATTAGGTCAACATTCCTTATATAAGGAATGTGACGTCTGCTGATGTCACTTGATAGTGACATCTAACAGAATTATACAAACAACTAAAACTATGCAAACTACTGAGAATGTTCTCAACAACTGATCACATCTCATAGAATGCTAAGTACAAGAACATAAAACTACTGAACTAAAACTACTGAACTAAAACTACTGTAAGGTAAATTACAAGTACTGAAAAGGAAAACCATCACAACTACTAAAGTTAATAACTTTAGCTGTTGTGACTACTGAAGTTAATAACTTTAGCTGTTGTGACAACTACTGATCACTCTGGTCTTCAGTCTTTGTCTTCAGTAGAAATCTTCAGATCTTGTGTTCAGACCTTGTAATCAGCTGATGTCTTCAGTTGTTGTGATCTTCTTCAGCAGTTGTAATGTCTGTGGGACTTGGAGGTTTTTCTGATCAGGCTCATTGATTCTTTTGGTCCAACAAACTCCCCCTGAACCAATGCAGCCAAAACCTCTAAGTTTATTGATGATCCCACTTATTCTTTGGCAGAAACACCCTCTTGATCAGCTTCAGAGGTAATCATGTAAGCACAGGCCAGGAAAAGGTTTCTGATCTTTTGATTGGCTAAGTGTGAAAGGGAACTATGTCTTAGGGAAACTGGACACAGAGTCTTGTCCCAACCATGAAACCTAATTCCCATTGATGAGTCTGTAAGACTCTCTTGCATAGGCCTCAAGGAGAACAACTTGTTCCTCCTTGGTGAGTTCTTCTACTTCTCCCTCAAAGAAGAACTCAGGGCCATAATATTCAGACAGATACCTTACTATCTTCCCACTCTTCAACTCAACAGTTGTGATCTCTCTGTATGCGAATTCATCTGGATGAGAGCCTTCTAGCAACAACTGGAGTTCACTCTTTTAAAGATCTTCAAGTCTCTTGTATAACAGCCCCTTCTTGATCATTTTGTTCTCAAGTAGAGATTGAGGGGTTGTCTTTGAGTTATGTGCTCTCTTGAATTCTTCTATAATCTCCCAGGGTGAGACTACCATAGCCAACATAATTGCAGCATTCAAAGTCTTTTCCACTTGGCCATGATATCTACTTGGTATGTTCTTGTGTATTCTGGAACTTACCCTGGGGTCTGGCCAAATCCTCACTCTTTCTCTTTGATGTTGGAATGTATGCCTAAGAGTGTACAGCCTCAGAGCTTGTTTCTTTATTGCTTGAATGGATGAGGACTGAGGGAAGTCCTTGTCACCATTTTGAGAAATTGCACATCATGCTGCTTCTGCTGTTCTTCAATCTTCACTTTCACCATTTGCATTTGCAAGTCAGGTGTGATCATCTGTTGACTTCTGGGCTCAGGTCTTTTAAGTTTGAGAACAACAGAGATTGGCAGACTGTCTTCATTCTCATCCTCTTCTTCTTCTTCTACCCTTAACACCCTTCTCCTCCTTCTGGGTGTATCACTGGGTGTGGTTTGAGATGGTTTTTGGGGTAATGGAATGTGGGTGGTTTTGGTTTAGGGATAGAATTGGTAGATTTTAGAGATGATTGCTTTGAGGGTTGTTTTTGAGTGGGAGTATGAGAAGGCTTATCTAGCAATTTAGTGGTGAGTTTGGCTTTTGAGAGCTTTGCCATATCAGTACTCTTCCCAGCACCTGCTTCATCTAGTGCTTTGATGATCAACCCTTTGTTGTAGCTTCCAGGAGAACATATTTTCTTGGTTATCTCCAAGATACTGTCTTTGGACCAAGACTCCATCTCTATCAATGATCTTCCTAGATATTTGGCATAAACCTCATCATAATCTCCAACCTTTCCTTATCCATCACACTATAACTAGCCTTTCTTGCTTGAATTTCATTTATCTCCAGCCTTCTTATCTCAACATCTAGGTGGTTGTGTCATGACCCTGTCTGAAGAGCTAATCTATTATTTTGTCCATAGACCTGCTGTGAGCTTCATCAGCTTCTTTGACTAGATCTTCTAAGGACTTTTCTCCATCAGACTTTGACTCAGCACTTCTCTTCCGTTTGTAAGTGATCAGTTGATCTTTCTGCTCTTTGTCTGTGCTCAGCTCTTGCACTGTGATCAGCTGTTTCTCTAAGATCAGTTCTTGTTCTTTATCCAACTCCTTTTCTTTTCTGGTTCTTTCTCATATTCTACTCTCTTCCTTTTCCTTTCTTTAACTGCCTTAGACTTAGTAGTCTCCCCCTTTTTGGTGCATTGGGATCAGTGGGTGAAGGAGAAAGTGACTTGTGAACAGCATCATGAGGAGTGTTTGGAGATTTGAGGAGATCCTCTCATCAATGGCTTTATATACTATCTCAGTGATGATGGTAGTGATGAGAGGTAAGGAGCTTTGAAAGGTTGCAACCATCTGCTCAGAGGGGTTCTGTCCCTAAGAGGTGGTGCCAAAAGCAGTGGCTCATGGCATCAAAGAGGGGTTAAGTGTATTGGCTGTGTGTTTGGTGAACCTTCAAATGAAGATGCCATCTATGGGTTTATTGGGACAGATGGACTTTTATCCTGAGACATTTTGGCTAGCAGTTCTTTGAGTCTGCTCACCTCAGTCTCTACGATTGTGTTATGGGCTAAGACATCAAAGAAAAAGCCCAGATCATCATCAGTCTTTGCTGAATCATCTGACCTCCTGATTAAATCAGGATGTACATGCCCTGAGTGTAGATCAATATATGCATGTGCCCCTTCTTCTTGTTCTGGGGACTTCCTGCCTCTGGACTTTGTCCTTCATTGGCAGTTGCCTCTGGTGAGGTCTTATATATGTTACCAACTTCATCCTGCATTTGCTGAATCAGTAGAAGTGGCAACCTGACCAGATGTTTGAACTCCTCTTCTACACTTGGAGATTGAACATTATAACCCCTATGCTGTGGGTTATCAGCAACATTTGGTCCTCCCCCTCAATCGTTGAGGTATTCCAGTGTTAATTGGTTTCTGGGGAGGGGGTGAGGAATGAGGCACTCAGCACTTTAGCAACTAAGGGTTGGGCTTTGAGGGGCGGTTGCAATTGGAGATGGTCAGAAGCAGATTGCACCCGAGGTGAGAGATGCTCTTCAATGGTAACCTTCTCAACTGAGATAGGTTCTAGTAATGTGGTATCCCCAAATTTGGTTGCAATAGGATCCTGTGGAGAGGATACCTGTGCGGTTTCAGCTGGTTGAGTCTCTAACATGAGTGGGGGGTTAGAACCAGTATGTGTTTCCTGTATTGGTGGCACAGGGGCATCCTCAGGGGACTCATCTCCCTGAGTAGCCTTTTTGGGCTTTTGGGGTTTGGGTTTGGTGGGGACTTTGGATCTGGAGGTGGAGGCTGTGGGTTCCCTCTACTTGGGTTTGAGCAGCCGGGCAGTCCTTTTGAGAGTAGGGTCAGAGTTATGCCTGGAGTATACCTCAGCTAAGACAGCTGGAGCAGGGACTCCAAGACCAACAAGGCCTTCAGATTGTAACTGATTTAAAGTTATGGCCATCAGAAACCTGGGATATAGTAGCCATCTATTTGTCATAGGTTTCTGAGCCAGATCCTTAAGTTCCAGAAACACTATCTTAGAAAAATTAGAGTTTGTCGTTCAAAGATAGAGTAGAATACCTGTTGCCATCGTGAGGACATCTGATCCCATGAAGATGTCTTTGAAGCTAGGCAGACATTCACCATGTGGAAGATAAGTCTTTCAGCATCATGGAAGTGCTTTTTGAGAATGGTTGTAGCACTTAAGTCTCGTTCATACCCGTTGTTGATGAAAGACATATCAATGGTTCCTTTCGGGTATTCTATAATACTGGTGGCATCATGCAAATTTAGGGTTTTACGAATGATGTCAGGGGTGATTACCACCAGTTTTTGGTTGACCAACGACTGAAGAGTGATTTGGCTATGATTTTCACCGGTTGTTACAGAGACGTTGGTTCAGAATTGGTTTAAGGAATTGGGGTATATGGTAGGATTCAAAAGAAAGGGGGTTCTGTATTGGGAATCCACCATAAGATCGATGGGATTATCAAATTTGTTCCAAAAGGCCGATTTTGAGAGGTAGGCAACACAGTTGTGTTTGGGTTTGAGTTTCATGGTCGCCATTGTTGAGAGAGAAAAGGATAGAAAACGGATAATGAAACGTTCAGCTATAAGTGCAGGTATTTATAGGTTAAGAAAAGGCTGAAAAGAAAACGGCTGAAAGTGTTGGTGTTGTCATCAGTTGTATGAAAACAACTGAAGACTTGGTTTTAACTATCAAACATTTGAAACAAGTGAAGACTTGGTTTTGGTCATCAGTAGTTATGAAACTACTGAAAACCTTGGTTTTGGCTTCAGGTGTAAGAAACAACTGAGGACTTGGTGTTAGTCATCAGTAGTTGTGAAACTACTGAAGACATGGTTTTGTCATTAGTTGTTTAAGGTGAAACAACAGTTTGTGGAAACGATTGAAGAGAAAATTCTTACAGTAGTTTTCGTCAATTCTTAGCTTTTCAGCTGTTTCATACTGTCCTCAACACTTACTCATCAGACTTTTTAGCTGTTTTCAGTTGTTTCATAGGACATCAGTACCTATTTGTTTTTACTGACATCAGTAGTTGTAACTGCATCAGTTTCTTTTAGCAGAAAGTACATTACTTTTTTAAGTAATTTAGTCTTTAGTAGGTATGAAACCAACTGAGAATAAAACTTATCAGTACTTATTTGTGACATGATTACTAATGGTCATCAGTACTTGTTTACTGAGATCATCAGTAGTTGTCACTTATTCTAGCTGTAGCATACCAAGCCTTAACACCAGGTTATGTAAAGTTGAACTATCCAAAGGCTTAGTAAAAATGTCTGCAAGCTCATCAGCACTAGGCACAAACATGGGATTAATTAGACCCTTTTCAAAACAATCTTTTATAAAATGATGTCTAATTGGTTCTGAAGCCAGAGTACCTGAGTGTACAACTTGTAGCAGCAATGTACTCTGCTTCAGCAGTGGATGTAGCAACAGATGTTTGTTTCTTACTCTGCTAAGAAATCAAACAGTTGCCTAGGAATTGACATCCACCAGAAGTTGACTTTCTCGTTAACTTACACCCTACATAGTCACTATCAGAAAAAGCAACTAATTTGCAAGTGTGTCCAGTGGAATACCAAAGACCTAGAGATTGTGTACCTTGAAGATATAAAAGATCCTCTTGACTGCAATCAAATGAGACTCTTTAGGAGCAGCCTGAAATCTAGCACAAACACAAGTTGCACATAATATCTGGTCTAGAAGCTGTTAAGTACATCAAGGACCCAATCATACATGTGTAAAGTGTTTCATCAACAGCTTTACCTTTCTCATCTACATCCAGTTGTGTGGGTTGCACTGGGAGTAGAACAGAGCTTGCAGTTTTGAAAATCAAACTTATTCAAAAGATTTTTTGTATATTTTGACTGATGAATGAAGGTTCCATCAGCCTTTTGTTTGATTTGCAAGCCTAGAAAGAACTGTAGTTCTCCCATTGCACTCATTTCAAACTTTTGTTTCATTTAACTTGTAAAATCATCACATAACTGGGGATCAGAGGATGCAAAAATTATATCATCAACATAAATTTGAACAAGTAGCTTATGCTGATCCACTTTCTTAATAAACAAAATTTTATCTATGGAGCGTCTAGTGAAATTATTTTGAAGAAGAAAATTTGAAAGTGTTTCATACCAGGCTCTAGGAACTTGCTTCAATTCATAAAGAGCCTTATCAAGTTTATACACCCAATCAGGATGTTTATTGTCCTCAAAACCTGGTGGTTGACACACATAAACCTCTTCTTTTATTTTTCCATATAAAAAGCACTTCTAACATCCATTTGAAAAACATTAAGATTGTGGAATGCAGCATAGGCTAAGAACAATCTAATTGCCTCCAGTCTGGCTACATGGGCAAAGGTTTCATCATAATCAATACCTTATTCTTGTGAAAACCTCTATACAACCAGTCTATCCTTGTTCTTGACAATAAGCCCATTTACATCAGTTTTATTCCTAAACACCCACTTAGTGCCTATTGCACACTTACCTGGGGGTAGAGGAACCAGTTCCCACACTTGCTGCTTTTTGAACTGAAGTAGCTCAAGCTGCATGGCTTCAACCCATCCATTATCTCTTAAAGCAACATGATAGTTCTTTGGCTCTAGTTGACTGATGAAGAGAGCATAGAAGCAGAAGTTGGACAATTGACTTCTGGTTGAGACACCAGGATTGATATCACCAATGATTTGAGACATGGGGTGATTCTTCAGCTCTTGGTACACTATAAGATCAGTGCAAGTGTTTGTAGCAGGTTCAGCAGCAACAGATGTTGATTCAGACTCTTGAAACCAAGTATGAGATGGCAATTCAAATGATGTTGAGGAGTCAGAAATCTGATCAGCATTTGTTATGGATGGAGCTGCTGAAGCTACAGGAACATCAAGTTTAGTAGACTCAGGCAGTTGATCACTAAACTTGAAAAGGTGAGTACTGATATCATCATCATCTTCAGTACCACTAGGTGGAAGACTTGCTGCAGAAGATGATTTATTCACATGATATACAACAGCTGGAGGTTGATAAGGAACGTATTGCAGTATATCCAGATCAAACAACTCCACAAGGTTTTGTGGAATTTTATCCTTAGGAGATTCATTGAACTTCACATGCAAGGTTTCTTCAACTATCTTTGTTCTGCAGTTGAAGACTCTGTAAGCCTTGCATGTGGATGAATATCCTACAAAATACCCTGCATCCACCTTAGGATCAAATTTGTGGAGTTGATCCTTTGTGTTGAGAATGAAATAAGGACACCCAAAGGCTTTGAAGAATGAAATTAGAGGAGCCAAATGATGTATTCATATGGAGTCTTCATCAACCTCTGATTTACTAAAACTCTATTCTGCACATAGCAAGCTATGTTGACAGCTTCAGCCCAAAAGGTCAATGGCAAACCAGAGTCGGCCAACATGGACCTTGCAGCTTCAATTAGGGTCCTGTTGTTTCTCTCCACTACTCCATTTAGTTCTGGAGTCCTTGGGATGCTAAACTGCCTCTTGATTCCCTTTGAGAGATAAAAATCATCAAGTGTATGGTTTCTGAATTCTGTTCTATTATCACTCCTTATACACTTGACTGATAGGGAATACTGCTTCTCAACATACAACACAAAGTTTATAATCGTCTGAGCAACCTCATCCTTTGATTGCAAGAAGAAAGTCCATACAAATCTAGAGTAATCATCCACAATTACCAGACAGTATTTCTTCTTTGCCATGCTCATCACTCTCACAGGACCATATAGATCCATGTGCAGTAAAAACAAGCAGGCAGTGGACTTAGGTTCTTCAATAGGAGGGAATGAGACTTTGTGATGTTTTCTTTTCAAACAAGCAGTGCAGGTTTCATCACAATGGAACTCCTTTATTGGTAGACCTCGCACTAAACTATTGTGGATCAGCTGATTCATGTTTTTGAGATTTACATGACCCAGTCTTCTGTGCCACAGTTTAGATTCCTGAGGAGAGGCTTTGGAGAACAGGCAACGATGACCCTTCAAATCAATCTTCTTTGACAAATCCAGGGCATATACTCTTCCAATCCTGTTGGCCTTCAGGAGAGTATGTTCATCCCATACCTTGCAATCAGCCTCAGAACTGTGGAAGACAGAATCCTGCAGTTCTGGCTTGTGAAAAGTGCAACATGCCCTTTATCACACATCCGACTGACACTCAGTAGAATATACTTGAGATTCTCCACATGGTTAACATCATCAAATCTGATTTCTCCATTAGACACATATCCTTTCCCGATGATGTAACCTTAGCATCATTTCCAAATGAAACAAATCCCTTCTTTCCTTGAGAGTAGTCATTAAGAAGAACTCTGCTCCCTGTCATATGCATAGATCCTCCACTCTCTACATACCAGATGCTTCTTTGGCATGCTGAAGAACCCTGCATTCATCACAAGGAACTAGTTAGGTTTTGAGACCCAAACCTTTTTGGTTTTGGGTCTATTTTCATCAACAGATTTAACCATAACTTGTTTCTCATGATTAACAACCGATGAAGGTGGAGATGGTGCTGAAATGGATTCCTTGGATTTGGGCTTGGAATACCTTTTTAGTGGTTTGATCACAGGTGCATCTAGTTGGTTAACTCTCCCCAACAAATACTGAACCATCATAACAAGTTGTGTCTGATTTGTAGCTAAAGCTTTCAGCTCTTGTGACACATCAGTACTTGTTTTTGATGAGTTCTTGTGGCCCACCATTTCCTCCTTGAAATTCACAGACTTAGTCTGATTTTTATCATGAGGAACACTATCAGTGTTTTATGATAAACCCTATCCTTCTTTTTGTATTTGGGTGAAGCCTTAGGTTTATCAATTTGGGATGACTGTGGTACAAACTTGGTCTCAACTCATTTTTCATTTGATCATCTGCATTTTAATGAGCTTATCTCTGTTGAGTTGGAACCCTTTTTGTACCAACATTCATCAGAAAGATGATTGAATTTACCACATATGTCACATGGCTTATTCTTCATCATGGATTGATCAACTGCTGAAGTGGAAACTATTGAAGGTGTGATCTTCAGTACTTTCCTCCTTTCAGTACTTGTATTAAGTACAGAAGGATGTGTAACAACTGAAGACTTGTTCTTCAGCTGTTCTCTATCCGTCCTGAAAGACCGTATGATAGATTCCTCAGCAATTGTTAATCCTTTTATTTCAGTTGATTTGAAATGCTTTTTAGATGTTGTAACTTGCCCTTTAGTACTTGAGGTACTTTGAGGGACAACATCTGAAGTACTCAGCTTCATGTGCTTATCAGTAGTTAACCCATCAGGCAATTGATTTGCTGAGGTATCAACACTGATTTCATCTTCTGATTTTGGGTGATCTCTTGAGGATGGTACACATGATGATGTGGTTTGGAAATTACTTTCACCTTCAGGTTTTACTATTGATTTTGGAGTAAAATCTATTGGTGGTGCAATGTGATTGTAACCTATTCCAAACTTCACATTCGAAGCTGTTTGCTTGCTGAGAAGCATTTCAAATCCCTTGTAGGATGATACCCAGCGGTCACACTCAACTTGGGTAGCTGCAAGTGTTTCTTTGAGATCTCTGTGGTTCTCAAGAATGACCTCAACCTTAGCCTTTTCATCATTTAATTGGCATTTAAGCTTATAAATCTCACCATCTTTATCTTTAAGGACAGACTCATACTCAGCTTTTCTTTTGGAAAAGGTTTGCTCAAGCTCAAGATTTTGATTTATTAAAGCTACATTTGCCTCTCTAATAGAGATAAATGCAGCTATGCAAGATTCAGAACATAGCTTGGCCTTAGCCTCAGAGGATACCTGGGTTACCTGTGATGAAGATTCATTGGAGCATGAACCCTCAGTAGACTCCAGGGCCATGAGAGCAAGATTACCAAAAGGATGTTCACCACCATGTTGACCATCACTAGCAAATAATTGCTCATTACCAGAAAGATCATCTGGTAAACTGCTCCAGTCAACAGCACCAGGGGTGATGAAGCTGTGATGGGGTTGTGATTGAGATGGTTGAGGCTTAGGTAAGGCTTGAGGTTGTTGTGCAATAGGAACTTGAAATTGATTTGGTTGTGCCATGTAATAGCAGGGATATGGATATGGCATTGGACCCTGAGGGACAAAATATGTAGGAGATAGAGGTTGTGAGTGATGACCAGAACTAGCAGGATGTTGCCCTCTGTTTTGTGAACTATTGCTTGGAAAAGACACAAAGGGTGCAGAGGAGTTAGATCCAGTTGATCTACACTCTCTTGCAAAGTGCCCAAGCCTATGGTATTTGTAACACCTCAACTTACTCTTGTCAAAACCAACTTTGGTTTTGCCAGAGAGTCCTGGAAATTTCCTTCCAGTTCTCTTGTAGAACTTTTGAGATCTGATATTAATCAAGGCCATTTGGTTCAGAATATTCATCTCTTCTAAGTCATCATTAGCAAAACCTTTCAAATCATCGATAATGAAGCACAAATTGTCATTATTACAACCTGACTGACTATCAACACTAACAAATGCATGATTAGAACTATTTGAAGAGAAATCTATATGCTCATCATAACGGCTTTCTGATGCAGCATATTCTGACTCATGACCAACCAAGGCAGTGTTCCCTGGTACAAAGTCATTAGTGATCTTTCCTAATGATGCCAATTTCCTTTTCTGCTCTATCTCTCTTCCAAATGTAGGCAGTTTCCCATGGAGTTGGGTGAGAGATAGGCTATCCAGATTTGCACTGGAGCGTAGGACAATGGTATATGTGTCCCATCTCTCAGGCAGTGATCTGAGGAATCTGTTGTTTATCTGGCTATTAGTGTATTCATGTTTGACCATTTTCAGCTCAGAGATCAAAGAGGAAAAACTCTCACACTGTTGAGTCAGTGTCTCACCCTTCCTATGAGAGAATGTCTCATATTGTTGGGCAAGGATTTCTTTGTTGTTTGCTAAGACCTCATCTGTTCCACCAAATTATTCTTTCAATGCATTCCAGTGGTCATGAGAAGTTTCATGATGCATAAGCCCATAATAGATTTCATTCGGTAGTGCCATGGCCAGAATTCCAAGGGCTTTAGCATCAATCTCAAATAGTTTTCGATCCTCATTTGAGTGTTATTCCTTCTTCTTCAGAACCACTTGGTTGGTTTCCGGATTGTTCACCATAGGCTTGTGTGGACCATGTACCATAGATGTCCAACAACCTGAACTGTTAACAGACAGGTGATGGAGCATTCTTCATTGCCATATGTTATACTCAGTCCTAACCAGCATCGGAGGCTTGGTTGAGGAGCCAGTATTGTGAGGGTCATTAGAAGGAGTAGTCGTTCTTAGATTCAATCAAATTCAATTAAGTTTTAACCGATTTAGCGCAAAACACAACAAACTCAATACGAACCAAGAGAAATGTCAAAGCAAATAACCGAAAGCAGCAGAAATTCAATCTCTATAACCAATTCTTGCAAATATGCTAATTCGATCAAACTTAGATATCGAAATAGCAGTTTCAATGATCAATTGTTAGATCGATCAATGATTAACCTGCTCTAATACCATTTGTTAGGATCAGTGATTTAAGTTTGATTAATTAGAGTAGATTGCAGCGGAATTCGAACAATGAATTAGACAATTTAGCAAGAACTCAATTGATATTCAATGGAATAGTACACGGTTATAGAGAGAGAGAGAGAATTCTGCAAAAGGAATATTTCATTCAAATGCTTTCATGGTGGCTGAAAGTCACACGTTACAATTAGGTCAACATTCCTTATATAAGGAATATGACGTCTGCTAATGTCACTTGATAGTGACATCTAACAGAATTATACAAACAACTGAAACTATGCAAGCTACTGAGAATGTTCTCAACAACTGATTATATCTCAGAGAATGCTAAGTACAAGAACATAAAACTACTAAACTAAAACTACTGAAAGGTAAATTACAAAAACTGAAAAGGAAAACCATCACAACTACTGAAGTTAATAACTTCAGCTGTTGTGACAACTACTGAAGTAAATAACTTCAGCTGTTGTGACAACTACTGAAGTTAATAACTTCAGCTGTTGTGACAACTACTGATCACTCTGGTCTTCAGTCTTTGTCTTCAGTAGAAATCTTCAGATCTTGTCTTCAGACTTTGTCTTCAGACCTTGTAATCAGCTGATATCTTCAGCTGTTGTGATCTTCTTCAGCAGTTGTAATGTCTGTGGGACTTGGAGGGTTTTCTGATAAGGCTCATTGGTTCTTTTGGTCCAACATTATGGTTATGTGTTTGCAGGTTTTAAATGTTAATTAGGAAATTAATCGCGTAACACGGAAACATGCCTATTTATTCGTATGTCTTGTGTTTTTATAAAGATAAAATATATAATGATTTTCATTAGTTTATATCCTTATATTATTAAGTTAAAAACACTTTACAAAGAGTTTAAAGTCTAGTTTTGATAAAATACAAATTACAAGGGTTTAAAGGATAAATATGTAAATTAACATAAACAAAACAACTCCAAACCCTAGCCTCCCACCCCATTCGGCCACAAATCATCACCCTACACCTGTTCACTTCGAAATCAGCCAAGAACAAGCACATCCTTGCGATTTTGATTCGGTTTCAAGCTATAAAACAAGTTAACTACATCAAAATCGTGTTCCTTGGAAAGAATTAAGGTTAGTTTTGGTGTTTTTATGGATTTCTTGTTAGGGCCGAACCCTAATTCGATTTTGTATCTTCATGGGGTATAATTTGATGTTGTTTGATGATGTTAGTATGCTAGTTGGATTGAATACATGTTGTTTAACGTTGATTATGCATGAATTGTATGTTTTTAATGGATTGATCATGAACTTTGATCTTAGGCAAACCCTAATTCAAAATTAGTGTGATTATGTGAAGTTGATGATTGTTTGATGAATGTATAATGATTAGTAGGTTGTATGAATTCTAGGATACATTGATCTTGCAAGAAATTGATGAATTGAAGTTGGTGTTCATAGGTTACTAATAATAGTAACTTTATTTTTATGACATGATGATCTAGTGATGGATTGATGTTTTTGATGTGTTCATGATGATGATTAGATGTTAGATTGTTGATATGAATGCCAAAAATCTTAGAATGAATGTTGTTGTTCATATCTTGCCAAAAGTAGAAACTTTTGTTCATGATGATTAATAGATTATGATGATTAGGCATTGTTGACCATGGCTAGATGTTGTTATGAGCTTGAAATGGTATAATTGTGATGAATTCATGAATACATTGAGTGTTTGATGGATGATGGAATGTACTTTCCTAAAAGGGAAACTTTATTTGCACAAAGTTTGAGGATGATAGTTGGAACATGTTTGGGATGCTAGGAGCATGTAAGTATGTTCATGGATGAATTCTAATGTGATAGAACATGTTAAATTAGTTGTATAGGATGCTTGGATAGTCATGAGTGATGTTTGGACTTTGATGATCATGTATGATGTTGATGTTGGTTAGTAGTTAAGACATCATGTTTGGGACTAGAAATTGATTGTTGTGGTGTATGTTGAATGCAAGGAACATGGTTAATGAATGTGAATGTGATCATCATACACGCGTGCGAATCTGAGGCCCCTACTTAGTTTGATTGGCAGGGTTTAGGATGTGAAGTCGTGAGTGGCTTCACATGGCATGTGGTGCGTGATTTGATCTTTGTGTGGCATGTTAGTTGTGTTATAACTAGTAGACATGTTAATGTTCTAGATTCGCATGTCTTGTATGATACTTGGTTGTATGGTGATCTAAGTGATACACCTGGATAATATAGCATACGTGTGATCCATTTGAATGTTAACCATGTATGATATATGTGTATGATTGCTTGAATGGTTTACAACACATAAAGTCACCAATGGGTAAAACGGGTCAACTAGGTCAAACAGGTTTGTTTTTCTTAAACCTTGAGTCTTTGGTTGTAGTGTACTTAGGGTTTCACATGTTCTCTGTTTACACGTACTCATGTACTTATATGATCTAGGTAACCTCTGAAGGTTGTCTGTCCATTCTATTTGTCAAGTAAAACTCTAAGTGTCTATCACGCATATCAGGTGAGTTCATGCCCCACTCTTTATTTAATCTCTTTTGGGGGAGACAGCATACTGGTAAATCACAAACACTTTATATATTCCAGTTGTGTATAATATTAATATAGTGTTGATATCATGGAAAAGTCCTCACGCTTTCGAATTGTTAATATTGAATAGCGGGGAAATTTAGGTAGTACTACTGGGTCTGACCAGCCCCACCTGTGTGACTCGAGGTCAACCGGGTGCAATTTGTCCTATTGAACATTTTCACGACCTGTTAAGTCATGACAGGAGGCAACAACGTAACATAGTCAGCTTCAATTGCGAAATCACTATGAGTTAACATTTATTGTTAATGAACTAGCTATCTATTGCAATGCACTACTTTTATATCTCTGTTATTAAACTGCTTATGTTTGAAACATTTTAGTATGCTATTCTCAGGTCATTAGCTTGCTTGCCATTAGGAGCACTACATGGTTTCACTTGCACTCTAAGACTCGGTCTTCAAGACATCTTTATTGTTTTAATGGTTAATGTTTACTCTTTTGGGTTGGCGCATATGTTGCCATAGCATACATTTTTATTTCTTTGAGTTGTTTAAGAAAACGCTTTTGCATATACTTTGGTTGATTTTATTTTAATTATGGCATATAGAGTCGTTCTGAGTAACTATTGACTGTGATCCTGGTTTGTTCACACGCCTCGCGGTAAAACTCCGCACGTGGATTTGAGGGTGTGACAGATTGGTATTAGAGCCATTGGTTATAGGGAACTAGGTTGCATACACACTAGACTATAACCGCACACAGTTAATTAGTTACTTGTGTCTTATTCCCATCTACTGTATACTCATTGGCATACACGTCAGACTCTCTGTAGCATGGCATCATCATCGAGAGCTCCAGTTAAGCGACCTGAATCACCTTCATGATCTGAATCCCCACCTCCCGCACCTGTACCTGACAATGGATTCGATTGGCCCCGACTAGCTTATCCTCGAGAGGAGATTGACTGGGATCAACCTTTTGCATTGATGAAGCGTGATCCTCCACGAGACTGGAGTTTCTATCCTAGATTCATTGATCATATTATGTTTAGGGAGCGCATGCCTGTCCCAAGGCCCAGGACTAGGAACAACGCTGACCAACCAATGCCTTCACTCCCACGGACGGTGCAGTCCAATGAGTAACTGATTGCTGCATGGTGGCTGCACTGGACACTGTGCAGCATCGAGTCAGGCGGCTCACGGGTGATGTCTGTACACTGCAACATGAGGTGTACAAACTGAGACATCAAATGAATGAACTCGACGAACAACATGGGAAAACCCTAAACGGGTGTCACCACATGGAAGATGGTCTTATAGCACTTAGAGGACGCGTTACTGCTTGTGAACAACGGGATGTAGTAGCCGATAAAAAAATGCTATCTTAGAAGCCCAATTGGCAGCGCTTCAGATTGCTATAGCTCCTGGTCCTGTAGTAGACTTTGAGGATGAGAATCCTGAGGAGGAGGAACCAGTGGAGATGGAAGATGATAGTGAAATATGCTACCGGGACTCTAGAAGGTGTCACTCTGTCTTGGTGGAACACGCAAGTCCAGATGCTAGGACAAGCAATGGTGAATGGGAATCCATGGGATGAGTTCAAAACAATGATGACTGAGGAGTACTGTCCTTGCAATGAAGTGCAGAAGTTAGAGATGGAGTTCTGGCAATTGAAGATGGAGGGCTCGGAAATCAAGGCCTACACCACCAGAACCCATGAAGTAGCAACTTTGTGCCGGAAATGGTGAATGAGGTGCATAAGAGGGTGGAGCATTACATACGAGGATTAGTACCTGAAATCCAAAGTATGGTAACTGCTTCCAACCCAACCACAATTCAGCAAGCCATCCAGCTAGCTCATAAGCTAACTGACCAAGCCGTGGAGCAAGGACGTCTACCGAAGCGGGGCGCTGTGGCAAGTGTGCCCGATAACAAAAGAAAGTGGGATAGTGCCAACAACACCAAAGCATCATCATCTTCTAGTGGTCAACCTCAACCTCAACAGCAACAACAGCCAGTTCAGCAGCAAAGGAGGTTCGACAATAACCGTAACTTGAACCAAACGACTGCAAATATGGAAGGTGTGATAACTTCAAGTGTCAGTGCTATGGAAAAATTGGACACTGCTAAGGATTGTCATGGTGAGCTGGTAAGGAGGCCACAACAACCTCAGGAAACTCCCAAAGGATGTCTTGAATGTGGGAAAGTAGGGCATTACAGGCGAAACTGCCCACAACTAAGGAGAAATGGTAATGGCAACAACAACAACAACAACAACAACGACAATGGTAATAACGACAACAGTGGCAATGGTACTGGTAATGGCGGCAACAAAGATGGAGCCAAGGGGAGAGCCTTCGTCATTGGCTCAGGTGAGGCTCTAAATGATCCCACAACTGTTACTGGTAGGTTCTCTGTTTATGGTTGTTTTGCTACGGTACTATTCGATACTGAAGCCGATAGGAGTTTTGTGTCCTTAAAGTTCTATAGTCTGTTAAGTGATATACCCTCTGCTTTAGAATCTATATACACTGTGGAATTAGCCGACGGTAAATAGATCCATGTAACGCATATCCTTAAAGACTGTAAGATAGAACTTGCTCGTCATACTTTCGCTATAGATCTTATGCCTGTTACGCTGGGGAGTTTTGATGTTGTGATAGGCATGGATTGGCTCTCTAGCAAGCAAGGAAGTCATATGTCATGAGAAGATCATACGAATCCTTGTTGGTTACAAAATCCCTACCGTCAGAGGTGATAGGAGTGGTGCTGTGATAGGTATCATCTCATGCATGAAAGCCCAAAAGTTATTACGAAAGGGTCGTGTGGCTATTCTAGCACTCGTAACTGATAAGCAAGTAGAAAAAAAGAGAATGGAGGATATTCCCATTGTGCGCGACTTTCCAGAGGTGCTTCAAGAGGATCTTCCCGGCTCACCACCTCACCGCCAAATGGAATTCCAGATTGAATTGACTCCTGGCGCAGCTCCGATTGCTAGGGCACCTTATCGATTAGCACCGAACAAACTACAAGAGTTGTCATCACAACTTCAGGAGCTTTTAGATAAGGGCTTTATTCGACCTAGCATATCACCTTGGGGAGCTCCTGTTCTGTTTGTTAAAAAGAAGGATGGCATATTCTGGATGTGCATCAATATAGAGAGTTAAACAAAGTAACAGTCAAGAACCGATACCCTTTGCCTCGTATCGACGACTTGTTCGATCAGCTTCATGGATCGAGCTATTATTTGAAAATTGACTTGAGATCCAATTATCATCTACTTAGAGTTCGAGAAGAAGACATTCCCAAGACTGCGTTTCGTACTCGTTATGGTCATTATGAGTTCTTGGTCATGCCTTTTGGGTTGACTAATGCACCTGCTGTGTTCATGGACCTCATGAACCGCGTGTGCAAACCCTATCTTGATCAGTTCATCATTGTGTTTATCGATGATATACTGATATATTCTAGGACCAAGGAGGATCATGAAGAGCACTTACTAATGATCTTAGAACTATTGAAAAATGAGCAACTGTATGCCAAATTCTCAAAGTGTGACTTTTGGATAAGAGAAGTGCAATTTCTAGGTCATATGTTAATGAGAAAGGGATACATGTTGTTCTTGCCAAAATTGAGGCGATAAAGAATTGGACTACACCCAAAATGCCGAGTGAGATAAGACAATTTCTGGGATTAGCAGGATATTACCGATGATTCATAGAAGGATTTTCTAAAATCGCACAACCTCTCACGGCCTTGACTCACAAAGGAACGACATACAAATGGAGTGAGAGCCAAGAATTAGCTTTTCAATTGTTAAAACAAAAACTCTGTACTGCCCCGATATTAGCACTGCAAGAGGGAACGAATGACTTCATGGTGTATTGCGATGCATCCATTCAAGGATTGGGTTGTGTCTTGATGCAACGAGAAAAGGTGATAGCTTACGCCTCGAGACAACTAAAGGTTCATGAGAAGAACTATACCACCCATGACTTAGAATTGGGTGCAGTGGTTTTTGCCTTAAAGATCTGGAGACACTATTTGTACGATACCAAATGCACTATCTATACCGATCACAAGAGTGTTCAACATATCTTTGAGCAAAAAGAGTTGAATATGAGGCAACGATGTTGGGTGGAACTACTAAACGACTATGATTATGCTATTAAGTACCATCCGGGAAAGGCGAACGTAGTTGCCGATGCCTTAAGCCGGAAGGAAACAGCTAAACCCAGACGGGTGCAAGCTTTACAGCTTACTATCAGTACCCAACTGCCCGAACAAGTTAAGGAGGCACAAATAGAAGCCTTAAAAGAAGAAAATGTTGGTTCTGAATCGTTAAGGGGAATGGATAAACAACTGGTGGTGAAAGAGGATGGAATTCGGTATTTCATGCATAGACTTTGGGTGCCTGTCTATGGAAATCTAAGAGATTTAGTTATGAGCGAGGCACACAAATCTAAGTATTCTATACATCCTGGATCCGACAAGATGTATGATGATCTAAAGGCGCACTACTGGTGGCATTACATGAAAGCAGATATAGCTACATATGTGAGCAAGTGTTTGACCTTCTCGAAAGTAAAAGTGGAATATCAAAAACCATCCGGACTGTTACAACAACCTGAGATACCAATGTGGAAATGGGAACAAATCTCCATGGATTTTATTACTATGTTACCCCGAACTAATACTGGTTGTGATATGATATGGGTTATTGTGGATCGATTGACAAAGTCTTCTCACTTCCTTTCAATTAAGGAAATGGATAAGATGGAGAAATTAACTCGACTGTACCTTAGCCTGCATACCTCAGTCTCAAGAATGGTGTTGTGGGCTACAACATCAAAGAAAAAGCCCAGGACATCATCAGTTTTTGCTGAATCATCTGACCTCCTGATGAAATCAGGATGAACATGTGCTGAGTGTAGATCAGTAGTCACATGTGCCCCTATTTCTTGGAACTGGGGACTTCCTGCCTCAGGATTATGTCCTCATTGACAGTTGCCTCTGGTGAGGACTTAGAAATGATACCATCTTCATCCTGGTCATGTGCTGAAACAGGAGAAGAGGCAGCCTCACCAGATGTTCGAATCTCCTCCTCTACACAGGGAGATTGCAATTTGTAATCCCTGTGTTGTGGGTTATCAGCCACTTTATAATTCTCTCCCTTAACCGTTGAGGTTTTCCCAGTGGTAATAGGTTTCTAGGGAGGGGTAGAGGAATGTAGTTGAGTCAGCACTTGTGCAATAACCACAGTTGGGCTTCTAGGGGTGGCCTCAGTGGGAGATAAGTGTGAAGAGGATTACACTTGGGGTGAATGGTGCTCTTCAATGGCAATCTTCTCAAGTGAGAGAGATTCTAGTAATGTGGTTTCCCTATTTTTGGTTGCATCAGGATCCTGTTGAGAGGATACCTAAGTGGTTTCAGCTGGTAGAGTCTTTGAAACTACAGGGGGATTACTACACATAGTTTCATCCTGCCTTTGTGTTGCAGGGGCATCATCAAGGGACTCAACTCTCTGAGTAGCCTTTTTGGTTTGTTTGGAATATGGTTTGGAGGGGACTTTGGATCTGGAGGATGAGGATGTGGGTTCCTTCTGCTTGGGTTTTAGCAGTTTGGCAGCCTCTTTGAGGTATGGGTCAGAGTTGTGCCCGGAGTATACCTCTGGCAAAACTACCACAGTAGGGACTCCAAGGCCAACAGGGCCATCGGATTTTAACTGATTCATGATTATGGCCATAAGAAACCTTGGATATAATAGCCATCTGTTAGCCACAAGTTTCATTTCCAGATCGTTTAATTCTAAAAATATAAGTTCAGAAAAATTTATGCTTTGGCGTTCAAGGATAGAATACAATACCTGCTGCCACCTGGATGACATTTGATCCCATGAAGAGAATTTGGGTGCAAGGCAAACATTGATCATGTGGAAGATTAGGCGTTTAGCATCATGGAAGTGCTTCTTCAGAATGGTTGTAGCACTCAGATCTAGCGTTTGGCGAATGATAGCAGGAGTGACTACCACCTTCTTCTGGTTTACAAATGACTGGAGAGTGATTGCGACATCATTCTCACTAGTATGGATAGTGACATTTGTCCAAAATTGGCGAAGGGTATCAGGATAGATGGTTGGATTGAGAAGAAAAGCAGTTTGATACGGGGAATCAACCATCAGATCAATGGCAGCATAAAACTTAGTCCAAAAAGCCGATTTTGTGAAGTAGGCAACATAATTGTGTTGTTGTTTGATTTGCATGGTCGCCATTAATGGAAGATGAACGTTCGGAAAACGATTTATGAAAAGTTTAAAGTTTGGGTTAGGTATTTATAGGTTATGAAACAGTTGAAAGAAAACAACTGAAAGTTTTGGTGTTAGTCATCAGTTGTTAGAAAACGACTGAAGACATGGTTTTAACTTTCAGATGTTGTACACAAATGAAGACTTGGTGTTTATCATCAGTAGTTAGAAACTACTGAAGACTTGGTATTTATAGGTTTTTGCTTTAGTTGTTTTGAAATGAACCAGCAGTTGTTTGAAACAATTGAAGAATAAAATTACTCATCAATTGTTATCGTCAGTTCACATATCTCAGTTGTGTCATTTGACCTTAACACTTACTCAGCAGATTATCTGATTTTCAAATGTTTCATTGGTCATCAGTACTTATCTGTTAGAACATACATCAGTGGTTGTAACCACATCAGTACTTTGCAACAAATAAAGTACTTCAGTACTTTTAAGTAATTTAGTGTTCAGTAGTTAGGAAAACTGTTGAAGATAAAATAACTTATCAATATGACAGCTGTACACTAATGCTCATCAGTACTGTGAGCTGAGATCATCAGTAGTTGTCAAATCATTCAAGCTGCAGCATACCAAGCCTTAGGACTAGATTTTGGAAAGTTGCACTGTCCAAAGGCTTAAGAAATATATCTGCAAGCTCATCAACACTAGGAACAAACTTTGGATCAATTAGACCTTTTTCATAACAATCCCTGATAAAATGATGTCTGATCTCAATATGTTTGGTCCTAGAATGCTGGACAGGATTCTTGACAATACAAAGAGCTGAAGCACTGTCCATTAGTAAAGGAGTCTTAGTCTCGGTAATGTCATAATCCAGTAATTTATTCTGAAGCTAGAGTACCTGAGATGTACAACTTGTAGCAACAACGTACTCTGCTTCAGCAGTGGATGTAGCAACAGAGTTTGTTTCTTACTCTGCCAAGAAAATAAACAATTGCCTAGAAATTGGCAACCACCAGAGGTTGATTTTCTGGTTAATTTACACCCTGCATAGTCACTAACATAGAAAGCAACTAATTTGCAAGAGTACCTAGTGGAACACCAAAGTCCTAGAGATTGAGTTCCTTGCAAATATGTAAAGATCCGTTTGACTACAATCATATGGGATACTTTAGCTGCAGCCTGAAATCTAGTACAGACACAAGTTGCAAACATAATGTCTGGTCTAGAAGCTGTAAGGTACATCAAGGAACCAATCATACATCTGTAAAGAGTTTCATCAACTGCTTTACCATTCTGATCGGCATCCAGTTGTGTGGTGCTACACATGGGAGTAGAACAGGGCTTACAGTTTTCTGTAAATCTAACTTTTTCAATAAATCCTTTGTATATTTTGACTGATTAATGAAAGTTCCATCAGCCATTTGTTTGATTTGCAACCCCAGAAAGAACTATAATTCTCCCATGGCACCCATTTCAAACTTTTGTTGCATCAACTCAGTAAAGGCATCACACAACTGTGGATCAGAGGATGCAAAAATAATATCATCTACATAAATTTGAACAAGGAGCTTATGCATGCCTACTCTCTTAATGAACAAAGTTTTATCTATGGAGCCTGTAGTGAAATTATTTTGAAGAAGAAAGTTAGACGGTGTTTCATACCAGGCTATGGGAGCTTGTTTTAGCCCATAAAGAGCCTTATCAAGATTATACACCCAATCTACATGTTTATGATGTTCAAAACCTGGTGGTTGACACACATAAACTTCTTTTATTTTACCATATACGAATACACTTTTGACATCCATTTGAAAAACTTTGAGATTATGGAAAGCAGCATAAGCTAAGAACAATCTGATTGCCTCCAGTCTGGCTACAGGGGAAAAGGTTTCATCATAATCAATACCTTTTTCTTGTGAAAACCACTGTACAACCAGTCTGGCCTTGTTCTTGACAATTTGGCCTTTTTCATTAGTTTTATTCTAAACACCCATTTAGTGCCTATTGCACACTTACCTTGGGGTAGAGGAACGAGTTCCAACACTTGCTGCTTTTGAAACTGAAGAAGCTCAAGTTGCATAGCTTCAACCCATCCATTGTCTCTTAATGCAATATGATAGTTCTTTGGCTCTTGTTGACGGATGAAGAGAGCATAAAAGCAAAAGTTTGACAATTGACTTCTAGTTGAAACACCAGCATTGATGTCACCAATGATCTGAGACATGAGGTGATTCTTTAGTTCTTGATACTCAATAAGATATGTGCAAGTGTTTGTAGGTGATTCAGTAGCAACAGATGGTGATCTAGACTCTTGAATCCTAGTATGAGATGGCGATTCAAATAAAGTAGAGGATTCAAAGATTGCATCAGCATTTGTTGTGGATGGAACTACTGAAACTACAGGAACATCAAGTTTAGTAGACTCAGGCAGTTGATCACTAAAACTTGCATTTATACCAACAGATGGATAACAAGTGGCAGGAGATGATGGATTCATAGAATCTGCAACAGCTGGAGACTGATAAGGAACATATTGCAGTATGTCCAAATCAAATAACTCCACAGGGTTTTGGGGGATTTTCTCCTTTGGAGATTCATTAAACTTTACATGCAAGGTTTCTTCGACTATCTTTGTTCTGCAATTAAAAACTTGTATGCCTTGCAAGTAGATGAATACCCAACAAAGTACCCTGCATCCACCTTTGATTCAAACTTCTGAAGTGGATCCTTTGTGTTAAGAATATAACAAGGACACCCAAATGCTCTAAAGAAGGAAATCAAAGGATCCAAATGATGTAACACTTCATAAGGAGTCTTCATCAAACTCTGATTTACTAACACTCTATTTTGCACATAGCAAGCTGTGTTGATAGCTTCAGCCCAAAAGGTTAGTGGTAAACCAGAATGAGCCAACATTGACCTTGCGGCTTCAATAAGGGTCATGTTCTTTCTCTCCACCACTCCATTTTGTTCAGGAGTTCTTGGAATGCTATACTGCCTCTTGATCCCCTTATAGAAATAGAATTCATCAAGTGTGTGATTTCTAAATTCTATGCCATTATCACTCCTCACACACTTGACAGAAAGAGAGTACTGCTTTTCCCATGCCACACAAAGTAGATGATGATTTGACCAGCCTCATCTTTTGAATGTAAGAAGAAGGTCCATACAAATCTAGAATAATCATCCCCAATTACCAGACAATATTTTTTCTTTGCCATACTCATCACTCTTACTAGACCAAAAAGATCCATATGCAGTAATTGCAAGTAGGCAGTTGACTTTGGTTCTTCTATTGGAGGGAATGATACTTTATGTTGTTTCCCTTTTAAACAAGCAAAATAGTTGTCATCACATTTGAACTCCTTTAATGGCAGACCTCTCACTAAACCATGATGGATAAGATGGTTCATGTTTTTAAGATTCACATGACCAAGCCTTCTGTGCCATAGTTTACATTCCTGAGGAGAGGTCTTAGAGAACAGAGATGGATGGCCTTTTAGATCAATTTTCTTTGAAAAGTCTAAGGCATATACTCTTCCAATCATGTTGGGCTTCAGGAGAGTATATTCATCCAATATCTTGTCAATCATTCTCAAAACATTGGAAGACAGAATCCGATAGTTCTGGCTGGTGAAAAGTGCAACATGCCCTTTATCACACATTTGACTGACATTCAACAAGTTGTACATGAGATTCTTCACATGGTTAACATCATCAAATCTTGTCTCACCGTTTGACACAAAGCCTTTGCCGATGATGTAACCCTTAGCATCATTACCAAAAGATACAAATCCCTTCTTTCCTTAAGAGTAGTCATGAAGAAGATAACTGCTCCGTGTCATATGCATAGATCCTCCACTGTCCACATATCAGATGCTTCTATGGCATGCTGAAGAACCCTGCATTTGTCAAAACAAACTAGTTAGCTTTTGAGACCCAAACCATTTTGGTTTTGGGTCTGTTCTCATCAACAGATTTTATACTAACTGAATTGTCATGATTAACAGCCTTTGAAGGTGGAGATGGTGCTGAAAAGGATTCCTTTGATTTTGGCTTAGTTTTCCTTTTCAGTGGTTTAATCACAGGTACATCTATTTGATTAACTCTCCCCAACAGATGGTGAACCTTCATAACAAGTTGTGTCTGATTGGTTGTTAAAGCCTCCAGTTCAGCAGACACATTAGTACTTGTTTTTGATTGGTTCCTGTGACTCATCATGTCCTCCTTTTTGAAAGACACAGACTTAGTCTGGTGTTTTGATACTCCTTGAGGAATATTTTTAGCTGTTTTATGATAAACCCCTTCCTTCTTTTTAGATTTTTGTGAAAACTTTGGGTTATCAGTTTAAGATGTTTATGGCACAAATTTGGTTTCAAATTCATCTTTCATTTTATTAATTTTCTTTTTAATGATTTTATCTTTGTTAAATTTGGAACCCTTTCTATACCAACATTCATCAGTGAGATGATTGAATAGACCACATATTTCACATGGCTTTTTTTCATCTTCTGTTGTTCAACTGCTGTAGAAGATGAAACTACTGAAGGTGTGTTCTTCAGTACTTTCTTCCTCTCAGTACTTATGTGAAGTACTGAAGGATTTGTAACAACTGAAGACTTGTTCTATAGAAGTTTTCTATCAGTACATTTGGATTTCCTGATAAACTCTTCAGCAGTTGTCAAACCATGTTTGTTTTCATTTGGTTTGAAATGCTCTTCAGGGTGTCGTTACTTGCTCTTCAGTACTTTGAATACTTTGTGAGACACCTGAAGTGCTCAGCTTTTCTTTGATCATGTGTTTATCAGCAGTAAGACCATCAGCAGATTGATTAGCTGAGGTACTATTACTGACTTCATCCTCTGATTTTACATTATCACTTGAGGATGAGACACATGATGATGTGGTTTGGGAATTGCTTTCACCTTCAGATTTTACTTCTGTCTTGGGAGTAAAATCTATAGGAGGTACAGTGTGATTATACCCAATCCCAAACTTCACATTTGAAGCTGCTTGCTTACTGAGAAGCATTTCAAACCCCTTACAAGATGTTACCCAGTGTTCACACTCTACATGAGTAGCTGCAAGTGTTTCTTTGAGATTCTTATAATTTTCTAAAATGACCTCTACCTTTACCTTTTCATTAGTGATTTGGCATTTTAATTTTTAAATCTCATCATCTTTTTCCTTTAAAACAGACTCAAACTCAGCTTTTCTTTTGGAAATCACTTTCTCTGGGTCAAGATTTTGATTAATTAAAGCTACATTTGCTTCTCTAATTGAGGCAAAAGTAGCTATGCATGCTCAGAACACAACTTGGCCTTAGCCTCAGAAGACACTTGTGGTACTTGTGATGATTAAGCATTTGAGCATGAACCATCAGTAGACTCCAAGGCCATAAGAGCAAGATTTCCAAAAGGATTTTCACCACCGTGTTGACGAGCACCAGAAAACACTTGTTCAAAATAACAAGAAAGATCATCTGGTAAGCTACTCTAGTCAACAACTCTAGTAGTGAAAAAGCTTTAATGTGATTGAGATTGAGATTGTTGACCTGATTGAGATGGTTGAGGCTCAGGTAGGGCATATGGTTGTTGAGCTATGGGTACTGGAACCTGATTGGGCTGAGGCATGTAAAACCAGGGATAAGGATGTGGCATTTGACCTTGAGGATGAAAATATGCAGGAGATGATTGAATTTTTGAATGATGACCAGAATTGGTAGAATGTTGCCCTTTGTTTTGTAAACTATTCCTAGAAAGGTCACAAAGGGTGCCGAAGAGTTAGATCCAGATGATCTACACTCTCTTGCAAAATGTCAAAGTCTGTGGCACTTGTGACACCTCAACTTGCTCTTGTCAAAACCAACTTTGGTTTTTCTGGAGAGACCAGGAAATTTTCTACCTGTCCTTTTGTAAAAATTTTGAGATCTAATATTGACTAATGCCATTTGGCTGAAAATATCCATCTCTTCCAAATCATGATCAGCAATTCCTTTCAAATCATCCATCAAAAAGCACAAATTATCACTATTACATCCTGAATTACTATCAACACCAACAAAAGCAGGATCTCCACTGTTTGAAGAGAAATCTATATGCTCATCATAAGAACTTTCTGATGCAGCATATGCTGACTCATGACCAACCAGAGCAGTATTCCCTGGTACAAAATCATCAGTGAGCTTCCCAGATGAAACCAGTTTCCTTTTCAGTTCTATCTCTCTTTCAAATGTTAACAGTGTTCCATGAAGTTGGGTGACTGATAGATTGTCCAGATTTGGACTGGAGCGTAGGACAATAGTATATGTATCCCATCTCTCAGGCACGGATCTGAGGAATCTGTTGTTCATGTGACTGTTTGTATATTCATGTTTAACCATTTTCAGCTCAGATATCAAACAGGAGAATCACTCAAACTGTTGAGTTAGTGACTCGCCCTTTCTATGAGAAAATGTCTCATATTGCTGGGCAAGGATCTCTCTATTGTTTGCCAAGACCTCATCAGTTCCTCCAAGTTGTTCTTTCAGAGCAATCCAGAGGTCATGCATAGTTTCATGATGCATAAGTCCATAATAGATTTCATTAGGCAGTGCCATGGCCAGAATTCCATGGGCTTTAGCATCAATTTCAAACTGTTTCAGATCTTCATCTGAGTATTGCTCTTTCTTTTTTAGGACCATCTCATTGGTTTCTGGCTTACTAACGATAGGCTTATATGGTCCATGAACCACAGATTTCCAACAACCTGAACTGTTGACAGACAGGTGATGGAGCATTCGGCGTTGCCATATGTTATACTCACTCCTAACAAGCATCAGAGGCTTTGTTGAGGAGCCAGTATTGTGAGGATCAATGATTGATGTAGCCATTTTAACTGATTCAAACAGGTTCAATGAGATTTTAACAAATCTAGCTCAAAAACTCAACAACACAGTTTAAAACAAGACGAATCTTAAATTAATTCACCGGAAGCAACAGAAAAACAAACTCTATAACCCATTCTTGCAAATTTGCTTATTCGATCAAACATAGATATCAAAAGAGCAGTTTCAATGATCAATTGTTAAATCGATCAATGGTTAACCAGCTCTGATACCATTTGAAAGGGATCGAGATCTAGTTTGAACAATTAGATTAAGATTTGCAACAAAATAGCACAAGAATTAGGTGAAATTTTAGCAAGAATAATGTGAATATTTAATCAAACAGTAACGGTTATAGAAAGAGAGAAAGTTTTCTACAAAAAGAACGTTTTCATTCACGCACATGCTTTCGGTACAAGGAAATTAGGTCAACATTCCTTTTATAAAGGAATGTGACATCAGCTGACGTCACTTGATAGTGACAGCTAACTGATTTATACAAACAACTGAAAGTAAACTAAACTACTGAAGTTATAACATCTGAAGTGTACGAACATCAGATTTTTTACATAATATAAAACTACTGATTACAAACTACTGAAATGTAAACCATCACAACTACTAAAGGGAACTACTTCAGCTGTTTTGACAACTTCTGAGAACTTTTTCTTCAGACTGTCTTCAGACATTATCTTCAGACTTTGTCTTCAGACTTTGTCTTCAGCTGTTGTCTTCAGAATTTGTCTTCAGACTTTCTTTTCAGACTTTCTCTTCAGACATTGTCTTCAACTGTTGTCTTCAGACTTTGTCTTCAAACTTTATCTTCAGACTTTGTCTTCAGCTGTTGTCTTCAGACTTTGTCTTTAGACTTTGTCTTCAGACTTTGTCTTTAGACTTTATCTTCAGACTTTGTCTTCAGACTTTGTCTTCAGACTTTGTCTTCAGACTTTGTCTTCAGACTTTGTCTTCAGAATTTGTCTTCAGACTTTGCCTTCAGACTTTGTCTTCAGCTATTGTAGACCATTTCAGTTGTTTTGATGTCTGTGGGACTTAAAGGTTTTTCTGATCTGGCTCATTGATTCTTTTAGTCCAATAGTTTGTCTTTCTGGATCAGCAAACATTTCAATCAAATCTTTTCTGTGAACATGAGCATCATCAAATCTTGACATTTTTTTGATCTCTTGAGGCTTTAACATTCTTGTTCTCTTTGTTATTTCAAGATACCGAGGCTTATATGTATCAAGTACTATCATTTTCTTCATTTGTTTCTCAGTCTCTTGAAAACTTCTGAAAAGGTTCCTCAGAGATACAGATTGTATCTCTTTAGCTTCCTCCAAGGTAGTTTCTAGATTGCAACCATGATCTTAGAGCTAGAATACTCATATCTTCTGGATCAGGATGGTGCAACTCAGAACTAGATAGTTCTTCTACATTTATCATTTCTTTTGCTCTAGTCCATTCACCATGCTCAACAACAATCTTATTTGGATCTACTGATGCAACTGACTCTGCATAAATACATTTCTCATATTCATCATTAATTTGAGAAACAGTCAATTTGTCTAGATATACTCGATTGTATTTCATATTCACAAGATAATTGTATCTTTCTTCAAAGTCTTGTGGTACTTCATCTTGTTCTTGATTATGTTCTTGTGAAGAGAATTATGATACAAATTGAGCTTCATCAATATCTTCATTATCAAGAACTTCATCATACCAATCATCATTGTATATTTCCTCAATATCTTCTAAAGCCTCAATCTGTTTTTGAACATTTTGTTCTTCAACAAATTCTTTAGTCCTTTGAAGCTTAGAAGAGGATTCAGTTTGAATTGTCTCTTCTAATTCATTCACTTTTCTTTTGCCTTTTATCTGCTTGAGATTTTCATCAACATTTATCTCAGTACTTATCACTTGTACTTGTGAGATAAGCTTCTTAACTTCTTTTCCTTTTAGCAAATTATCTTTGAGTTTTTCATTTTCTTTAGTTAATTTCTTGAATTTCTCCTCAAGAATATCATAATCTTTGATCATAACTTCAAAATTCTTGATTACATCTTCTTTATCTTTAGCAAATATTACAATCTTTTCATCTTTTAAGGAATTTTCTTCAGACAACTTTAAATTTTCATCCTTAAGCTTTTGAATTTCTTTTTCAAGAGATATGTTTATCTCTTTCATCCTTTCATTCTCCAATTTCACCTCTTCAATCTCTTTCTCTTTACTCAAATTTTCTTCTTTCAATTTGTCAATCTCATCAATGTCCATTATCTCCTCTGTTTGTATAGACACATTGTGTGACATACTAATAGGAATTTCTTCTACCCCTTCATTTGCATCAAATTAAAATACTAGATTGTATAATATATCGTCCATAAAATCAAAATCAAAGGTTTGATTTTGTGAATCCATTTCTTGTACAGCTTCCTCATGAATGACATCAACATTTCCTTCATTCATAGGTTGTGGTTCATCTCCAGTATCTTCTTCGTTTCTTTCTTTAGTTTCTTCTTGATGTGCTTCAGTGGCACCATCATTTACATCATCATCATTGTCATCACTTTCTTCACTTGCTGAGCTTTCAGAAACATCATCCTCACTTTCTTTATCAACTTCTACATCCTTAGTTAGATCATTTGGATCTATTGGTTCTTCTTTAGTTAGATGAAAGTGTGGCTGATTAATATCCACTTCATCCATTGATACATTCCTGATATACTCAAATACTAGAATGTTTTGAGTACCAGTGGTCATTGCTAGTCTTTTGTAAACAACTTCAGACATGTGCTCTAAATGTATCTTTCACCAATAACCCCATCAACATAAAAATCTGGATTTGTTTCATTAATGAGAAGTTGGATGAATCTTAGGTACATCAAGTATTTATGCCTCACTCCTATTTCAAGATTGAAAATGAAACCATTCATTATCCACTTAGACATATTGAATCTTCTATTTGTAGCTAAGGCAATAATGGGAGATGCAATGTCGACAGGGAATGAATCCCAACCAGCACTTTGTTTAGACATGCAATGTTGAAAAATATAGCATAAAAGCTTCCAATGCTTAAACACTCTAGCTCTGAATAATTTCGTTTTGGGAAAATGATTTGGATGACCCGTTTGTAGAAAAACCTCTCTACATTCATTAAAAGAATATTCTGATAAGTCTTCAGGATCATTAGAGCTATTCTGATTGCTTCTTCAGATACTTCAAGCATTCTTTCCATTGTAATAAAAGCTCTTAGCACTTTGTTTCCTTCATCATCTTTTTCAATTTGAGCAGTTCACCAGAATCTCTTAATCATTCTTCCATTAATCATTGGTCTTGCACACATAGCATATACATACTTTGTTCTGAGCAGAAATCTGATAATTTCTTCATATCCAATTGCTTCTCTGTTTTCATCATTTAAAAAAGCAGCCACATAATGCTTTGGCTCAAAATTTAATTCTTCCATCTGCAAAACACAACGAAAGTTGTAAAAATAATCATTATTCATTTAGAATTCGTTATCTAACATTTCAATTTTGCTTTACTTCTTTTTAAAATAAAATTAACTTATTATTATTATTATTATTTTTTATTTTATTTTTATTTAAAATATGACTGCCTGTTCATCTTCTTCTTCTTCGACTATGAAAAACCGACTGAGTTAATCATCATCAAATCTTTTTCACTTTCTGTTGGACCAAAAGAACCAATGAGCCAGATCAGAAAAACCTTTAAGTCCTACAAGACATCACAACAACAGCTGAAGACTAAAGTACTGAAGACTTCAACGACTGAAGACCAAAGTCTGAAGATCAACAACTGAAGACTAAAGTACTGAAGACTTCAACAGCTGAAGACCAAAGTCTGAAGATCAACAGCTGAAGACTAAAGTACTGAAGACCAACAGCTGAAATACAAAGTATGAAGATCAATAGCTGAAGACTAAAGTACTGAAGACTTCAACAGCTGAAGTACAAAGACTGAAGACAACATCTGAAGACATCAACTGATGACAACAGCTGAAGTTCAAGAAGTCCAAGTACTGAAGCCTTCAGAGTTTGTCACAACAGCTGAAGAAGCATTCTTCGTTGTTGTGATGGTTTTCTTTCGGTAGTTTTCTTTTTTATTTCAGTACTTGTAAAACGACTGAAGAGCATGTTCTTCAGTCGTTGTTTCAGTAGTTTCTTTCCAGTAGTTGTAGTGATAGCTAAAACTTGGTATTTTTGTAAGAAGATGTCAGCTGTTTGACATCTTTAGTAGTTGTGTTAACTTTTAGCAGTTAAATAACAGTTAGATGTCACTGTCAAGTGACATTAGCTGACGTTAGCTTTCCTTATAAAAGGAAAGATGACCTAATTGTAACGGTGCGCGAAAAGCCAGCCGAAGCGTGTATTGAATGAATATATTCTTTTTGGCAGAAATTCTCTCTCTATAACAAACACTGTTTCATTGATAAATTTAGTGTGTTCTTGTTTAAATTTGTTAATTCGTGAGCTCATTCCGCTGCAAATCCAATCTAATTGATCAAACTCGATGCCGAGATCCTAACAAATGGTATCAGAGCCGGTTAATCATTGATCGATTTAACAATGATCATTGAAACTGTTCTTTTGCTATCTAAGTTTGATCGAATTAGCAAATTTACAAGAATCGGTTATAGAGATTGAGTTTCTGTTGCTTCTGGCAATTTTGTTTGAGGTTCTAAGTGGTTTTGAGCTAGATTTACTTTGTTAAACTTGAAATTGTCTGAATTCTGAATATGACTACTCCTTCTAATGACCCTCACAATACTGGTTCCTCAACCAAGCCTCCGATGCTGGTTAGGACTGAGTATAACATATGGTAACGAAGAATGCTTTATCACCTGTCTGTTAACAGTTCAGGTTGTTAGACATCTGTGGTACATGGTCCACATAAGCCTATGGTGAACAATCCGGAAACCAACCAAATGGTTCCAAAGAAGAAGGAACAATACTCTGATGAGGATCGGAAACTGTTTGAGATTGATGGCAAAGCTCATGGAATTCTGGCCATGGCACTGCCTAATGAAATCTATTCTAGGCTTATGCATCATGAAACTCTTCATGACCTCTGGAAGGCACTGAAAGAACAATTTGGTGGTACTGATGAGGTCTTAGCAAACAACAGGGAAATACTTGCCCAACAATATGAGACATTTGCTCATAGGAAGGGTGAGACTCTAACTCAACAGTTTGAGCATTTTTCATGTTTGATCTCTGAGCTGAAAATGGTTAAACATGAATACACTAATAGCCAGATGAACCACAGATTCCTCAGATCACTGCCTAAGAGATGGGATACATATACAATTGTCCTACGCTCTAATGCAAATCTGGATAGTCCATCTCTCACCCAACTTCATAGGAAACTGCTTACATTTGAAAGAGAGATAGAGCATTAAAGGAAACTGGCATCATCAGGAAAGCTCACCGAAGACTTTGTACCAGGGAACACTGCCTTGGTCGGTCATGAGTCAGAATATGCTGCATCAGAAAGTAATTATGATGTGCATATAGATTTCTCTTCAAACAGTTCTGATCATGCATTTGTGAGTGTTGATAGTCAGTCAGGCTGTAATAGTGACAATTTGTGCTTCATTATGGATGATTTGAAAGGTAAAGCTGATGATGACTTAGAAGAGATGGATATTCTGAGCCAAATGGCCTTGATTAGTATCAGATCTCAGAAGTTCTACAAGAGAACTGGTAGGAAATTCCCTGGACTCTCTGGCAAAACCAAAGTTGGTTTTGACAAGAGTAAGTTGAGGTGTCACAAATGCCACAGGCTTGGGCACTTTGCAAAATAGTGTAGATCATCTGGATCTAACTCCTCTGCACCCTTTATGACTTTTCCAAGTAATATTTAGTAGAACAGAGGGCAACATTCTGCTAGTTCTGGTCATCAATCACAACCTCTATCTCCTGCATATTTTGTCCCTCAGGGTCCAATGTCATATCAATATCCCTGCTAATACATGCCACAAACCAGTCAAGTTAAAGTACCTATTGCTCAACAACCACATGCTCTTCCTGAGCCTCAACCTTCCCAATCTCATCAACAATCTCAACCTCAACAACACAACTTTTTCACCCCAGGAGTTGTTGACTGGAGCAGTTTACCAGATGATATGTCTAGTCATGAACAACTTTTTTCTTGTGCTGGTCAATATGGTGGTGACAATCCTTTTGGCAACCTTGCTCTTATGGCCCTGGAGTCTGCTGATACCTCATCCTCTAATGCCTCCACACCACAGGTATCCTCTGAGGCCAAAGCCAAGTTATGTTCTGAAACATGCATAGCCGCATTTGCATGTATTAGTGAAGCAAATGTAGCTTTAATTAACAAGAACATTGAGCTAGAACAAATAATATCCAAAAGAAAAGCTGAATTTGAGTCTGTGCTTAATGATAAGAATGATGAGATTTACAAACTTAAATGCCAAATCACTGATGATAAGGCTAGGGAAGAGGTACTTCTAGAGAAGTACAGAGTCCTCAAAAAACACTTGCAGCTACCCAGGAAGAGTGTGATCGATGGGTACATTCCTGCAAGGGTTTTGAAATGCTTCTCAATAAGCAGTCTGCTTCCAATATGAAGTTTGGCATTGGTTATAATCACACTGCTCCTCCTACAGATTTTACTCCCAGAGCAGAGGTAGAATCTGATGGAGAAAGCAATAACCAATCCTTTTCATCATGTGATCTACTATCTGATACAACACCATCAGAGGTTGGAGTCAGCATTAATTCCTCCCAAAACCTATCAGCTGATGTTGATGGTTCAAATGCTGACACTCACATGATCAAAAGGTTGATCACTCTAGGTGGTATTTCACAAAGTACTGAAAGTACTAAAGAAGAAGTCATAAAACCTGGAGAACAAACCCAGACTACTGTATGTACTAAAGGAAAGAAAACTGTCAGTAGAAAGGGTGGGAAAACTACTGAAGAAGATATCAAGAAAGCATGTACTGCAAGGAAGAAAACTGCTAGTACTGATCGCAAACTGCTGAAGAATAAGTCTTCAGTACTGATCGCAAACTGCTAAAAAATCCATGCCAAAGGATTCTTCCTCTTCACCATCTCCATCCCCTCAGGCTGTTCTTCATAGCAAATCTGTTAGTTTACCATCTGTTGATGTGAACAGACCCAAAACCAAAAAGGTTTGGGTCTCAAAAACTAACTAATTTATTATGATTGCAGGGTTCTTCAGCATGCCACAGTAGCATCTGGTATGTAGACAGTGGAGGATCTATGCATATGACAGGGAACAGCTCTCTTCTTCATGATTACTCTCAAGAAAAGAAGGGGTTTGTTTCTTTTGGCAATGATGCTAAGGGTTACATCATTGGCAAAGGCTTTGTCTCCAATGGGGACATAAGGTTTGTGATGTTAACCATGTGGAGAATCTCAACTACAATCTCTTGAGTGTCAGTCAAATGTGTGATAAAGGCCATATTGCTCTTTTCACCAGTCAGAACTGCAAGATTCTGTCATCCAAAGTTCTGAGTTTGATTGATAAGGTGTTGGATGATCACACTCTCCAGAGGGCCAACAGGACAGGAAGAGTGTATGCCTTAGATCTTTCCAAAAAATAGATCTCAAAGGCCATCCTTGCCTATTTTCCAAGGTTTCTCCTCAAGAATCTATTCTATGGCATAGAAGGCTGGGTCATGTGAATCTTAAAAACTTGAATCAGCTGATACATCATGGTTTAGTAAGGGGATTGCCTATGAAGGAGTTCAGATGTGAAGACAACTGCACTGCTTGTTTGAAAGGAAAATAGCACAAAGTCTCATTCCCTCCTATTGAAGAACCTAAGTCCATTGCCTGCTTGCAATTACTACACATGGATATCTTTGGTCCTGTAAGAGTAATGAGTATGGCAAAGAAGAAATACTGTGTGGTAATTGTGGATGATTACTCCAGATTTTTATGGACTTTTTTCTTGCATTCAATGGATGAGGTTGCTCAGACGATCATAAACTTTGTGTTGTATGTTGAGAAGCAGTGTTCCCTATCTGTCAAGTGTATGAGAAGTGATAATGGAACAGAATTCAGAAACCATACACTTGATGATTTTTATCTCTCAAAGGGAATCAAGAGGCAGTTTAACATCCCAAGGACTCTAGAACAAAATGGAGTAGTAGAGAGAAAGAACAGGACCCTAATTGAAGCTGCAAGGTCCATGTTGGCTGACTCTGGTTTGCCACTGACCTTTTGGGCTGAAGCTGTTAACACAGCTTGCTATGTGCAGAATAGAGCCTTAGTAAATCAGAGGTTGATGAAGACTCCATATGAAGTTTTACATCATTTGGCTCATCTAATTTCATTTTTCAGAGCCCTTGGGTGTCCTTGTTTCATTCTCAACACAAAGGATCAACTCCATAAATTTGATCCTAAGGTGGATGCAGGGTATTTTATTGGTTATTCATCTACTTGCAAGGCATACAGAGTCTTCAACTGCAGAACAAAGATAGTTGAAGAGACTCTGGATGTGACGTTTAATGAATCTCCAAAGGACAAGATTCCACAAAACCCTGTGGAGTTATTTGATTTGGATATACTGCATATGTCCTTATCAGGCTTCAGCTGTTGCTCCTGTCAACAATTCTCCACCTGGTGGTATCGATGATGATGATAATATCAATACCCACCTATTCAAGTTTAGTGATCAACTGCCTGAGTCCACTAAACTTGATGTTCCTGTAGCTTCAGCAGTTCCATCCACAACAAATGCTGATGAGATCTCTAATTCTTCTACATCTTTTGATTTGCCATCTCATTCTTGGTTTCAAGAGTCCGCATCACCATCTGCTGCTGCTGAAGGTCCTACAAACACTTGCACAGATCTCATTGTTTATCAAGAGCTGAAGAATCACCCACTGTCTCAAATCATTGGTGATATCAATGCTGGAGTTTCAACAAGAAGTCAATTGTCCAATTTCTGCTTCTATGCTCTCTTCATTAGTCAGCAAGAGCCAAAGAACTATCACATTGCTTTAAGGGACAATGGATGGGTTGAAGCCATGCAACTTGAGCTACTTCAGTTCAACAAGCAGCAAGTGTGGGAACGAGTTCTTCTACCCCCAGGTAAGTGTGCAATAGGCACTAAATGGGTGTTTAGGAATAAAACAGATGAAAATGGGCTTATTGTTAAGAACAAGGCCAGACTGGTTGTTCAGGGGTTCGCACAGGAAGAAGGTAATGATTATGATTAAACCTTTGCTCCTGTTGCCAGATTGGAGGCAATTAGATTGTTCTTAGCCTATGTTGTATTCCACAATCTTAAAGTTTTTCAAATGGATGTTAAAAGTGCATTTTTATATGGTAAAATGAAAGAAGAAGTTTATGTGTGTCAACCACCAGGTTTCGAGGATAATAAACATCTAGATTAGGTATACAAGCTTGCTAAGGCTCTTTATGGGTTGAAACAAGCTCCTAGAGCCTGGTATGAGACATTATCAACTTTTATTCTTCAAAATAATTTTACTAGAGGCTCCATAGATAAAACTTTGTTCATTAAGAAGGTGGATCAACATAAGCTACTTGTTCAAATTTATGTTGATGATATTATTTTTGCATCCTCTGATCCCCAGTTGTGTGATGATTTTACCAATTTAATGCAAAAGAAGTTTGAAATGAGTGGGAGAATTACAGTTCTTTCTAGGATTGCAAATCAAACAAAAGGCTGATGGGACTTTCATTCATCAGTCTAAATATACAAACGATCTTTTGAATAAGTTTGATTTACAAAACTGTAAGCCCTGTTCTACTCCCATATGCCACACCACTCAACTGGATGCAGATCAGAAAGGTAAAGTTATTGATGAAACACTTTACAAATGTATGATTGCGTCCTTGATGTACTTAACAGCTTCTAGACCAGATATCATGTTTGCAACTTGTGTTTGTGCTAGATTTCAGGCTGCTCCTAAAAAGTCTCATTTGATTGCAGTCAAGAGGATCTTTAGATTTCTGCAAGGTACACAATCTCTAGGTTTATGGTATTCCACTAGACACTCTTTCAAATTAGTTGCTTTTTCTGATAGTGACTATGTAGGGTGTAAGTTAACCAGAAAGTCAACTTCTGGTGGATGTCAATTCCTAGGCAACTATTTGATTTCTTGGCAGAGTAAGAAACAAACATATGTTGCTACATCCACTGCTGAAGTAGAGTACATTGCTGCTGCAAGTTGTACATCTCAGGTACTCTGGCTTCAGAACCAACTTTTGGATTATGGCATTACAGAGACTAAGACTCCATTATTAATGGACAGTGCTTCAGCTCTTTGCATTGTCAAGAATCCTGTCCAGCATTCTAGGACCAAATATATAGAGATCAGACACCATTTTATTAGGGACTGTTTTGAAAAAGGTCTGATTGATCCAAAGTTTGTGCCTAGTGCTGATGAGCTTGCAGACATTTTTACTAAGCCTTTGGATAGTTCAACTTTCCAAAACCTAGTGTTAAGGCTTGGTATGCTACAGCTAGAATAAGTGACGACTACTGATGATCTCAATAAACAAGTACTAATGATCATTAGTAAACATGTCACAAATATGTACTGATTCTGTTACAAACTACTGATGTAGTTATAACTACTGATGTTAGTAAAACAGATAAGTACTGATGTCCTATGAAACAACTGAAAACAACCAAAAAGACTGATGAGTAAGTGTTGTGGACAGTATGAAATAGCTGAAAAGCTAAGAATTGACGAAAACTACTGATGGGAATATTCTCTGGGAATTTTCTCTTCAGCTGTTTTACAACTGTTGTTTCATCTTAAACAACTGAAGCAAAACCAATGTTTTCAGTAGTTTCACAACTACTGATGACTAACACCAAGTCTTCAGTCGTTTACAACAACTGATGACAAAACCATGTCTTCAGTAGTTTCACAACTACTGATGACTAACACCAAGTCCTCAGTTGTTTCCAACATCTGAAGCCAAAACCATGGTTTTCAGTAGTTTTATAACTGCTGATGCCTAAAACCAAGACTTCAGTTGTTTCACCCTCTGAAGGTTAATACCATGTCACCAGTCGTTTAAAACTACTGATGATTAACACCAAACCTTTCAGTTGTTTTATAACCCATACCCTATAAATACCTAATCCTACAGAGCTTCATTATCTCAAACCTAACGTTCAAAAACTCCGAATCTTCTCTCACATTAATGGCGACCATGCAACTTAAACCAAGACACAACTGTGTTGCCTACCTTACCAAATCACCTTTCTGGACGAAGTTTGATACTGCCATTGATCTAATGGTCCATTCTCCATGCAAAACGGACTTCCTTATCAATCCTACCATTTATGCCAAATCCCTAACTCAGTTCTGGATGAAAATCACCCTTACCACTGGGGAGAATGACACCGAGTCTCTCCAGTCGTTCGTCAACTCCCGAAAGGTGGTCATCATTCCGGCAATCCTTCGCCAAATCCTACAACTAGATGATGCCACCTTCCCCGCTAGATATTCAAAGGGCACCACTGATCTATCCTTTGCCCAACGTGGATACCAGGGTAACCTCAGCGCTTCTACCATCCTAAAGAAACATTTCCATGACGCTGAGCGCCTTATTTTTCATATGGTGAATGTCTGCCTAGCCCCTAAGACTTCTTCTTGGGATCAAATGTCAACCAGGTGGCAGCAGGTATTCTTCTCTATCCTTGAGCAACAAAACTTAAATTTTTCTGAAATAATATTTCTTGAACTTAAGGATATGGCCTCAAAAACTATTGCTAACCGATGGATATTATATCCTCGGTTCATAATGGCCATTATAAAGAACCAGCTGAAAGCTGAGGGACTTGTTGGCCTTGGAGTCCCTGCCATGGCTGTATTGCCTGAGGTATACTCCAGGCACAACTCAGACCAGGCACTCAAACAGGCTGCCAAGCTACGAAAACCCACACACTAGAACGCACAGCCACCACCTCCAAATCCAAAGTCCCCACCAAACCCAAACACAAGAAACCCAAAAAGGCTGCTCAGGGAGATGAGTCCCCTGAGGATGCCCCTCTACCACAAACACAGGAAATACATACTGGTTATAACCCCCAGTTTTGTCCATGACTCACCCAACCTCAACCGCTCAGGCTTCCTCTCAACAGGAGCCTGCAGCAACCACATTCGGGGCACCTATACATCTCGAACCTTCCACATTTGAGGAGGTTTCCATTGAAACTCACTACTCTCTCCGGGTGCATACTGCTTCTACACCATCTCCCACTTCAACCGCTCCCCAAAGTCCTACCATAGTAGTTGCAAAAGTGCTGGCTCAGTTACATTCCTCACCCCCTCCCCAGATACCAATCATAACTAGGACAGCCTCAACAATTGAGGGGGAGGATCCAAATGCTTCTGATAACCCACAGCATAGGGGTTACACTATTCCATCTCCAAGTGTAGAAACGGAGATTCGAACATCTGGTGAGGCTGCCACTTCTCCTGCTTCAGCATATGATCAGGATGCAGTTGGTACCATCCGTAAGACCTCACCAGAGGCAAATGCCAATGAAGGACATAGTCCTGAGGCAGGAAGTCCCTAGTACCAAGAACAAGGGGCACATGCTGCTACTGATATACACTCAGAGCATGTACATCCTGATTCTATGAGGAGGTCAGGTGATTCAGCAAACACTTATGATGACCTGGGCTTCTTTTATGATGTTTTAGCCCAAAATACCATCTTAGAGAATGAGGTAAGCAGACTTAATGAGCTGATTGCCAAAATGTCTCAGGATCTAAGTCCATCTGCACCAATACACCAAGAGATGGAACCTTCCTCTGAAGGTCTCTTATACACAGAGCCACTCCAAAATACTCAGCCACCTGCCTCTACTTCTGGCACTATCTCTCAAGGACAGAACCCCCCTGAGCAAATAGCTACTATCTTTCAAAATTCCTTACCTCACATCACACCAATTATCACTGATATAGTGATTAAAACCCTTGATGAGAGGCTTCCCTTGGTTATCCAACCCTTGATAGAGGAAGTTGTGAGCATAAGGCTTTCTGACAATCAAACCCTTGCAACCAATGCAACCAAAAAGGGGGAGATTCAGTCAGTGAAAGCAAAACGAAAGATGATTGAAGATGGGAAAGAGAAAGGAAAAGAGATAGAGGTGGAAAATGAGAAGGAGTTGGGTGTAGAGACTTAGAAGGAGAAGGAGAAGGAAGCTGAAATGGAGAAAGTGACTGAAAGTACTAAAGACTTTCATGTCACATACAAGAAAAGGAAGAGTGGAAAGAAGGAGAAGGAGTTGGAGGAAATGGTGAAGGAGGCTCATGCCCAACACAACCGATCAATGGATAACATCATTGATCAGCTCTTTAGGCAAGGTCATGACACTGAAAAACTTGACTCAGAAATTAGAAGATTGGAGATTGAAGAAATCCAAGCAAGATGGGCAAGTTACAGTGTGTTGGAAAGGGAGAGGCTGGAAATCATGATCAGGTTCATAGCTAAGTATCTTGGAAGATCATTGATTGAAATCAAGTCATGGTCCAGGGACAGCATCTTGGCAATAACCACCAAGATCTGTTCGTCTGAAGTATATACCAAAGGGCTGGTCATTGAAGCCTTGAATGAAGCTGGTGCTGGGATCAGGACTGAACTGGTTAAACAATCTAAAGCCTCACTTACATCTAAAATCCTAGAACAGCCTGTCAAACTTCCCACACCAAAACCACCACAACCACAACCCACTAAACCAATTCCCTTACCCACTAAACCAATAGCCGATGATGTACCCCAGAAGAGGAAGAGAAGGGTACTGAGGCTAGAAGAGGAAGAAGAAGATAATGATGAAGATGAAGACAGGCAGCCAATCTCAGCTGTTATACAGTTGCCTAAGGCCATAAGTCACCCTCCAACAATTACTCCTGAATCTCAAAGGCAAATTGTGAAAGTGAAGTTAGAAGAAGAATAGCTTCACAAACAACATGATGAGGAACTGTTGAGAAGAATCGACAAAGCATATGCTGCCACATCTTCAATCATCAATATGAAGAAACATGCTCAGAGATTATACACTCTCAGACATACCTTTCAATATCAAAAAAAGAGAGTGAGGATTTGGCCTGATCCCAGGGTGTCTCATAGGATTCAAAAGAAAAATATTCCACTAAGATACATTGGCCAAGTAAAGAAGATTGTAGATGAAGTGATCTCACTGGCCTTTGTAGTATCACCTTGGGAGATCCTAGATGACTTCAACAAAGCCTATAAAGCTAAACTGACCCCACAAAAGATGGTGGAGAATAAAGTGGTGAAAAAGGGGTTAGTGTATAGGAGGCTTGAGGAAGTTAGAAAGAATGAGCTCCAGTTGTTCTTAGAGGGTATTCACCCAGATGAATTCGCATATAGAATCATAACAACTGTGGAACTAAAAAATGGGAAGCAGGTCAAATACCACTCTGAGTAGTGTGGGCCAGAGTCACTCTTTGAAGGAGAAGCAGAAGAGTTTACTATGGAAGAACAAATAACCTTCCTTGAGGCCTATACAAGGGGGTCTTACAGACTCATAGTTGGGAAGTAGTTCTCATGGATGGGGTAACAGCTCTGTGTCCAGTTCCCAAGACAGAGTTCCCATCCATCCTTTGTCAAACAGATCATTGAGACTTCTTCCCAGGCCTGTGCTTACAAGGGTCACTTCTGAGCTGATCAAGAAGACAAAAAGACCAATCTTTCTGCCATAATAAGTGGGACATCTTCAATAAGCTTAAAGGTTTTAGCTGCATTGGTTCAGGGGGAGTTTGTTGGACCAAAAGAACCAATGAGCCATATTAGAAAAACCTTTAAGTCCCACAAGACATCAAAACAACAGCTGAAGACTAAAGTACTGAAGACTTCAACAACTAAAGACCAAAGTCTGAAGATCAATAGCTGAAGACTAAAGTACTGAAGACTTCAACAACTGAAGACCAAAGTCTAAAGATCAACAGCTGAAGACTAAAGTACTGAAGATCAACAACTGAAATACAAAGTCTGAAGATCAACAGCTGAAGACTAAAGTACTGAAGACTTCAACAGCTGAAGTACAAAGACTGAAGACAACATCTGAAGACATCAGCTGATGACAACAACTGAAGTTCAAGAAGTCCAAGTATTGAAGCCTTTAGAGTTTGTCATAACAACTGAAGAAGCATTCTTCGTTGTTCTGATGGTTTCCTTTTAGTAGTTTTCTTTTTTATTTCAGTACTTGTAAAATGACTGAAGAGCATGTTCTTCAGTCGTTGTTTCAGTAGTTTCTTTTCACTAGTTGTAGTGATAGTTAACACTTGGTATTTTTGTAAGAAGATGTCAGCTGTTTGACATCTTTTGTAGTTGTGTTAACTTTCAGTAGTTAAATAACAGTTAGATGTCACTGTCAAGTGACATCAGTTGACGTCAGCTTTCCTTATAAAAGGAAAGATGACCTAATTGTAACGATGCGCGAAAAGCCAGCCGAAGCGTGTATTGAATGAATATATTCCTTTTGGCAGAAATTCTCTCTCTATAACAAACACTGTTTCATTAATAAATTTAGTGTGTTCTTGTTTAAATTTGGTAAATTCGTGAGCTCATTCCGCTGCAAATCCAATCTAATTGATCAAACTAGATGCCGAGATCTTAACACTTTTAGATTAAAAATAATACATCAACAAACTCGCAAACATGTTTTTATGAATAATCCAGTGTCAATTTTCGATATGATTCACATTTGATTAGTTAAATTTGAATTATATAGGGTTCGAACGCCCAAATAGCATTCAAACGCCTATATCAATGCATTGATTTAACCGATGAATTTGAGATTTGAATCACAAACTTACGTTTATATATCCAAATACTATATATAATCAACAGGATTTGATATGATTTCTAATGAAATGAGGATATGATGATACTCGACAGTCGCATGTTCAGGGGTTTTTGTTTGAGAAATTTTTAGTGTGAATGAGAAATACACATAAGTGTTCAATTTATATAAGTGAAAATTTAGGCGTATGAGCCCTGTTTGGGCGTATGATCCATGTTTAGGCGTAAGAAACCCTAAAATTCACTTATTTTGTTAGACGCATGAGCACTGTGTGCGTTTTAACTCAGACGCATAGGAACTGTTCAGACACATAAGCACTGTTTAGGTGCTTTTGCACTGTTCAGTCGCATGGAATTTGTGAAACGTCTAACACTTGAAATTTTGAAACTATGTAGACGCACGAGACATGTCAAACATCTAACACTTTGACAAACAAACTCATTCACTATTTAGACGCATGGGATTATCACAAACTCCGAACACTTGTAATTTTCATTGATGTATTAGAACTGTTTACACGCATGGAAATGAATCAAACGTCCAAACACTTGAATAGTTCTTGAAAATTTCATCATGCTCTTATGAGGCGCATGAGCACTGTTTAGGTGCATGAGTTGACTTTCATGATTTAAACACTTGTGATTTCCAATTTCTTCACTTGCACACTTTTTGCTATTTAATTCCCCAATTTTGAACTTTTTGAATTTTGTACATTCAATTAACAAAATTTTATTTTCTATTTATTTTTAACATAAAATCAAATATCATCTAATTTTCAACTTATGAAGCATTTTTATTTGCAACAATTATGCAGGTTCATATTATATTTTTCAAACAAATTACATATTCAATGTACACCAATACTTTGAACATATAGCATCATCCTTTCAATTCAACATTTTATATTTTGATTTGGATTATGATTATTTCTGAGAACAACTCATTTTCTGAGAACAACTCTTTCATTTATTATTCCCCCTAAACTTTTAAGTTGAAAAACTTATAAGTTTCTTAGGAAAGAGAATAAGATCACACAACACATTGTGACATTACCTTCACACAAAAAAGCATGCATAAAAGCAAAATGAAAATAGAATCAAAATCTAAGATAAACAAAAAATTAATGTCTGTAGTGAGATCATATAATGAGGATCAGCATATTAAAATAAAATAAATGTGGATACTCATAGACAATGAATAAATCCTGACCAAGTGTGTTCCAGGTCAGTGATATCACAGCAAAGGAGACACAAGATCTAAGGGCAGACAATAAGTGTTTTTGACAAATTTATCAAGTCACTTACTTTTTCAATTCTTGGACTGATTAGGGTAGATTTAGGTATGACATGATATGAAACGTACAGAGACTAAGAGAGCTCAACCATCATCATGATATGCAAGAAAGAACACATACTCAACTTATTACCTGAAACATGTATATCACCAGAGTTCATGTTACTTAAAATAATAGAGGATGATCATGGATACTAGTTGATCAGCTCTAACTATTCATTTGAATAGTTTGTGCAAATTGGCATCTTTTTCATCAAACAGAGAATCCAGGTCTGTAATCACTTACAACAGAGGATATCTCAGCACTTCAGGTCTATGATCACTCATAATAGAGAAGTGAAATGATGCCTGTAGCAGATCTCATGATTTCACATAGTATCAACAGGTGTGAGAGGTGTAACTTAACAAACATTCAATCTGATAAGCTATAACAACTCAAAAGTACTCAGATGAATACACACAAGCATGTATGTTTAGTTTGATCACAAGAATTTACTTTTTCATCATAATAGTCAGATATTGTCTACATAACATATCTGATCATGTATAGACTTTATTAATGAGTGAAGTATGCAACTGTAATGTACTATCATTTCTCACATGTTGCAAAAACATCATCCTTTCTAAAAGACTCTATTTTTGTAGTTTTGACGTATATTTTGTATTTGATTTTTCTATGGAAAAAAAATCACACACACACAAAATATAATCAGGCAATTAACAATAAGAGTATTACTTATTATGATCTTTTGATTTTGGGGGATCACATATGATTTATAAGACGAATTGATTCTACTAAATACTCAAACCATCCTGGTAGGAAGGTTTTAGTAAATAGATCTGGCAACTATTTTTATGTTGCAATTTGAATCAAAATGATTAATCCTTTTTCAAAGTTATCTCTGAGAAAATGACATCGAATTTCAATATGTTTTGTTTTAGAGTGTTGAACAGGATTAGTTGTTATGAACATAGCAGCTGTGTTATCAATGTAAATTGGTGTTTTAAGAAAATTGAACCCATAGTCCAGTAACTGATTTTGCAACCAAAGGATTTGAGAACATCCTGCTGATGCAACAATGTACTCAGCTTCTGCAGTTGAAACAAAGACATTTGTTTCTTTCTTACATTGCCATGAGACTAATCTGGGACCGAGAAATTGACATCCACTTGAAGTATATTTTCTATCTTGACAACAACCACCATACTCACTATCTGTATATCCATGTAATTCAAAGTTACCCTCGTAAGGATACCAAAGCCCTAAGGCTGGTTTACCTTTGAGATACCTGAATATTCTTTTGATAACAATTAAGTGAGATTCTTTTAGGTCTGATTGATACCTGGCACATAACAAATAGCATAGATAATGTCTGTTCTAGATGCAGTAAGATACATCAAAGAACCAATCATTGATCGGTATAACGTTTGGTCAATAGATTTTCCTTTTGGATGAGGTTGAATCTTGGTGTTAACATCTGCTGGAGTTCGTATGGACTGACAGTCTTTCAACTTAAATTTCTTCAAGAGTTTGTCAACAAACTTCTCTTGATTGATGAAAATTCCATTGTCAGTTTGCTTGCCTTGAAGTCCAAGAAAGAAATTAATCTCTCCCATAGAACTCATTTGGAATCCAGATTTCATGATTTCTTCAAATTCATTGCACAACTTTGAACTTGTAGAACCAAATATGATATCATCAACATACACTTGTACACATAAGAGATCATCATTATCCTTCTTTATGAATAAAGTTGGATCAATTTTCCCTCTTGTGTATCCATGTTGGATTAAGTGTTATGATAATGTCTCATACCAAATTCTAGGGGCTTGATGAAGTCCATACAAAGCTTTACTCAGCTTATACACTCGATGTGGAAATTTTGCATCCTCAAAGCCCAGAGGTTGCTTCACAAACACATCGTCAGTGATTGGACCATATAAAAATGCACCCTTTACATCCATTTGATACACCTTAAATTTCATGAATGAAGCATAAGCCACAAAAATTCGAATGGATTCAAGTCTTGCAACTAGTGCAAATACCTCATCATAATCTATCCCTTCTTCCTCTGGGTACCCTTATGCAACAAGTCTTGCTTTGTTCCTTATTACTATACCACGATCATCATTCTTCTTTCTAAACAGCCATCTTGTGCCTATAGCATTTTCTCCTTCAGGTAAATCCAGTAAATTCCACACTTCTTGTTTGCGAAATTGAAGTAATTCTTCTTGCATAGCTTGTATCCAACCATTGTCCTTTAATGCTTTGGTAACATTTTTAGGAACAATTTGAGAAAGAAAACAAGAGTATAAGCATACGTTTGCTTGTTCTGATTTACTCCTTGTTGTTCTTTCATTCAATGAACCAATAATCTGAGAAATTGGATGATTCTTGTGAATACGAGATGTAGGAATCTCATCACATTGAACATTAACATCTAGATTTGTTTGATTCAAGTTGGAAAACTCATGTAACAAGTTAGAAGAATATGGATTAAAATTTGGAACTTGAGTTGGTGAGTTAATAAAGTAATCAAAGTTACCAGTATCAACTACATCACCAGAGATGGATGATGTTCCAGACTCAGGATGCACAAAATTATTACCATCATTAGGAAAAGGTTGTGATTCTTACTGATCTATTAAGACTGAATGATCTGAAACTGTATTTTCATGGTTTTGTATTGTTGAATCCTTGACAAATGATAAAAATGGGTAGTCTGAGCTTGAATCATCTAGGTCATCAGAATCTGAATCCTCACTGAAAGATCTAAGATCTCCTTTTGAGTTCTTCTTACTTGTAGAATCAAGACAATTTGGTTGATCAAACAAGTTAGATTGAAAAGAGTTTGATAATGAATCTAAGTCAAATAACCATATAGGACCATTTGAAACTGATGGAAAAGAATTTTCCAGAAATTTAACGGCGAATGTTTCAATGACTACATTTGTCCTAGAGTTGTAAACTCGATAGGCTTTTCAAACAGATGAACATCCAATGAAAAATCCATTATTAGATTTTGCTTCAAATTTTCCTAATTGATCACTTGAATTAAGAATCATGACAGGACAACCAAATGATTTTAAAAAGTTTATGTTCGGTTTCCTGCCAAACATTAACTCATATGGAGTTTTCAATTTATCTTTCACGAGTAAAATTCGATTCTGAACAAAACACGCACTTGATATTGCTTCATCCCAAAAAGTTATAGGACTCTTTGCATCAGCTAACATAGAACAAGCAGCTTCAATTAGTGTTCTATTCTTCCTTTCAGCAACTCCACTTTGTTGAGGAGTTCTGGGAGCACTGAATGATGAGCTATCCCTTTCTGAGCACAAAACATTTCAATGTTAGCATTTTTGAATTCCGTTCCATTATAAACTTCTTATTATTTTCACTTTATTGTCTAATTGATTTTCAACTTTAATGATAAATTCTTTTAGTAAATCAGCTGTTTCAGATTTGGCATAAAGAAAGAAAACCCATGAAAATGTTGTGTAGTCATCAATGATAACTAAACAATATGATTTTCGTCCAATACTCCTGACGTTTGTTGGTCGAAAAAGGTCCATATGTAACATCTAAAGAGGTTTGGATGTTGAGTTTATAGGCTTGGACTTGTAAGACGCTCTGTGTTGCTTTCCCTTCAAACATGCTGAGTAGTGATCATTTGTTGCAAACTTAGATGGAAGTCCAATGACATGATTCCCTACTACAAGCTTGTTCATATTCTTGAAATTTGAATGACCGAGACGTCTATGCCAAAGCTGGCTTTCATCATTTGATGCTTTAGCAAATGGGCATGTTGTTTCAGTTGAAGGATCAACTTGAGACATATCCAATTTGTATACATCTCTGTCTCTCTCAGCCGTAACAATCACCCAATCTTTACTTATTTTGAAACCTGGCTTCAAAACATAACAGAATGAATCATCAAATAGAACAGAATATGATTTGTCACATATTTGAGATACGCTTAAAAGATTAAAGTTCAACTGTGAATAGAAGTTGACTTTATCAAAGCTTATTATCCCATTTGATACTGTTCCTTCTTCGATTATTTTTCCTCCTGCATCACCACCAAAGGCGACGAGAGTTCCATCTTTTGACTTAAAGTTTTGTAACAAGGCAGTATTGCCTGTTATGTGCCGACTACACCCACTATCCACATACCATGTATTGATTGGTCTTTTTGGGCGTACCTGCACTACAAGAAAGTTAAGTTGAGATATCTACCCAAGCCGATATGCTCTTGGCCTTTCCAAATTTATCAACAATTGTAAATTGTTTATAATGAAGATTATTCAAATTAGGTTTATTTTTGATGAATTCACCAATTTTGTTTTGAAAATTGTTTGATTTATTTTTAGAACGTTCATGTTATTAATTGATCATCTTTTGAAATGTATTGATGACTAACAATTTTATTAGTCATCCTTACAGATCGTGGTATGAAATGTACTTGCATGTTATGTTTTGATCTCACATAATTATTCATTGGAAAAGATCTCAAACCTAAAGTAGATGATGATGACTTTTTGAAATCCATTATTTTGATTTCTCAAATATAGTGGATTAACAAATCCTTTGCTCATGTTTAACTTTGCAAAGTTTCTAGTGAGAGATCTATTTCTAAAGTAACAATTTGCAGTATTGTGATTCTTTTCATCACAATAAGTACAATATTTGTTAAAATAACAATCTGCTATCAAATGATTTCTCATGTCACATATGTGACAGTACTTGTTAAAGTAGCACTCAGCAGCATTGTGATTTTTCATATCACAAATTTCACAATACTTTTGTGGAGTTAAAAACAGCTTTTGTTCACTTTTGACATTGACACAATGTTTGATTTTGGTGTCAAATAGTTAAACTATTGCCTTCCATTTTTCACAGTTTGATTTTGTGTCATATTATTATGCATTTTTTTAACATGAACTTCCTTCTTGAATGTATTAGGAACAAATCTTTTAGCTATAGCGGAAGTCTTTGAATCTGAACTAGATTTTAGATCAGAGTGTGATTTGTTCATAATATTTGCGTTATTATTTGGAAGAGAATTCATATTTAACATACCTGCTAAAGAAATTTTATTGGTTTAAGTTTTGATGTTTGATTTGTTGCTTTAATCAAATTTTTTGAACTTTTGTTTTGTTCAGATGTTGCTTTTGCAGATTTCTTTCTTCTTCTTTGATTCTTTGATTTAGAAGAACTTGGTTTATTTTCAGATTGAACATCATCAGAAGAAGATTCATTTTCTGATTGACTTTGTTTCAGATTGATGGTGTTTGAATCTTCTAATATTCCTATCTGTTGTTTATCCTTGTTTTGAACTTTCACTTCTTCTATTGCATCATGAATTTGATCGGAAATATTTTGCTTCGGTTGTTTTGGTTCATATGATTTTATCTTTATTAAATGACCATTTTTGATTTTTTCTTGATCTTTTTCCACAAACACTTGAACATTTTCTTTTTCTTCTTCTGCATTCCTATTTTTGATTGGAAAACTTCAACCCTTTTTCGAACAACAAATTCAAAAAAATTACTTGAATTTGATGAATTGAACTGCTAATTGTGCTTCAAATCATGTTTCTGATGATGAAACACAGCTGAATTTCACAGATTTTCAATTGAATTGGATCTCAATCACAGATTCAGTGAGATTTTTGATGTTTTCAAGTTTGATAAACTTCAAAAATCAATCACGAACAGCTTACCAACAACTCTGATATCATTTAATAGGATCAAATGAATCAATCTGTGATAATTTGTGAACACAATTCAATGAAATTCACACAATGTAATCAAATCAAAACAAGATATCAACAAAATTCAAGTTTTCATTAATATCAAGCAAAGACAATTACAAGTATGAAAGCAGGTTCGAATCTCTCTCTATCTACCTGCAAGTCTAAGCTATTTATACTGAAAAGAAGAAGTAAAGGAACTAACTAATTATACAAATAGTCTCTATACTAATACAAAATATTAAAGGACAAATAAAGACAACATGTTAATCTTTCTTAGAGCACTTAACATTTTAATTTATAATGTAATGGGTTAGTAGTGTAAGATTTTATAAAAATGAAAATGGGGGAACCCATTTTAATTGAAGGATTCGGCCTCCCAAAAAGGGCTTGGGATTCTTGGTTTAGTCTTGGTCTTTAGAAGATTTAAGGACACTTCCTATACTGTCTCTCTAACCCACACTTTCTCTTACACACACATTGCAAAACTCTCTCCAAGGAGGCTGAAATTTTTGGTTTCAAGGAAGAACAAAGCTGAAATTTTGGATTCTAGAGGAGCCAAGGAAGAGAGTTCTTTGGTGTTGCTCTCCTATCAAGCTTGGTGTTTGGAAGGGCTTGTGGGTATACAAGCTTGAGGTCTTCTCTTTTGGAGGCTACACATTCAAGAACATCATCTCCTTCATCTTATCCATCTACAACATCTTGTTCAAGAAAGGTTGTTTCAATGAACTCCCTATGGTTGTTTTATGGTTTGATAGTATACTATTTCACATTATATATATGATCCTTATTCTTGGGTTTTGTTTATGCTTTAAAATAGTGAAAATTTCAGATTGTAAACAACATGTTTAAACCTTTTATCTGCTGCATTTTATAGTTTAAATGGTTAAACTAACTTTGATTAACATGTTACAAAACCCAACATAAATCTTTGTTCATCGAATGCCTTTGTAAACAGATCAGCATATTGTTTATTTGTGTGAACTTTGACTAGTTTAATTAATCGCTTTTCATAATTATCTCTTATTAAATGATACCTGATATTGATGTGTTTGGTCCTTGAGTGATACATAGGATTCTCTATGATTGAGATAGCACTATTGTTGTCTATATGAATGAGAGTCTCCTTGAAGTTGAACCCACAGTCCAGCATCTGATTCTAAATCCAAAGCACTTGAGCACAGCAACTTGCAGCAGCAATGTATTCAGCTTTAACAGTTGATGCAGAGACACAGGATTGTTTTTTGCATTGCCATAAGACTACCCTTCCACCAAGAAACTAACATCTCCCAGATGTAGCCTTTACAGTCATGTTGCAACCACCATAATCTTTATGTGTATAAGCATACAGATTGAAGTCAGAAGTCTTAGGATACCACAGACCAAGTGTTAAAGCAACTTTATGGTATCTTAGAATCCTCTTGAAAGTGATATGGTGAGACATCTTAGGGTTGGCTTGTTATCTTGCACAAATACATGTAGCAAACATGACATCAGGACTGCTAGCTATAAGATACATAAGAGACCCAATCATAGCCCTGCATAAGTGTTCATCTACACACTCCCCCTCAAGATCAGGTCCAAGTTAGTTGTTTCTAGCTATGGGTGTCTTAGCAATCTTACAATCAGTCATGTTGAACCTCTTGAGTATGTCCTGAACATTTGACTGACTAATGAAGATGCCATCTTCAACTTGCTTCAATTGAATTCCCAGAAAGAAATTGGGTTCCCCCATGGCACTCATTTCAAATCTGTCCTTCATCAACTTCTCAAAGTCTTTGCAGAGCTTTGGATTAGTTGAACCAAAGATGATGTCATCCACATATAATTGAACTAGCAATATGTCATTTCCCTGACCTTTGATGAAGAGAGTTCCATCTATAGTACCTTTCCTATATCCATGTTTGCAAAGATACTCAGATAGTGTCTCATACCACTTCCTGGGTTCCTTATACACCCATAAAGAGCTTTGTCAAGCTTGTAGACATAATCAAGATGATCAGGATCTACAAAACTAGGTGGTTGTTTGACATTTACCTCTTCATCAATCACTGCATAAAGAAAAGCACACTTCACATCAAGTTGAAAGACCTTGAAGTTCTTGGATGCAACAAATGCCAAGAATATCCTAACAGCTTCCAGTCTTGGTACAGGAGCAAAGACATAAGTGTAGTCAATCCCTTCTTCTTGTGTGTACCCTTGAACAACTAGTCTAGCTTTGTTCTTGATGATAATGCCTCTATCATCCTTCACCCATTTGGTTCCAATGGTAGTCTTCCTATAAGGAAGAAGACAAAGGTTCCAAACTTTCTGCATTTTGAATTGAAGCAGCTCCTATTGCATAGCTTCAACCCAACTTCCATCCTTCAGAGCCTCATCAACTTTCTTTGGCTCTATCTAGGATAAGAAACAAGAGTGAAGACAAACATTTGCTTCATGGGTTTGTCCTCTTGTTCTTACCCCCATGAGAACATCTCCAATGACGTTTGTGGTGAGGTGGAACTTGCGGATCCTTAGCTGAGGGATCACAACAAGTTGCTGAGAAAGATCTGAATTAGAGAAATTTAAATCTGGCATAGATGTTTCACCCACCACATCAACACACTTATCAAGAGAGACTTGATCCAAGAAGTGTGTGACATCATTGATGTTGTCATCTATGGAGTGGTTATCAACATCAAGAAAGTCTTGAACACTATCTCCACTACCATCATTGTCTTCTACAATTGAAGCATCTTTCTTGTGGAGCCTCTGAGCTAGAATTTGAAGGCATCCCAGATATATCAGCTAAAGTTGTCATTGTAGTGTTGATAGAAACCTCATTTGCGGAAATAGCGCCAACTGGAGCTGAAGATGTGTTACTTGAAGGTCTTCTCAGGTCAAATCTTGGATCAAGATCACCTGTGTTTAAATTTTCTGCAGATCCTAAAACAGTCTCACAAGATTTTTAAAAAAGTTGGTAAGTAAATGAAGATCAAAGAGCCAATTAGGACCCGAACTAGCCACACAGGGTGTGTGTTCATTGAAAGTCACATTGGCTGACTCCTCAACAATTCTAGTTCTGAGATTGTATACTCTGTAAGCCTTAGCTTGGGAATACTATCCAATGAAGTGTCCATAATCTGATTTCTCAACAAATTTAGCAATTTGATCCTTGGTATTCAAGATGGTGCAAGGACAACCAAATGTCCTGAGAAAACCAATAAAAGGTGTCCTCTTGTGCCAAAGTTCATAAGTCTTGCCATGAGTCTTAACAACTAAAACTCTGTTTTGCACATAGCAGGCAATGCTGACTGCCTCTGCCTAGAAGGTGATGGGCAGCTTAGAGTCAGACAACATGATTCTTGCAGCTTCAATCAATGTCCTATTTCTCCTCTCAGCAACACTATTCTACTGAGGAGTCCTTGGAGCACTGTATTGTCTTGTAATACCTTTTTCATCATAGAATGCATCAAGAATTTGGTTCTTGAATTCAGTTCCCTGATCACATCTTATGATTTTGACCTTGTGATGAGATTGATTCTTAATCTTTAAGATGAAACTCTTTAGAATCTTAGGAGTCTCATCCTTAGATCTAAGGAAGAAGACCCAAGTGAATCTTGTAAAGTCATCTGTAATCACTAAACAGTAAAAGGTCCTTCCTAGACTCATTACAATGGTGGGGCCAAAGAGATCCATATGTAACAAGTGTAAGGGTGTAGTGATGGAGTTCCTTTCCTTAGGGTTGTGAGATACCTTATGTTGCTTCCCTTTCAGGCATGCAACACAGTGGTCATCACTTGTAAACTCTTTCTTTCGCATTCGAGTTACCAAATCATTCTTAATCAGTTTATTCATGTTCTTAAATTTTACATGACACATTCTTTTATGCCATCGAAAAGCCTCATCACTATTGGCTTTAGACAGAAAGCATAAACTTCTCTAGAGGGAGATGTTTCTTGCAAATCCATCTTGTACATGTTCCCTTTTCTTGGGGCTCTAAGCAGAATATACTCATAAGGAATAACCACCCCAGGCTTGAGAACAATGCACTCATGCTTAGTAAAGAGCATGTTATGACTCTGATCATAAAATTAGGATACACTCAGAAGATTGTACCCAAGCTCCTTGACGAAGTTTAGAGAAGTGACCTATTGCCTGTCATGTGCCTGAAACAACCACTATCAATGATCCAGACATTTTTATTTCTCTTCAGCTGTCCCTGGACAAAGAAAATGATTAGTTACATTTGGAAAACCAAGCCATACTTATCTTGGGCACATTAAGAGAAACAGAAGGTAATACAATAGTAATAGATCCTATGGTTGTGCTAGAAGGATCTTGAGCTATTGTTGATGGAGAATTCTCAGTCACTTGGTCTTTCTTAGACTTCCACACCACCTTTGGAGTCTTGGACCTGACCTTCAATACTTCGGAAGCTTTTGATACTTCGGAAGTTTGATGACCGAGCCTTCAGAAGATCTTTTCTTAATATTTGATTCTTGCTTCTTGTTGCATCAGCTAATTCTTACCGATTCTTTGAGCTCAAAATATCAATCACTTCAATGTTGCATTGAGCATCTTTTCTTAATCTTTTGATTCTTGCTTCTTGCGGCATCAGCTACTCATCCTTCTCTTTGATTATCCCTTTTAGTTCTTGAATTCTTTCCTTTCTTTTGTTGGACTTTACAACTAGCTTGTTGTATTCAGCTACCAAATAGCTTTTGCTTACTGTAATATCCTAATCACTAATGTCATCTTCATCATAGGCAATTACATCCACAAAGTTGCCATCTTCTTCTTCTTTCTCATGTTGAAAAGCTATCTTACCATCATTCACATCTTTAGGTGCTACACTAGCTGAGCTTGAGCATGACTCAAATGATTGCTCTACTTGCTCTTGTTGTAGTTATTGTTGTTGCTGATGGTACATGTCTGGATAGACTGGTTCAGTATTGTTGGAATGGACAAGGGATTCAGTGTTGGTTAGAGACAATTGAACAATACTTGCTTGTGAGGCTAAGATTGTCTCCCTTGTGTAAAAGCTTTCATTGGATTGCTTTTCTATGATTGGTGAATGATAAGATTAATAAAGGTGAAAGTGAGAGATTGGCTGAGTATTTTGACTGGCTGATGGAGATTGTTGAGACTAAATAGAGTGAACGGGTGAAATGGGCAGGGTGTTTTGACTTGCTAGTGAGGGATGTTGTGGTGATTGATGATATTGGAGAATGGGTGATTGATGTGGTGAGTGAGAGGCTTGCACAGTATTAGTTGGTGAACCCTCCTATTGGTCTTCCCATACAAGCTCTTAAGGAATGTGTCCATTAGGATCTGCCACATGTGCAAACATAGGCGTGTCTCCTCATTCATATCTTCCACTAATATTGTTCAATACTGATCTTCACAGATGAGCTTGCACAAATACACCACCATCTCTGGCTATTCCTGCAAATTTTCCATTGATGATTAGTTGTGGAAATCTTGGGAACATGTACATCTTATCAGCTTTTTGTACTATGATGTGGTCACATAGACAGTTGAAGATGTACTTGGAGTAGTTGTATGTTCTTTCCTCAAAAATAGCAATGATCCAAGAAGATATGTGCCTTGAAAATCTATCAAGCCCAGATTTCCTATTAGAGATGCACTTAAGGTAAGTGCGGCATAGGATTCTGTATGGCTTGCATATCCTTCTTTTCTTGATCTCCCTATTTTCAAAGTCACCATCATATCCCATGAGCTAGAATACTTTCTTTATGTATTCATTTTCAAACACACCCTGATGTCCAATTTCTTGTTCTCCCAACTCTAGAAGCCTCCTTATAGTCAGTTCATTCATCCTCTAACTTTGATTCTTTACTTCCGCCACAATAATTTCTTCTTCTTCTTCTATTTGTGCGGAGTTCAAAATATCAATAATATATCTATTTGATTCTTTATCACCGGTTTCGCTGATAAGGCATAAAATAGCCTAGATCTTCACAAATAGCCGATGATGTCTCAACATCCTTCTGAAACAGGATCGGTAGGGTTTAAGAATGCACACACATTGTGATCTCTTGCAAATCAATTATCCATCTGTTCATAGGAATCAAGCAAATTATGTTAGAATCAATATTATAAACAAAAGAACGCGAACAATTGTAAGGATAAACAAGAATCAAACAGTTCATTATTGATCATTACAACATGTTTTACCTTGAACACAATGATCAGAAAGCAGAATTATGTGTTTGTTTGATGTTTTGGCACGATGATTTTGAATGTTTGTGAAAGAGGGAAAAGTGTTTGTTGAGTGCATTTTTCTAGGTCTGAAAAAGTGTTTCTGAAAAAGTGAATAGTGAATATCTTAGTCAAAGACATCATTTATACTCTCAGACACATTAAATTTATTTATTTAATGACATGGCACTCTCTATCCATTTTAGCTTATCCCATGTTTTTAGTTCTTCCGAAGATCATTTACGGATTCAGTAGATCATCTGCGGATGACTTAAAAACTATTGCTGATGAAGTATAACTTAAATATTTATAGGTTACCAATCTATGATATTAGAATATATAGTATTGGCTCATCCGTAGTTTACAAATCTACAGATGGACAAATTTTATTAGGTTTCACACTATAGCGTCTGCTGTTGCTAAATGAACTGCAACTTCTACTGATGCTTTAAATGAACTGTTTGAAACTTATTTTATTGTATGGTTCTAGTCAAGTGTTTAGAACCATTTATTGCTATTAGACTTTGTTGACTTTGTATTCATGACAATCATGCACAAGAAGGATTAAATTTTAAGGACTTCATGTATCCAAAAGCCAAGATAGTACTCAGGTTCCAATTCTTTCATATTGACAATGCATTTTCATTTTTATTTTCATGATTCTACTCCCCCTAAATTTGTGATTAATGATGAATGAATGTATTTATCATAAATTTCTAGAAGGATGTCATGAAAGACACATGTCTGTCCCAAGAGAAAGAAATTAACCTAAACAAAAATTGAAATGATACTATTTACAAGCATATATACACATAGGATGAGATCATACTATAATACTAAGCCTCTTCCTGATGAGTTATTTTGTTGAATTGATACCTAATCTTAGTTCTGATTGCAAGTATGTTGTCCACTTAAATCCATACAAGAGTTATTGTATCAACTATGCATGCTATTTATCATCTTTTCATGTTTATTAGTTAGTAACTGTTATGGGCTTCACATTCAATTTATGTAGAGTTTGTCCTCCCTTGTCAGTCAAATCATCACTTTTTCACACTTAGAAACTATGTACTTTAAGTTATAAGTACTATCTTGAGATGCATTTGACATCTCATTGATATAAAAGCTCTAGATTAATATACAGTTGATCACATTGGATTTTTATGAGAGCTTAGATATTATCATCATCAGGTCACTAGGTCTTTACTTACGTAAAATAGGGGTGCCTTTAACCTAGGTTTTTGTTTACACAAAACAAAGGGATGATAAGGATGGTGATCTTTTCACCAGTTGGTTACTAATGTACACCATAATGGTCATACACCCAGGTATTTGTTTACACAAAACAAAGGTAGTAAGATATGCAAAGATAGATATTATAAAGTGTCGGTACATAGTGTGTTTTGATGAGTGATTTGATCATTTCAAAATATGACTCACTTTCTGTATTCTTAAAATAAAGTTTCCCACAAACAATCACTTTGCATTATGTTTGACATACACTTAGTGTTGTTTCCACTCAAGCTGAACCTACTCACATATCAAGTAAGTAGATCAAATTTTAATGATATTTAAGAACGTAGGAAGAAGCAAAGGCATATTATACTGTCATTTTCCAAACATATGTCATGCTAAAGCTTTATTATTAAAACGATATACAAGCATAGACACATGCTTTGATTTGTTTGTTCATTATGATTAATCAAGGTTAATCATGCCTATAAAATCAATTAGAAAATTAAATCTAACTGAATCAAAGACTTTAGTGAATAGATCAGCAAGTTGATTTGTTGTATCCACTTTGACTAACTTGATCGAACCCTTTTCTGATCAATCTCTCAGAAAATGGTATCTTATTTCAATACGCTTTGTTTTACTATGTTGAACAGGATTAGCAGTTATAAACATAGCAGTAGAATTGTCAATGTGAATTTGCGTTCGAAGGAAATTGTAACCATAATCAAGTAATTGGTGTTGCAACCAAAGGACCTGAGAGCAACCAGCTAAAGAATCAATGTACTCAACCTCAGCTATGGATAAAGATACATTGGTTTGCTTCTTGCACTACCATGAAACTAGTCGTGGTCCTATGAATTGACATCCACTAGTTATAGATTTTTTGTTGCTATTGCATCCACCATAGTCACTATCTATGTATGAGTAGAGAGTGAAGTCACCATCTTTTGGATACCAAAGACCAAGTCCTAGTTTTCCTTTAAGATATCTGAAGATCCTTTTCACAACATTCAGATAAGACTCTTTTAGATTTGATTAGTACGTAGCACAAACACACATAACAAACATAATGTCAGGTCTATTGGTAGTTAAATACATAAGGGATCCTATCATTGATCTATATAATCTTTGATCAACCGACTTTCCTCAAGGATCAGGTACTATCTTTTCAGTTGTTGAGGCTGGTGTTTTGCATGAAGATGCATGAGCAAGGTTGTACGTCTTCAATATTTGATGTATGTATTTCTCTTGATTGATGAAAATCCCATCTGTCTTCTCATGAACTTGAAGACCAAGAAAGAAAGTTAATTCTCCCATTGAACTCATCTGAAACTCTGATTTCATCAATTCTTCAAAGCTTACACAAAATCTCTTGTTAGTTGATCCAAATATAATGTCATCAACATAAATTTGAATAACCAAGAGATCTTGATGTTCTTGTTTTAGAAAGAGAGTCTGATCAATAGTTCCCCTTTTGTATTGATGCTTGAGCAAGAAAGATGATAATTTTCATACCACTTCCTTGGTGCTTGGTGTAGACCATACAAAACTTTATCAAGTTGGTATACCCTGTGTGGATTGTGAGGATCTTCAAATCCAGAGGGTTGTGATACATAGACTTCTTCGTCAATTTTCCCATATAGGATGCCACACTTGACATCCATTTGATATGCAGTGAACTTCTTATATGATGCATATGCTAGGAAGACTCTTATGGCTTCACTTCTTACAACTAGTGCAAAAACTTTATCATAGTCTATTCCCTCTTCTTGTGTATATCCTTGAGCAATCAACCTTGATTTGTTTCTCACATTATACCACTATCATGGAGTTTATTTTTGAAGAGCATCTAGTTCAAATTGGATGTTGTCCTTCAGGTAAATCAACTAGATTCCACACTTTTTTCTTTCTAAATTGTTGAAGCTCTTTTTGCACAGCTTCAATCCAGCCATTATCCTTTAGAGCAGTAGTGATGTTTGGAGGAACCACTTGATAAAGAAAACAAGTGAAAAGACACATGTTGGCAGTTCCACTTTGGCTTCTTGTAGTTCTTTTTGCAAGATCTCCAATGATGTTGTTGACTGGATGAGTCTTATGGATTCTTGTTGATGGAGTTGATTCAACTGGAATGGATGATTGGAAGTTAGTCATATCCATTGTTACAGACTAATCCAATCCAGATTGAAAATTTAGGAAGTAGTCAAACTATTTAATATTTGGTATTGAATGATCTTCCATAGGTTAAACATCATGAGCATTATTAGTGTCTTCCATAGGAGCTATAGGAGCTTTTCCGAAAGCATTTTTTTCTTCCGTAGGAGTTACAGGAACTTCTTTGGAATCATTTTGTTCTTGCGTAGAGTTACAGGAACTTCTCCAGATGATAAGTGAGGACTTGATGAGACATTTCCAATGTTTGTTGTATCTACTTGAGAGCATGGAGCAGCTACAGGATAATATTCATATCTCTAGATGCACAATGTATATGTGTGGATGCAGAGTCAGCAGCTACTGATGAAGTGTTTCCATCTAAGGATGTGTGAATCCCTGGAGGATGAGTATATAATGTCACGTCATTCATATTAGGGGGATCAAATGGATAGCATGTATCATCAGATCCTGCATTATTCAAATAACCATAGTTTAATGACTCTGTTAAAGCATCTATATCAAACAACCATGGTGATCCTTTAACTGATTTAGTAAATATAGATTCATTAAAAGTTACATTAGGACTTTCTTCAACAATGTTATGTAGTGGAATATAGATCCTATAAGATTTAGAAGTTGAAGAATATCCTAAAAGAAACCATCATATGCTTTTTCTAAAAATTCTCCCTATGAATCTTTTATGTTTAAAACAGTTACATGACACCCAAAAGCTCTAAGATATCCTATGTAAGGTTTTCATTTAAATAACAGCTCAAAAGGTGTTTTGTTATGTTCTTTGACAATTAATGTTCTATTTCTTCTTTCAGCGATGCCATTCTGTTGTGGAGTTCTTGGTGCACTGAATTGCCTTGCAATACCTTCATTCCTGCAAAAGGAATCCAAGTCAGAATTGACAAATTACGTACCATTGTCACTCCTAAAATTTTTAACTTTAACTTGAAGTTGATTCTCAATCTTGATGACAAAGTCCATTAATGTTTCTGATCTTTCACTCTTTTGTTTTAAGAAAAAGACCCATGTGAATCTAGTGAAATCATCAAATATCACCAAACAATATTGTCTCTTTCCAATGCTTATCACATTGGTAGGACCAAACAGATCCATGTGAAGCAATTTGAGTGGTGAAGTGTTTGTATTGATAGTTTTGGATTTATGACACACTCTATGTTGTTTTCCTTTATAACAAGAAGAACAATGAGTTGAGCAATGAAACTCTTTCTTTGGCAATCCAATGACTAAGTCATTTTTCACCAATTTCTTCATGTTCTTCATGCTAGAATGGACAAGCCTTCTATGCCATAATTGAGATTCATCTTCTGATGACTTAGATAGGAGGCATGTTTCATGTCTTGTGAGTGAGGTGTTGTTCATATCCTAAACATAAGTGTTTCCTTATTTCGATGCTTTAAGAAGGACCCAGTCTTCTGGAACAGAAAAACTTGGATTAAGAATGTAACAGTTAGTGTTATCAAACAATGTGGTATAATTTTGATCACTAATTTGAGACACACTAAGTAAATTATACTGTAAATTTTCACAATAATTAACTTTCTCTAAATTGAGCACATTAGTTACCATTCCTTCACCAACAATTTTACCTCCTTTCTTATCCCCACCAAATTCCACATAAGAAGTATTTTTATGTTTGAAGTAATAGAGAAGTGAATAAATTTCTTGTCATATGCCTGGAACATCCACTATCAACATAGCACTTGTTGTCAACTCTCCAAGGTTGCTTCTGCACTCAGAAAGAAATCAGTTAGAATTGACAACCTAAGCCTTAATGATCTTGGGTTTGCTAGAAGTGTCTAAAGTTGTAATTGCTTCATGAATAAGTCTTGAGATTTTAGTTTTAGTTTTGATTGATTCATTCTAAGTTGTTTCAGGTGAGAATGATTCTGATGAAGATGATGTTGATGAACTAGGTCCTGTTTTCTTAATTTCTTCTTCATCACCTTATTTTTGTTGGTTTGAAGCTTTGGTTTTGATACTAGATCCTGATTATTGAAGGTTTTAATATCTTTTGATTTTGAATAAGGCACATGAGTTCTTTTTCAAAATTATCAAAGAAAGAACCATCATCATTTGTTTCATTTTCAGTCAAATCCACCCTTTTATGAGGTGTTTTTGATTGCTGGAATTGTTGGACCAAAAGAACCAATGAGCCGGATCAGAAAAACCTTTAAGTCCCACAGACATCACAACAACTACTGAAGACCACAATAGCTGAAGACAACAGCTGATTACAAAGTCTGAAGACACAAGTGCTGAAGACAAAGTATCAGACGTTGTCACAACAGCTGAAGAGGTCTTCTTCAGTAGTTGTGATGGTTTACCTTTCAGTAGTCTTTGTTTCAATATTTGTAAAACAACTGAAGAGTATGTTCTTCAGTTGTTATTGTTTCAGTAGTTTCTTTTCAGTAGTTGTAATAATAGTTAACACAGTATTTTTGTAAGAAGATGTCAGCTGTTTGACATCTTCAGTAGTTGTGTTAACTATCAGTAGTTTGTGAAAAATTCTGTTAGATGTCACTATCAAGTGACATCAGCAGACGTCACATCTCTTATATAAGAGGTGTCGACCTAATTGTAATTGTGACATTCCGTTACTACGAAAGCGAATATTGAATGAAATATATCTGCAGAATTCTCCCTATCTATAACCGTTTTTTGTTCTTACATTGAATATCTTTTTGTTCTTGTGAATTGGCTAATTCATTGTTAGAATTCCGCTGCTATACTCTCTAATCAATCAAACGTAGATCACTGATCTTAACAGGAATGTTGTTCTTTTCTTCAAAGGTTGAACACCAGTGGATGTTTCTCCTTTGATTTTGGCTTTTCTTTTTGTTAAGACTTCTTAATTTTTGAATCTTCCTCATAATCAGTAGATTGCGTGTCTGATTCAGCTTTATCTGATTGTTTCTTCTTTGTGCTCTTTGTCTTGTTCTTTGTGTTGAAATAACATTCCTGAGTTGAATGGTTATATTTGTTACTCATAGCACGATGTTTTTTTGAAATGACAGTTAGATATCATGTGATTGTTCATATTTCAAATAAAACAATACCTACTGAGTAACAATCTTCAGTATTATGGTTTTTCATCTCACACCATCTGCATTACATCTCCTCGAATTCTGTATCAGAATCAGTTACTTTCTTCTTATTTGCCAACTTTTGAGGCTTTGAATCCTTTTTAGTTTTGAAGTTGATCAATACTCTGATGAAGATCGGAAACTGTCTGAGATTGATGCTAAAGCCCATGGAATTCTGGCCATGGCACTGCCTAATGAAATCTATTCAGGGCTTATGCATCACGAAACTGCTCATGATCTCTGGAATGCCCTGAAGGAACAATTCGGTGGCACAGATGAGGTCTTAGCAAACAACAGAGAAATCCTTGCCCAACAATATGAGACATTCTCTCATAGAAAGGGTGAGACACTGACGCAACAGTTTGAGCGTTTTTCCTGCTTGATCTCTGAGCTGAAAATGGTGAAACAGGAATACACCAATAGCCAGATGAATAACAGTTCCTCAGATCACTGCCTGAGAGATGGGACACATACACTATTGTCCTACGCTCCAGTGCAAATCTGGATAGCCTATCTCTCACCCAACTTCATGGGAAACTGCTTACATTCGAAAGAGAGATAGAGCAGAAGAGGAAACTGTCCTCATCAGGAAAGCTCACTGATGACTTTGTACCAGGGAATACTGCCTTGGTTGGTCATGAGTCAGAATATGCTGCATCTGAAAGCAATTATGATGAGCATATTGATTTCTCTTCAAAGAGTTCTGATCATGCATTTGTTGGTATTGAGAGTCATTCTGGCAGTAATAGTGACAATCTATGCTTCATCATGGATGATTTGAAAGGAATAGCTGATGATGATCTAGAAGAGATGGATATTTTGAGCCAATGGCATTGATTAATATCAGATCTCAGAAGTTCTATAAGAGAACTGGCAGGAAATTTCCTGGACACTCTGGCAAAACCAAAGTTGGTTTTGACAAGAGTAAGTTGAGGTGTCACAAATGCCAAAGGCTGGGACACTTTGCAAGAGAGTGTAGATCAACTGGATCTAACTCTTCTGCACCCTTTGTGACTTTTCCTAGTACTAGTCCACAAAACAGAGGGCAACATCCTGCTGGTTCTGGTCATCATTCACATCCTAGGTCTCCTGCATACTTTGTCCCCCAGGGTCCAATGTCATATCCTTATCCCTGCTATTATATGCCTCAACCAAATCCTGTTCAAGCTACAATTGCACAACAACTACAAGCATTTCCTGAACCACAACCTTCCCAATCTCATCAACAAACTCAACCTCAACAACACAGTTTCTTCACCCCAGGAGTTGTTGACTGGAGCAGTTTACCAGATGATTTGTCTGGTCATGAACAACTGTTCACAAGTGCTAGTCAACATGGTGGTGACAGTCCCTTTGGAAATCTAGCTCTTATGGCTTTGGATTCTGCGGATACTTCATCTACTAATGCCTCTACACCAAAGGTATCACAGGTATCCTCTGAGGCAAAAGCCAAATTATGTTCTCAAACATGCATAGAAGTATTTGCATCTATTAGAGAAGCAAATGTAGCTTTGATTAACAAGAACATTGAGCTAGAACAAACAATTTCCAAAAGAAAAGCTGAATTTGAGTCTGTGCTTAATGAAAAGAATGATGAGATTTACAAACTTAAATGCCAAATCACAGATTATAAGGCTAGGAAGAGGTACTTCTAGAGAAGTACAAAGATCTCAAAGAAACCATTGCAGTCACCCAAGTAGAGTGTGATCGATGGGTACAATCATGCAAAGGTTTTGAAATGCTTCTTAGTAAGCAATCTGCTTCCAATGTGAAGTTTGGCATTGGTTACAATCACACTGCTCCACCTACAGATTTTACTCCCAGAGCAGAGGTAGAATCTGATGGTGAGAGCAATAACCAATCCATTTCATCATGTGATCTACTTTCTGATTCCGCACCATCAGAAGTAGAAGTCAGCACTAAGCCCTCTCAGAGCCTATCAGCTGATGTTGATGGTTCCACTACTGACACTCACATGATCAAAGAGTTGATCAACTCAGGAGTTAATTCTAAAAGCCTGAAAGGACTAGCGAGCAAGATTTAACACCTGAAGTTCAAACTCCAACTACTGTCAGTACTGAAAAGAAGAAAACTATCAGTAGAAAGAGTTTGAAGACTACTAAAGAGGAAGTCAAGAAAGCAAACAATGCTTTCAAAGCACTGAAGAGCAAGTCTTCAGTTGTTTCATCCTCTTTAGTTGATGATCAACATAAGATGAAGAAGAAACCATGTGAAGTATGTGGTTTGTTCAATCATCTTACAATGATTGCTGGTACAAAAGAGGATCCAAACTCAAACATAAAGAGGAAATTAAAGAGAAAATGGTTAAAATGAAACTGAGTTTGAGACCACATTTGTATCAGCAACATCAAATCCTGTAACCCTTAAGTCCATAAAGAAATCCAAAAAGGAAGGGGTTAAAGGTAACAGCTGAGATTGCTCAAAAGAAGAAGGTGCAACATAGGAACTTATCAAACTCCAATGGCAATGTGTCTGATGAGCTGAAAGCTTTATCACAAAATCAGACATAGCTGGTTATGATGGTTCAACATCTATTCAGAAGAGTTAACCAATTAGATGTTCCTATGTTGAAACCACAGAAAAAGAGGTCCAAGGCAAAGGATTCCTCTTCTTCACCATCTTCTTCCTCTCAGGCTGTTGTTTCCATCAAACCTGTTAGTTTACCATTGTTGATGAGAACAGGCCCAAAACCAAAAAGGTTTGGGTCTCCAAAACTAACTGATTGTTTATAATTGCAGGGTTCTTCAACATGCCAAAGTAGCATCTGGTATGTAGACAGTGGGGGATCTATGCACATGACTGGGAACAGCTCTCTTCTTCATGACTACTCTCAAGGAAAGAAGGGGTTTGTTTCGTTTGGCAATGATGCTAGGGGTTACGTCATTGGAAACGGCTTTGTCTCCAATGGAGAAATAAAGTTTGATGATGTTATCATGTGGAAAATCTCAAGTACAATCTCTTGAGTGTCAGTCAAATGTGTGATAAAGGCCATGTTGCTCTTTTCACCAGTCAGAACTGTAGGATTCTGTCATCCAAAGTTCTGCATTTGATTGATAAGGTGTTGGATGATCACACTCTCCTGATAGCAACAGGACAGGAAGAGTGTATGCCTTAGATCTTTCCAAGAAAATAGATCTCAGAGGCAATCCTTGCCTATTTTCCAAAGCCTCTTCTCAAGAATCTAACTGTGGCACAAAAGGCTGGGTCATGTTAATTTCAACAATATGAATCAGCTGATCCACAATAGTTTGTCAGAGGCTTACCAATAAAGGAGTTCCACTGTGATGAAACCTGCACTGCTTGTTTAAAAGGAAAACAACACAAAGTCTCCTTCCTCCAATTGAAGAGCCTAAGTCCACTGCTGCTTGCAATTACTGCATATGGATCTATTTGGTCCTGTGAGAGTGATGAGCATGGCAAAGAAGAAATACTGTCTGGTAATTGTGGATGATTACTCCAGATTGTATGGACTTTCTTTCTACATTCAAAGGATGAGGTTGCTCAAAAGATTATTCACTTTATGTTGAGAAGCAGTATTCCCTTCCAGTCAAGTGTATTAGGAGTGACAATGGAACTGAATTCAGAAACCATACAATTGACGACTTCTATCTTCAAAGGGAATCAAAAGGCAGTTTAGCATACCACGGACTCCAGAACAAAATGGAGTAGTGGAGAGGAAGAACAGGACCCTAATTGAAGCTGCAAGGTCCATGCTGGATGACTCTGGTTTGCCACTGACCTTTGGGTGAAGCTGTTAACACAGCTTGCTATGTGCAGAATAGAGCCTTAGTAAATCAGAGGTTGATGAAGACTCCATATGAAGTTCTCCATCACTTGGCTCCTCTAATTTCATTTTTCAAAGCATTTGGGTGTCCCTGTTTTATTCTCAACACAAAGGATCAACTCCAAAAATTGATCCTAAGGTGGATGCAGGGTATTTTGTTGGTTATTCATCTACTTGCAAGGCATACAGAGTCTTCAACTGCAAAAACAAAGATAGTTGAAGAGACTTTGCATGTGAAGTTTAATGAATCTCCTATGGACAAGATTCCACAAAACCCTGTGGAGTGTTTGATTTGGACATACTGCAATATGTTCCTTATCAACCTCCAGCTGTTGCAGATCATGTGGATAAATCATCTTCTGTAGCATGTCTTCCACCTGGTGGTATTGATGATGATGATGATAATATCAATACTCACCTATTCAAGTTTAGTGACCAACTGCCTGTGTCTGCTAAATTTGATGTTCCTGTAGCTTCAGCAGTTCCATCCACAACAAATGCTGATGAGATCTCTGATTCCTCTACATCTTTTGGGTTACCATCTAATTCTTGGTTTCAAGAGTCTGCATCAACATCTGCTGCTGCTGAAGGTCTACAAACACTTGCACAGATTCATTGTTTATCAAGAACTGAAGAATCACCCAATGTCTCAGATTATTGGTGATATCAATGCTGGTGTTTCAACAAGAAGTCAATTGTCTAACTTCTGCTTTTATGCTCTCTTCATCAGTCAGCTAGAGCCAAAGAACTACCATGTTGCTTTGAGAGACAATGGATGGGTTGAAGCCATGCAGCTTGAGCTACTTCAATTCAAGAAACAGCAAGTGTGGGAACTGGTTCCTCTTCCCCCAGGTAAGTGTGCAATAGGCACTAAATGGGTGTTTAGGAATAAAACTGATGAAAATGGGCTTATTGTTAAGAACAAGGCTAGATTAGTTGTACAGGGGTTTTCACAAGAAGAATGTATTGACTATGATGAAACCTTTGCCCTGTAGCCAGACTAGAGGCAATCAGATTGTTTTTAGCCTATGCTGCATTCCACAATCTTAAAGTTTTTCAAATGGATGTCAAAAGTGCATTTCTATATGGTAAAATAAAGGAGAAGTTTATGTGTGTCAACCACCAGGTTTTGAGGATAATAAACATCCTGAATGGGTGTATAATTTGATAAGGCTCTTTATGGGTTGAAACAAGCTCCTAGATCCTGGTATGAGACACTTTCCACTTTTCTTCTTAAGAATAATTCACTAGAGGCTCCATTGATAAAACTCTATTTATAAGAAGGTGGATCAGCATAAGCTACTTGTTCAGATTTATGTTGATGATATCATTTTTGCATCCTTTGATACCCAGTTGTGTGATGATTTTACAACATTAATGAAAAAGAGGTTTGAAATGAGTGCAATGGGAGAATTACAGTTCTTTCTAGGCTTGCAAATTAAACAAAAGGCTGATGGAAACTTTATCATTAGTCAAAGTATACAAAAGATCTTTTGAATAAGTTTGATTTACAAAACTGTAAGCCCTGTTCTACTCCCATGTGCAACACCACACAACTGGATGCAGATCAGAAAGGTAAAGCTGTTGATGAAACACTTTACAGATGTATGATTGGGTCCTTGATGTATTTAACAACTTCTAGACCAGATATTATGTTTGCTACATGTGTTTGTGCTAGATTTCAGGCTGCTCCTAAAGAGTCTCATTTGATTGCAGTAAGAGAATCTTTAGATATTTGCAAGGTACACAATCTCTAGGTTTATGGTATTCCACTGGACACTCTTGCAAATTAGTTGCTTTTTTAGATAGTGACTATGCGGGGTGCAAGTTATCTAGAAAGTCAACTTCTGGTGGTTGTCAATTCCTAGGCAACTGTTTGATTTCTTGGCAGAGTAAGAAACAAACATCTGTTGCTACATCAACTGCTGAAGCCGAGTACATTGCTGCTGCAAGTTACACTTCTCAGGTACTCTGGCTTCAAAACCAACTTCTGGATTATGGCATTACAGAAACTAAGACTCCATTACTAATGGATAGTGCTTCAGCTCTGTGTATTGTCAAAAATCCAGTCCAGCACTCTAGGACCAAACATATAGAGATCAGACATCACTTTATTCGGGATTGTTTTGAAAAAGGTCTGATTGATCCTAAGTTTGCGCCTAGTGCTGATGAGCTTAAGATATTTTTACTAAGCCTTTGGATAGTTCTACTTTCCAAAACCTTGTGTTAAGGCTTGGTATGCTGCAGCTAGAATAAGTGACAACTACTGATGATTTCAGTAAAAAGTACTGGTGATCATTAGTAACCATGTCACATATAAGTACTGATGAGTTCTTTCACCTTCAGTAGTTTTTATAACTACTGACGGCTAAATGCCTCACAAGTACTAAAGTACTTTATCTGTTCTAAACCACTAATGTAGTTACAACTACTGAAATCAGTACAAACAGATAAGTACTGACGTCATATGAAACACCTGAAAAGCAGATGCAAAGTCTGATGAGTAAGTGTTGAGGACAGTATGAAACAGCTGAAAGGCTATGAATTGACGAAAACTACTGAAGAGAACTTTCTCTTCAGTTGTTTCTACAACTGCTGTTTCATCCTAAACAACTGATGACAAAACCATGTCTTTAGTAGTTTCACAACTACTGATGCCTAATACCAAGTCATCAGCTGTTTTCAACAACTGATGACAAAGCCATGTCTTCAGTAGTTCACAACTACTGAAGACTAACACCAAGTCTTCAGTTGTTTACAACTGCTGACAAAACCAATGTCTTGAGTAGTTTCCCAACTACTGATGACTGATACCAAGTCTTCAGTTGTTTCATCATCTGAAGTCAAAACCATGGTCTTCAGTAGTTTTCTAACTGCTGATGCCTAAAACCATGACTTCAGCTGTTCAACGTCTGAAAGGGTAATACCATGTCAATAGTTGTTAAAACTACTGATGACTAACACTAAACCTTTCAGTTGTTTTCTAACCCGTACGCTATAAATATCCCTGACCTAATCCTTCAGAGCCTCATCTTCTTCAAACCTAACGTTCATCTCTCCAAAACTTCTCTCTCATTAATGGCGTCCATGCAGCTCAAACCGCGACACAACTGTGTAGCTTACCTCACCAAATCGCCATTCTGGGCTAAGTTCGATAATGATATTGATCTTATGGTCCAGTCACCCTACAAAACGGCCTTTCTTCTCAATCCAATCCTTCATGCCGAATCACTTAACCAGTTTTGGATGAACGTCACCCTCACCACTGTGAGAACAACACAGAGTCTCTCTGGTCGGTCATCAACAACCACCAAGTGGTCATCACTCCTGATATACTTCGTCAAACCTTACACCTGGATGATGCCACTTCTCCTGCTGGATATCCAAAGGGCACAACTGATTTATCCTTTGCCCACCATGGATATCAAGGAAACCTTAGTGCCTTCACCATACTGAAGAAACATTTCCATGATGCTGAACGTCTCATATTTCACATGGTAAATGTCTGTTTGGCTCCTAAGACTTCCTCTTGGGATCAAATGTCTACAAGGTGGCAGCAGGTAATGTACTCCATCCTTGAGCAACAACCTTTAAATTTTTCGGAAATACTATTTTCAGAGCTCAAGGATATGGCTAAAAACAAACTGCTAAACGTGGATATTATATCCTCGGTTCATAATGGCCATAATTGCAAACCAACTTCAAGCTGAGGGACTTGTTGGCCTGGGAGTCCCTGCTATGGCTGTATTGCCTGAAGTATACTCCCGGCACAACTCTGACCAATCACTCAAAATGGCTGCCAAGCTGCGCAAACCCACGCAGCTGGAACCCACAGCCACCACCTCCAAATCAAAAGTCCCCACCAAACCCACTAAAAAGAAAACCAAAAAGGCTACTCAGGGAAATGAGTCCCTGAGGATGCCCCTGCAACACAAACGCAGGCTATATCCACTGGTTATACCCCCTAGTGGATATAAGGACCTCCCAGCCAGCACAGCCGCTCAGGATTCCTCTCAAAAGGAGCCTGCAACAACCTCAGAAGGGGTACCCACCAATCTGGGATCTTCCTCATTTGAGGAGATTGCCATTGAAGAGCACCATCCTCCCCAGGTGCAGACTGCTTTTACCCCATCTCCCCATGCAACGCCCCCCAAAGTCCTACATTACTTGTTGCACAAGTGCTGACTCAGTTGCACTCCTCACCCCCTCCCCAGATACCAATTACTACTGGGAACACTTCTACCATTAAGGGGAAGGACCAAAGTGCAGCTGAGAACCACAACATAGGGGTTACAATGTTCCTTCTCCTAGTGTAGCAATGGAGATTGGACCTTCTGGTGAGGCTGCCACTTCTCCTGCGTCAGCATATGATCAGGTTGTAGTTGGTACCATTACTAAGACCTTACCAGAGGCAACTGCTGATAACGGACACAGTCCTGAGGCAGGAGTCCCCAGTTCCAAGACAAAGGGGCACATGCTATAACTGAGCTACATTCAGTGCATGTTCATCCTGATCCTATCAGGAGGTCAGGTGATTCAGTATCTACTGATGATGACCTGGGCTTCTTTTACGATGTAATCGCCCAAACACCATCCTGGAAGAGGAGGTGCGCAGACTCAAAGAGCTGCTTGCCAAAACTTCTAAGGAACAAAGACCATCTGCCTTTACCACCTCACAGATGGCACCTTCATCTGAAGGTCTCCCAAACACTGAGCCACTCCCAACAACTCAGTAATACACCCATTGATGAGAGGCTTTCCTCAGTAATACACCCATTGATAGAGGAGGTTGTGGGCAAACAACTTTCTGGCAATCACCCCTTGCAACCAATGCAACCAAAATGGGGGAGATTAAGTCAGTGAAAGGAAAAAGAAAGAGGAGTACAGAGGAGAAAGAAAAGGAGAAAGAAACAGAAGGGAGAGTAGTGGAAAAGCAGTTGGAGTTGAATGTGGGACGATAAAGAGAAGGAAAAAGAGAAATCCTTGGAGCTACTGATAAAAGAGGCTGATGCCGAACACAGCAGATCAATGGACAACGTCCATTGATTAGCTGTTTAGGCAAGGCCATGACACCGATAAACTTGACTCTGAGATTCGACGATTAGAGATTGAAGAAATCCAGAATAGATGGGCAAGTTATGAAGTGTTAGAAAGAGAAAGGCTTGAGATCATGATTAGATTTATTGCAAATATCTGGGAAGATCAATGATCGAAATCAAAGCTTGGTCCAGGGATAGTATCTTGGCAATCACCACCAAGATCTGTTCATCTAAAGCATATACTAAGGGACTTGTTATTGAAGCTTTGAATGAAGCAGGAGCAGGGAGCAGGACTGAGCTAGCCAAATACTCAAAAGCAACACTCACCTCCAAAATGCTAACTCAGCCTCTCAACATTCCCTCTCCAAAACAACCACAACCACAACCCACAAAACCAACTCCCTTACCATCTAAACCAACAGCCGATGATGCACCTAAGAAGAAGAAGAGAAGGGTGTTGAGGCTAGAAGAAGAAGAAGAGGATGATGTGGAAGAAGATAGGCTGCCTCTATCTACAGTCCTAACATTGGCTAAAGCCAAAACCATGCCCATCACTCCCACCTCACAGATGGAAGCTGTGAGAGTAAAGATTGAAGAAGAACAGCAGCAAAAGCTTAATGATGATGAAATGCTGAAAAGCATTGACAAAACTTATGCTGCTTCGTCATCAATTATTAGTATGAAGAAAGAAGCTCTGAGGTTGTACACCCTTGCCAACACATTTCAATATCAGAAGGAAAAGGTGAGAGTATGGCCTGATCCTAGGGTGGCTCACAGGATTGTAAAGAAAGACATTCCTTCGAGATACAAGGGCCAAGTCAAAAGGATCGTAGATGAAGAGATCACAGTGGTCCTTGTAGTATCACATGGGGAGATTGTAGAAGACTTCAAGAAGGCCTATAAGACTAAACAACCACCCCAAAAGATGTTAGAGAACAGAATTATTAAAAAGGGGTTAGTCTACAAGAGGCTTGAGAACTTCAAACAAAATGAGTTCAGTCTGTTACTTGAAGGGACTCATCCTGATGAGTTTGCATACCGACAGATTACAACAGTTGAGCTCAAAAATGGTAAACAGGCCAAGTACATCTCAAAGCTGTATGGGCGAGAAGGATGTTTGATGGTGAAGCCGAGAATCTGACCATGGAAGAACAAGTCATGTTTCTCAGAGCATACACCAGAGAATCCTACAGGCTTATACATGGGAAGTGAGTCTCATGGATGGGGGAACAGCTCAGTGTCCAATTCCCTAATACAGAGCTCCCATCCATACATTTCCAACCAAATCTTCAGAGACTCATTTCCAGGCCAGTGCTTATATGGGTCATCTTCTCAACTGATCAAGAAGGAAAAAGACCAACCATTCTACCAACAATAAGTGGGACCTCAATAAAGTTAAAGGTTTTTGCTGCATTGGTTCAGGGGGAGTTTGTTGGACCAAAAGAACCAATGAGCCGGATCAGAAAATCCTTTAAGTCCCATAGACATCACAACAACTACTGAAGACCACAACAGCTGAAGACAACAGCTGATTACAAAGTCTGAAGACACAAGTGCTGAAGAGAAAGTCTGAAGACACAAGTGCTGAAGACAAAGTCTGAAGACACAAGTGCTGAAGACAAAGTATCAGACGTTGTCACAACAACTGAAGAGGTCTTCTTCAGTAGTTGTGATGGTTTACCTTCTAGTAGTTTCTTTGTTTCAATATTTGTAAAACAACTGAAGAGTATGTTCTTCAGTTGTTATTGTTTCAGTAGTTTCTTTTCAGTAGTTGTAATAATAGTTAACATAGTATTTTTGTAAGAAGATGTCAGCTGTTTGACATCTTCAGTAGTTGTGTAACTATCAGTAGTTTGTGATAAATTATGTTAGATGTCACTATTAAGTGACATCAGCAGACGTCACATCTCTATATAAGAGGTGTCGACCTAATTGTAATTGTGACATTCCGTTACCACGAAAGCGAATATTGAATGAAATATATCTGCAGAATTCTCCCTATCTATAACCGTTTTTGTTCTTACATTGAATATCTTTTTGTTCTTGTGAATTGGCTAATTCATTGTTAGAATTCCGCTGCTATACTCTCTAATCAATCAAACGTAGATCACTGATCTTAACAGGAATGTGTTCTTTTCTTCAAAGGTTGAACACCAGTGGATGTTTCTCCTTTGATTTTGGCTTTTCTTTTGTTAAGACTTCTTAATTTTTGAATCTTCCTCATAATCAGTAGATTGCGTGTCTGATTCCGCTTTATCTGATTGTTTCTTCTTTGTGCTCTTTGTCTTGTTCTTTGTGTTGAAATAACATTCCTGAGTTGAATGGTTATTTTTGTTACTCATAGCATGATGTTTTTTGAAATGACAGTTAGATATCATGTGATTGTTCATATTTCAAATAAAACAATACCTACTGAGTAACAATCTTCAGTATTATGGTTTTTCATCTCACACCATCTGCATTACATCTCCTCGAATTCTGTATCAGAATCAGTTACTTTCTTCTTATTTGCCAACTTTTGAGGCTTTGAATCCTTTTTAGTTTTGAAGTTGATTTTTCCTCTTCGCTTGTGAATCTTTGATTTGTAGTTGTTGACTTCCTCTTCCGTAGAAAATCTACTGAATCAATATCAACTTCTACTGAAGAGGGTTTCTTCTTCCATAGATCTTGTAGTGAAGAAAGGTTCTTCTTCCGCTAAGGATCAGCTTGCAGCTTCTTCTTTTCCTTTTTCACGGATGATATGTGTCCTTCCTCAGTAGAAGCACATTTTTCATTCACTTCATTGATGATTTTTGTTGCTAATTTAGTTCTTGAACACCTTCATTTAATTGAACTAATATCTTGTAGATAATCTTCAACATGTTTCTTTGTTTAGGAGGATATAGCAACTTTGATTCTTCAAACACTTTTGGAATAATTGTTTTAAAAACAATATTCTTACCCTTGTTCAGTAGATCATCATCATGTTCATCAGAAACATCCAAGTCATCACACTCATTAAAGTCAAATTCTCAATCCTTTTGATTAATCTTATTTAATTCAGAAGACTCAGTTTCATTCACCTCAGATTTATTATAAATTTTTTATTGATTAGAACTTGTTTCTACATTGGTGATTGGCACAAAATGATTTGACAAGTTTTTTGTCATTGATTTAGGAAAAAGGAGTATAATTATTATTTATAGGAGGTGCCACTGCATTATATCCCAACCCAGACCTGTTCTTTGATTCAATATGAGAATTTAATAATTTCTTATACTGCTGAGATGAAAGTCGAAACTTTTGAAGTTTCACTTCAATTGATGCATGATCAGTCATGGATTTAGTTAAGGAAGTGGTCAAATGCTCAACTTGTGCTTTATATTGTAATTTTTTGAAACAATTTTATCTAAATCCTTTTTTAAAGATTAATTTTTATTTTATATAATTTATGTTCTCTTGCATGAGATTCATTCAAAATCATTTTTTCTTTAACTTTATCAGCCAATTGTTGAGCATGGACTCTATATCTTTCTACTTCCTCAACACATATTGATGAACATAACCTATCACTTACCTCACTAGCCATGGGTGGAACTTTGTTTTCCATATGAGCCATTAAAGCTTGATTTTCTTCCAAGACTTCCTTCTTATACATACTCCAGTCACAGGTTCAATCTTGAAGAATGATCAGCCCAGATTCTTTTGAGTTACTTGTTCCTTCTGATGTATCAGTGGCTAGTAGGGATGAGTTGGTAAATTATAGTTGCCTAAAAGATCTTTGAGATGATGATTCATGGTGAGACTGATGTAGTTGATGTTGAGTCAAGTCAGGATTTGATTGTTGATTGCATTCTCTAGAAAAGTGTCCATAGAGGTTGCACTTGAAGCATCATACGTTTGACTTATCAACACCAATCCGTGCTGATTTACATGCAGCAGCCAAATTCTTGTTTCTTCTAAGATATTGTTTGGCTCTATAAGTAATCATTTCCATTTGCCATTGTAGATCCATCTCCTCCACTACATCTGGAGGTAGTTCTTCCAAGTCTTGTCGCCAAATATTGGCAGAAGTTAATGAGCTTCCCACGTAAGCTTGAAAACATGAACTAAAAGTTGAAATAGCTACTTTTTGTTCTTCAGAGTCTAGAATGACAGTGATGGGCTCTGTTTGGTTGTTATTTGATGAAGACTTTGCTGATCATGTGTCTCTTTGATCATGAGTTTTGCCTTTCTCTATTCTTGACTTACTTTGAGAAGAATTCTTAGAAGGCTTTAATGCATAGAAACTTACTTCCTCTTCATCTTCACTCAAAGTACAAGAGTTATCACCATCATTGTATGAAATAAAGGCACTTCGAGCATTTTTTGTTTCTTTAAAGTGATATGGTGATACATGAGTTCTCACACTCTTGTTTCTTGATTTCTCATCCATTTCAAGAGCCTCAACTTTAGCTACTAATGTAACTAAACTAGTTGCTTTGAGGTCCATCGTGTTCTTAAACATGGAGACAGTTTGCTTCCAATTTTCTTTTAATGTATGGAGCATCTTCTTGTTTAATTTTTCATTTTTGTATTTCAACTCCAAGATATTTATCTATGTAACAAGTTGCATAAATCTATGGAGTTGTTGATGAATTGATTCATCCTTAATATGATGAAATGTTTTGTATTGTAAATGAAGGGTGTCCTACCTAATGCTTCAGATTTCACCACTCCCTTCACAGAGTGTATGAAGAATCTTCCATAAGGAATTTGATGTTTTGTAATTCTCACACCCGAATAATATTTCTTTAGGTAAAGCCATACTAAGCAAGCCGTATGATTTAATATCAACTTTAACCTTCTTAAAATCATCCGATGACATATCTTTTGTACTTATGGGTTGATTATCGTCATTAAAATCCAGCCTAAGAGTGGGTGGAATATAAGGACCTTTAGTTATTGAAACCCATAAGTTAGAATCTGTAAAATTAACATTAATCCCTGAACATGATTTTCCAGGATAGAAAGTCTGCTTTTGTTTCCAACTTTGGAAGTTGCTATGATGATCCACCAAATTACTCATGATTAGTTAAGATCTAAGATTTTAACTATTACAGAGTATCCTTTAAATAAACAACTAATTAGTGGCAAAACTTAATTTATACTAATTAAGCCGTTGCAGACACTAATCAGTCAATCCTTTCAATGATAATTAAATTTCAAATCAAGGTTTTTTTGTTAATATATTTGTTCAATTAAATATAAACAATTTATGAATGTCGATCAATAACCAGGATCTACTATTCAATTGATTTGAATATTGATCCAAGTTAATCAAGCAATGTAACAGTACTATATGATGAAATGTTTCGTATTGTGAATGAAGGGTGTCCTTCCTAATGCTTCAGATTTCATCACATCCTTCACAGAGTGTATGAAGAACCTTCCACAAGGAATTGCTATTTTGTAATTTTGACACCTGAACAATATTTCTTCAAGTAAAGCCATACTAAGTAAGCTATATGCTTTAATATTAACTTTAACCTTCTTAGCATCATAAGGTGACATATCTTTTGTACTTGTGGGTTGATTATTATCATTATAATCCGGCCCAACAGTGCATGGAATATAACGAACTTTAGTTATTAAAACCCATAAGTCAGAGTCTGTAAAATTAACATGATTCCTGAACTTGATTTTCGAGGATTTGAAGTCGGATTTTGTTTCCATCTTTGGAGGTTGGTATGATGATCCACCAAAATTACTCATGATTAGTTAAGATCTGAGATTTTAACTACTACAGAGTATCCTTTAAATAAACAACTAATTAGTGTCAAAACTTAATTTATAATAGTTAAGCAGTTGTAGACACCAATCAGTCAATCATTTCAATGATAGTTAAATGTCCAATCGGGGGTTTTTGGTTATGTATTTGTTCAGTTAAATATGAACAATTTATGATTGTCAATCAATAAGCAAGATCTACTATTCAATTGATTTGAATATTGATCTAAGTTAATAAAGGAATGTAACAGTACTATATGATGAAATGTTTTATATTGTGAATGAAGGGTGTCCTTCCTAATGCTTCAGATTTCATCACTCACTTCATAGAGTGTATGAAGAATCTTCCACAAGGAATTTGCAATTTTGTATTTCTCACACTTGAATAATATTTCTTCAGGTAAAGCCATGCTAAGGAAGCTGTATGCAATAATATCAACTTTAACCTACTTAGCATCATCAAGTGACATATCTCTTGTACTTATGGGTTGATTATTGTCATTATAATCTGGCCCAAGAGTGGGTGGAATATAAGGACCTTTAGTTATTGAAACCAATAAGTCCGAATCTGTAAAATTAACATGATTCCTGAACTTGATTTTCTAGGATTTGAAGTCTGATTTTGTTTCCAACTTTGGAGGTTGGTATGATGATCCTCCAAAATTACTCATGACTAGTTAAGATCTAAGATTTTAACTATTACAGAGTATCCTTTAAATAAACAACTAATTGGTGGAGAAACTTAATTTATAATAATTAAGTAATTGTAGACACCAATCAGTCAATCCTTTCAATGACAATTAAATTTCAAAACAAGGTTTTTTTGTTAATGTATTTGTTCAATTAAATATAAAAAATTTATGAATATCGATCAATAACCAAGATCTACTATTCAATTGATTTCAATATTGATCCAAGTTAATCAAGCAATGTAACAGTACTATATGATGAAATGTTTCATATTGTGAATGAAGGGTGTCCTTCCTAATGCTTCAGATTTCATCACACCCTTCACAGAGTGTATGAAGAACCATCCACAAGGAATTTGCTATTTTCTAATTCTCACACCTGAACAATATTTCTTCAGGTAAAGCCATACTAAGCAAGCTATATGCTTTAACACCAACTTTAACCTTCTTAGCATTATTAGGTGACATATCTTTTGTACTTGTGACTATTTAAGAGTATGAAAGCTCAATCTTAGAATATCTTCTTCTATTGACAGAGTTTCCATAACACTTGAATGTTGACTATTTCCAGCTCATCTTGTTCTGTCATTCTCTACTCAATTTCTTCATTGATATCAGCTCCTTTTAACATCCCAGCCTCGTATCTTCTTCTTTTATTAGCCGGGCGGTGATAAGATGCCTACGGATATCCATCGGTAACCCTTGGATGTATATCTTGATCTTTCATGATAGAGGCGTCACCTGATCTGGCACCAGCCATGCCATCTCATTGAATTTGGTGGTCTACTGCTCATGTGTCATGGTTCCCACCTCCAGCTACAGGAACTCCCTCTCAATATTATCCATCTCTCGGTGATGACAAAACTCCTCAATCCCTAACCTCTTCAACTCCGGCCATCTCATTCTTCCGATAGCCTGCTACCCTCAGCTTGGAAAATATTGTCCCACCAACACAATGTCGAGTCCACGAATGAGTGGGTGGCAAAATTCACTTTTTGATCTTCTCGGCACTCGCTGAAGTCAAGAAAAACTTCCATCTCTCTCATCCACCTATGAGCAGCAGTAGTAGTGCCATTACCATCAAAGGTAGGGGGCTTGCACCTTTGAAATTCCCTGTAGTTACAGCCTCGTGCTGCCTGAGGCATAGGCTCCTCATCTTGCTCTTCATTAGTAGAGACAACCGTCTCAGTCTTGGGTTGTCCCCCTTCATCCGTAGGCCTACTCCTTTCCTTCCATTCTCCTTCCTACAGAGCCTTGATCACTTCGGTCACCACGGATGGTAATATTATCTACATGACTTGGTGCACCTCTTCCACAACAGCCTCCTACTAAGGCTCTCAGGTTAGGAGTCTCATCCCCAGCCTCCGGATCGGGGGTCTTGGGTTCTTTATGAACTACCTCTTCATCTCGAGGTCTTCCTCTTGTGGCCAGTGGTCTAGCACGACATCCACCATGACCTCTACCATGTGAAGCCTTTGACGATCTACCACCGACCATCCTCTAAAGACACTATAGATTCAAACACTAACATGGTCATTCAAGGGAATAGCTCAATTTATATTAAGTATAGTGTAAGGAATACATGTAAAGGTTGATGCAACTCAAACACTTCAAGTCTCCTGCATGCTGCACAAGTGTATTGAAGAAGAATGCTTTGGAAGTTTCACATATGAAACAGAAATATTCTAAGTGTGAAACTTCCGAAGCCAAGATCAATATCTTCCGAAGCCAAAGATGAAGTCTTCCGAAGCTTCAGAGACAAAGTCTTCCGAAGCTAACTCTTGAAGACAGATTTCTTCCAAAGACTTTTAGTATACATGCTTTATCTGATGTCCTTTACATAAAGCTGGGCCCCTTTCTACTGCAACTCTGTAAAGTCACCAACTTGCATGAGTTGGTGAAAAGGTCCATGCTTATAGTAACTGTACATTGAGGTCTTGAGTCTGTAACTTTCTACTTCATGTACTTTATCCTTTTTGTAATATATTAGGATGTGAGTAATGGCAAGTCATAGTCACAAGTCAAAAGGCAATCTGCCTTTTGACTCTACAATTGATTTTGTGTTGTGTCTAGTCAATTGTATCCAGCAAGCCTTCAAAATATGGTCGGTTGTAGGATGTAGTATATATATCTCAAGTACGGTTGTAGAATGTAGTATATGTATCTCAAGTACTTGTAACTTTCCTTTATGCTTTGTAACACTTTTAAAAGAACTGGAGAAGGCAATATACTACAATCTTGAAAACCTTCTCCTTGTGTATTTTGCTATCTTATTCTGTCTGATATTTACTTGTGTTCTTTGTATCATCTCTTGTGCTTGATCGAGTCTCACGATTTGATTAGTCAAGTAAATATCCTCTTGGCATTGTTGTGTTGTAACTTAGCACCCTTCATCAATCCTGCATTTGGTATTAGAGCATTTCAGGCTCTTGATATAAGATCTCACCATCATAAGATCCCTCTCACACACACAAATACTAAACTTTTCAAATGGCAGCCATTTCCAAGACTGATATGGAAACTGGAACCATGAACAAGTCCCCACTAATCACTCTTGATGACTTTGACACCTGGTGCCAAAGAGTGGGAGGTTTCATATGGTCTTTAGAACAATGTGGGAGTTTATTGAGAATGGAGCTTACATACCAAGCACCCCTTCTGCTACTGGTGGTGGTATGATCCCCAAGGCTATGGCTAACTAGTCTAATGAAGATAGGAAGAGAGTAGAGATCAATCAGAAAGCCATTCAAACTGCTCTTCCTAATTCTGTATATACAGGTTTCAAGAACTGCAAAACAGCTAAGCAGCTGTGGGATGCATTGAAACTAATGTATGAAGAAGGATCTCCTAAAGCGGCAGTTTGAAGACTTCACTTTCAAAGCAGGTGAAACCATGACTCAGCAATACTTCAGGTATGTTCAGATTGTGGAAACCCTAGTGGATGGAGGAGTTGCTCTTGAGAACATAGACATTGTTAGGAAGTTCATGTCCTCAGTTTCCAGGTAATGGACACACTAATGTGTGGTTATCAAGAGGACTGAGAACCTAAAAAATCTTACTCTGACTAAGTTATATGGGATTCTCAGTGGCTACCAGATGGAGATGAACATGCAAGGTTCATCTGGAAACTCCAACAATCAAATGGGTTCAGCCCTTCATGTGGTCGAAAGGGATAGCATAGAACCCCAACATCATCTCATATGCTACCTCACAACTCACAAAAGGGTCCTTTCATCACCTTCCCCGAGACACCAAGGGAGAACTACACTCAAGGAAGCCAATTCCAAGAGACAAGATCTTCTCAAGGCTTTGTGTCTTCTGATGAAAGTTATGGCAGCTCTCTTTTCACTCTTGAAGACTTGGACTGTATCCATCCAAATGATCTGGAGTACATGGAAATAGTCCAGCAGATTGCTCTTCTCACTCACAGAGCCAAGAAGTTTTACAAGCAGACTGGAAGGAAGTTCCCTGGCAATGCGACCAGTGGAAATTTTGGACTGGACAAGAGCAAAGTCAAGTGCTACAATTGTAACTTGATGGACCAACTACATTGACAAGACTATCCAGAATGAGAAGCCAAAGCAGCAAGCTGTAGTTGCTATTAAAGAAGGAGGATTTAACTAGAGCTTTCAGGTGGAAGATGCTTCTCCAAACCAAGTACTGATGCCAGATCATGATGAAGCCAAGGTATTTGAACATCTCTGTACCCCTCAATGCATTGCGAAAGTTAACAGATACAGATCCTACAACTTAGAAATGAGATCTGATCTTGAGTCCTTAAACATCCTAAAATCTAATTTTAGAAAGTCTGAACATAACTAAGCTGACTGAGTGCCAGGTTGAGCTTGTGATCAGCAAAGCCAGGACAAAAAAGTGTGTTCTTAGAGAAGAGACCTTCAAGAACATGATATCCTCATCCCTGCACAAAAGGGTATGCTATCAAAACAAGCAGGGACTGGGTTCTAATAAGATAGCTCCTCCACACAAAATCTTCTTTGTATGATCATGCACGTGTGGAACTTGTGAAGTTGAGCTTCCTCTCATAGATCCCTTAAGTGAAGAGGATGGAGAAGTGATAGTGAAGAATTCCTCTGAGAAGAGTGAAGAGGAGGATTCTAAGAAGGGCCACTATCCTTCTGAGGAGAAGAAGAAGCCTATGATGACCAACTCTATGAGGAAGAACTTGATTAGAAAGAGCAAAAGAAATGCAAGAAACGATCAAGAGATCAAGACTACTTTTGACTCCAAGCAGAAACAAGTTTTTATCTCTACAGGGTTTGAAGTGGTAAAGACTGAAGACATCAACCCAACTCCTCTGCTAAGAGTTCAGGTTCATGTTCAAATCCTCTCAGCACCAAGAAAAAGACTGATTTGTTGTGTACCACTGCTATACAACCTGGATTGTCCAACTCCAAGAACAGTCCTTAGTCCAAAAGGATTGTCTCAGCATCTGCAAGGATGAAGGTGGAGAACTGATGTGATCAAAGTCAATGTTGTTCTCAGCACAACACTCTTGTGAAGAATAGAGTTGAGTGTGTCATGTGTGAAAGTACAGCTCATCTTGCTAAGGATTGTCCATACAATCCTAAAGGTACCCTTCACATGACCAGGACAAGGACTTCGAAGAGTTCCAAGAAGATTCAAGCTTTAAAAGGAAAATCTGTTTCCTTTGGAAGCTCCAAAACTAAGAAGAAGGCAAGTGAAAATTTTCCTTCGGAAGAAAAATTGGTCTTGGAAGGAAGGAATACTTTCAAAGCACTAAAGTCTGCTGCAGTGTGTGCAGAATCTTCCGAAGCTCCAATCATCAAAACTTTCGAAGTCGCAAAAGCTTCCGAAGTGTTGAAGCTCAAGTCCAAACTTCCAAAGGTGGTGTAGAAGTCAAAGAAAGACCAAGTGATAGGAAGTTCTACATTAACCATAGCTCAAAGCACTACTATAGGATCTATTACTATTGCATTCCTTCTGTTTCTCTTAGTGAGCCTAAGACAAGTAAGGCTTGGGTTTCCAAATCTAACTAATCATTTTCTTTTGTAGGGACAACTCAGGACAAACAAGAATATCTGGATCATTGATTATGGTTGTTTCAGGCACATGACAGGCAATAGGTCACTACTCCAGAAAATTGAAAGGATTGATGGAGGGCCAGTTGCTTTTGGAGGAGATGAAGGTGGTTACATTTCTAGAAGGGGCAAGGTCACAAATTGTAAGCTCAATATTGAAAAGGTAAAATTTGTCAAGGAGATTAGGTACAATCTTTTGAGTGTATCCCAATTTTGTGATCAGAGTCATAACATGCTCATGAGTGCATTGTTCTCAAGCCCGGGGTGGTTATTCCTCATGAGCATATTCTACTTAGAGCCCCTAGGAAATGGAACATGTACAAGATGGACTTGCATGAAACATCTCCCTCTGGAGAAGTTTCATGCTTTCTGTCTAAAGCCAATATTGATAAGTCTTTCCTATGGCATAAAAGAATATGCCATGTAAACTTTAAAAACATGAATAAACTGATTAAGAATTATTTGATAACTTGAATGCCCAAGAAAGAGTTTACAAGTGATGACCATTATGTTGCATGCCTGAAAGGGAAGCAACATAAGGTATCTCACAAGCCTAAGGAAAGAAACTCCATCACTACACCCATACACTTATTACATATGGATCTCTTTGGCCCCACGAGTGTAATAAGTCTAGTAAGGACCTCTTACTGTTTAGTGATCATAGATAACTTTACAAGATTCACTTGGGTCTTCTTCCTTAGAACTAAGGATGAGATTCCTGAGATTCTGAAGAATTTCATCCTAAAGATTGAGAATCGATCTGATCACAAGGTCAAGACCATAAGATGTGATCAAGGAACTGAATTCAACAACCAAAATCTTGATTCATTTTATGATGAAAAAGGTATTACAAGATAATACAATACTCCCAGGACTCCATAGAAAAATGGCATTACTGAGAGGAGAAATAAGACAATGATTGAAGCTGCGAGAACCATGTTATCTGACTCTAAGCTGCCCATCACCTTCTGGGCAAAGGCAGTCAACATTGTTTGCTATGTTCGAAATAGAGTTTTAGTAGTTTAGAGTCATGGCAAGACTCCTTATGAACTTTGGCACAATAGGAAACCTTTCACTGGTTTCCTCAGGTCATTTGGATGTCCTTGCACCATCTTGAATAACAAAGATCAAATTGTCAAATTTGCTAATATTGACAAATCTTTCACTGGCCACTTTATTGGATACTATTCCCAAGCCAGAGCTTATAGAGTATACAATATCAGAACTAGAATTGTTAAGGAGTCAGCAAATGTGACTTCCAATGAACACGCACCCTGTGTCGCTGGTTTTGGTCCTGATTCGCTGTTTGATCTTGATTTAGTTACCAACTGTTTTAACAAATCTTGTGAGATTGTTTCAAGATCTACAGATTCTTATCAACAAGTGATCCAGATCCAAGATTTGAGCTGAGAAGATCATCAAGTAACACATCTTCAGCTCCAGTTGGAACTACTTGTGCAAATGAAGTGTCTATCAGCACCACAAATACAAACTCAGCTGATACATCTGGGATGCCTTCAAATTCTAGCTTAGAGGCTCCACAACCAGATAAAGATACTTCAAATGTAGAAGAAAACAATGGAGGTGGTGAAAATGATCAGGATTTTGTTGATGCTAATAACCACTCCATAGAGGACAACATCAATGATATCACACACTCATTAGATCAAGTCTTTCTTGATGAGTGTGCTGATGTGGTGGGAGAAACATCTATGCCAGTTCTAAATTTCTCTAATTTAGATCTCCCTCAGCAACTTGTTGTGATCCCTCAGCTAAGGATCCACAAGTCTCATCCCACCACAAACATCATTGAGATGTTGAAACAGGGGTAAGAACAAGAGGACAAACCCATAAAGAAAATGTTTGTCTTCACTCTTGTTTCTTATCCCAGATAGAGCCAAAGATGGTTGATGAGGCTCTGAAGGATGCAAGTTGGGTTGAAGCCATGCAAGAGGAGTTGCTTCAATTCAAAAGACAAAAAGTTTGGAACCTTTGTCCTCTTCCTCCTGGGAAGACTACCATTGGAACCAAATGGGTGTTTAGGAACAAGAAGGGTTATAGAGGTTTTATCATCAAGAATAAAGCTAGACTAGTGTTCAAGGATACACACAAGAAGAAGGAATTGACTACACTAATATCTTTGCACTTGTAGCAAGACTGGAAGCTGTTAGGATATTCCTGGCATTTGCTGCATCCAAAAACTTCAAGGTCTATCAATTTGATATGAAGTGTGCTTTTCTTTATGTTATGATTAATGAAGAGGTGTATGTCAAACAACCACCTGGTATTGCAGACCCTGATCATCCTGATTATGTTTGCAAGCTTGACAAAGCTCTTTATGGGCTGCATCATGCACCCAGGAAGTGGTATGAGACTCTATCTCACTCTCTGCAAACATGGATACAAGAGGGGTACTACAGATGGAACTCTCTTCATCAAAGGAAAGGGAAATGACTTAAAGCTAGTTCAAGTATATATAGATGACATCATCTTTGGTCCAACTAATCCAAGGCTCTGCAAATACTTTGAGAAGCTGATGAAGGACATATTTGAAATGAGTGTCATAGGGGAACTCAGTTTCTTTCTGGGAATTCAACTGAAGCAAGTTGAAGATGGCATCTTCATTAGTCAGTCAAAGTATGTTCAAGACATACTTAAGAGGTTTGACATGAATGATTCTAAGATTGCTAAGACACCCATAGCTAGAAACCACTCCCTTGGACCCGATCCTAAGGGGTGGTTTGTAAATGAACACTTATATAGAGCTTTGATTGGGTCTCATATGTATCTTACAGCTAGCAAGCCTAATATCATGTTTGCCATATGTATTTGTGCCAGATACCAAGCCAACCCGAAGATGTCTCATCGTATCACTATCAAAAGGATTCTAAGATACCTCAAAGGTGCTTCAACACTTGGTCTGTGGTATCCTAAGAATTCTGACTTCAATCTGTATGCTTATACACATAGTGATTATGGTGGTTGCAACATGATTGGAAAGGCCATATCTAGGGGATGTCAGTTTCTTGGTGGAAGGTTTGTCTCATGGCAATGCAAGAAACAATCTTGTTTCTCTACATCAACTACTGAAGCTAAATACATTACTGCTGCAAGCTGCTGTGCTCAAGTGCTTTGGATTCAGGATCAGATGCTTCACTAAGGGCTAAACTTCAAGGAGACTTCGATTCACATAGACAACAACACTGCTATCTCAATCACAGGGAATCCAATGCAGCACTCAAGCACCAAACACATCAACATCAGGTATCATTTAATAAGAGATAATGATGAAAAAGGATTAATTAAACTAGTCAAAGTCCACACAAATAAACAATATGGTGACCTGTTTACAAAGACTTTTGATGAACAGAGATTTAAATATCTTATGTCAGCTATTGGGATGATAAACGTTGAGTAGGTTTTTCTTAGAACTAATTCTTATTATTTCTTAAAATCTAAGTGTCCTAAGTTGTCTAGTTCATCACTTTCATAAGGTCTTGTTTTCTTTGGATGAAAATCTTTTGAAGACTTTCCATAGATTTTTGAAAATTTCTAATCCTTCGGAGGATATGCTTTTATCTTTGAAAGAAAATCATGCCTTCAAAAACAAACAATTGTCTAAGAAATTTAACTTAGGAAGAAATTTTTGAAATATCTTCCAAAGCTTAATACTTGTCTCAGACACTTGTATGTTTTATAGACCATTTTCTTTCGAAGCAAAATTAACTATGGGAAGCTCTGTTCCTTTGAACAAAGCATTCAAGTTTTAGTTTTTCTTCCGAAGCAAAATTTTCACATTTATTAGGAAAATCTTCCGTAGTCATTTTAGCTTCGGAAGCTTTTTCATTATAGATTTTGAGGATAATTTGCATTCAGAAGCTTTTTGACTTCCAAGAAAACTAGTTTTTGAGCAAAAGTAAACTACTTTTTCAGACGTGGGACCGACATCCAGATTTCAATGTTTATCCTCTTTAATTAAACTTTATTTGAAATCATTTTTCACATATAAACCCAACAGCTTCCCCCTCTTTCTATCATCTCCTTCTGCCTCCAGACCTAAAACCCTAAATTTCTCTATGAAATTTCTTTCATTCCTCTTTCTTCATCCTGAAGCTTCCTCAAAATGGCCAACCTTAACCACAGAAATGATCCGAACTTTACCAAGTAGTTACACAGGCCACATAACCAAGTTGCTCTGTTACACTCTGAGAAAGATCTTTATTTCTTAGAGGTTGTCGATTCTTAGCTCTATCAAACTACTACACCTCCCTAACCATTGATCCTACTCTTTATGATGATCAACTGCTAGAATTTTGGATGACCTGCCAAGAGATTTGTCATGGATGGGGAGAAGGCACTATCTGCCATAGTGCAGGGGAGAACAGTCTTCATCACTCCAACCATCATCAACATGCATCTTCAACTGGATGATGAAGAAGATGAGGTGTTCTTTCCCAAAGAAGCTTTTAACCAGTCCTTGGAGCATATGATCTATGAGGGAGACTTCTCCGTCAAGACCTTCAGGAAATAGAAGGTCTCATCCCAATGGAAATTCCTACTCCATGTGGTTATCCACAGCTTTTCAAACAAGCATGGTGGATGGGACCAGATTCCTGAGAATCTCTCCTTCATTGTTTATGGGATGGTTTAGGGAGTCAAGTTCAGGTACCCTCAGTTTGTTTACACTAATCTGCTTGCAAACTTGGACTCCTTAGAGTACTATATGTTCCCTAGATATGTTCAATACATTCTTAACTGTGAACTGGGCCCACAATTAAGGGGAATAGGTAATACTCTTAAATTGGGACAGATGAAGCCCGGCATCTTTAAAATACTAAGAAAGCCCACTGTTGGCTTCTCTAGGGTAGAAACAACCCTTGTCCTAAAAATGTTAGAGCGCATTGCTCAAGGTGACAACCTAGCAGCACCAGTTAGTGTTGAACCCACACCTTCTACATCCCAACCACCGCAACAGCCACAAATCACCCTGACCTACAAAAGAAAACACAAATGAACCCTAACACAGAAAATTCAGTCTACACAGGTCCCTATATACTCACCCACATAGGAAGAAGTGGACACTAGAGCTCCCACTTCTCCTAAGGAGCAGACCACTCTCATTCCTTCAATAATCAGTGTTGAGGTTCCTCATGCGTAGCCTAATGAACTCATAAGCTCAAATGCCTTAAGCCATCACTCTAAGTCTCAACACTCAAGTGATCAACCTTCAGGGAACAATTACCATCCCCAGCCTTTGGACTTAAACCAACCAATCCCCAACCTTGACTTCTATACTGATGAAGATCTAGGTTTAAATGAGTACCATGATTCTCTTTTCTTTTCCCCTACTCAAAGAGTGATGAGTGCTCCTAAGTCTCCTACTTCTAGCCCACATCAGTCACCTACTACTAAGGTGGACACTTCTGAACCTATTCAGGATGTCCATATGGAAGAGGCTCTTACTTTTGCAAGTGATTACATCATTAAGACCTCAACCATGGCAACTCAGCCCACTGACATCTCAACTGAGGCTGACAGTGAGCAAAGGAAATCCAGCAGCCAAGAACCTGAAGCTGGTGGCAAGAGAGAGGACTCTGGTCCAATCATCTCACCCCTAATGATTCTTCTGATGAAGATGAGGGGAATCGAAGACTAAAGGTTCTAAAACATGCACCTATTTAGTCTTCAAGGTCAGTCACCTTGATTCTCAAATGAATACCTTACTAAATAGGGTTAATGATCAGCAACTTGAGATTTCTTATGTTAAGGACAAACTAGCTAGGAGACCTTTAAGAGGAGCTCAACCAGGAACACAAGAACCTGTGGATATGATTGACCTAACTCCTAGCTCACCTATGCAAGCGAGTGATGCTACCAAAAAGGGGAGAAAGACATTACAATCACAGAACTTGGGAGTTCTTCAGAGAGTGTGGACATTGAGGACTCACTATCCTCACTTGCAATTGTGCACACTTAGGAACTTCCTCAAGTGCACATTGATGTTGACTCTATAGACTCCTACATACAGAGTCTATTTGAGGAAGGAATACCAAGGGCTATGTCATCTCTACCATCTTCAAATCACATCATTGGGTAGAGGTATGACATCAACAGAAGAGCCTCATCATTCATAGAGTTCAAGGGAAGCAACAGATCTTCAAATTTCAGACCTTGAACTTCTATGAAGGTCTGGATCTAGTTAACATGCCACTTGTCAACCCAAGCCAATCAAGACAAGCTGACAGGCAAGCTCAAAGAATCCAAGACATGATCATTGTAGAGTTCAGCTTTAGAAGGAGACTAAGGCAATCCGGCAATGCCATCGGTCAACTGGATGTTGAGGTAGACCCTCAGATTAAATGGTAGAATCTGAAAGCCCTGTATCATCATCTTCAACTGTTGCAGAGAGATTTATACGCTTATTGAGACACCTACTGGTGAAGGTGCTTGTCAACCTCTCTCTGGCCAGAGCTTGGATGTTACACCAAGTAGTGAAGGCCAAAGCTCTCTCCACCTTGAGTCACAAAGGTCTATGAGTGACAAAGGGAAAAGAAAGATAACAAATGAGGAGATTGAGGAGGAGGGGAGAGAGAGAGAGGAAAAGGCAGCTGAGGGGAGAAAGTTCCTCTTTTGGGTCTGCAAGGCTTATGGCAATTACTATCAGGGCTGCCTCCAGACCAAACACTCAAGTTGATGAGTTGTGCGTAGTCAGGATCAACTACTTGTAGATGAGGAAATATGACATTGACAAGGTCATTTCTCTCCCTTTAGATTAGTTAAATGAACTGGTTGATAGAGAAAGGTCAAAGAAGAAGAAAGAGGCAGAACTTGTTGAACTACTGGTACAAATAAAAGAAGAAAGAAGAAAGAAGAAAGAAGAGATTATATAAGCATGTGCCCACTCTCTCCCCAGTTCAAGAAAGTCCTGCACATGAGGATGTGGTTCAATAAGAACCTCAGGTAGACAAAGAAGAAGACAGGATCAAGATGAACAACTACCTGAGTGCCACAGACCTCTATCAGGCAGATGCACTTCTTTCCTTATCCTACGACTATCTTGAGTTTTAGTATCTCAAACAACTTGAGCTTGAGATAGTCAAGGAAAGAAAGACAACCAAAAGGAAACTAAGGGAAGAAGCTGCTAAGTTAAGAGCCATCATCCAGACAAGCATGAAGAAGTCTGCAGACAAGCAAGGATGATGAGCTTCTTGAAGTTGTATGGATTCTCTGAAAGGAGACTTGGCCCTATGTCTCTATCCACCTTGGATGAGCATATCAGGGTAATCAAGAAGAAGATCAACAGTGGAGAGCTGATTGACTTACACTTTCCTCCAAGTCTAGCTCCACCTAAAGTGGAGGTTAAGGTTGAACAACCAGAGACAACAAAACCTGGACCTCCTGTTGAATCTCAACAAGCTTCATCTTCTAATACACAACAGGGTCAGACTTCCTCTCCTTCTGAACCTGTGAGAGAGGAAGACCCAACTAAGAAAGAAAAAGAAGACCAGTCAGGTGTTGTAGTCAAATCTTCTCAGTTAAAGGGAACAAAGAAAAAAAAGGATGGCTTCAAAGCCAAAGCCAAAGAAGAAGAATGATACATCCTTTTCTGAACCTCGGGATGAGTCAGAACATCCTGAGGATGTGTAGCCAGACGATGCTACATCAACTCCGAATCAAGCAGCTCCTCTAGCAGCAGGAAGACCCATCTTGTCCTCGACATACACCACAAACATGGCATGTCACTAGAGATCAAGGCATTGCGGTTGTCTACACATGGCAGGACATGTTCAATCTGCCTCTGCATGATCTCTTTGACATGAGAATACACTTGTAGAGTCTAAGTGATCCTCATCATCCCATGAAGAAAGGGATGGTCATCATCATAATGAGGACTATTGATATTTGAAGTCTTCAAAGAGTTTTGGTAGCATTAGCCTAGGGGGAGTTTGTGAGGAATACATGTTAAGGTTGATGCAACTCAAACACTTCAAGTCTCCTGCATGCTGCACAAGTGCATTGAAGAAGAATGCTTTGGAAGTTTTACACATGCAATAGAAATATTATAAGTGTGAAACCTATCGAAGCCAAGACCAATATCTTCCAAAGCAAAAGATGAAGTCTTTAGAAGCTTCAGAGACAAAGTCTTCCAAAGCTTAACTCTTGAAAACAGATTTCTTTTGAAGACTTTTACTATACATGCTTTATCTGATGTACTTTACATAAAGTTGGACCTCTTTCTGCTGCAACTTTTTAAAGTCACCAACTTGCGTGTGTTGGTGAAAAGGTCCATGCTTTTAGTAACTTTACATTGAGATCTTGAGTTTGTAACTTTCTAATTCATGCACTTTATCCTTTTTTTAATATATTAGGATGTGAGCTATGGCATGTCAAAGTCACAAGTCAAAAGGCAATCTACCTTTTGACTCTACAATTGATTTTGTGTTGTGTCTAGTCAATTGTATCCAGCAAGCCTTCAAAGTATGGCTGACTGTAGGATGTAGTATATGTATCTCAAGTACTTGTAACTTTCCTTTATGCTTTGTAACACTTGTAAAAGAACTTGAGAAGGCAATATACTACATTCTTGAAAACCATTTCCTTGTGTATTTTGCTATCTTGCTCTATCTCATATTTACTTGTGTTCTTTGTATCATCTCTTGTGATTAATCAAGTCTCATTGTTTGATTAGTCTACTTAACCTCCTCTTTGTGTTGTTGTGTTGTAACTGACCACCCTTCACTTGTCATGCATATAGTAAGTCCCTAATTACAGTGGCTAGTTTTGATTAGCCACTTTCTTTACTCAGCATACCACAAGCATTTCCTTTCCTGGCTAAATCAAAATATAAATCTATAAAAGGCGCACAAATCACATAACGTGCGCAAATAATAACGGTTAATCATTAAGAAAATACCTCAATATCAAATATAATAAATGATGATTATGACGAACACAATTATATGAACACAATTAATAAGCAAACAAGATTTGATTCAAAAGTATTTCATTAAAACTTATTAATGATTATAGATGAATACATAATGAATGCTATAAACAATAAATGCTTTGATCATGTTGATGTTGATGTGACGGCTGCTAGGGTTTATGATGTGATGTTTGGGTTTACTGTTTGGTTGCTCGTGTGTTGTTTGTCTTTTGTGTCTATTGTTCCCCCTTTGATGTGAAACCTAGGATCTATTATTTATTTTAAATACAAGTGTTGGACTCCACAACTGCATAGTCTTCCGTAGTTGATTGTTGATCCGAAGGAGCCTTGTTCTTCCGAATGTACTTTGTTCTTCCGAAGATATCTTGTTCTTCCGAAGTTACTTTGTTCGTCCGAAATTGTAACACTAGGTTATTTTAAAAGTCAGGGAAAGAAAGAATAAAGTGAAGGAAAAAGAAAGGAAAGACATATTACCCAAGTTAAGGGGTAAAAAGTGTAAAAAGGACAAAATCTTTAAAAGTTGAGGAAATAAAGGTGATGGTCACCCATCGCCCTCTCTTCACAAATATCTTTACATATTTTTATAGAGAAAAAGAAAAAGAGCATAAAGCATTTGGGTTTTTGAAGAACAGGAAGAAGAAGTTTGAATTCAAGGTAAGAATTCATGGTTTTAAGATGTTCTTAACTGGCCTTAGCCTCTGTTATATGCTTATGTGTGTTTGTGTGTTGGTCATGTGTGTTTTGGTGGGTTTCTAGGCGGTTGAACTCAATTGCAAATAGGTTTGGAACAAGCCATACTTAAGAGGCTGCAAAGGTGAATTCTAGAACACGTTTTTACTTGTTTTAACTGCATTGGGGCTGGAAATGCATGTATGAACTTGTTATAAGAGTTGGGTTTTATACCTATATATGTTTATGTGTTTGTTTGTGGGTGGGGTTTGAGTTTGGGCTATGTATGTATTTGATGATGTTATGGTTGTGTTTCTAAAGCTTAAAATATATGATTTAAGCGTAGAACATGATACGTGATACTTGGGAACTGAATCATGATGTTAAGTGTGAATTAGACTACTCACGGCCCTAAACAGTGGCTCATGCGCCCAACTGAAAATAACTTCCCAAGTGACCCATGCGCCCAAAACCGCATGTGCCCGAATAGTACTCATGCGCCTAGAAATAGGCTGAAATTGACCAAGTGTTCATGCGCCTAGACAGCTTATGCGCCTAGGCACTCATGTGCTTGCATAGTGCCCATGCGCCTAGAATTGCCCAGAATAGACTAAGTGTTGCTCATGTGCCTCAATAGTGCCAATGCGCCTGAAAGTTGCCCATGCGCCTAAGTGTTCCCCATGCGCCTGAAAGGCCATGCGCCTGCATAGTGCTTATGCGCCTAAAGACTTGGAATATTTTCTAATTTTTGGGGGGAATGTGATATGTAAGCTTGGACTTGGGAGGTTCCCGGGGGCTATGTAAGTTGACTTTTGAGTTCATACATGATGTGATGGGTGATGTATGATGATGTATGATTGATGCCTCTGCATGATGATGTGTGATTGTTGATGTACGACGGTTATGTATGATTGTATGTTGTGTTCCTTATTACGTTTGATGACATGAATTTACGTGGTGTGAGTATTATGATGAACATAAAGTATTATCCTAACAAAGTAAAAGATTTAAGATAATGAAAGTGGAACATAATGAATGAATGGAAATTCTTGCAAGCAAATGAAAGGAGGTTCACAACTCGTTGAGAGTTGTTAGCTCAACCGTGTGTTCGCAGCGTGCAATCTTGGGTAACCCTTAAGGGTTCACACATGTTAGGCCACATTCCTGAGATGCTTACAGCTGGCCAATAATTGCACATAGAACATATAATTACATTTAACATTCATAAAACATCGCAACGGAACATCAAAACAACTTTTCATTTCATTAAAAATGATTTTGGAAGTTAATACAATCATTCATTAAACATTTTCATTTGTTCGCATTACAATGCAAAAACATTAACAAAAGAATGCCATCCAAAATGCCAAGTAGTTGCCGCGCGCCATCCCCAGCAATGCTTAGCTGCCAACTGAAAATGCATAAAAAGTCAGCGTTGCTGAGTGAGTTCTAGTTTTATAACAAAACATACTTTACTTTCATTAAAACCGTTCTTTACTTTTGCATGTGAACACACATTGTACATACAAATAGATAATATCATTATTATCTTCATCATTCGTTCGTTAACTTTCGTTCATTCATCGTACGTCATTATCATTCACTTTTACTACTTTCATTCACATCCATTCATACATTCATACTTTCATTCATACGTTCATCATTACTTCTTTTCATTCCATCAAAAGCCATGAACATTACCCCACCATTATGCATAAAGTGGGTACTGGGCAGGGGTTTATCATAGATCCCTTATCATGGCACACAACAGCCTAGCCACAATACCTAAGGGTAATTTCAGGTGTACCATTGTCATGTGCTATACCCACCGTCATGCATAAAGCAGATACTGGGCCGAGGTCTATCATAGACCTCCCATCATGGCGCACAGCAGCCTGGCCACAAAATCTAGGGTAACCGACAAAGGTTCTATAGAAATGGTCAATCACGAAGAAAGACGCCGATATGCATCCTTCTCGGGTAGCTAACCCACACACCGTTGGACTAACACCCTTCATTAGGCGTGTTCCACATACAAGGCTTGCAAGACCTTCTCTACTTTCCATGGTTCATTAATGCATGCATTCATTCATCATATTCCTCTTTTAATTATCTTCCACTTTATGTTACATAATACTTTCATTTCATTCATTAACATTCAATGTAAAGCCAGGGAAAATAATCATACATAACAAGGAACACAAACATAAATACTCAACATCATCATACAGGGAATCATACATACATCATACATACCATCATGCATAACATCATACACGTCATGCCAAAGCGTCATACATCATAACATCATGCCCAACATATCATATATGAACTCAAAAGTCATCCTATATAGGCCCCGAGGAACCTCCCAAGTCAAAGCCTAAATTCACCTTGTTCCTCAAGGAGTAAGAAAACATTCTAAGTGTTCATCCGCATTTGCCTTCTAGTTCTTCCGCATTTGTTTTAGTTCATTGGCATTGACTTTACTCATCCACATTTCCCCAAATATTGATCCTAATTTCCCATACTTAGTCAATGTTTCTCCGCTTTTCCCATACTTAGTCAATGCTCATCCACATTTCCCATACTTAGCCAATGCTCATCCGCATTAACTGTCATCCGTATTTTCTCTAATACTCATCCGTATTGACTTACTTAGTGAACAATGCTCATCCGCATTAACTGTTCATCCGCATTCCTTCCAATACTCCTCCGCATTGACTTACTTTGTGAACAATGATCATCCACATTAACTGTTCATCTGCATTCCTTCCAATACTCATCTGCATTGGCGTATTTAGTGGTTAATGCTCATTCGTATTAACTGTCCATCCGCATTCCTTCCAATACTCATCCGAATTTCTTTTGCATACTTGGGCAGATTCTAAAACTTAGACATATGAGCCCTAAACATCATATTTTAGTTCCTAAGCACCATCTATCACGTTCTAAGCTTAAATGTTACTTTCTAAGCCTTAGAAACACGACCATAACATCATCAAACATGAACATAGCCCAACATCACATCATAACAACAACATACACATATTCATACATACGGGTAAAACCCCAGTTTTATAAAAACATACATTCATGCATTTCCAGTCCCAAAATCAGTTAAAAACCAGTAAAAGAGGGGTTATAGAACTCACATTTGTAGCTCTTGAGTATGGCTTCTTCCAACACATTTGCAATTGAGCTCAATCACCTAGAAACCCACTAAAGACACACATAACCGAACATACCAACACACATAAGCATACACCCGAGGCAAGGCCATTTAAGAACACCCAAAATCATGAATTCTTACTTTGAATTCGAATCTTTCTTCTTTTTCTTCTTCAAAAACCAAAAACTCTGCACTTTCTCTCTCTAAAATCCGTAGCAGAAAGGTAATGTGCAACAGTTGGCGGCCATCACCTTTATTCACCAACTTTTCAAAGATTTTGTCCTTTTGACACTTTTTACCCCTCAACTAGGGTAAAAATATATTTCTTTCTTTTTCTTCGCTTTATTGTTTCTTTCTTTATCTTTAAAAATAACCAGGTGTTACAACACACAGGGGTCCTTGTTGCTTAACCCAAGATGATATAGCTTTGTGCTCAAGAGGGGGGTTAAGTGCAGGACTTAGATAGAAGTGAAAGATAATGAATGTATGAAAAGTGCAATAAGTATGAAACGTGCAAAATGTGCGAAATGTACGAAACGAACGATGATGAAGATAATAATTATTACCTTGATGTATGTATGATATGTGATCACATGCGTCAGTATTGAAAATGTTATAATGAATGGAAGGTAATGTAATGTTTTTATAAAAATAGAACTCACTTAGAAACGCTAACTTTTTTGTGTTTCCAGTTGGCAGGTAATAGTTGCTGAGGATCGCATGGTGCGGCTACTTGGCTCGTTTTGGATGGCATCCATTTTTATAATGTTTTTGTGATGTAATGCAATCAGTATTTTGTAATTTGATAATGATATATTATTTTGCAGAAGCTATTATAATGAAATGAAATGGTTGTTTAAATATTTCCACTGCATGTTTTTAGTAATTTAATACAAATATATGTTTTATGTGCGATGATTGACCAGCTGTGAGTGTCTCGCGAATGGGGCCTTACAGAAGCCATCTTGTTCTTCTGAAGGGATCTTCACTTCAACTTCAGATCTGGTTGTTCATCCGCAGAGGATCTTCGGATGTATTTTACTTGTAAGAAACATATCTATGGAAGAACAAAATGTTCACCCGTAGTTGTTTCTTACACTTGGTCAATTTCAGTAATTCGCCAATTATAATAGTTGTATGTGTACTCGTACACAAATTACACACATATGGGTTAACCTATATACATAATTCATACATCAAAATGATGAATTATAATCATTCATTACAAGAATTGATTAAAGTTCTAAGCCTATACAAAATGATCTTGATCTATTGTTTCTAGATCTAACAATACTCCTCCTTCGGCATAGACACTTCTAATCAGAATTTCAAAACTGAGAGCTCCTTTAATCTTGACACCATCTTCTAGTTGAAATAAGATACTTCATCCTTTTGATCATCGTATTTGTACTTGATCTCCATTCTACATATCTTTTGAAGTGTCTCAAAACTTAGCCCTAAGATGTCTTCTTCAGTTGTTAGTGTTTCCACCACACTTTGATGATAAACTATTTCAAGCTCATCTTCTTCTGAGATTCTTAGATCTAATACTTATTCAATGCTAGCTCCTTTCAAAAGCTTAGCATTATACCTTCTTCTCTTGTATGCTTTTGCATGTAGTTTATCCACCACTTGTATCATATGATCATATAAGGATACATCATTCTATGCTCTTTCATCAGATAGCTATGGGAAGAATTTGTCATGTAAGTATGATGTGTAGCTTGGGTGGAGCAATTTGATCTCTACTGGGTCAAAGATTCTTATATTGTCACCTTTTTCTCATCAGCATTCCTCAGAAGCATCATTTTTTTTGTTTTCTCAACATATCCCCACTTAGTTATGGGAATAGTGTATTGATCTCCCGCTATGACTTTGATGGCTATTGTTTTACTGTTGGTATAACCAACCCTCCTTAAGAATTCATTATCAATTAATGTCTAGGAGTTGGTGTTTGATCTTCTCTCCTTTTGAAGCCTTTTCTTATGTTCAGCATCTTCTCTCTTAGCCTCCTTCATCACATCATCTTTAAATCTTGTTTTCAGTCTACTCATAGACATAAATAAATCTCGTCCCTTTTGATGAATTGGATAGTTTGAGGTGATTAGGCTTTGCAAATCTTTAATGTCTCTCTTAGGAAGAATCAGTAAAGCTTCCACATCATAGAAGTATTCAGTTCTTTTAGATGATCTCTTGATGATTGCATAATCCCACTGTTGATCATACTTCCATACCATGATCCGATTGTCTTCAATAGAGTTAGGACTTGTGATGTGATCAAACAGCTCTATCAATGTAGACTTCTACTGTGTAATTTCTCTGACTATTCTACCCAAAGGCCACACTTGCCAGGTATAATTGCTCTTGGCTCTCTGATTAGTTTTTCGTTCCCTTGTGCTGATCTTTAGGTTCAACAGTTATAGGATTAGCAGGGAGTTTGCTTTGTTGTTGCTCATATGATGGATTTGGAGCTTATGTTCCGAATCTCACTCCCGTGTCAAGCTCAATTGTCATTACATGTTCCATCATTCTCCTAAGCTCACCAACATTTCTTTCCTTAAGCTCATATGCCTTGTAGTTGTGACCCTGTAGCCAACAAATCATATTGTACTTGCTATGTTTTGTTGTATCACAGTGGCCTAGTTCTTTCTTGATCTTTTGAATGGCTTAGAATATAGTGAATGCTTCATAGTCAAAATTTGGGGTCATGAATCTAGCAAGTTCAAATTATTTCAGAAGATCCTTCATCTCAGTCACATTCATCCTTTCAACCATATCAAAAGGAAACACATGGTTAATAAGGGTCATAAACATGTTTGACTCAGGCCTTTCTTCTAATATGTCTTTGGTGGTCAGCCATTTCATAAATTATGATTCTTTTTGTTCTTTGGGAGACTCATCTTTGGTGAGTTTAATCATTCAGCATCACTTTCTGGTTCAGCAGGAGACATAGGCTTTAAGGTTGAAGATTCAATAAATTTTGACCTCTTAAGTGAATCTTGTACTTCAGTCACTTCCTTCTTTACGAGACCCGCGTACTTCCTTTCCTTTGAATATTGAATAATAGGAATTGAAGCTTCAACATATTCTTTTGTTGGTTTTGTAGCAGGAGCATTAGTTTCAATATCCTTTATCTTCTTTTTCAATCTTTCAATCTCCTCATCCTTCCTTTTTAGCTGATCAAGTTGTTCTTGCAGAGTCTTGTTTGCTTTGTTGCTTTCCAACACAAGTATTTCCTTTTCAGCCTTCTCACATGAAATTGATTCTTCTTGTTCATTGACAAGCTTAGGCAGCGCATCAATGACTTCTTTGTTTTCTTGTATGCTTTCTCTTAATCTTTTTAGACTAGATTCTTTCTTTAGCAGCTGCACATCTTTTTCTTTCATCATCCCCTTCAACTCTTGAATTCTTTGCTTCTACTATTTGACTTGACAACAAGCCTGTTGTATTCAAGAACCAAATAACTCTTATTGACTAGAATATCATCATCATTGATCTATTTCATTCTAAGCAATCACATCAACAAAGTTGGCTTCTTCTTCTTTGTACTGATGTTGAGCGGAAATCTCATCATCATTCACATCTTCAGGGGCAATAATAGCTGAGCTTGAACAAGACTCAACAGCTTGCTATGTCTATTCTTGATTCAGTTGTTGTTGTTGCTGATGGTCAATGATTGGAGAGACAGGTTTAGTATCATTTAAATGGACAAGGGATTCAGTCTTGGTTGGTGATAGTTGAACTGTACTAGCTTGTGAAGCTAAGACTGTCTCCCCAGTGTAAAAGCTCTTAATGGATTGCTTTTCTGAAGTAAGAGAAAGATTGGTGAAAGAGGGTGAATCAGAGAGATTGGTTAAGTGTTTTGGTTGGCTGGTGATTGTGATATGGGTGTTTGAGGTTGTTGGTGAATGGGTGATTGAGGAGGTGAAGACGAGGCTTCCACAAAGTTAGTAGATGAACTCTCTTGAGCTTCTTCCCATATCAGCTCTTGTGCAATGTTGACATTGGGGTCAGTTACATACGCAAACATAGGCATGTCTTCTGCTTCATATCTCCGACTAATCTTGTTCAATACATATCTTCCCAAATGTGCATGAATAAATACATCTCCATCTCTTTCTATTCCAGGCATTTCACTATTGATGATCAGTTGTAGGAACCTTGGGAAATGTACATCTTATCTGCCTTCTGAACTCTAACTTTATCACACAAATATCCAAGGATGTACTTAGAGTAATTGTATTTCTCCCTTCAAATACACCTATTATTTGAGATGATACGTGCCTTGAAAATCTATCTAGTCCACACAACCAGTTTCAAATGCACTTCAGATAGGTGTTGTAGAGAATATTTGAAGAGCCTGAAGAAACCAAAGTCTTTCTGCATGCATGATGCACAAGTATTGAAGAAGAATGCTTGGGAAGTTTCACACTAGCAACAGAAATATTTTGAGTGTGAAATCTTCGGAAGCCAAGACCAATATCTTCCGAAGCCAAAGAATAAGTCTTCCAAAGCTTCAAAGACAAAGTCTTTCGAAGCTCAACTCTTGAAGACAGATTTCTTTAGAAGACTTTTAACAACATGCTTCCTCTGATGTACTTTTCCATAAAGCTGGACCTCTTTCCGTTACAACTTTGTAAAGTCACCAACTTACATAAGTTGGTGAAAAGGTCCATGCTTTTGGTAACTATACATCGAGGTCTTGAGTCTATAAACTTTCTACTTCATGTACTTTATCCTTTTTGTAATAGATAAGGATGTCAGCTATGGCATGTCATAGTCACAAAGTCAAAAAGGCAATATGCCTTTTTTGACTCTACAATTGATTTTGTTTTGTGTCTAGTCAATTGTATCCAGTTGGCTTTCATAGTATGGCCGGTTGTAGGATGTAGTATAAGTATCTCATGTTCTTGTAACTTTGTTTTTATGCTTTGTAACACTTGTAATAGAACATTGAGAAAGCAATATACTGCAATCTTGAAAACCAACTCCTTGTGTATCTTGCTCGTGTGTTCTGTCTCTTAATTACTTGTGTTCTTAATCTCTTTACTTGTGGTTAACCTTGTTCACTGTTTGATTAAGTTTAGTTATTCTCCTATTTGTGTTGTTGTGTTGTATTTGACCACCCTTCAACGGTGGTGCAATTGGTGTTAGAGCTTTCAGGCTCTTGATATAAGATCTCTGTGAAGTCACTGGGTCGTTGATATCCGAGCGTGTTCTTGACGGAAGGAAACAAAAACCAAAACCAGGAGACAAACAATAGAATGAACAAGAATATAATGGTTTCACTAATAAAACCTAATGATTACAAGCTCGTTAAACATATGAATCAAGACTCTTGGAAAGGGGAGATTGAGCATGATCTCCCTCTCATCCGGCAGCACTTAGGCCCTGGGCATACTCCATAATCTTTCTACAAAATGAAACTAGTATTTATAGGCCTCAGCCCATATGAGATGCGACTGGGCCCATTGATACGATTGGGCCATGCGTATGCTTCAATCGTATGACTGGACCATACGTAATGTTCAATCGTATGACTGGACCATAATTATGGTTCAGTCTTACGAATGGCCCAATCGCATCTCTCAGTCGCATGACTGGCCCATTAGCAAGGCTTAGTCATACAACTGAGTCTCATTCGCATATGCTCCTGCGAATGACCTAGTTTCATGTATTTACCACATATTAGGTGTATTACATTAAGCCTAGACTATTCATCAAGCGATGGACATACTATATATGACCTTATATGCTCCAACAACTAGATAAAGATACTTCAAATGCAAAAGACAATGATGGTAGTGGTGATAGTGATCAAGACTTTGATGCTGACAACCACTCCATAGATGACAACATCAATGATGTCACACACTCATTGGATCAAGCTTCTCTTGATAAGCGTGCTGATGAGGTGGGAAAAGCATCTATGCCAGATCTAAATTTCTGTAATTTAGATCTTTGTCAGTAACTTGCTGTGATCCCTCAGCTAAGGATCCACAAGTATCACCCCACCACAAACATCATTGGAGATGTTGTCACAGGAGTAAGAATAAGAGGACAAACCCATTAGGAAAATGTTTGTCTTCACTCTTGTTTCTTATCCCAGATAGAGCCAAAGAAAGTTGATGAGGCTCTGAAGGATGGAAGTTGGGTTGAAGTTATGCAAGAGGAGCTACTTCAATTCAAAAGACAGAAAGGTTGGAACCTTTGTCCTCTTACTCATGGGAAGACTACCATTGGAACCAAATGGGTGTTTAGGAACAAGAAGGATGATAGAGGCATTATCATCAATAATAAAGCTAGACTAGTTGTTTAAGGATACACACAAGAAGAAGGGATTGACTACACTGATGTCTTTGCTCTTGTTGCAAGACTGGAAGCTGTTAGGATATTCCTAGCATTTGCTGCATCCAAGATTCAAGGTCTATCAACTTGATGTAAAATGTGCTTCTCTTTATGAAGTGATTGATGAAGATGTATATGTCAAACAACCACCTAGTTTTGTAGATCTTGATCATCCTGATTATGTCTGTAAGCTTAACAAAGCTCTTTATGGACTGCATCAGGCACCCAGGAAGTGGTATGAGACTCTATCTCAGTATCTCTGCAAACATGGATACAAGAAGGGTATTATAGATGGAACTCACTTCGTCAAAGGATAGGGAAATGACTTAATGCTAGTTCAAGTATATGTAGATGACATCACTTTTTGGTTCAACTAATCCAAGGCTCTGCAAATACTCTGAGAAGCTGATGAAGGACAGATTTGAAATGAGTGCCATGGGGGAACTCAATTTCTTTCTGGGAATTCAAGTGAAGCAAGTTGAAGATGGCATCTTCTTTAGTTAGTCAAAGTATGTTCAAGACATACTTAAGAGATTCAACATGACTGATTGTACGACTTCTAAGACAGCCATAGCAAGAAACCACTCCTTTGGACCTGATCTTGATTGGGAGTGTGTGGATGAACACCTTTACAGGGCTATGATTGGGTCTCTTATGTATCTTACTACTAGCATGCCTGATATTATGTTTGCCACTTACATCTGTGCAAGATATCAAGCCAACCCTAAGATGTCTCATCTTATCACTATCAAAACGATTCTAAGATACCTTAAAGGTGCTTCAATACATGGTTTGTGGTATCCTAAGAATCCTGACTTCAATCAGTATGCTTATACAGATAGTAATTATGGCAGTTGCAACATGACTACAAAGTCTACATCTGGGGGATGTCAGTTTCTTGGTGGAAGGGTTGTCTCATGGCAATGCAAGAAACAATCATGTGTCTCTGCATCAACTGCTGAAGCTGAATACATTGCTGTTGCAAGCTACTGTGCTCAAGTGCTTTGGATTCAAAATGAGATGCTGGACTATGGGTTAAACTTCAAGGAGACTCCCATTCACATAGACAACAATAGTGCTATCTTATTTACAGAGAATCCTATGCAACACTCAAGGACTAAACACATCAACATTAGGTATCATTTAATAAGAGATAACTATGAAAAAGGATTAATTAAACTAGTCAAAGTTCACACACATGAACAATATGCTCATTTGTTTACAAAGGCTTTTGATGAACATAGATTTAAATATCTAATATCAGCTATTGGTATGATCAACTTTGAGTAGGTTTTTCTAAAAATTAATTCTTATTATTTCTTAAAAAATATGTGTGTCCTAAGTTGTCAAGTTCATCTCTTCCATAAGCTCTTGTTTTCTTTGAATAAAACTTTTTGAAGATTTTCTTTAGAACTATGATAATTTTGATCCTTGGTAAGTAACTAAACTGCACAAGTATTTTACCTTCAGAAGACATTTCTAAAATATCTTCCGAAGCTTAAAATCTCCTTTGGCACTTATATTTTTTCAAGGACAATTTTCTTCCGAAGCAAATTAACTCTTGGAAGTTTTGTTCTTTTGAACAAAACTCTTTAGTCTTAATTTTCTTCCGAAGTCAAAATTCTCAGAATCCTTAGGAAATTCTTCCGAAGTCATTTTAGCTTTGGAAGCTTTTTCATTAAAACTTCAGAATATAATTTACCTTCGGAATATTTTTGACTTCCAAGAAAACTACTTTTTGAGCAAACGTAAACCCCTTTTTCAGCAAAAGTAAACCACTTTTTTAAAGGTGGGACCGACATTCAGATTTCAAAGTTTATCCTCTTTCATTAAACTTTATCTGAAATCCTTTTCACATATAAACCCAATGGTTTCCCCCTCTTTCCATCATTTGTTTCTTTCCTCCAAACCTAAAACCCTAAATTTCTTTCTAAAATTACTTTCTTTCACCTTTCTTCATCCTTAAGCTCTCTCAAAATGGCCAACCCTCTTCATAGAAATGACCCAAACTTTACCATGCAGTTACACAGACAACGTAATCAGGTTGCTCTGTTAAACTCTGAGAAAGATCCTCATTTATCAGAGGTTTTTTTTTTCTTAGTTCTGTCAAACTACTTCACCTCCCTAACCATGGATCCTACACTCTATGAGGATCAACTGCTAGAATTCTAGAAGACCTGCCAAGAGGTCATAATGGACAGGGAGAAGGAACTGTCTGCGAGAGTGCAGGGGAGAATAGTCTTCATCACTCCAGCCATCATCAACAGGCATCTTCAACTGGATGATGAAGAAGGTGAGGTGTTCTTCCCAAAGAAAGCTGTAAATGATTCCTTTGAGCAGATGAGTTATGTGGAGACTACTCAGTCAAGTTCTTTAGGAAAGGGAAGGTCTCATCCAAATGGAAATTCCTGCTCCATATGGTTATCCATAACTTATGACCCAAGCATGGTGGATGGGACCAGATTCCTGAGGATCTCTCCTTCATTGTCCATAGGATGGTCCAGGGGGTCAAGTTTAGGTATTCTTAGTTTATTTATACTAATCTGCTTGCAAACTTGGACTCCTTAAAATATTACATGTTCCCTAGATATGTCCAGTACATTCTTAACTATGAACTAGGCTCAGAGTTAAGAGGAACAGGTAACATTCTTAAACTAGGACAGATGAAGCCCGAGATCTTTAAAATAGTGAGATAGTCCACTGTTGGCTTCTCTGGGGTAGAAACAACCCTGGTCCCAAAAATGTTAAAGCTCATTGCTCAAGGTGACAACCTAGCTGCACCAGCTAGTTTTGAAGCCACACCATCTACTTCACAACCACCTCAACAGCCTCAAATCACCCTCACCTACAAAAGAAAATCCAAACGAATCCTTACTTAGGCTATTCAGTCTATGCAAGCCCCTATACACTCACCCATACAGGAAGAAGTGGACACTGGAGCTCCCACTTCTCCTGAGGAGCAGGCCACTCCCATATCTTCAAGGATCAATGCTGAGGTTCCCCATGCTCAGCCAAATGATTTCATATGTCAAACTACCTTAAGCCATCACTCTGAGTCTCAACACTCAACTGATCAACCTTCAAGGGACAGTTACTATCCCTGGCCTTTAGATCTCAATCAATCAATCCCCAACCTTGACTTCTACCCAGATGAAGATCTAGGTTTCAGTGAGTACCATGATTCTCTCTTCTTTTCCCCTAATCAAAGAGAGTGAGTGCTTCTGAGGCTCCTATTTCTAGCCCACATCAGTCACCTACTACTGAGGTGGACACTTCTGAACCTATTTAGGATGTCCATATTGAAGAGGCTCTCACTTTTGAAAGTGATTACATCATTAAGACCTCAACCATGGCAACTCAGCAAAATGACATCTCAACTAAGATTGCCAGTGAGCAGAGGAAATCCAGCAGCCAAGAACCTGAAGCTGGTGGTGAGAGAGAGGACTCTGTTCCAATCATCTTATCCCCTAATGATTTTTCTGATGAAGATGAGGGGAATTTAAGACTAAAGGTGCAAAAACTATCTCAAACATGCACCTATTTAGTGTCCAAGGTTAGTCACCTTGAATCTCAGTGACTACCTTGCAGAACAGGGTCAATAATCAGCAACTTGAGATTTCATATCTTAAGGAAAAACTAGCTGGGAGACCTTTAAGAAGAGCTCAACCAGGAATAAAAGAACCTGTGGATGTGATTGGGCTAACTCCTAGCTCACCTATGCAAGTGGGTGATGCTACCAAAATGGGGGAGAAAGTCATTACAATCACAGAACCTGGGGGTTCTTCAAAGAGAATGGACATTGGGGACACACCATCCTCACTTGCAATTGTGCATTCTTAGCAACCTCCTCAAGTTCACATTGATGTGCACTACATAGATTCCTTTGTACAGAGTCTGTTTGAGGAAGGGATACCAAGGGCTATGTCATCTCCACCATCTTCTAATCACATCATTGGGTGGAGGTATGACAGCTATAGGAGTGCCCTAATCATTATTAGAGTTCAAGGGTAGCAGGAGATCTTCAACTTTAAAATCTTGAACTTCTATGATGGTCTAGATTTAATCAACATGCCACTTGTTAATCCAAGCCAATCAAGACAAGCTGACAAGTTAGCTCAAAGAATCCAGGACCGGATCACTGCAGAGTTTAGCCTTAGACGAAGAATATGGAAATCAGGTAATGTCATTGGTCAACTGGATGTTGAGGCAGACCCTAAGATTAGCTTCATAGGGGAAACCTTGACTGAAGGCCAGTGACAGAACCTAAGAGCCATGTCTTATTACCAACAACTGCTACAGAGATCAATTCCCTTTTTGAGACACCTGCTAGTGAGGGTGTTTCTTAACCTCTCTCTGGCCAGAGCTTGGAAGCTACACCAAGCAATGAAGGCCAAAACTCTCTCCACCCTGAGTCACAAAGGTCTGTGAGTGATAAAGGGAAAAGAAAAATGACTTCTGAGGAGATTGAGGAGGAGAAGAGAGAGAGGAAAAGGAAGCGGATGGGAGAAAGTTCCTCCTCTGAGTCTGCTATCAGGGCTGCCCCCAGACTAGATACTCAAAATGATGAGTTAAGGGCAGTTAGAATAAACTACCTGCACACAGGAACTATGATATAGATAATGTCATTTCTCTCCCCTTAGAGGAACTAAATGAACTGGTTGACCTGGAAAGGTCAAGGGAGATGAAAGAGGTAGAAGATGCAGAGCTACTGGTACAAATAAAAGAAGACAGAAGAAAGAAAAAATGTACAAGCATGTGCCTACTCTCTCCCCAGTTCAAGAAAGCCTTACATATGAGGATGTGGTTCAACAAGAACCTCAGGTACATAAAGAAGAAGAAATGGTCAAGATGATCAACTACCTGAGTGCCACAAGCCTCAATTAGGCAGAAGCACTTCTTCCCTTATCCTTTGACTATATTGAGTTTGAGTATCTCAAACAACTTGAACTTGAGATAGTCAAGGAAAGAAAGACAACCAAAAGAAAGCTAAGGAGAGAAGCTGCTAAATCAAGAGCCATCATCCACAAGAACATGAACAAATCTACAGACAGGCAGAGAATGATGAGCTTCTTGAAGCTGCATGGATTCTCCGAAAGGAAACTTGGTCCCATGTCTCTATCCACTATGGATGAGCATATTAGGGTGATCAAGCAGAAGATAAAGAGTGGAGAGTTAGTTGACTAACATTCCCCTCTAAGTCAAGCTCCACCTGAAGTGGAGGTTAAGGTTGAACAACAAGAGACAACACAACGTGGAGCTCCTACTAAATCTCAGCAATCTTCATCTTCTGATCCATAGCAGGGTCAGACTCACTTTCAATCTGAACTTGTGAGAGTGGAAGACCCAACTAAGAAAGACAATGAAGATCAATCAAGTTCTGCAGGCCAGTCTTCTTAGTTAAAAATAGTAAAGAGAAAGAAAAGGATGGCTTCAAAGCCAAAGCCAAAGAAGAAGAAGAAGACTGCATCCTTTTATGAACCTCAGGATGAGCTAGAACATCCTAAGGATATGCAGCCAGAGGATGCTACATCATCTCCATTCCAATAGCTCCTCTAGGATGAGAAAGATCCATCCTGTCATGGACATACACTACAAATCCAGATAGGTGGCATGTCATTAGAGATCATGGCATTGAGAATGTCTACACTTGGCATGACATGTTTCAGTTGCCTCTGCATGATCTCTTTGACATGAGAAGACACTTTGATAGTCTGAAGGATCCAGATTATCTTATAAAGAAAGGGATGGTTATTATCCTGATGACGACTGTTGATATCTGAAGTCTTCAAGTGCTTTGGTAGCATCAGCCTAGGAGGAGTTTGTAGAGAATTTTTAAAGAGGCTGTAGCAACCAAAGTCTTTCTGCATGCATGCTACACAAGTACTGAAGAAGAATGCTTCGGAAGTTTCACACAAGCAACATAAATATTTTATGTGTGAAATCTTCCGAAGCCAAGACCAATATCTTCCGAAGACAAAGATTAAGTCTTTCTAAGCTTCAGAGACAAAGTCTTACAAAGCTCAACTCTTGAAGAGAGATTTCTCCCAAAGACTTTTAACAATATGTTTTATCTGATGTACTTTTCCATAAAGCTGGACCTCTTTCTGCTGCAACTTTGTAAAGTCACCAACTAACATAAGTTGGTGAAAAGGTCCGTGCTTTTGGTAACTGTACATTGAGGTCTTGAGTCTGTAAACTTTCTAGTTCATGTACTTTATCCTTTTTGTAATTGATAAGGATGTGAGCTATGGCATGTCATAGTCACAAAATCAAAAAGGCAATTTGCCTTTTTGACTACAATTGATTTTGTTTTGTGTCTAGTCAATTGTATCCAACTGGCTTTCATAGTATGGCCGGCTGTAGGATGTAGTATAAGTATCTCATGTTCTTGTAACTTAATTTTGATGCTTTGTAACACTTGTAATAGAACATTGAGAAAACAATATACTGCAATCTTGAAAACCATCTCCTTGTATATCTTGCTCGTGTGTTCCGTCTCTTAATTACTTGTGTTCTTAGTGTCTTTACTTGTGGTTAATCCAGTTCACTATTTGATTAATTTAGTTACTCTCCTCTTTGTGTTGTTGTGTTGTATTTGACCACCCTTCAACGGTCCTATAGGTGTGACACAGGAACCTATAAGGTTTGCATAATCTTCCATTCTTGATCTCACCTTTGTCAAAATCTCCATCATAACCCATCAGATAGAATATATTTTCTATGTATTCATTCTCAAGCATATCTGGATGACCTCTCTTGACATATCCCAAGTTGAGATTACTTCTGATACATTGTTCATCAATCCTTAAGTTTTCATTCCTAATATGTGAATGTATCACCTCATCATCTCCTTCCTTTTCTACTCTAGCGGAGTTCCAAAAATCAACAATGGGTGATTGATGTATCACTGGCTCCGTTGATAACGCATAAAACAGCTTAGATCTTCTTAGATAACGGACGATGTCTCGACATCCTTCTGATACAAGGTCGTTAGGATTTAAGAATGCACACACATTGTGCTCCCTTGCAAATAGATCACTCATCTGTTCATAAGAATAAAGACAATTATGTTAGAATCAACATTACAGACATGAGAATACGAACAGTTGTGATGATAATCAAGAGTCAGACATTTCATTATCGATCATTAAGACATGATTTACCTTTAACGCAGTGATCTGAGATAAGTATTTTATGTTTGTTTGATGGTTTGGCTTAGTAATTTTGAATGTTTGTAAAAGACGGAAAAGGTTTCTTGAAAACACTGTTTTAGGTCTGAAAAAGTGAATAATGAATTCTGAGTCAAAAAATCACTTATACTCCCTCGAACACATTTATTTTATTTATTTAATGATATGGGTCCCACTTTTCTTATTATCCTTCTCTTATTATTCTTCCATGGATTTTATTTGTTCCGCAGATTTCGGTGCATAGTGCATCCATATGATATCTACGGATGCCTAACCTACAACTGAATGTTTGAATTAGAGTATAACTTGATTTTCCATAGGTTATCAATCTATGGAAATCAATTATACATGTAAAATATAACTCATTCGTAGGTTGCAAATCTACAGCTAGTCATATTTTACTCCCCTTATGTTTTGCATTGTGGCATCTGCTGATGTTTACAATGCATTGTAGCTTCTGCTCATGCTAAGTTTTGCATTATGACTTCTAGTGATGTTCAACAAGCCACGATTGAAACTTATTCTATTGTATGGTTCTAATCAACTGGTAGTACCATTTATATTATCTTTCTATATGTGTCTTTTATTTCTGCAAAACATATGTGTGGAAAGTGATAGTACACTATGTCATTGCTTCTTCCTAAATTATTAAGAATTATTAAAATGTGATCAAGTTTCTTGATATGTGAGTAGGTTCGTCTTGAGTGGAAACTACACTAAGCGCATGCCAAACATAATACAAAGTGACTGTTTATGGGAGACTTCATTTTGAGGAACTAACAAGTAAGTCTTATTCTGATGTGACCAAATCACTCATCTAAGCACACTAACTTTATAATGTCTATCTTTGCAAATCATATTCTCTCTGTTTTGTGTAAACAAAGACCTGAGTGTAGAAAAGATCATGATCCACATCAACCCTCTGTTTGTGTAAATAAAGACCTGGGTTAATGGTACCTTTGTTTTACGGAAGTAAAGACCTGGTAACTTGTTGATGATCATATCTAAGCTCTCAAAAGAATCCTCTATGATCAATTGTATATTAAGTTTAGAGCTTCTATATCATTGCACTAATGAGATGTCAAATGCATCTCATGATAGAACTTATAACTTAAAGTACATAGTTTCTAAGTGTGAAAAAGTGATGATTTGACTCACAAAGGGAGGACAAACTCTAAGTGAATTGAATGTGAAGCCCATAACAGTTACCTCTTATAAACATGAAAACATGATAAATAGCATTCCTAGATGACACTATACTCTTGTATGGATTTAAGTGGACAAACATACTTGCAATCAGAACTAAAATGAATTGTCAATTTATTAAACAAATCAATCAGAAAGATGCTCAGTGTTATAGTATGATCCCATTCTAAGTGTATATATGCTTGTACATAGCACTCATTCCAATTTTATGTATTTTAAATTGATTTCTTTTATGTTTGGCATGTTTTTCAGACATGTGTGTTTCATAATATTCTTCTTATAAATTTATGATAAATGCTTTTGTTCATCATTGATAAAAAATTTGGGGGAGTAAAATCATGAAAATAATTAACAACAGAATTATCTAATGAATTGTCAATATAAAGGAGTTGGAACCTGAGCACTAACTTGGTTTTTGGATACATGAAGCCTTTTAAAATTTTATTCTAAGCTTCGGAAGATGATTCAAACGTTTCTTCTATAGGTATATGTAAATCTTCCAAAGGATATTTTTTTATTTTTTATTATTATAATTATAAGTATATACAAGGACATACACGTGCTTCTCTTGTTTATAATGATTAATCTAAGTTAATCATACCTAGAGACTCAATTAGAAAATTAAACCTAACTTAATCAAAGTCTTTAGTGAATAAATCAGCAAGCTGATTTGTTCTATCCACTTTGACTAACTTCATCAAACCTTTTTCTAAGTAACCTCTCAAAAATGGTATCTTATTTCAATATGTTTTGGTTTGCTGTGTTGCACTGGATTAGCAGTAATAAACATAGTAGCTAAGTTGTCGATGTAAATTGCAGTATGAAGGAAGTTGTAACCATAATCAAGTAATTAGTTTTGCAATCAAAGCACTTGAGAGCAACCAGCTAAACCAGCTATGTACTCAGCCTCAACTGTGGATATAAATACATTTGTTTGCTTCTTGCACTGCCATGATGTCACACCCCCGCTAAGAGCAAAAACACGGGGGTGTAACGAGACGGGATCGTCATAACACATGGTAAATGATAGAGATGCAATATATAAAATGATAACAAGTGTGTCATGACGACACCCGCCAACAAGGGACTTGTGTCGTGTTTAGTCAGTGTCCACGACTGTTGGATTCTTTATGCCCAAGACACATAGAACATTGATGTGGTTAGTACGTTATGATCCAAGTCGGGTCATACCTGACAGGATCAGTGATCACAAGTTTGATGTATCAGAATATAAAGCAGCGGAATACAAACACGAATTAGACAAATTGTAGCAAGCAATCGATACTTGTAAGCGTTAAAATTGCATACGGTTATAGGGAGAGAATATGAATTTCTGATTTCTAGGAATGTTTATAGATGTAGAATATTTCTAATCGAATCAATCAATCATTCCATTCAATTGCTCATATCGCTCAATGATTACAATAGGTTGTCACTCCTTATATAGAGTGCAACAGTCACTGCTGTTATCACGGAAAGTGACAACTGGCAGATCCAATACAGAAATAACTAAATCTTAACAAACTACTGAAATGTTCACAACTACTGAGAACATATCAGCAAGTTAAGTACAAAATAAAACTACTGAAACTACAACGACTGAAGAACAAGCTCTTCAGTCGTTTTACAAAACTACTGAAACAAAGAAAATAAAACTACTGATATCACAACTACTGAAGAAGTACTCTTCAGCAGTTGTGACAAACTACTGAGGCTTCAGTACTTGATCTTCAGACTTTGACCTTCAGGTGTTTCATCAGCTGATGACTTCAGTAGTTATCATCAGCTGATGTCTTCAGTCTTTGTCTTCAGACTTTGTACATCAGTCGTTGATCTTCAGCACTTGTGAACTCTTCAGCTGTTGTTCTTCAGTACTTTGGTCTTTCAGCTTCAGCACTTGTGTTCTTCAGCTGTTGTACTTCAGCACTTTGGTTCTTCAGCTGTTAAGGTCTTCAGCACTTGATCTTCAGCTGTTGAAGTCTTCAGCACTTGTCAAACTACTGATGAGGCTTTCAGCAGTTGTTGTGATACCGTGTGGGACTTAGAGATTTTCTGATCTTGGCTCATTGGTTCTTTTGGTCCAACAAACTCCCCCTGAACCAATGCAGCCAAAACCTCTAACTTATTTATACTCCCACTTATTGATGGCCAAAATGTTGGTCTTTTTCCTTCTTGATCAGTAGAGAAGATGACCCATGTATGCTCCGCCTGGGAAGAACCTCAAATATTTGTTTGGCAGAGTATGAATGGGAACTCTGTTTTGGGGAACGGGACACAGAGTTGTTATCCCATTCATGAGATTCACTTCCCCATAATGAGTCTGTACGACTCTCTTGTGTAGGCCTCAAGGAAGGTGATTTGTTCCTCCATGGTTAGCTCTTCAGCACCTCCTTCAAACAATGATTCCGGCCCATAATACTCAGACAGGTATTTGGCCTGTTTCCCATTCTTCAGCTCCACAGTTGTTATTATTCTGTAAGCAAACTCATCCGGGTGATTACCCTCTAGGAACAACTGGAGCTCATTTTTCCTGACTTCCTCAAGCCTCTTGTAAACTAACCCCTTTTTCACTATTTTGTTTTCCAACATCTTCTGAGGGGTTAGATTAGCTTTGTAGGCTTCTTGAAGTCTTCTAGGATTTCCCAGGGTGAAACTACAAAGACCAGAGAGATCACTTCATCTACGATCTTTTTCACCTGGCCAATGTATCTCCGAGGTATATTGTTCTTATGAATTCTTTGAGAGACCCTGGGATCAGGCCAAATCCTCACTCTTTCCTTTTGATATTGAAAGGTATGCCTGAGAGTGTAAAGTCTGAGGGCTTGCTCCTTCATATTGATGATGGAAGATGTGGCTGCATAAGCTTTGTTAACTCTCTTCAGCAATTCCTCATCATGTTGTTTATGAAGCTCTTCTTCTTCTAGCTTCACTTTAACCATTTGTCTCTGGACTTCAGGAGTAATTGCTGAGGAGTGACTTGTGGCCTTAGGCAACTGAATCACAGCTGAGAGCGGCAGCCTGTCTTCTTCATCTTCGTCATCGTCTTCTAGCCTCAATATCCTTCTCTTCTTCTTCAAGGGTATATCATCGGCTATGGGTTTTGAGGGTAAGGGAGTTGGTTTGGTGGGTTGTGTTTTGGGTGGTTTTGGTGTGGGAATGTTGACAGGCTGTTCTAGCATCCTTGAGGTGAGTGTGGCTTTTGAGTGCTTGGCTAGCTCAGTCCTGCTCCCAGCACCCGCTTCATTCAAGCTTCAATGACAAGCCCCTTAGTATATACTTCAGATGAACAGATCTTGGTGGTGATTGCCAAGATACTGTCCCTGGACCAAGCTTTGATTTCAATCATTGATCTTCCAAGATATTTTGCAATAAATCTTATCATGATTTCAAGCCTTTCTCTTTCTAACACTTCATAACTTGCCCATCTGTTCTGGATTTCTTCAATCTCTAGTCGTCGAATCTCAGAGTCAAGTTTATTGGTGTCATGGCCTTGCCTAAACAGCTGATCAATGATGTTGTCCATTGATCTACTGTGTTCGGCATCAGCCTCTTTTATCAGTAGCTCCAAGGCTTTATCTTCAGCAATGTGCTCATCAGCACCTTTCTTTCGCTTGTAGGTGAGCATTGGTTGCTGTTCTTTCTCCTCCTTCTTGTCCTCGGATCTTTTCCTCTTCTTTTCTTTCACTGCAGTACTCTCCCCCTTTTTGGTTGCATTGGAGGAAGGGGTTGGTACCGCAGAAAGAGTCTTGTGGACAGCAGCATCAACCAGGGGTTGTAATGTTGAGGAAAGCCTCTCATCAAGGGCTTTGAGCACTATATCAGTGATTATGGGGGTGATGAGAGGGAGGGAATTTTGGAGGATAGCACCTATTTGCTCAGGAGGGTGCTGTTCCTGAGAAGTAGGGCCTGAAGCAGAGGCGGGTGGTTGATTTTGGGGTGGCTCTGTGTTTGGGAAACCTTCAAGGGAAGGTGCCATCTGTGGGTGTATAGGGTGGCAGATGGACTTGCATCCTGAGACATCTTGGCCAGCAGCTCTTTGAGTCTGCTAACCTCATCCTCTAGAATGGTATTTTGAGCAACTACATCATAGAAGAAGCTCAGGTCATCATCAGTTGATACTGAATCACCTGACCTCCTGCTTAGAGCAGGATTTACATGCACTGGGTGTAGACCAGTTGGTGCATGTGCCCCTTGTGCTTGGTACTGGGGACTTCCAGCCTCAGGACAATGTCCATCATCAGCTGTTGCCTCTAGGGAGGTCTTAGCAATGTTACCAGCCTCACTCTGGTCATGTGCTGAGTCAGAGGAGGTGGCAGCCTCACTAGATATTCTAAGCTCCTTGTCTACACAGGAGATAGAATTGGGAAACCCCTGTGCTGTGGGTTCTCAGGTGCACTGTGTTCCTCCCCCTCAATTGTAGAGGTATTCCCAGTGGAAGTGTTTTCTGGGGAGGGGGTGAGGAGTGCAATTGAGTCAGCACTTGTGCAACTATTAAAGTTGGGCTGTGAGGGGGCGGTGTTTGGGGTAAGGGGTAAGAAGCAGTGTGCACAGGTGGTGGTGTGGTGCTCTTCAATGGCAATCTCCTCAAGTGAGGAAGATCCCAGATAAGTAGGTGCCCCTTGGGTTGCTGCAGGCTCCTGTGGAGAGGAAGCCTGAGCGGCTGGGCTGGAGGAGTCATTGTATCCACTAGGGGGTTTGGACTAGTGGATATATCCTGCGTTTGTTGTGCAGGGAGCATCCTCAGGGGACTCAATTCCCTGAGTAGCCATTTTGGGTTTCTTTTTGGTGGGTTTGGTGGGGACATTGGATTTGGAGGTGGTGGCTGTGGGTTCCAGCTGCGTGGGTTTGCGCAGCTTGGCAGCCAGTTTGAGTGTCCGGTCAGAGTTGTGCCGGGAGTATACTTCTGGCAGAACAGCCGTAGCAGGGACTCCAAGCCAACAAGTCCCTCAGCATTAAGCTGGTCTATAATAAGGCCATTATGAACCGTGGATAGAGTATCCAACGGTTGGCAGTTAGTTTTTGAGCCATATCTTTGAGCTCTGAAAATATTAATTCTGAAAAATTCAGTGGTTGTTGCTCAAGGATAGAATACAATACTACTGCTGCCATTTGGTGGACATTTGATCCCAAGACGATGTCTTAGGGGCCAAACATACATTGACCATGTGAAAGATCAGGCGCTCAGCGTCATTAAAGTGTTTCTTCATGATGGTGGTGGCACTGAGATCACCTTGATATCCATGCTGAGCAAATGATAGATCTATGGTGCCCTTCGGATATCCAGCAGGAGAGGTAGCATCACTCAGAAGAGAAGTTGACGGATTGTTGCAGGAGTAATCACTACTTCTTTGTTGTTGACGACTGACCGAGGGATCGTGTGTTGCTCTCCTCAGTTGTAACAGTAACGTTCATCCAAAATTGGTTCAAGGATTCGGCATGTAAAACGGGGTCAGAAGGAATGCCTTGTTGTATTGGGACTGAACCATAAGATCGATAGCAGCATCGAACTTAGTCCAGATCGGCGATTTTGTGAGGTAGGCAACACAGTTGTGTCGCGGTTTAATTTGCATAGACGCCAGAAGTTTTGGAGAGGAACGTTAGGTTTGAAGAAGATGAAGTATGGAGAGCTCAGGTTAAGGGTATTTATAGGGTACGGGTGAGGAACGACTGAAGGATGTGGTGTTAGTCATCAGTGTTTTAAACGACCGTTGACATGGTATTATCCTTTCAGACGTTGAAACAGCTGAAGTCGTGGTGTTAGGCATCAGTAGTTTAGAAAACTACTGAAGACCGTGGTTTTGACTTCAGATGATTGAAACAACTGAGGACATGGTGTTTGTCATCAGTAGTTATGAAACTACTGAAGACAGTGGTTTTGTCATCAGCTGTTGTAAACAACTGAAGACTTGGTATTAGTCATCAGTAGTTATAAAAAACTACTGAAGACGTGGTTTTGCTTCAGTTGTTTAAAATGAAACAGCTGTTGTACAAACGACTGAAGAGAAAGTTCTCTTCAGCTGTTTTCGTCAATTCTTAGCTTTTCAGCTGTTTCAAACTGTCCTCAACACATTCATCAGTCTTTATGGCTGATTTCAGTTGTTTCATAGGACATCAGTACTTATCTGTTTTTACTGATTGCAGTAGTTATGACTGCATCAGTAGTTGTAACTACGTCAGTAGTTTAAAGCAGATGAAGTACTTCAGTACTTGTGAGACATTTAGCCTTCAGTAGTTATAAAAAACTACTGAGGTTAAAAGAGCTCATCAGTACTTATATGTGACAGGCTACATGATCATCAGTATGAATTACTGAGATCATCAGTAGTTGTCACTATTCTAGCTGCAGCATACCAAGCCTTAACACCAGGTTTTGGAAAGTTGAACTATCCAAAGGCTTAGTAAAAATGTCTGCAAGCTCATCAGCACTAGGCACAAACTTAGGATCAATCAGACCTTTTTCAAAACAATCCCTTATAAAATGATGTCTGATCTCTATATGTTTGGTCCTAGAGTGCTGGACTGGATTTTTGACAATGCAAAGAGCTGAAGCACTATCCATTAACAATGGAGTCTTAGTCTCTGTAATGCCATAATCCAAAAGTTGGTTTTGAAGCCAGAGTACCTGAGATGTACAGCTTGCAGCAGCAATGTACTCTGCTTCCGCAGTGGATGTAGCAACTGAGGTCTGTTTCTTGCTCTGCCAAGAAATCAAGCAGTTGCCTAGGAATTGACATCCACCAGAAGTTGATTTCCTGGTCAACTTACACCCTGCATAGTCACTGTCAGAAAAAGCAACTAATTTACCAGAATGTCTGGTAGAATACCATAAACCTAGAGATGGAGTGCCTTGCAGATATCTAAAGATCCTCTTGACTGCAATCAGATGAGACTCTTTAGGTGCAGCCTGAAATCTAGCACAAACACATGTAGCAAACATAATATCTGGTCTAGAAGCTGTTAAATACATCAAGGACCCAATCATACATCTGTAAAGTGTTTCATCAACCACTTTACCTTTCTGATCTATCCATGTGTGTGGTGCTGCTCATGGGAGTAGAACAGGGCTTACAGTTTTGTAAATCAAACTTTTGCAAAAGATCTTTTGTATATTTGGATTGATGAATAAAAATTCCATCAGCCTTTTGTTTGATTTGCAACCCCAGAAAGAACTGTAATTCTCCCATGGCACTCATTTCAAACTTCTGTTGCATCAACTTTGTAAAGGCATCACACAACTTTGGATCAGAGGATGCAAAAATGATATCATCTACATAAATTTGAACAAGTAGATTATGCTGCCCAGCTTTCTTAATAAATAAAGTCTTGTCTATGGAGCCTCTAGTGAAATTGTTTTCCAGAAGAAAGTTTGATAATGTCTCATACCAGGCTCTGGGAGCTTGTTTTAACCCATAAAGAGCTTTATCAAGCTTATACACCCAATTAGGATGTTTATTGTCCTCAAAGCCTGGAGGTTGACATACATAAACCTCTTCTTTAACTTTTCCATACAAAAATGCACTTTTGACATCCATTTGAAAGACTTTAAGTTTTTGATAAGCAGCATAAGCTAAAAACAATCGAATTGCTTCCAGTCTGGCTACAGGGGCAAAGGTTTCATCATAATCAATACCTTCTTCTTGTGCAAACCCTGAACAACCAGTCTGGCCTTGTTCTTAACAATAAGCCCATTTTCATCAGTTTTGTTCCTAAACACCCATTTAGTGCCTATTGCACACTTACCTGGAGGTAGAGGAACCAGTTCCCACACTTGCTGTTTCTTGAACTGAAGAAGCTCAAGCTGCATGGCATCAACCCATCCATTGTCCTTTAAAGCAATGTGATAATTCTTTGGCTCTTGCTGACTGATGAAGAGAGCATAGAAGCAGAAATTTGACAATTGACTTCTTGTTGATACTCCAGCAGTGATATCACCAATGATTTGAGACACATGGGGTGATTCTTCAGATCTTGATACACAATGAGATCTGTGCAAGTGTTTGTAGCCGGTTCAGCAGCAACAGATGGTGATGGTGAATCATTTCCTTGAAACCAATCAGTGGATGGTAATTCAAAGGAAGTTGAATTCGAAGAAATCTCATCAGCATTTGTTGTGGATGGTGCTACTGGCCTACAGGAACATCAGGTCTAGTTGATCAGGCAGCTGATCACTAAACCTGAAGAGGTGAGTACTGCAATCATCATCATCATCAGCAGTACCACCAGGTGGTGAACTGTTGACAGGAGCAACAGCAGGAGTTTGATAAGGAACATATTGCAGTATGTCCAGATCAAATAACTCCACAGGACTTTGTGGAATCTTGTCCTTTGGAGATTCATTAAACTTAACATGTAGAGTTTCTTCAACCATCTTTGTTCTGCAGTTGAAGACTCTGTATGCCTTGCAAGTAGATGAATAACCAACAAAGTATCCTGCATCCACCTTAGGATCAAATTTGTGGAGTTGATCCTTTGTGTTGAGAATAAAACAGGGACACCCAAATGCTTTGAAAAATGAAATCAGTGGAGCCAAATGATGGAGAACTTCATATGGAGTCTTCATCAACCTCTGATTTACTAAAACTCTATTTTGCACATAACAAGCTGTGTTGACAGCTTCGGCCCAAAAGGTCAATGGCAAACCTGAGTCAGCCAGCATGGACCTTGCAGCTTCAATGAGGGTCCTGTTCTTTCTCTCCACTACTCCATTTTGTTCTGGAGTCCTTGGAATGCTGAACTGCCTTTTGATTCCCTTTGAGAGATAGAAGTCATCAAGTGTATGATTTCTGAACTCAGTTCCATTATCACTCCTAATACACTTGACTGGAAGGGAATACTGCTTCTCAATGTACAGCACAAAGTGGATAATCTTCTGAGCAGCCTCATCCTTTGAATGTAGAAAGAAAGTCCATACAAATCTGGAGTAATCATCCACAATTACCAGACAGTATTTCTTCTTTGCCATGCTCATTACTCTCACAGGACCAAATAGATCCATATGCAGTAATTGCAAGCAGGCAGTGGACTTGGACACTTCAATAGGAGGAAATGAGACCTTGTGCTGTTTTCCTTTTAAACAAGCAGTGCAAGTTTCATCACAGTGGAACTCCTTTATTGGTAAGCCTCTGACTAAACTATTGTGGCTAAGCTGATTCATGTTTTTGAGATTAACATGACCAAGCCTCCTGTGCCACAGTTTAGATTCTTGAGAAGAGGCTTTGGAAAATAGGCAAGGATTGCCTTTGAGATCTATCTTCTTAGAGAGATCTAAGGCATACACTCTTCCTGTCCTGTTGGCTTTCAGGAGAGTGTGATCATCCAACACCTTGTCAATCAAGTGCAAAACTTTGGATGACAGAATCCTACAGTTTTGACTTGTGAAAAGGGCAACATGGCCTTTATCACACATTTGACTGACACTCAAGAGGTTGTACTTGAGATTTTCCACATGATTAACATCATCAAATTTGATTTCTCCATTGGAGACAAAGCCCTTACCGATGATGTAACCCCTAGCATCATTGCCAAAAGAGACAAATCCCTTCTTTCCTTGAGAGTAGTCATGAAGAAGAGAGATGTTCCCAGTCATGTGCATAGATCCCCCACTGTCTACATACCAGATGCTACTTTGGCATGTTGAAGAACCCTGCAATAATAAACAATCAGTTAGTTTTAGAGACCCAAACCTTTTTGGTTTTGGGCCTGGTCTCATCAATAGATGGTAAACTAGCATGTTTATTTGTAACAACAGCCTGAGAAGAAGAAGATGGTGCAGAAGAGGAGTCCTTTGGCTTAGACCTCCTTTTCTGTGGTTTCAACATAGGAGAATCTAGTTGGTTAACTCTACCCAACAGATGTTGTACCATCATCACCAGCTGTGTCTGATTTTGTGATAAAGCTTTCAGCTCATCAGACACATTGCTAGTGGAGTTAGATAAGGTCCTATGTTGCACCTTCTTCTTTTGAGCACCCTCAGCTGTCACCTGTTTAACTCCTTCCTTTTTGATTGCTTTAAGGACTTAAGGGTTACAGGATTTGATGTTGCTGATACAAATGTGGTCTCAAACTCAGTTTTCATTTTTACCATTTTCTCATTAATTTCCTTTTTGTTTGAGTTTGGAACCTCTTTTGTACCAACAATCATCTGTAAGATGATTGAACAAACCACATACTTCACATGGTTCTTCTTCATCTTAGGTTGATCATCAACTAAAGATGGTGAAGCAACAGAAGACTTGTTCTTCAATGCTTTGGAAGCATTGGTTGCTTTCTTGACAGCCTCTTTAGTAGTCTTCAAACTCTTTCTACTGCCAGTTTTCTTCTCTTCAGTACTGACAGCAGTTGAAGTTTGAACTTCAGGTGTTAAATCCTGCTCTCCAGTCCTTTCAGGACCTTCAGGATTACTCCTGAGTTGATCAACTTATTGATCATGTGAATGTCAGCATTTGGACCATCAACATCAGCTGATAGGTTCAAGAGGACTTGATGCTGACTGCTACTTCTGATTGTGCTGTATCAGAAGGTAGATCACATGATTGATGGATTGGTTATCACTCTCACCATCAGATTCTACCTCTGCTCTTGGGGTAAAATCTGTAGGTGGAGCAGTGTGATTGTAACCAATTCCAAACTTCACATTTGAAGCAGATTGCTTACTAAGAAGCATTTCAAAACCTTTGCATGATTGTACCCATCTATCACACTCGACCTGGGTAACTGCAAGGGTTTCTTTGAGATCTTTGTACTTCTCTAGAAGTACATCTTCTCTAGCCTTATCATCAATTATTTTGCAATTCAGTTTATAAACCTCATCATTTTTATCTTTGAGCACAAACTCAAACTCAGCTTTGTTTTTGGAAATTATTTGTTCTAGCTCAATGTTCTTATTAATTAAAGCTACATTTGCTTCTCTAATGGAAGCAAATGCTGCTATGCATTGTTCAGAACATAATTTGGCTTTTGCCTCAGAGGATTGTGATACCTGAGGTGTAGAGGCATTGGAAGATGAAGTATCAGCAGACTCCAAAGCCATAAGAGCTAGATTCCCAAAGGGACTGTCACCACCATGTTGACCAGCACCTGAGAACAGTTGATCATGACCAGACAAGTCATCTGGTAAACTGCCAGTCAACAACTCCTGGGGTGAAGAAGCTGTGTTGTTGAGATGAAGGTTGTTGATGAGATAGGGAAGGCTGAGGTTCTGGTAATGCATGAGGTTGTGGTGTCATAGGAACTTGAACTTGATTTGACTGTGGCATGTAATAACAGGGTACTGATATGGCATTTGACCCTGAGGAACAAAATATGCCGGAGATTGTTGTTGAGGATGATGACTAGATGTGACAGGATGTTGCCCTCTGTGTTGTTGACTATTGCCAGGAAAAGTCACAAAGGGTGCAGTAGAGTTAGATCCAGTTGATCTACACTCTCTTGCAAAGTGTCCAAGCCGTTGGCATTTGTGACACCTCAACTTGCTCTTGTCAAAACCAACTTTGGTTTTGCCAGAGAGTCCTGGGAATTTTCTTCCAGTTCTTTTGTAGAACTTCTGAGATCTGATATTTATCAAGGCCATTTGGCTCAAAATATCCATCTCTTCTAAGTCATCATCAGCAATCCCCTTGAGATCATCCATAATGAAACATAAATTGTCATTATTACATCCAGTAAACTGACCATCAACACTTACAAATGCAGAATTAGAAGTGCTCGAAGAGAAATTAATATGCTCATCATACTGGCATTCAGATGAAGCATATTCTGACTCATGACCCACCAAGGCAGTGTTGCCTTGTATAAAGTCTTCAGTGAGCTTTCCAGATGAAGACAGCTTTCTCTTCTGTTCTATCTCTCTCTCAAAAGTGAGCAATTTCCCATGGAGTTGGGTGAGAGATAGTTTGTCCAAACTTGCACTGGAGCGTAGGACAATAGTATATGTGTCCCATCTCTCAGGCAGTGATCTGAGAAATCTGTTATTCATCTGAATATTGGTGTATTCAAGTTTGACCATTTTTAGTTCAGAGATCAAACAAGAAAACCGCTCATATTGTTGAGTCAGTGTCTCACCCTTTCTATGAGAGAATGTCTCATATTGTTGGGCAAGAATTTCTCTATTATTTGCCAAGACCTCATCTGTTCCTCCAAATTGTTCTTTCAAAGCAATCCAGAGGTCATGGGCAGTTTCATGATGCATTAGCCCAGAATAGATTTCATTGGGCAAAGCCATGGCCAGAATTCCATGGGCTTTTGCATCAATCTCAAGCAACTTTTTATCCTCATCTGAGTATTGCTCCCTCCTCTTCGGAACCATTTGATTGGTTTCCGGGTTATTCACCATAGGCTTGTGTGGACCATGTACCACTGATGTCCAACACCCTGCGCTGTTAACAGACAGGTGATGGAGCATACGTCTTTGCCATATGTTATACTCATTCCTAACCAGCATAGGAGGCTTGGTTGAGGAACCAGTATTGTGAGGATCATTGGAGGGAGTGGTCATTTTCAGTTCAAAAACAGTTTAGTTCAAGTTTTAAAAAGTTTTAGACAAACCACAACAAACTCAATGAGAACCAAGAATAAGATCTCAGGATGAATGAGCAGAAATACAGAAAATTCAATCTCTATAACCGTTTCTTGCAAAAACAAAAGCTAATTCAATCAAACTTGGATCTTGAATAGCAGTTTCAATGATCAATTATTAGATCGATCAATGATTAACCTGCTCTGATACCATTTGACAGGATCAGTGATCACAAGTTTGATGTATCAGAATATAAAGCAGCGGAATACAAACACGAATTAGACAAATTGTAGCAAGCAATCGATACTTGTAAGCGTTAAGATCGCATACGGTTATAGGGAGAGAATATGAATTCTGATTTCTAGGAATGTTTATAGATGTAGAATATTTCTAATCGAATCAATCAATCATTCCATTCAATGCTCATTCGCTCAATGATTACAATAGGTTGTCACTCCTTATATAGAGTGCAACAGTCACTGCTGTTATCACGGAAAGTGACAACTGGCAGATCCAATACAGAAATAACTAATTCTTAACAAACTACTGAAATGTTCACAACTACTGAGAACATATCAGCAAGTTAAGTACAAAATATAAAACTACTGAAACTACAACGACTGAAGAACAAGCTCTTCAGTCGTTTTACAAAACTACTGAAACAAGAAAATAAAACTACTGATATCACAACTACTGAAGAAGTACTCTTCAGCAGTTGTGACAAACTACTGAGGCTTCAGTACTTGATCTTCAGACTTTGACCTTCAGGTTTCATCAGCTGATGACTTCAGTAGATATCATCAGCTGATGTCTTCAGTCTTTGTCTTCAGACTTTGTACATCAGTTGTTGATCTTCAGCACTTGTGAACTCTTCAGCTGTTGTACTTCAGTACTTTGGTCTTTCAGCTTCAGCACTTGTGTTCTTCAGCTGTTGTACTTCAGCACTTTGGTTCTTCAGCTGTTAAGGTCTTCAGCACTTGATCTTCAGCTGTTGAAGTCTTCAGCACTTGTCAAACTACTGATGAGGCTTTCAGCAGTTGTTGTGATACCGTGTGGGACTTAGAGTTTTCTGATCTTGGCTCATTGGTTCTTTTGGTCCAACAATACCCAATAACAATCTAGCAAAACACCAAATAATTATTAATTGATGATATGATCATGCAATTAAATAAATACAACACTTAGAAAATGGACTTTTCTAAATAAGTTGCATATGAGATTGAACACTTATATGGATATTTGTTTATGGGGATATATTTGTAATTTGTTTAATTAGTTAAATAACATCAAATAATGAAAGGGGTACATTATATAATTAAAAAGGTTATTGTGTGCATATATCTTATTAATCTTAGTTGAACAAAAGATTAATATATAAGGACCCTTTTAGAACAAAAAGAAAAAGAAAAAACAACCTAAAAGGGGTTCGGCCGCCCTTGTGGGCAGCCTCTCCATTGGGTGCTCTTTGTTAAGGTTCTTAGGCAAAACACACACACACTTCATGCTTCTTCTCAACACATATGCAAGAACCAAAAGGAAGGAAGAGGTTCTCCAATCTTGATGTGGATCCGGTTGAAAAGGGTCTCCACACCTTAGGAGCTCGCTGAAAAGTGTTTTCAGCAGCCTCCTTTTGGACGTTTTGGTGCTTCAATTCAGCAGCCCCTTTTGGACGTTTTGGTGCTTCAAATCTAGCAACCATGATGTTTGCTTAGAGGCTTGTGGGTATGAACACTTGAGGACTTCTACCCTTGAAGTCTTGGCCTTTCTTTTGACTCTTTTCTGACTTCTTATGGTCGATTATCACAGCATCCAGAAAGGTTTTGTTATGGTATGATTATGTCTTGATTTGGGTGTTCTTGCTTGTTTTGTATGCTAGTTCTTCACAATAAAGATCCTTTCGTTTATGGGTTTGTGATTTCACATGATAATAGTAATTTTCAGAAAGTATAACATGTTAAAGTTGTATATTCCGTTGCGTTTCATATGTTTAAATGGTTAAAAGAGTTGTAAATAGTCATACAAACCCCAACACACGACAACATAGCCAAGCATAAGCAACCAAAATGATCACAGAAATACGAATATTAACATTGTAATGTATTTTTCCATAACCCGAACAAGTAACAAAAGAGTATTGTTGTTTAAAACAGACTACAACAAATGCTATCAAAATGACAAGTTTAGCCACAAAATGCATCTAGGGGTCCACTAAGGCAGCACACCTAGATCTTTAGTTAGCATGTTTACCTGAAAAGATATGCTCAAAATGATCAACAAAATTGTTGGTGAGCTTGCAGGTTAAAAGTAATTAAGTAATTGATGTTGTATAAAGTTGTTGTAGAATACCATGCATACAGTTATGAGTAAGCAAAATCACATGATAAGAGCTTTACAACCAAACCTAACGACGTACACAAAGAATCTTTTCGGATATATTCACCCAAAGCCCGTTCCTGGCATCTGTTGGTACTAACTAGTATACCAACATGAGGGTGGGGGTGTCAACCCAAGTAGTACTACCAATACCTATCCATCGGTTCCCACACAGGAATTAAATGGTTGTAAGAAAGAACCACAAAGCAGACTCAAGCATGTATCAGATAAGTACTCACAAAGCAGTAGCACGTTGATTTCAAGTCTATAAATTGTAGGTAAGTTGTACAGCATGAAAACGGGTGAGCATACTTTTCCCCTATGTTTGTAATGTTTGTAAAGTAGTATAAGCATAAAAAGGGGCAATGAAACTCACTTGTTAAGCGGTAAGTATGAATAATCAAAGTTCCTAACGGTGGTATGCAATGAATAGTCAAACACCTATTCACAGTTATTGTTTAGTATTAATGACGTGTATAAAGCATATAGTAATGTTTGGTCGGTTCGGTGGTGGGTAGCACACACACAAGCGGACACACGTATCCGATCTTATGTAGATCCATGTACTAAGAGTAGTCATCATTGCTAATGACATCTGTATAAAGATCCCATTGTTATAAAAGATAGTACTTGTTAAATATTTGTAGTCCCGAATGGGTTGTTGATAATTGTAAAATGTTAGGTGGTTTAAATTGAAATAGTATGTGCATGTTGATAGCGTTAACTTTAATCTTTGTGGTCAAGCAATGACACTTTTACTGATGTTACCTTATCATCATCAGACGTACAAGAAGGAAATTCACACACAAACATCATTAGTCACACAACAGGACCAGACGCTCGCCTCAACACTCCATTCGTACGAATCAACCTTCAATCGTAGAAATCAGCTTCATTGGCACGATTGAACCTTTATTCGTATCACTGGCATTCAGTCATACCACACAACACCCAATCGCACGACTTAACCTCCATACGCACGAATCAACCTTAATTCTTACGAATCAGCTTCATTCGTACGACTGAAACTTCATTCGTACCATTGGCTTTTAGTCGTGCGATACACGCACAGTCACATACATTCCTTCATCCGCATTGACTCAATCGCATACACATTCATCCGTATTCGCTCAATCGCACACACATTCATTCGCATTGACTCAGTCGCACACACAATGATCCACATTGACTCAATCGCACACACATTAATTCGATCGCACAACTCAGTCGCATGACATCCCTAGTCGCATGATTTAGTCGAGCGAATGACACAGTCGCATGACTCAGTCGCACGACTCACCTAGTCGCACAGCTCAATCGCATGACAGACCCAGTCGCCTGAACTGCAGGTTTGTAACTGCTAAAGTGCAGAGCAGCCTTTGGCTGCCCCAAGCACAGGTTTTACATCACAAGGACTTCTAGAATCACCCAACAAACACACACAAACAAGACACATGCAGAAAGTCATCACACACACCCACACAACCTCTTGTGTTCGAGTTGAACCAAACACCCGAAACCCTATAAATGGACAGCAGTAAAACGAGCAAGAAATGGACAACCAAGGTCGTCTACCTGCAAGGATTGAGTAGACTAGGTTGTAGACGAAGCCTAGACGAAGAAAACGAGGCCAAATGGAGTGATTTGGTGCAAAAGTGGAGAAGATAGGTGGAGAAGAAGAAAGTGAAGAAGAAGTGAAGAAGATGGAGAAAAATGGTTGGGAATGGGGTTTTTATACCCATCCTAGGTTTGCAAAATGACCATTTTTGTCCCTGCACTTAGCCCCCGAGCTCCCAAAGTTTTTTTCGGTTGAAAATGACTTTAAGCGTGTTTGTTATATTAATGTTAAAAGCGTGTTTTATGGTAATTGATAGCTTAAAATGGTTCTATATATGACAATGGTTGTAATTAAAAATGATATATTTGGTGATAATGGTGATGAAGTTTTTAATGGTTTAGGCTTAGCACACGTTCACGGAGGAAGTACAGGCACAAGGGTAATAAAGCAAACATGATTTCTTAAAACAGGAGTGCATGAAGAAGAGGAAGAATAATTAAAATAATTAAAATAATTCTATGGTTAATTATGTTGTTCGACGGACCTTATGGTGACGGATGTCACAGTATCCCCCAGTTGAGAGAATTTCGTCCTGAAATTCAGCTGGAGTTAGGTCCAAGAGTGTCATCAACGAATAGGTTTGGATATTTAAGTTTCATCTAATCTTCCCGTTCCCATGTAAACTCTGGCCCTCACTTTGAATTCCACCTCACGCGAACAATTGGTATTCTACTGTGCTTCAATTGTTTGACCTATCGATCCATGATCTCAATGGGTTCCTCAATAAAATGAAGCTTTTCGTCGATTTTGATATCCTCAATTGGTACGTGAAGTGACTCATCAGCCAAACACTTCTTGAGGTTCGACACATGGAAAGTATCATGCACACCACTGAGTTCTTGTTGTAACCTTAATCGGTAAGCCACTGGCCTGATTCGTTCTGTAATCTCAAATGATCCTACATATCTTGGGGCTAAGTTCCCTTCTTTCCAAACCGAACAACTCCTTCCAAGGAGAGACTTTGAGTAATACTTGATCCCCGACGTTGAATTCTAGAGGCTTCCGACGGTTGTCGGCATAGCTCTTTTGGCGGTCTCTAGCGGCTTTCAGTCTATCTTTGATTTGGAAGATCTTGTCGGTTGTTTCTTGGATGATCTCTGGGCCTGTCAACTGACTTTTACCAATCTCAACCCAACAAACGGGTGATCTAGACTTCCTTCCGTATAATGCTTCGAACGGAGCACACCCAATGCTGGTATGGTAGCTGTTATTGTAAGAGAAATCAATCAATGGTAAATGAGTGTCCCAACTACCACCAAAGTCGATTACACACGCTCTCAGCATGTCTTCTAGCATTTGTAAGGTTTGTTCAGTTTGGCCATCTGTCTGAGAATGATAGGCGGTACTCATGTCTAATCGAGTGCCCATCGCTTTTTGTAGTGTCTGCCAAAATCGTGAAGTGAATCGGCCGTCACAGTCGGATATGATTGACACTGGCACTCCGTGTCTTGTCACGACCACTTTTATGTACAATCTCGCCATCTTGTCCATTTTGTAGTCTTCTCGGGTTGGCAAGAAATGTGCTGATTTCGTCATTCGATCCACTACGACCCATATCGAGTCGTGCCCGTTGCTCGCTCGAGGGAGTTTGGTAATGAAATCCATGGCTGTGTTCTCCTATTTCCACTCGGGAATCTCAGGCTGTTGTAATAGTCCTGATGGTTTCTGATGTTCAGCTTTAACTTTTGAGCATGTCAAGCATCTGCTAACGTACGTGGCAATGTCTTTCTTCATGCCTGGCCACCGATACACATCTTTGAGATCGTGGTACATCTTGTCTGCACTAGGATGAATAGAATATTGCATCTTGTGTGCTTCATCGATGACCAAAGTACGTACACCTCCCCATTTGGGTACCCATATACGGTCCACGAAGTATTGTACACCATCGTCCTTGCACATCAGTTGTTTATCCAACCCTTGGAATTCTTCTCCCGCAAGGTTTTCTTCTTTCAACGCCTCACTTTGTGCAATTTGGATATGAGCTTTCAAATTCGTTTGAATGGTCAATCCCAAAGCTCGAGCACGTAGTGGTTTCACACGTTCTTGCAGCTTAGAGCATCAGCCACCGTGTTAGCTTTCCCAGGATGATATCGGATTTCACAATCATAGTAACTAAGAAGCTCTACCCAGCGTCGCTGTCGCATATTGAGTTCCTTCTGATCTAGGATATGTTGAAGGCTTTTATGATCTGTGTAGATGATGCATTTGGTTCCATACAGGTAATCCCTCCATATTTTGAGTGCGAATACTACAACGCCCAACTCAAGATCATGAGTTGTGTAGTTCTTTTCGTGCACCTTAAGTTGTCACGAAGCGTAGGCTATCACCTTATCGTTCTGCATTACTACACATCCCAACCATTGATGCGAAGCATCACAGTATACCACAAAATCACCAGTTCTGTCTGGGGAGGGACAATATCGGTGCATTACACAGCTTATCTTTGAGCGTTTGGAACGCTTGTTCTTGTACATGTCCCCAATCAAACTTCTTGTCTTTCTGAGTCAGCAGTGTTAACGCTGCGCGATCTTTGAAAAGTTCGCGATGAAATGATGATAGTATCCGACCAATCCTAAGAATTGTTGTATCTCTGAAGGCATTTGAGGTGTATCCCATTTCTTTACCGCTTTGATTTTGCCGGGATCTACATGAATCCGGTCTTTGTTAACCACATGACCCCAAAACTTCACTTCTCGCAGCCAGAATTCACACGTCGAGAACTTGGCGAAAAGTTTCTCTCCCTTAACAGTTCCAGTATTGCCCGAAGGTGTTCTTCATTATCCTCTTTTGATCGGGAGTAGATAAGTATGTCGTCTATGAATACGATCACAAACTTATCCAAGTAAGGTTTGCACACCGATTCATCAGGTCCATAAACACAGCTGGTGCGTTAGTCAATCCGAACGGCATGACCAAGACTAATAGCCCATAACGAGTTCTAAACGCTGTCTTCGGTATGTCCTCCTCGAAAACCCTTAGTTGATGATGATCCGAAACGAAGGTCAATCTTCGAGAAATACGAAGCTCCCTGTAATTGATCAATAGGTTGTCGATCCTGGGGAGAGGATACCGATTCTTCACAGTTAACTTGTTCAACTCATGCTAGTTGATGCACATACGGAACGCCCATCCTTCTTCTTGACAAATAACACCGGTGCTCCCCAAGGCGAGTGACTCGGCCGAATAAAACCCTTCTCCAGTAGTTCTTTAACTGGCTAGATAACTCTTGCATTTCAAATGGTGCCAGCCGATACGGTGTCTTTGCTACCGGTGTAGCTCGAGGAACCAACTCAATATGAAATTCCACCTGCCGTGGTGGAGGCAAACCAGGAAAGTCATCAGGAAATACATCTGGGTAATCCCGCACTACAATGATATCTACCAATTTCTGCTCCTCTTCTTTCTTTTCCACCACATGAGCCAGAAAAGCGTAGCACTGTTTTCGTAAAATCCGGTGTGCTATCAAGCAGGAAATAAGCTTTAAGTTTCTCCCCGGTCTTCTCCTTGAATTCTAAGTACTTCTCCATCTGACATAGGGATTCGTACTACCTTGTCCCGACAGACAATCTCGGCTTCGTGTTTCGACAACCAATCCATTCGCACAATCACGTCGAAACTTCCTAACTCAAAGGGTATCAAGTCTATACAAAGTCGTGGTTCTCTAATATTATCAAGCACTTTCTAATAATCCCGTCGGCCTGAACAACCCTACCATTGGCCATTTCTAAGAGTAGCTAGTTTCTAGCCTACTAGGACTCAAATCGTGCAATTGCACAAACTCAGAAGATATAAAGCTATTGTCGGCTCCAGTGTCAAATAATACAGATGCAAAGTGATTATTGAGTAAGTGCGTACCTGTGACAACATTTGGGTCCTAACGGGCATCGTTGGGTCCAATGACAAAAGCACGTCCCCGAGCTGTATTCCCTTGGTTTGTCGGGCCTTGATTTCCAGCTATAGCCATCACCTATTGCTAGTTGTTCCCTTGTTGACCCGGTGCCCGATTTTGTTTGAGGCACATGTTCCTGTAGTGATCAGGGCTTCCACACTCGTAACAGCCCCTGGCATTCCCAGCGGGGTTAACCGCGTTGACTGTTGCGACCATATTCGGTGTTGTTCTGCAGTCTCTTGCTAAATTCCCCGGGCGTCTATAGTTCGCGCACATCCGACACGGCATAGCTGGGGGATGATGAAAGTTGCACCTATCACATTTGGGGTACGGACCCACATACTCTCGCCTATCCTGGGTCACGACCACAAAATTTCTGGCTGACTTGGCCCTTTTCTTGAATTTCCCGGCACTCGACCAGCTCGTTTCCCTAACATCTTTCCTTTTCTCTACTCCCCTGCCCAATACCCCTATTCTCACCATCTCATCAGTTAGAGCCCCAGCCTTCAGAATTGCGCTCTGGATAGTAGGAGGAGCAGCCACGGTTAACATTGCTCGGATTTGAGGCGCAATTCCCCAAATATACCTCTCTATCATTTTTGATTCCGGGGTGACCAGATGCAGAACCAACCTTGCTAGCTCGTGAAAACGATCGGTGTAAGCCGCGTGCCCAGCCCCCACCATGGCATGATTCCAGAACTCATGCTCAAGTTTTGTATCTCGTTGAGAGGACAGTACTCCTCGGTGATTAGGGCTTTGAACTCATCCCACGACATTTGCATCGCCAATTCTCTTCCTCTAGCCTGAATCTAGGTGTTCCACCAAGTTAGCGCCTTGCCTTGTAATGAGCACGTGGCATACTAGATCCTTTGACTGTCGAGGCATTCGCTGATGTCAATCACTGCCTCCATCTTTTCAAGCCATCTAGTCAAGGCTATGGCTCCACCTTTGCCATCAAACTCTCTCGGTTTACAAGCCACAATTTCCTTGTATGAACATCCTCATCTAGCATTCACAACCCTGGTCTCATTAACAAACCCAGTTTCATTACCGGCTCTACCACCATTCCCGTCTCCTGGTTGCTTTCATTCCCAGTCCGGTTCCCATTATCCTCGTTTTCATTGCCACCATCCCGTGGGGGTGGTGATTCTGAATAGCATCACTCACTTGGGCCACGATAGTCGGAATGAGTGCGACCAACTGTTGAGCAATTAAGGCTGCCATGTCAGAGTTTCCTGTTCCCTGATTGACATTGGTAGGACCATCACTTGTTCTCGATGCTCTACCTCTACCTCTGCCTCTGCCCCTCAGGGCTTCACTTCCGCCACTGTGGCTGCGGGTAACTCTTCGAGGCGGCATGTTCTAATCAAAAGAATAATAAATGCATAAGTTTTAACCATTGCAAGGCACATTATCCATGTCACATTAAGGTCTAACATTCCGGGTTAATACCATACTTATGGTTGTCACACATCGCCTACAAATCATGTAATTCTCACACCATGTATAGGTAATGTTCAAAGTATTCCATGATAATAATGGCATATCCATGCATGAAATCAAGTTTAATCTAGCGAAGGTTGCCTATTTCCTCCTCTCTCGAGGTCTCAGACATAACCTCCTCAGGGTAAATCCTAGTGTCTAAGGTCAAGCGCAATAGCATGATCTATGAAGTTCTCTTCGGGTTCAATACCCAGATTGATAAAAAAACTCGATGCGCAGAGGGAAACGGAAGATCCAGTAGAAGCATCCAATAAAAAGTGAGCACAAGGGCTCCCTCACACGGTGAAAACATCACGAAACAATAGATAAACGAACAAGTAATGAGGAACACGTATGAGATATAAAATGCACACAACCCTGGCATGCAAATCTACATGAAGGTCCTAGGTTATAGTCTAGGTCAAGTGTATTGCCTAATTCTCTATAACCAATGGCTCTGATACCAGTCTGTCACACCCCCACTAAGAGCGGAAACACGGGGGTGTAACGAGACGGGATCGTCATAACACATGGTAAATGATAGAGATGCAATATATAAAATGATAACAAGCGTGTCATGACGACACCCGACAACAAGGGCACTTGTGTCGTGTTTAGTTAGTGTCCAGGACAACATAGCCAAGCATAAGCAACCAAAATGATCACACAAATACGAATATCAATATTGTAATGTATTTTTCCCACAACCCGGGAACAAGTAACAAAAGAGTATTGTTGTTTAAAACAGACTACAACAAATGTTTTCAAAATGACAAGTTTAGCCACAAAATGCATCCTAAGGTCTCCACTAAGGCAGCACACCTAGATCTTCAGTTAGCATGATTACCAAAAAAGATATGCTCAAAATTGTTGGTGAGCTCGCAGATTTAAGAGTAATTAAGTAATTGATGATGTATAAAGTTGTTGCAGAATACCGTGCATACAATTATAAGTAAGCAAAATCACATGACAAGAGCTTTACAACCAAACCTAACGACGTACACAAAGAATCCTGTCGGAATATATTCACCTAAGGCCCATTCCTGGCATCTGTTGGTACTAACTAGTATACCAACACGAGGGTGGGGGTGTCAACCCAAGTAGTACTACCAATACCTATCCGTCAGTTCCCACCTGGAATTAAATGGTTGTAAGAAAGAACACAAAGCAGACTCAAGCATGTATCACATAAGTACTCACAAAGCAGTAGCACGTTGATTCCAAGTATGTAAATTGTATGTAAGTTGTACAACATGAAAACTGAAATGACTTGATCTGCCCAAGATGCATATTAAGTTGATGTGGCTAGTGTGATATGATCCAAGTCGGGTCATACCCAATAACAAGCTTAACAAACATCAATAAATTATGACACCAATTTAGAAAATGGGTTTTCTAAATCATCGCCTTTGTAGATGAACATCATTATATGGATAATTGTTCATATGGTACCTTTTGTTTTTCATTATTTAGTCTTACTAAATAATAACAAATAAAAGTACTAAGTTTATAAAGTTTAAAAATGTTTTAAATTTATAAACATAAGATTTAGTGTGTATTAATTGTGTTACAAAACAAAGTGTGGGATCCATTTTGAAATGGATTTTTCGGCCGCCCACATGCCTTGGGGGTCCCATCTTTGTCTTGATAACACACTAGATTAAATGGTTCAAGACACAATCCTTTATACATCTCTCCTACATGCAAAGGTCTTCAACACTCCTAAATCTCTCTCTTTCTCTCTCATGGTTTTGAAGAACAATTAGGAGCAGATTTTTCAGCTCACAAAAGAGGGTTTTGTTGCTGAAAATTTGTGTCAAGAAGCCTAGCAATCAAAGGTGTTTGTACAAGCTTGGGGTATCACCTCTTGAGGACTTCTATCTTGAAGTTTCAGCCACGATTTCATCTTCTTTCTCTTCTTGAAACTCGTCTTTGAACAGCTCCAAAGGTTGTGTTCTTTACATCCTATGTTCATTCCTTTGTATGTATTTCGTATATTGATCCATGGCTTTGGGGTTTGCTTATTAAAATGGGTTTAATATCAACATATTAACATGTTTTAAAACTATATTCCGCTGCGTTTTTCATACAAAAGAAGATAATATGAACTTTGATAAACATGTTGAATCCCAACAATGGCATCAAGAGCCACATATACGAATGCATACATGTATTTTTCTTGCTTGTTCTCGGTTTTATGGTGTTTGACACCACATACCCGTATGTTTGTGGGCTGAAATGTACCCCCCTTTTGATTTCTTAAAGATATTACTTTATGCATGTAAGGATCTTTAAAAATCTAGTCATAAGATGTTTGTTTGTATGGACTTAACCCATTTGTTCTTGTTTATGTTGGCCAAGAACATGGGTTAAAAGGGGCTGCCCCATTTCGTGACATTGGAATATTTGGATATGTTTTTGGTTATGCATAACAAAGCCTAGACCATGTGGATTGATTGATTGGTTGTCATGTTATATTCATTTGGCTATGTAATAATTCAATTTTATGTTTCAAGTCTTGTTTTGTAATTCATTTATTCATATGGTTTGTAATAAATAGATTAGAGGTTTTTTTTCTCTTTACTAGAAAAAAAATTGTATTAGGATACATATTTTGTAAGGATGCTCAAGATCAAGATTTGAAGAGAAGATGGACAAAGAGGATGCTTGAAGATGTGGTTTCAAGTGGGAGTCCTTTTGTCAACCTTGTATCATGTTCTTAACCCATTAGGACAAGACCTTTTGACACACTTGTTTTGGCTAAACAAGTGTGCTCAACTTAGTATGCTTTGTTATGCATATGTGAATGTTATGTTTATGCTTGGTTGAATGCTTATGATGTTTGTTTTTGAATATTTGGATGTGATTTACAAACCGTCTATTATAACAAGCTATAACTAGAAATTGGTTCTCAAATCAATAAGCATAAATAGAATGGTTCTTTAAAAGGAGTTAATGGTTTGCAAAATAAAATGGGTTTTTTTTAAAAGAATCAATTGAGTACCATATGGTTGAATGCATACAATCATATGGTACATAGACCTTTCTTAACAAGGATTATATATTGTAAAATCCCTTTTGAAACAAGTTAAACACCATCCTTTTATACAACACTTAGGTTATTTGCAAACTCTTAGTGGGATAAAGGTCACCTAACCACTTTGAGGGAACTTGTAACTTGAGATGAGAATACCATGTTTGTGGATAAAGGTCACCTAACCACTTATGTAGTAAACTCACACGTGTGTGTAAGTAGGACGACTTGATTTATAAAATATATTGAATGGATCACCTAAAATGTTTTATAAAAGGTGTTGATGGGATAACATGCCGTTGTAAACATAAGATGTTCATACGATCCCATATCACTAGAAGTTGCAATAGGTTGCAATTGTCATTCATGACTACCTTGTTTATTTAAATAATGGGATAAAGGTCACCTAACCAATATTTAAATATAACGTTGGATTCTAGAATTTTATTTATTAAGTCTATGAGACATAAAAGGGTGTTAATAAAATGAAATAATTTTATCACAATTACTAAAATGGATCTTTGTAAAATCTTGTAGATGGCCGACAACAACAACGCTAATAACGATGTACCAAACCAAAACAACAATCTCTTAGGGCGATCCTTCAAAGGGATCGTCTAACACCTAACAACTTCATGGATTGGTACCGCAACTTGAGAATCGTTCTCAAGCAGGAAAAACGGGCCTACATCCTTGATGATCCCATCCCCGATGAACCTAACGAAGAGGATGTGGAGGCCTATAATGATTGGGTCAAATATGTTGAAGACTCTATCCAAGTCTCTTGCTTAATGCTAGCAAGTATGACTCCTGAACTCCAAAGGAGTATGAGCTCCATGGAGCTTATGACATGATCACTCAGTTGCGGGAAACGTTCCAGCAACAAGCTAGGGTGGAGCGCTTCGAAACGGTTCGAGCGCTTCATGCATGTCGGATGGAGGAATCCCAATCAGTTTCATCTTATGTTCTTAAGATGAAAAGCCATATCGACCGCCTTCAGAGGCTTAACTGTCCTGTCTCAAAGGAGTTGGCCACGGATTTGATCCTTAACGCCTAACTAGGAAGTTTGAGGCGTTTGTCTTGAATTACAACATGAACGGATGGGACAAGAGCATAAATGAACTTCATTCAATGCTCAAAACAGCTGAGGCGGGAATGGGTAAAAGGGTTTTACCTGTTCTTAACATTAATGAAGGTGGAAAGGAGAAGGTCTCTACTCCCCCCCCCCTAAGGCAACTGTTGCCAAAGGAAAGGGACACGTTAAAGGAAAAGGGAAGATGGTTGTTAGGGCGGAACCTCCGAGGCCCAAGGAGAAGAAGCAGAAGGTTGCTGTTAACGACCCATGCTTCAAATGTGGTGAGATAGGGCATTGGATGAGAAATTGTCCAGTCTATCTCAAAGAGTTGAGAGAAAAGAGGGATGCGGGGCAAACCTCAGGTATACTTTATATGATACATGTTGAGCTGAATGTTATTTCCTCTAACACATGGGTATTAGATACCGGATGTGGAACTCACATTTGCAATTTGTTGCAGGGGTTCAAAAGAAATGAACATTATGCAAAAGGGGAAATTAGTCTCTTCATGGAAAATGGTGCAAAGGTTCACGTAGAAGCCCAAGGAGACTACATTTTGAAGCTTCCAAGTGGTTTGGAAGTTATTTTAAATAATGTATTATATGCTCCTAGTTTGACTAGGAACATAATTTCCGTTTCCCGTTTAAGACAATGTGATTATAATTTCAAGTTTGTTGACAATGATATTCATGTTTCTTTAAATCATATGTTTTATTTTAAGGCCATACCTAATAATGGTATTTATGAATTGGTTCATGAGAACACAACATATGATAGCTCAATATACCAAGCAACCACCAAAAGGCTCAAATTAGATTTGAGTGATACCTACCTTTGGCATTGTCGTCTTGGTCATATAAACAAGAAACGTATACAAACACTTCAAAAGAATGGTCTTTTAAAAACAAATGAATGTGATTCATTTGATGTATGTAATCTTGTTTACTAGGAAAAATGACTAAGGCACCCTTTAGTGGGACTAATGAAAGGGCAAAAGATTTATTAAGAATCATACATTCGGATGTATGTGGTCCCTTTAAGCCGATGACTAGGAATGGTGAAAGATACTTCATTACCTTTACTGACGATTATAGTCGCTATGGGTGTGTACTTATTAAGGCATAAAGATGAAGCTTTTGAAATGTTCAAAATTTCAAAAATGAAGTTGAAAATCAACTCAACAAGTCAATTAAAGTTCTCCGCACCGATAGAGGTGTGAATACTTAAGTGATGTTTTTCAAGATCATCTTAGGAGTTGTGGGATCATCTCACAACTCACTCCACCTGGGACACCACAACATAATGGTGTGTCTGAGAGGAGAAATCGAACCTTATTGGATATGGTTCGATCTATGATGGCTAGAAGCACATTGCCTCTATCATTTGGGGTTTCGCTTTACTCTCCGCGGCCCGTATTCTGAATATGGCCCCAACCAAAAGGTGGAAAAGACACCTTTTGAGATATGGCATGGAAGAGTTCCATCCCTATCATACTTAAGGGTCTGGGGTTGTGAGGCTTATGTTAAGACTCCCACCCCAAACAAATTGGAAGTCCGATCCACCAAGTGTATCTTTATTGGATATCCTAGAGATTCTATGGGATATTATTTCTATGATCCACTGGAACAAAAGGTGTTTGTTGCCAGAAAGGGTGAGTTCTTAGAAACAAAGTTCCTTATGGAAGGAACTAGTAGTAGAACAGTGGATCTTGAGGAGGATCAAGTAACACAGCCCGATGCACGTTTGGTTGAAACTAGCACTCAACATGAAAATGTTGAGGATGATCAAGCGTTTGATCAATACACACAAAACGTTCGCAGAAGTGGTAGAACTAGTAATCCCCTGAAAGATATGGTTTTTTCATGGATGGATGCTATGTGGTAGATTCAGATGAACCAACCACATATCATGATGCAGTGTCCAATTTGGATTGTGACAAATGGCTAGAGGCCATGAACGTTGAGATGCAATCCATGTATGACAATCAAGTTTGGGAACTTGTCGTACCACCTCTTAATTCCAAAGTAGTTGGAAGTAAGTGGGTTTTCAAGAAGAAAACCGATATGCATGGAAACTTGGATACTTACAAAGCTAGACTTGTAGCAAAGGTTTCACTCAAACTCAAGGGGTTGATTATGATGAAACATTCTCACCTGTTGCAATGCTAAAGTCTATAAGGATATTGTTTGCCATAGCTGCTCATTATGATTATGAGATTTGGCAAATGGATGTCAAAACCGCTTTCCTAAATGGATATCTTGAGGAAGATGTCTATATGGTTCAGCCTGAAGGTTTTGTCGATCCAAAATATCCTAACAAAGTATGCAAGTTAAAGAAATCAATCTATGGATTGAAACAAGCATCGAGAAGCTGGAATCACCGTTTTAATGAGGAGGTAAAGAAATTTGGCTTCATCAAAAACGCTGATGAGGCTTGCGTGTATAAGAAGGCTAGTGGGAGCGCAATAACCTTCCTAGTATTGTATGTTGATGACATACAACTATTTGGAAATGACATTCCAACCATGGAAGGTGTAAAACCTGGCTTGGAAGTTGTTTTTCCATCAAGGATCTTGGTGAAGCCGCTTATATTCTGGAATAAAGATCTATAGGGATAGATCAAGGCGACTAATTGGTTTGAATCAAAGTGCATACATTGACAAAATCTTGAAAAGGTTCAATGGAAACTCTAAGAAAGGTACTGTACCTATTCAAAGAGGGACAATATTGAGTACGACTCAATGTCCTAGCTCAAAAGAGCAAAATAGAATGAAGACGATCCCATATGCATCTGCTATAGGATCCATCATGTATGCAATGATATGCACTAGACCGGACGTGTCATGCGCTTTAAGCATGACAAGTAGATACCAACAAAATCCTGGTGATGGTCATTGGATGGCTGTCAAGAACATTCTGAAGTACCTAAGGAGGACTAAGGATATGTTTTTGATCTACGGGTCTGGTGAAGAGGAACTCGTTGTAAAAGGTTACACAGATGCGAGTTTCCAAACCGATCGAGATGATTCACGATCTCAATCGGGGTACATTTTTATTCTGAATGGTGGAGCTGTTTCTTGGAAAAGCTCAAAACAAGAAGTCGTAGCGTTGTCCACTACAGAGTCAGAATACATCGCCGCTTCAATGGCAGCACAGGAAGCTGCATGGCTGAAGAAATTCATATCCGAACTAGGGGTAGTCCCTTCCATTCAGGATCCCCTAGAGATCTTTTGTGACAACGAGGGTGCTATTTCTCAAATCAAGGAACCTCGTGCATCAAAAGACTCGGCACATTGAACGGAGATTCAACTACATAAGAGATGAAGTTGAAAAGGAAAGATATGTATTCGCAAAGTCCACACTGATAAAAACATTGCGGATCCACTCACAAAGCTCCTTGAAAAGGCAAAGCATGAAGGTCATATTTGTGCCATGGGACTTCAATATTCTAGTGATGGGTTTGACTTTGTATTTATATTTGTATGTTGGAACTTATGTTATTTGTCTTAATTATATGGTTATAATTTTCATTTGTTCTACTGTTTTAGCATGTTTAATCCATGAATAAATAAGTTATTCAAAACATCCGCAGTCGATCATACTTGTGGGAACAACTATGAATGTAAGACTGTAATGAACTTGGATTGGATGATATTCATAAGGTGTGAATATAAAGCAAGAGGCTGCTACCAAGGTTCATTGATATCTATGGGATATAGGTATTGGACCGACCCGCTCTCAATTATTTCTACATAGAATCCTTGTGATTAGTCATAAGAGATATTGAGTAAAAGCGAATATCATTGTATCCTCTGACCTGAGATACAAATTGGGTCTTGACATTCATCAAGTATTGTACTTTGATTTAGTTCTTTACTGTTCTGAAAATTGGCAGTACATAAGGCTGAGTTCAGGTATGATATGAGTTGATTATGAGAGACGTATGTAATCAAGAAGGAATTTGTTCCTCTTATTCGTTGAGAGTTAGATGTTTAAGGCCTGTTAAAGTTAAATCATCGGAGAATGACATTCTGTGTCTCCTGGATTTAACATGACATCTGAAACAAAAGGATAGATGATTATTCACCTAAAACATTTCAAGTAAGGCACTTGAAGAGGACGATGTTATTGAATGGCACTTAATCATATACATTAGGGGCAGCAAACCGTTGCTAGGCGTTATTTGCTACTTGCATCAACCTTCTATGAATCTTGTGCAAGTGGGAGATTGAAATGACTTGATCTGCCCAAGATGCATATTAAGTTGATGTGGCTAGTGTGATATGATCCAAGTCGGGTCATACCCAATAACAAGCTTAACAAACCGATAAATTATGACACCAATTTAGAAAATGGTTTTTCTAAATCATCGCCTTTGTAGATGAACATCATTATATGGATAATTGTTCATATGGTACCTTTTGTTTTTCATTATTTAGTCTTACTAAATAATAACAAATAAAAGTACTAAGTTTATAAAGTTTAAACATGTTTTAAATTTATAAACATAAGGATTTAGTGTGTATTTAATTGTGTTACAAAACAACAGTGTGGGAATCCATTTGAAATGGATTTTTCGGCCGCCCACATGCCTTGGGGGTCCCATCTTTGTCTTGATAACACACTAGATTAAATGTTTCAAGACACAATCCTTTAAGGCACATCTCTCCTACATGCAAAGGTCTTCAACACTCTAATCTCTCTCTTTCTCTCACGGTTTTTAGAACAATTAGGAGCAGATTTTTCAGCTCACAAAAGAGGTTTTTTTGCTTAAAAATTGTGTCAAGAAGCTAGCAATCAAAGGTGTTTGTACAAGCTTGGGGTATCACCTCTTGAGGACTTCTATCTTGAAGTTTCAGCCACGATTTCATCTTCTTTCTCTTCTTGAAACTCGTCTTTGAACAGCTCCAAGGTTGTGTTCTTTACATCCTATGTTCATTCCTTTGTATGTATTTCGTATATTGATCCATGCTTTGGGTTTGCTTATTAAAATGGGTTTAATAATCAACATATTAACATGTTTACACATATTCCGCTGCGTTTTTCATACAAAGAAGATAATATGAACTTTGATAAACATGTTGAATCCCAACAAAAACGGGTGAGCATACTTTTCCCTATGTTTGGGAGTAATGTAAAGTTATAAGCATAATAAATGCCAACAGGGGAAGAAAAAAACTCACTTGTTAAGTGGTAAGTATGAATGATCAAAGTTCCTAAACGGTTTTGAAATGCATGAACATCAACACCTATTGACATTATTGTTTAGTATTAATGACGTGTATAAAGCATATAGTATTGTTTGGTCGTTCGGGTTGATCGGTTCGGTCGTGGTAGCACCACAAAGGGACACCGTATGAGATCTTATGTAGACCCAAGTACTAAGAGTAGTCATCATTGCTAATGACATCCGTATAAAGATCCCATTGTTATAAAATAAGTACTTGTTAAATATTTTAGTCTCCGAATGGGTTTTGATAATTGTAAAATGTTAGGTTGGTTTAAATTCAAAAGTATGTGCATGTTGATAGCGTTGACTTAATCTTTAGGTCAGCAATGACACTTTTATTGATGTTACATTATCTTCATCAGACTACAAGAAGAGATTTCCACCACAAACATCATCAGACACACAACAGACCAGACGCTCAGCCTCAACACTCCATTCATAGGAATCAACCTTCATCGTACAAATCAGCTTCATTGGCACAATTGAACCTTCATTCGTATGACTTGCATTCAGTCATACCACACAACACCCAATCGCACGACTTAACCTCCATACGCACGAATCAACCTTCATTCTTACGAATCAGCTTCATTCGTACGACTGAACCTTCATTCGTACTATTGGCTTTCAATCGTGCGATACACCACAGCGTCACATATGTTCCTTCATCCCCATTGACTCATACGTACACACATTCATCCTCATTGGCTCAATCACACACACATTCATCCGCATTGACTCAATCGCACACACACTCATCCGCATTGACTCAATCGCACACACATTCATTATCGCACAACTCAGTTGCATGACATCCCTAGTCGCATGATTCAGTCGCCCAAATGACACAGCATGACTCAGTCGCACGACTCACCTAGTCGCACAGCTCAATCGCATGACAGACCCTGTCGCCTGAACTGTAGGTTTGCGGCTGCTGAAGTGCAGAGCAGCCTTTGGCTGCCCCAAGCACTTACACAACAAGGACTTCCAGAATCACATAACAAACACACAAACAAGAAGCACACGTAGAAATTCATCACACACACCCACACAACCTTTTGTGTTCGAGTTGAACCGAACACCCAAAGCCCTAGAAATGGATAGCAGTAAAACAAGCAAGAAATAGACAACCAAGGTCGTCTACTTGCAAGGATGGAGTAGACTAGGTTGTAGACGAAGCCTAGATGAAGAAACGAGACCAAATGGAGCGATTTTGGTTCAAAAGTGAAGAAGATAGGTGGAGAAGAAGAAAGTGAAGAAGAAGTGAAGAAGATGGAGAAAAATGGCTAGGAATGGGGTTTTTTATACCCATCCCAGGTTTGCAAATGTCCATTTTAGTCCATGCACTTAGCCCCCAACTTCCCAAAGTTTGTTTTGGTTAAAACGACTTTAAGCGTGTTTTGTTATATTAATGTTAAAAGCGTGTTTTATGGTAATTAATAGCTTAAATGTTTTATTAATGAAAATGGTATAATTAAAATTATATATTTGGTGATAATGGTGATGAAATTTATAAATGGTTTAGGCTTATCACACGTTCACGGAGGAAGTACAGGCACAAGGGTAATAAAGAAAACATGATTTCTTAAAACAGGAGTTAATGAAGAAGTGGAAGAATAATTAAAATAATTCTATGGTTAATTATGTTGTTCGACGGACCTTAAGGTGACGGATGTCACACATGAAACTAGTCTTGGTCCTATGAATTGACATCCACCGGTTGTGGATTTTCTATTATTGTTGCAACCTCCATAGTCAGGATCTAAATATGAGTAGAGAGTAAAATCACCATCCTTTGGATACCAAAGTCCAAGAGCATGTCTTCCTTTCAGATATCTAAAAAATCCTCTTCACAACATTCAGATGAGACTCTATGGGATCTGATTGGTACATAGCAAAAACACCAGCAAACATAATGTTAGGTCTACTGGTAGTTAAATACGTAGGTGATCCTATCATTGATCTATATAATCTTGGATCAACATATTTTCCTTTAGGATTAGGTACAATTTTATCAATTGTTGAGGCTGGTGATTTGCATGAAGATGTATCAGCTAGGTTGTACTTCTTCAATATTTGAAGTATGTACTTCTCTAGATTGATGAAAATGACATATGTCTTTTGGTGAACTTGTAGACCAAGGAAGAAAGTTAATTCTCCCATTGAACTCATGTGGAACTCAGATTCCATCAACTCTTCAAAGCTTACACATAATCTCTTGTTAGTTGAGCCAAAGATAATGTCATCAACATAAATTTCAACAACTAAGAGACCTTGATTTTCTTGTTTGATAAAGAGAATCTGATCAATGGCTCCCCTTTTGTATCCATGCTTGAGCAATAATGAAGATAATGTTTCATACCACTTTCTTGGTGCTTGATGAAGACCATACAAAGCATTGTCAAGCTTATATACCCTATGTGGGTAATAAGGATCTTCAAATCCAAGAGGTTGTGATAGACTTCTTCATCAATTTTCCCATACAAGAAAGCACATTTGACATCCATTTGATAGACAGTGAACCTCTTATACGATGCATATGCTAGGAATACTCTTATGGCTTCAGTTCTTGCAACTGGTGCAAAAACTTTATCATAGTCTATCCCTTCTTCTTGTGTGTAACCTTATGCAATCAAGCTGCTTTGTTTCTCACAATAATACCTTGATCATCTTGTTTATTTTTAAGAGCCATCTTGTTCTAAATGGATGTTGACATTCAGGTAAATCAACTAGATTCCAGACATTCTACTTTTTCTGAATTGTTAAAGCTCTTCTTGCATAGCTTCAATCCAGCTATTGTCATTTAAAGCAGCAATGATATTTGGAGGAACTACTTGTGAAAGAAAATAAGTGAAAAGATAGATTTTTGCAGCTCCACCTTGACTTCTTGTGGTTCTTTTATTAAGACCACCAATAATGTGGTCTATTGGATATGTCTTATGAATTCTTATTGTTGGAGTGGATTCAACTGGAATAGATGATACCAAGTTTGTCATATTCATTAATGCAGATGGATTTAATCCAGCGGATGAATTTAGGAAGTAATCAAAGTGTTCCTCTCGTTCAACAGTGGGTATGGAATGATCTTCTTGAGTTTAATCATCAGGGGCATCAATAATATCTTCTGCAGGAACTTCTCCGGAAGCAACTTGTTCTTCCGTAGGAGTTAAAGGAACTTCTACGGATGATGTACAAGGATTTTCATAATCATCTCCAATGTTTGTTGTATCTTCTTGAAAACATGGAACACCTATTGAGACATCATTCATAACTCTGGATGCATGACACGCATCTGTGGATGCAAAGGTAGCACCTACGGATGAAGTGTTTTCATGTGAAGATGTATGTCCATGAGGATGGACTTGTGCAACATCATTGTTGTTATTTTTGTTTCTTGTTCCATGATACTTGATGAGTGTTTCTTGGAGTATCAGCAGATAGTGATACTTCATTCATATTAATGGGGAACAAATGGATAGCATGTAACATCAGATCCTGCATTATTCAAATAACCTGAGTTAAGGAAGTGGTCAGATGCTCAACTTGGGTTGTTAGACTATAATTTTGTGAAACAAGTTTATCTAAATCCTTTGTAAAGAGTTAATTTGATTTGATATAATTTATGTTCTCTTACATGTGATTCATTCAAAATCATTGTTTCTTTAACTTTAGCAGCGAGTTATTGAGCATGGACTCTGTATCATTCAACTTCCCCAACATAGTTTGATGAGCATAACCTATCTCTTACCTCTCTAGCCATGGGTGGAACTTTTTTTTCCATGTGAGCCATTAAATCTTGATTTTCTTCCAAGACATCCTTCTCATACAAACTCCAGTCACATGGTCCGTCTTGAAAAATGATCAACCCAATTTCTTTAGAGTTACTTATTCCTGCTGATGTATTTGTGGCTGGTGGGGATGTGTTGGTCAGTTGTGGTTATCTGAAAGATTTTTGAGGGATGATGATGGTTTTTGAAACTGATGTTGTTGTTGTTGTGCCAAGTCAGGATTTGATTATTGATTACATTCTCTAGAGAAATGTCTATAGAGATTGCACTTGAAACATCATACATTTGACTTATACACACCAATATTTGATGATTTGCTTGCTGTAGCCAAGTTTTTATTCCTCCTAAGATATGTTTGGCTCTATAAGAAATCATTGCCATTTGCCATTGTAGATCCGTTTCTTCTACTACATCTGGATGTAGTTCTTCCAAGTCTTGTTGGCAAATGTTAGCAGATGTTAAGGAGCTTCCCAGTTAAGCTTGGAAACTTGAACTAAAAGCTGAAAAGGCTGCTTTTTGTTCTTCTGAGTCCAGAACAACAGTGATGGGCTCATTGTGGTTGATATTTGATGAAGACTTTGTCGTAGATATTCTCTTCTATGATCAGACCTTCTTCTATCTTTTTCTGACTTACTTTGAGAAGATTTCTTTGAAGGTTTTGATACATAGAAACTTACTTTGCCTTCATCTTCACTCAAAGTACAAGAGTTGTCACTATCATTGTTGGAAATAAAGGCTCTTCCATCACTTTTTGTTTCTTTAAAATGACATGGTGAGACATGTGTTCTCACACTCTTGTTTCTTGATTTTCCATCCATTTCAAGAGCCTCAACTTTAGCTACCAATGTATCTAAACTAGTTGGTTTGAGGTCAATGGTGTTCTTGAACATGAACACTCTTTGCTTCCAACTTTCTTGCAAAGTATGGAGCATTTTTTTGTTTAATTCATCATTTGTATATTTCAGCTCCAAGATATTAATTTCTGTTACAAGTTGCATACATCTATGGAGTTGTTGAGGAACTGATTCACCCTTAATATGATGAAAGGTTTCATATTGTGAATGAAGAGTGTCTCTCCTAATGCTTCTAATTTCTCACTCCCTTCACAGAGTGTATGAAGAATTTTCCACAAGGAGTTTGCTATTTTATAATTTTCACATTTGATTAATATTTCTTCAGGTAAAGCTATACTAAGCAAGTTGTATGCTTTAATATCAACTTTCACCTTCTTAATATCATTAGGTGACAGATCCGTTGTACTTATGGGTTGATTGTTTTCATTGTAATCCGGCCCAAGAGTGGGTGGAATATAAGGACCTTCAGTTATTGAAACCCATAAGTCAGAGTTTGTATAATTCATATGATTCTGAAACTTGATTTTTCAGGACTTAAAATCTGCTTTAGTTTCCAACTTTTGAGGTTGGTAGGATGATCCACCAAAGTTACTCATGTTTTGTTAAAGTCTAAGATTATAACTATTACAGAGTATCGTTTGAATAATGAACGAATTAATGTCAAAAGTAATGTCAATCAATAACCCGGATCTCTTATTTCAATCCTTTTAATGATAATAAAATTATCAAATCAAGGATTTTGTTAATGTAATAGTTCAAAAGTATTGAATAGTTGATGAATGTCAATCAATAACCTGGATCTCTTATTTCAATTGATTTGAATATTGATCTACGTTAATCAAGCTATGGAACAGTACTCGCTGCAAGAAAATTCACCGTTTTTAGTGTTCACACAAAAACAATTTGTTTTTTTAAATATAATCAATCTAATCAGCAAAACTAACAAAAACAAGTAAACAGTTAAAGAATTTTAACACTGATAGATCAATCGATCTAAATCAATAAGCACTTGGTTCTGATACTACCTAAGAATCCAAGGATCGCAATCAAGAATTTTAGTGTTAAAGGAAATCAAATAATGTTTGTGGACTCAACATTAACCTTGTTTAAATGTTTGATTAATGAATATCAAATATAATAAATGATGTTTATGACGGACACAATGATATGAACACAGTTAATAAGCAATCGGGATTTGATTCAAAAGTACTTCATTAAAACTAATTAATGATAACAGATGAATACATAATGAATGCTATAAACAAAAAATGCTTTGATCGTGTTTATGTTGATGTAACGACTGCTAGGGTTTATGATGTGATGTTTGGGTTTGTCGTTTGGTTGCTCGTGTGTTTGTGTTCGTCTTTTGTGTCTATTGTTCCCCCTTTGATGTGAAACCTAGGACCCGTATTATAGGCATGTGTGTTTCAGCTAAGGAAACACCAGACCTCTTGGGATTTGCACAACTGTCTCATTGACTTGTTGACTTGTAACACTTGTAATATTTTTTTAAATACAAGTGTTGGACTTCGCAGCTGCATAGCCTTCCGTAGGTGATTGTTAATCCGTAGGAGTCTTGTTCTTCCAAAGGTACTTTGTTCTTCCGAAGCTATCTTGTTTTTCCGAAGTTACTTTGTTCATATGAACCTATCTTGTTCTTCCGAAGGGATCTTCACTTCTTCAGAGCTAGTTGTTCATCCGCAGAGGATCACCGGATGTATTTTACTTGTAAGAAACATATCTACAAAAGAACAAAATGTTCATACACTTGGTCAATTTCAGTAATTGACCAGTTATAATAGTTGTACGTGCAATCATACACAAATCAACACACATATGGGTTAACCTATATACATAATGCATACATCGAGATGATGAATTATAATCATTCATTACAAGAATTGATTAAAGTTCTAAGCCTATACAAAATGATCTAGATCTATTCTTCCAAGATCTAACATACCTGTTTCACATAAACTTTGTCTCTGATACTAATTTGTAAGGCCCCGTTCCTGGGATGCTCGCACATAAAACATATGGTTTACATTAACTTACTAAAATGTTGGAGCGGAATCATTTGCAATCACCAAAAATTATTCAATTGATGATATGATCATGCAATTAAATAATAACACCAAATTTAGAAAATGGGTTTTCTAAATAAGTTGCATATGAGATGCAACAACTTATTAGGATATTTTGTTCAAGAATCTTACTTTATTGGACCAAAAGAACCAATGAGCCTAATCAAAAAAACCTCCAAGTCCCACAGACATTACAACTGCTAAAGAAGATCACAACAACTGAAGACATCAGTTGATTACAAGGTCTGAAGACAAAGTCTGAAGACAAGATCTGAAGATTTCTACTAAAGACAAAGTCTGAAAGTAAAGTACTAAAGACAATGTCTGAAAGTGAAGTACTGAAGTCAAAGTCTGAAAGTGAAGTACTGAAGACAAAGTCTAAAGCTATCAGCTGAAGACAATGTCTGAAGTAAAAGTCTGAAGAACAGAGACCGAAGACAAAGACTGAAGACCAGAGTGATCAGTAGTTGTCACAATAGCTGAAGTTATTAACTTCAGTAGTTGTCACAACAGCTGAAGTTATTAACTTTAGTAGTTATGATGGTTTTCCTTTTCAGTACTTGTAATTTACCTTTTTAGTAGTTTATAGTTTCAGTAGTTTTAGTTCAGTAGTTTTATGTTTTTGTACTTAGCACTCTGAGATGTGATCAGTTGTTGAGAACATTCTCAGTAGTTTGCATAGTTTCAGTTGTTTGTATAATCTGTTAGATGTCACTATCAAGTGACATCAGCAGACGTCACATTCCTTATATAAGGAATGTTGACCTAATTGTAACGTGTGACATTCAGCCACCACGAAAGTATTTGAATGAAATATTCCTTTTGCAGAATTCTCTCTCTCTCTATAACCGTGTACTTTTCTATTGAATATCAATTGAGTTCTTGCTAAATTGTCTAATTCATTATTCGAATTCTGCTGCAATCTACTCTAATTGATCAAACTTAGATCACTGATCCTAACATACTTAGTGTTATTTAAGTTTGTTAGATAACATTAAATAATAAAAGAGTGTATAAGTTATACAATTAAAAGTTAATTGTACAACTTATAACGGACTAGTTTATAAAATTGTTTGATTAAGTTTTGGAGGGAAAACTTTTATTGGAAGACACATTCGGCCGCCCCCTTTCCTATGAGAGTTTTTTTACTTTCTTGTAAACTAGAACTTTGATTACTAGTCCAACACTCAAGATCTATCTCTTTCACACATGCAAAACAACATTAGAAGCTCCAATCTCTCTCTCAAACTCTCGGGTTCTAGTAGTCTTTGGAGAGGTATTGGAGTCATTTTGGTGTTCATCTCCCTAGCAAGAAGAGGTGTTTGCAAGTTAGCTTGGGGTATACAAGCTTGAGGGGTCCTTTCTTTGGAGCCTTGGCCGAGTATTGAGCATCTATCTTTCCTTTTGGTCGATTATCAAGCTGTTGAAAGGTAGTTTCTTCACAGCTCACTGTAGCTGTGATTTTATGTACATTTACATATGTTTCATAGCTTGCTTATTCACATATAATGATCCTTTGTTTTGGGTTTGTTTTGTACATATATATGTCACCATAAGAACATGAAATTTCAATTTTATAATCATGTTTCAAAATATATATCTGTTGCGTTTTTCAGAATGTTTAAGAGGTTAAACTTTGATTTTATCTTCTAACAACCCTTTAAATGCATCAAGAGCCGGTTATGTTGATAGCTTGCTTGTTCTTGTCCTTTAAAAATCGGTTTTAAAGGATGTTTATCAACTCATTAGAGGCTGTTTTGGTTGATTCAATAAACCCCATGTCTTTCAAAGTTATATCTTCATGCTTATGATTAAACTTTGAAAGATAGGAATGTCAATTGGTTGATATGTTTGGTTGTTGTTTGTTTGGACAGACAAACCCTAATTTTCAGTTTATGTTGGCTGAAAATTTGGGGTTTGATGGGGTTTATTTTGTTTATTGTATGATGTTTGTTTTGTTCATTTGATAGTGCATAACCTAGCTTAGACCTTGTGTTGTTTGGTTTGAAAGAATGTATTTATTTGATTATATTCATTCAATTGGGTTGTAAAGTTTTGTGCTTGTAATTTATCTATTTATTCATTGGGATGTAATAATAGATTAGGAGTATTTTTCTTTTATTAGAAAATATGTATTAGGATATATATTTTGTAAAATAAGATGCTCGGGAAGGAAGCACAAAAGGTAGACACAAAGTGGACTTGAAGCATACGGATGCGACATCAAGTGGGAGATCCATTGTAATCTCTATTTTGTGTCTTTTTGGTAACCCTTAGCAAAGACCAATGACCACACTTGTGATGGCAAACAAGTGTGGTCACAATAGTAGCTATGATTATGCACAGGTGGTTGTTTATATTATGCTTGTTTGATTGTGATTTTGTGAATGATTGTGTGATATTTGGATATGATAAACAATCTTAATAAAATGATCTTAACAAGCTAATATAAAAATGGTTCTTAATCATTAAGTGTTAATAAATTTTATTAAAAGGATTAATGATTTCATAATAAAATGGGTTTTATTAAAAGAACCATAGAGTACCAAGTATTTGTAAGCATGCAATTACAAGGTACATAGAGTTTTCAAAGTCTAGAATTAATTAAAACTTTAAATTCTTTACCAACAAGTTTAACACCGTCCTTTTGCACAACACTTGAGTCATTTGGAAACTCTTAATGGGATAAAGGTCACCTAACCATTTAGAGGGAACTTGTGACTTAAGGTGGGGATACCACATTGGTGGGATAAAGGTCACCAAACCACTTAAGTTGGTAAACTCACATGTGTGTGCAAGTAGGGTAACTTGATTTGCAAACCATGTTCAATGGATCACCTACAATATGGTTTTCAAATGGTGTTGATGGGATTAACATGCCGACTTTACATATGATGTTTAAAGTCGATCCCATACCTCTAGAAGTTGCAAATGGTTGCAACCGTCAATCGTTGACCACCTTATTAATTTAAATCGTGGGATAAAGGTCACCTAATCACAATTTAAATGTAATGTTGTGTTCTAGATTTTAATATGAAAATGACCTTAAAATGTATTAAATATTAAAAAATAACAATATCGAAAATACTAAAATAGATCTTTGTTAAATTTTGTCGATGGCCACCAATAATGATAATCATGAAAATTCATCCGCGTCTGCCCAATCCTTACGAGTGATTCTCCAAAAGGAACGTCTAAATCATAACAATTTCATTTATTGGTATCGAAACTTGAGAATTGTTCTCAAGCAAGAGAGACGATCATATATTTTAGACGACCCTATCCTCGATCAACCTACTGAGGATGATGAGAAGGCCTATAACGATTGGTTGAAGTACACTGAGGACTCCGTCCAAGTGTCTTGTCTCATGCTGGCGAGCATGACTGCGGATCTCCAAAAGGAGTATGAACATCACGGAGCTTATGACATGAGAACCCAGCTGAAGGAAACGTTCCAACAACAAGCGAGGGTTGAGCGCTTCGAAACAGTTCGAGCACTCCATGCATATCGTATGGACGACAACATGAAAAGCCACATTGACCACCTCGAAAGGATTAATTGTCCTGTCTCAAAGGAATTGGCCACAGATTTGATCCTCAATGGCCTTAACAGAAGTTCGAGACATTCGTGTTGAACTACCACATGAATGCTTGGAGAAAAGCATTGGTGAGCTTCACTCAATGCTCAAAACGGTCGAGGCGGCCATGGGTAAAAGTGTTTTACCCGTTCTTACCATCAATGAAGGTGGGAACAAGAAAAGGCCTCATCCCATACACATGGCAAAGGTTGCCAAGGGCAAGAGACCCGTATGGGGAAAGGGGAAAAGGGTGGTAAGGGTGCCACCCAAACCACAGGAGAAGAAGCAAAAGGTTGCTACTAATGACCCATGCTTCAAGTGTGGGGAGATTGGACATTGGGCAAGAAATTATCCTGTCCATCTCCAAGAGTTGAAAGCAAAGAGGGATGCCGGGCAGACCTCAGGTACAACATACATGATCCATATTGATTTAAATTTAATATCCTCTTAACACATGGGTATTGGATACCGGATGTGGAACTCACATTTGCAATTTGTTGCAGTGGTTCAAAAGAAGTAGTGACTTCAAGAAAGGGGATGTTAGCCTCTACATGGGCAATGGGGCAAAAGTTCAAGTTGAAGCCCGTGGTGACTACATCTTGAAACTTCCAAATGGTTTGGATGTAATTTTGTATAATGTTTTGTATGCTCCTAGTTTGACTAGGAACATTGTCTCTGTAGCCCTATTAAAACAATTTGGATATGTATTATCATTTATTAGAAATGAAATTCATGTTGCTTTGAATGACATGTTTTACTTTAAAGCTATTCCCGTAAATGGTATTTATGAATTGGTTCGTGAAATCACATTGAATGATAGCTTGTTGTACCAAACTAGTACCAAGAAACTTAAATCGGATTTGAGTGACTCTTACCTTTGGCATTGTCGTCTTGGTCATATAAACAAGAAGAGAATTCAAACACTACAAAAGAATGGTCTTTTAAAAACAAGTGAATGTGATTCATTTGATGTGTGTGAGTCTTGTTTACAAGTAAAATGACTAAGGCACCCTTTAGTGGAACTAACGAAAGGGCAAAAGATTTATTAGGAATTATACATTCGGATGTATGTGGTCCTTTTAAGCCAATGACTAGGAATGGTGAAAGATACTTCATTACCCTTACCGACGATTATAGTCGCTATGGGTATGTGTGCTTGTTAACACACAAAGATGAAGGTTTTGAAATGTTCAAGATCTTTCAAAATGAAGTACAAAATCAACTTAACAAGTCGATTAAAGTTCTCCGCACCGATAGAGGAGGTGAATACATAAGTGATGCTTTTCAAGATCATCTTAGGAGTTGTGGGATTGTCTCACAACTCACTCCACCTAGAACACCACAACATAATGATGTGTTTGAGAGGAGGAATCGAACCTTATTAGATATGGTCCGATCTATGATGGCTAGAAGCACATTACCTCTATCATTTTGGGGTTTCGCTTTGCTCTCCGCGGCCGGTATTCTAAATATGGCCCTAACCAAAAAGGTGGAAAGGACACCTTTTGAGATATGGCATAGAAGATTTCCACCCCTATCATACTTAAGGGTCTAGGGTTGTGAGGCTTATGTTAAGACTCCCACCCCAAACAAATTGGAAGTCCGATCCACCAAGTGTATCTTTGTTGGATATCCTAGAGATTCTATGGAATATTATTTCTATGATCCACTGGAACAAAAGGTGTTTGTTGCCAGAAAGGGTGAGATCTTAGAAGCAAAGTTCCTTATGGAAGAAACTAGCAGTAGAACAATGGATCTTGAGGAGGATCAAGAACCACAACCCGATGCACGTTTGGTTGAAACTAGCACTCAACATGAGGATCTTGAGGATGATCAAGTGGTTGATCAATATACACAAAACGTTTGCAGATCTGGTAGAATTAGTAATCCACCTAAAAGATATGGATTTTTAGTAGATGGATGCTATGTGGTAGATTCCGATGAACCAACCACCTAAAAGATGCAATCCATGCATGACAATCAAGTATGGGACTTGGTTGTACCACCTCTTAACTCCAAAGTGGTTGGAAGTAAGTGGGTTTTCAAGAAGAAAACCGATATGCATGGAAACTTGGATACTTATAAAGCTAGACTTGTAGCAAAAGGTTTCACTCAAACTCAAGGAGTTGATTATGATGAAACCTTCTCACCTGTTGCGATGCTAAAGTCTATAAGGATATTGTTTGCCATAGCTGCTCATTATGATTATGAGATTTGGCAAATGGATGTCAAAACCGCTTTCCTAAATGGATATCTTGAGGAAGATGTCTATATGGTTCAGCCTGAAGGTTTTGTCGATCCAAAACATCCTAATAAAGTATGCAAGTTAAAGAAATCAATCTATGGATTGAAACAAGCATCGAGAAGTTGGAATCACCGTTTTGATGAAGAAGTAATCAAATTTGGATTCATCAAGAACGCTGATGAAGCTTGTGTATAAAAGAAAGCTAGAGGGAGCATCATCACTTTTCTAGTATTATATGTTGATAACATATTACTATTTGGAAATGACATTCCAACCTTGGAAGGTGTAAAAACCTGGCTTGGAAGTGGTTTTTCCATCAAGGATCTTGGTGAAGCCGCCTATATTTGGGAATAAAGATCTATAGGGATTGATCAAGGCAGTTGATTGGTTTAAATCAAAGTGCATACATTGATAAAATCTTGAAAAGGTTCATGATGGAGAACTCTAAGAAAGGTACGGTACCTATTCAAAGAGGAACGATATTGAGTACGACTCAATGTCCTAGCTCAAAGGATGAGCAAGATAAAATGAAGGCAATCCCATACGCATAAGCTATTGGATCCATCATGTATGCAATGATATGCACTTGGCCGGACGTGTCATGTGCCTTAAGCATGACAAGCCGATACCAGCAAAATCCTGGAAACAGTCATTGGATGGTTGTTAAGAACATACTTAAGTACCTAAGGAGGACAAAAAATATGTTCCTAATCTATGGATCTGGTGATGAGGAACTCGTTTTAAAATGTAACACAGATGCGAGTTTCCAAACCGATCGTGATGATTCACGGTCACAATCGGGATATATTTTTATTCTGAACGGAGGAGCGGTCTCTTGGAAGAGCTCCAAACAGGATGTGGTGGCTCTATCAACTACAGAATCAGAATACGTCGCCGCCTCATTGGCAGCTCAATAAGCTGCATGGTTGAAGAACTTCATTGCCGATCTGGGGGTTGTCCTTCCATTCAGGACCCCCTAGAGATCTTTTGTGATAACGAGGGTGTGATTGCCCAAATCAAGGAACCTCGTGCTCATCAAAAGACTAGGCACATTGAGCGGAGATTCAACTACATACGAGATGAAGATGAAAAGGGAAAGATATGTATTCGCAAAGTTCACACGAATCAAAACATTACGGATCCTCTCACGAAGCTCCTTGAAAAGGCAAAGCATGAATGTCATACTTGTGCCATGGGACTTCGTTATTCTAGTGATTGGATTTGTTCTGTAATTTTGTATTTGGATATGTGTAACTTTTTATTATTTGAATAAAATTATTTGGTTATAATTTTTCAATTAACATTCCAATTTAGCATGTTTAATCCATGAGTAAATTGTTTACTCTAAATGCCTGTAGTCGTTCAGACTTGTGGGAACAAGTGTGAGGGTAAGATTATTATAAACTTGGATTGGTTGATATTCATAAGGATGAATATAGAGCAATGGGTTGCTACCAAGGTTCATAGATATTTGTGGGATTCAAATATTGGACTAACCCGCATCTCAAATTTTACTACATGGAATCTTATTGATTGATCATAAGTAAATTTGAGTAAAGGCGAATATCATTTGGTATCCTTAGACCTGAGATACATATTGGGTTTAGATATTCACCAAGTGTCATACCTTGATCTGGTTATCCGTTGTTCTTAATAATAGACAGTACATGAGACTATGTTAAGGTGTGACACAAGGTGATTGTGAGAAACGTATCTAGTCAAGATGGGATTTGTTCCTCTTATTCATTTAGAGTTAGATGTCTAAGGCCTGGATAAGTTAAATCAACAAGGAATGATCACTCTGTGTCCTTGGATTTAACATGACATCTGTAACAAAAGGATAGATGATTAATTCACCTAAATAATTTCAAGTAGGATACTTGAATGGGATGATGTTATTGAATGGCTATAAGTCATGCGTATTAAGGGTAGTAAGTCGTTGTTAGGCGGTATTTACTGCTTGCATCAATCTTCTATGAATCTTGTGCAAGTGGGAGATTGTTGGATTCTATATGCCCAAGACACATAGAACATTGATGCGGTTAGTATGTCATGATCCAAGTCGGGTTATATCTAATAACAAGCTTTGCAATCACCGACAATTATTCAATTGATGATATGAGCATGCAATTAAATAATAACACCAAATTTAGAAAATGGGTTTTCTAAATAAGTTGCATATGAGATGGAACAACTTATTAGGATATTTTGTTCAAGAATATTACTTAGTGTTATTTAAGTTAGTTAGATAACATTAAATAATAAAAGAGTGTATAAGTTATACAATTAAAAGTTAATTGTACAACTTATAAGGGACTAGTTTTATAAAATTGTTTCATTAAGTTTTGGGGGGAAAACTTTTATTGGAAGACCCATTCGGCCGCCCCCTTCTCCTATGAGAGTTTTTTTACTTTCTTGTAAACTACAACTTTGATTACTAGTCCAACACTCAAGATCTATCTCTTTCACACATTCAAAACAAAATTAGAAGCTCCAATCTCTCTCTCAAACTCTCGGGTTCCAGCAGTCTTTGGAGAGGCATTGGAGTCATTTTGGTGTTCATCTCCCTAGAAAGAAGAGGCGTTTGCAAGTTAGGTTGGGGTATACAAACTTGAGGGGTCCTTTCCTTGGAGCCTTGGCCGAGTTTTGAGCATCTATCTTTCCTTTTGGTTGACTATCAAGCTATTGAAAGGTAGTTTCTTCACAGCTCATTGTAGCTGTGATTTTATGTACATTTACATATGTTTCATAGCTTGCTTATTCATATATATTGATCCTTGTTTTGGGTTGTTTTATACATATATATGTCACCATAAGAACTGAAATTTCAGTTTATAATCATGTTTCAAAATATATATATCCGCTGCGTTTTTCAGAAAGTTTAAAAGGTTAAACATTGATTTTATCTTCTAACAAATCCTTCATAAACAACCATTTCATTTCCTTTAAATAATCACTTTTTCAAAATAATACAATATTCACTACAAAATATCGTTTCTTCGCATTACAATGCAAAAACATTATCATTATACAACATGGATGCCATCCAAAAGAAGCCAAGTAGCCGCTACCGTGCCATCCTCAGCAACCATTACCTGCCAATTAGAAACACATAAAAGTCAGTGTTGCTAAGTGAATTCTAGTTTTAAAATAAAATATAATTTACTTCGTTTGAAGTCTTTCTTTACTATCGCACATGATCATTATGTACACATGGATAATATCATTATTATCTTCATTTATTGTTCTTTAACTTTCTTCCATTACTTCTTTCCGGATCAGTGTCATGAGCTATACCCCAAACGTTTGCACAAAGCAGGTATTAGGCCGAAGACCATAAATGAATTCCATAAAACACATAGCCTAGCACCAGCACTAGGGTGAATATCCACTATCATCCATGTACTATACGATTGGCTAGTCACAAAGACTAGACCCCTGTGTGTATCCTTATGGGTTAGTTAAACCACACACAGTTAAGCTAATGACATTCTAGAGGTCATGCACCTCTACCCATTTGCTTGCAAGACTTTCTTCACTTTCACTTTCACTTTCGTTAATGTATGCATTCTTTCATTACGTTCCTTTTTTCATCATCTTCCACTTCATGTTACATAATACTTTACTATTTACATTCACACTATACCATGTAAAGCCACGGAAAATAAACATACATAATAAGGAACATAAACATAATCATACAAGGCATCATTATACACATCACATCATCATGAATGCCACAAATCATACCTCACCCATCACATCATCTATGACTTCAAAAAGTCAACTTACATATCCCCCGGGAACTTCCCAAGTCAAAGCCTACACTTTACATTTTCCCAAAAATCTTAGAAAATTTTCCAAGTCTTAGGTGCATGCGTAATATGCAGGCGCATGGCCTTCTGGGCGCAAGGGGAACACTTAGGTGCATGGGAAACTTCTAGGCGCATGGGTACTATTGGGGTGCATAGCCAACACTTGCTCATTCTCGGAAATTTCTAGGCGTATAGGCACTATGCAGGCGCATGAGTGCCTAGGCGCATGGGCTTTCTGGGCATCTGGACCCTTAGTCAAATTCAGCCTAATCTTAGGCGCATGGTTACTATTAGGGCGCACGGGATTTGGACGCATGGGAACACTTAGGCAGTTATTAACCGTTGGGCGCATGGGCCACTACTTAGGGCCATGGGCAGCCAACTTACGCTAAACAACATAATTCAGTCCCCAATCCATCATCTAACATGTTCTAAGCTTAACACTAGCATTCTAAGCCATAGAAACACATTCATAACATAACCATAACCATATTAACACCCAAATCAAACCCCACCCGTAACACATTCATACACATACATATGGGTGTAAACCCATTTTTATAAAAATGATCATACATGCATTTCCAGCTCCAAATCAGTTTAAAACAAGTAAAAAAGGGGGTTCTAGAACTCACCTTAGCAGTCTTTGGGTACGACTTCCTTCAAAACCCGTTTGCTAAAAGCTCAAACACCTAAAACCCACCAAAAAACACCACCGAACGCACACAATCAAACAACCAAGGCATAGGCCAGTCAAGAACATCTAAAAACCAAGAATTCTTACCTGAATTCAAACTTCTTCTTGTTCTTCTTACAATATCTGAGTGCTTCACAACTTTCTCTCTCTAAAACCAGACTCAAAAGGTGAAAAGTGGCGTGGCATGGGTTTTATTGCTACTTTTGTACAAAATAATAATTAATTTTGTACCTTTTACATATTTGACCCCTCTACTTGGGTTTTATTGCATTTCTTTCTCTTTCTTTGCTTTTATTCTTCTTCTCATGCCTTTAAAAATACTTGGGTGTTACACTTTAGGCGATTTTTTCCAACTACACCTATATTGGTGAAAGCTATAAAAAAGGAATAAGATAAAACATTATGAACCATTTTACTTTTAACATAGTTTCCAAACATACACCTACTTTGTTGAATAAAATGGGAGAACTCACTTGATTTCTTTGTATCTTTCAACATCCGGATAATGTGACATCCGTTAACTTTCTGTTAGTTCCATTAGGTCTTGCATACACCTGTCGTGAGCACATACTAAATGTCATTGAGCATTAGTGAGCTAACAATAATTAACTTTGGTTAACAAATAATAACTTATATAATAATTCTGATTATTAATATTTGGTTATGTGACTCATGAGTTTAAGTAATATTTAAAAATTTTGTGTTATAATCTTACAGCTTATGAAATATGATAAATATGTATTATTGTTAAAGAAATATATGATTATTATTGTTGATAACTAATAATTCATGTTTTTTGTAGTTAAAATTATTTAAAAAGTGTTAAAAAGATTAAGTCTTACAAAATGTAATCAACAAGGGTTTATTTGGTAAATGTTACTAAACTTAATATTAGCAAAATAAAAACCCTAGCCCCATTTGACCTTTTTTGCCGAATCCTAAAACCCCTCACCCTATTCTTGCGATTTTCATCTCTAACATCAAGAGCCATTCAATTTTTAGCTATCTTGATCATTACAACTTTGTACCAAGCATAATCCTTGACAGTGGCGGAACCAGAAAATTTTATAAGGGGTCTAAAATCAAAATGGTATTGTTTTACACCCATAAATCGCTAGGGTACATCAATTATTATTTTTATACCAACCTTTGGTAATTGTGATCTTCGTTGTCCCATGGCTTGAAATCATTGTAAAATTGCTTCATTTTCAACACTTTCAAAAATATCTTTTTTGATATAGCACACCAATGGATCTGAGAGAAAAATATCACCCATCTTGTTGCGTAAATCAGTCTTGATAAACTTCATTGTAGAAAAATATCTTTCAATCGTAGTTGTTGCAACAGGCAAGACCAATGCTAACCGATTAATCGATATACTAGTTCAAATGTAATGTGATACTTCATCTTAACCAATTTCTTTTCAAGTTCTCGAATATCATGAACACTAGAAAGAACTTCATGCTTTTCATATTTAAAATGTATCGGTCGAGTTATGTGTGTTCCCGATCTCAACAGGAACAAGAGCATGGATCTTAATATTCATATTGATAGTAAAAAAAACTTGAATGATTAGATACTAAAATATAATAATGATTAACATGATGAAGAACACAAACGTGTTTAATGTTTGATGATTATTGATATATTGTTCAAATCATCATCCATGAAGGATGATGATATGATGTTTGTTGGTGATGGACCTAATTCACCCAAACAAGTGGCGAAAACTATTCACACTTTACAATGATAATATATGCTAATATTTATACTAGTCTAGGAATAAAAATAATTACAATATAAACCCTAGACTAACATTTTTGTTGATTTCGTGCTTCAAGTCTTAAACTTCAATAATATTGAAATCTTCAATTTCTTCAAAGGTAGAATACCCAACAATACTCCCCTAAAATGTAGATTTCCAATGTGAATTAAAGCTTGATCTTGTTTTTGTTGAATAGTTGTCCAAAGTCAAGAAATTTGTGTTGATGCAGACGCGAGGTCGTCAAAATTTGGTACAACTATATTATGTAACTCAATGTCACTTCTTTTGTTGATGAGAGCCCGAATACGAACCCCAATTTTGTTTTGTTGATCATAAGCCCAATCTTCAACATTTGAGCCCAAGTCCAACTAATGTTTTTGTTTAATAATGGAGCCCAAATAACAAACCCAATGATGTTCATGAGCCCATTTGCAACCCTAGGTTGCAAACCCTAATTCGGAATCCCTAATGTGGCCGCAAATGTCACTTTGGTTCGGCAGCCCAGATTAGGGCGTCCCAAATGTGGCTACATAGGCCACTTATTGTAGTCTCTTATTTGGCAAACCCTAATTAGGGCATCCCCATTCAGCCGTAATCCTAATGAGCATGAAACCCTACTCGGCAACCCCTAATCAGCAGCCTTATTTGGTTTGCAAGAGCTGCCTTAGGCAGCTTCATTCGCAAGAGACACCTTTGGCAGTTGCACATTGCTGCTTACATTTAGCAGCCTTATTGTTTCGACATAAGCTGCCTACGACAGCCTCTTTTGCAGCCCACTCAGCAGCCGCAAACCCCAATTTGCTTGATACTTGAGACAGCCGTAAACCCTAATTTGCTTGATACATGAGGTAGCCGCAAACCCTAATTTGTTTGATACTTGAGGCAGCCGCAAACCCTAATTTGCTTGATACTTGAGGTAGACACAAACCAAATTTGTTTGATACTTGAGGCAGCCGCAAACATGAATGTTGAATTGATTTTTAAATTTTTTTTCTTCAGATCTTTATAATTTCAACAATCTAACCATGAATTTTCATCAAAATCAATATGAATCCATCAACTCTGGCTCTGATACCAATTGTGTGTTCCCAATCTAAACGGGAACAATGAGCATGGAGCTTAGGATTCATATTGATAATAAAAAAAACTTGAATGATTAGATACTAAAATATAATAATGATTAACATGATGAAGAACACAAACGTGTTTAATGTTTGATGATTATTGATATATTGTTCAAATCATCATCCATGAAGGATGATGATATGATGTTTGTTGGTGATGGACCTAATTCACCCAAACAAGTGGCGAACTATTCACACTTTACAATGATAATATATGCTAATATTTATACTAGTCTAGGAATAAAAATAATTACAATATAAACCCTAGACTAACATTTTTGTTGATTTCGTGCTTCAAGTCTTAAACTTCAATAATATTGAAATCTTCAATTTCTTCAAAGGTAGAATACCCAACAATACTCCCCTAAAATGTAGATTTCCAATGTGAATTAAAGCTTGATCTTGTTTTTGTTGAATAGTTGTCCAAAGTCAAGAAATTTGTTGTTGATGCAGACGCGAGGTCGTCAAAATTTGGTACAACTATATTATGTAACTCAATGTCACTTCTTTTGTTGATGAGAGCCCGAATACGAACCCCAATTTTGTTTTGTTGATCATAAGCCCAATCTTCAACATTTGAGCCCAAGTCCAACTAATGTTTTTGTTAATAATGGAGCCCAAATAACAAACCCAATGATGTTCATGAGCCCATTTGCAACCCTAGGTTGCAAACCCTAATTCGGAATCCCTAATGTGGCCGCAAATGTCACTTTGGTTCGGCAGCCCAGATTAGGGCGTCCCAAATGTGGCTACATAGGCCACTTATTGTAGTCTCTTATTTGGCAAACCCTAATTAGGGCATCCCCATTCAGCCGTAATCCTAATGAGCATGAAACCCTACTCGGCAACCCTAATCAGCAGCCTTATTTGGTTTGCAAGAGCTGCCTTAGGCAGCTTCATTCGCAAGAGACACCTTTGGCAGTTGCACATTGCTGCTTACATTTAGCAGCCTTATTGTTTCGACATAAGCTGCCTACGACAGCCTCTTTTGCAGCCCACTTCAGCAGCCGCAAACCCCAATTTGCTTGATACTTGAGACAGCCGTAAACCCTAATTTGCTTGATACATGAGGTAGCCGCAAACCCTAATTTGTTTGATACTTGAGGCAGCCGCAAACCCTAATTTGCTTGATACTTGAGGTAGACACAAACCATAATTGTTTGATACTTGAGGCAGCCGCAAACATGAATGTTGAATTGATTTTTAAATTTTTTTTCTTCAGATCTTTAATAATTTCAACAATCTAACCATGAATTTTCATCAAAATCAATATGAATCCATCAACTCTGGCTCTGATACCAATTGTGTGTTCCCAATCTAAACGGGAACAATGAGCATGGATCTTAGGATTCATATTGATAATAAAAAAAACTTGAATGATTAGATGCTAAAATATAATAATGATGAACATGATGAAGAACACAAACGTATTTAATGTTTGATTTATTGATATATTGTTGAAATCATCATCCATGAAGGATGATGATATGTTGTTTGTTGGTGATGGACCTAATTCACCCTAGCAAGTGTTGAATTATTCACACTTTACAATGATAATATGTGCTAATATTATACTAGTCTAGCAATAAAAATAATTACAATATAAACCCTAGACTAATATTTTGTTGATTTCGTGCTTCAAATCATTGTAAGGCACCGTTCCCGGAGACCTCACAGTTGGTCATTTACAGCATTAAATACATTAAACATTATAAATTACAGGCTTAAGCAGCGGAATTATTTTAACAAAAGCCATTCATTTCATTAAAACACTGTTGTTGAGCAATACACTATTGTTTAATAGAATACAATAGAATTGTTTAATTTCATTACAAAACAACAGCAATCATAACATGAATGGATGTTAGTCTTTACCTGCCGAGTAGCTTCACTCTCATGCCATCCTCAGCAATGTTTACCTGCCAACTGAAAATGTATAAAAGTAAGTGTTGCTCAGTGAGTTCTAGTCTTAAAACTAGTAAAATACTTTCTATAGGTATACATATGAAAATACTCTTTATATGAAAACTTCATCTCTTTATATGCGAGCATGCATTAACTATACAATCAAATAATGCTTTTCTCTTTACTGTATGCCTTTTTATTCTATACTCTTTTATCTTTATCTTTCACTGTCTATGTGGACCAATGAGCAATACCCTAAACTATGTGTGCGGGGGAAATGGTGCTAGGCCCTTTGTTCCCACAAGGGGCTCTAAATACTGTATACAAGGCTGGCCCAGAACCCAGGGTACGCTGCAAAGGTCCGCCAATCTTATTTGACTGGCCCCGTGAGAATCATAGGGTAGCTAACCGCATCACAGTTGAGCTAACGACCTCATGGTGGTGCACCTCCTATAAGCTTGCAAGACTTGTTAATGTTTTAAATTAGGTTCCACTTCTCTTCTTCAGTGCTCTTTCACTTTATTATTAGTAATACTTTACGTTACGATAATAACCACACCACGTAAAGTCGCATACTAATAGTAATAATAATATTAATAATAGAGAACAATTATAAGGAAATCATAATAATGCATGAAACCCAGCATTAATAAGCCCTAGTCAAACCTCGGTCAAAACCCTAAAACCACAGACTCCCAAAAAAGTTCTGTAATATATTCTAAGTGTTTAGGCATTTTGACACTATTTGGGCGCATGAGCCCTGTTTGAGCGCTTCATCACTATGCAGGCGCATCAGCCAACACTTAACCGCTTTAACACTTAGGCGCATGAACCATTCAGACGCATGGACACTATTCGGGCCTATGGTCCATTCGAACACATGGACACTTAGACGCATTGGCTAATCGGGCGGTTGGGCATACTTAGGCGCATGGGCTATTCGGCCGGTTGGGCACTATTGGGGTGCATGGCCCTACACTTAGTCGTCCGATTACAGATTCTAGGCGCATGGACCACTTTTCAGGTGCATGAACTACACTTAGCATTTACTAAGGCATTTCCAAGCGCATGGGCCTTATTTTGGCGCATGAACCTTCTGTTCAGCATGTTTCTAGGATATTTGCGAACCCAAACATCAAGCCTAATTGTTCTAAGCTTACCAAGGCTATGCTAAGCATGAATAACTTAATAACACCTAAGGAACATCATCAAACATGCATAATACATACGGGTATACATACATAAACATTGTAAAATCGTTTTAATATATTTTCAGCCCCAAGAAGAGTATAAAACAAGTAAAACCAGGGTCTAGAAACTCACTTGGTGTAACTTTGGGTGTATCTTCCTTCTAACCCATTTGCAAATGAGTTCAAACACCTAGAAACCCATAAAACACACACACACACGAACACACACAAGCACATAAGCACATACCTGAGACAAAACCCAACACAAACACATAAAAACTTCAAATTCTTACCTTGAATTCAGCCACTTCTTTTCTTCTGCTTCAAAAACCGAGAGTGTTTGTGCTCTCTTCTTTTCCCTCTCTAAAATGACCGAAGATTTGGGTGTAGAAAAGGTGATGGGCGGCCTTGCCACCTTATCACCAACCTTCCAAAGATTTTGTCCTTTTGGACACTTTTAGTCCCTCTACTTTGGATTTATTGTTTGTTGGACCAAAAGAACCAATGAGCCTGATCAGAAAAACCTCTAAGTCCCACAGACATTACAACTGCTGAAGAAGATCACAACAGCTGAAGACATCAGCTGATTACAAGGTCTGAAGACAAAGTCTGAAGACAAGAACTGAAGACTACTGCTGAAGACAAAGTATGAAAGTAAAGTACTGAAAACAAAGTCTGAAGCTATCAGCTGAAGACAAAGTCTGAAAGTAAAAGTCTAAAGAACAAAGTTTGAAGAACAAAGACTGAAGACAAAGACTGAAGACCAAAGTAATCAATAGTTGTCACAACAACTGAAGTTATCAACTTTAGTAGTTGTGATGGTTTCCTTTCAGTACTTGTAATTTACTTTTCAGTAGTTATAGTTTCAGTAGTTATAGTTTCAGTAGTTATAGTTTGAGTAGTTTAGTTTTAGTAGTTTTATTTTTTTGTACTTGAGCATTCTCTGAGATGTAATCAGTAGTTGAGAACATTCTCAATAGTTTGCATAGTTTCAGTAGTTTGAATAATTCTGTTAGATGTCACTATCAAGTGACATCAGCAGACGTCACATATCCTATATAAGGAATGTTGACCTAGTTGTAAAGTGTGACATTGAGCCACCACAAAAGCATTGAATGAAATATTCCTTTTGTAGAATTCTCTCTCTATAACCGTTTACTTTTGCATCGAATATCAATTGTGTTCTTGCGAATTGTCTACTTCATTATTCGAATTCCCCTACAATACTCTCTAATTAATCAACTTAGATCACTGATCCTAATAAATGGTATCAAAGCAAGGTTAATCATTGATCGATCTAACAATTGATCATTGAAACTACTATTCGATATCTAAGTTTGATTGAATTAGCATATTTGCAAGAATTTGTTATAGATCATTGAATTTCTGCTGCTTTCGTTTATCTGCTTTGAGTTTTTCTCTTGGTTCATATTGAGTTTGTTGTGTTTTGCACTAAATCAGTTAAAACTTAATTGAATTTGGTTGAATCTGAGAATGACTACTCCTTCTAATGACCCTCACAATACCGGTTCCTCAACCAAGCCTCCGATGCTGGTTAGGACTGAGTATAACGTATGGCAACGAAGAATGCTTCATCACCTGTGTGTTAGCAGTTCAGGTTGTTGGACATCTGCGGTACATGGTCCACACAAGCCTATGGTGAACAATCCGGAAACCAACCAAATGGTTCTGAAGAAGAAGGAACAATACTCAGATGAGGATCGAAAACTATTTGAGATTGATGCTAAAGCGCATGGAATTCTGGCCATGGCACTGCCGAATGAAATCTATTCTGGGCTTATGCATCATGAAACTGCTCATGACCTCTGAAATGCATTGAAGGAACAATTTGGTGGAACGGATGAGGTCTTAGCAAACAACAGAGAAATCCTTGCCTAACAATATGAGACATTCTCTTATAGGAAGGGTGAGTCACTGACTTAACAGTTTGAGCATTTTTCCTGTTTGATCTCTGAGCTGAAAATGGTCAAACATGAATACACAAATAGTCAGATGAACAACAGATTCCTTATATCACTGCCTGAGAGATGGGACACATATACCATTGTCTTACGCTCCAATGCAAATCTGGATAGTCTATCTCTCACCAACTCAATGGGAAACTACTTACATTTGAAAGAGAGATATAGCAGAAAAGGAAACTGGCATCATCAGGAAAGCTCACTCATGACTTTGTACCAGAAAACACTGCCTTGGTTGGTCATGAGTCAGAATATGCTGCATCAGAAAGCAATTATGATGAGCATATAGATATCTCCACAAACGGTTCAGATCATGCATTTGTTAGTGTTGACAGTCAGTCAGGCTGTAATAGTGACAATTTGTGTTTCATTATGTATGATTTAAAGGGTATTGCCAACGATGACTTAAAAGAGATGGATATTCTGAGCCAAATGACCTTGATTAATATCAGATCTCAAAAGTTCTACAAAAGAACTGGTAGGAAATTTCCAGGACTCTCTGGCAAAACCAAAGTTGGTTTTGACAAGAGTAAGTTGAGGTGTCACAAATGCCACAGGCTTGGACACTTTGCAAGAGAGTGTAGATCATCTGGATCTAACTCCTCTGCATCCTTTATACTTTTCCAAGAAATAGTCCACAAAAGAGAGGGCAACATCCTGCCAGTTCTGGTCACCATTCTCAACCCATATCTCCTGCATATTTTGTCCCTCAGGGTCCAATGTCATATCCATATCCCTGCTATTATATGCCTCAGCCAAATCAAGTTCAAGTTCCTATTGCACAACAACCTCAAGCCTTACCTAAGCCTCTACCATCTCAATCATCTCAATCACAACCTCATCACACCTTCTTCACCCCTGGTATTGTTGACTGGAGCAGTTACCAGATGATCTCTCTGGTAATGAGCAATTATTTGCTGGTGTTGGTCAACATGGTGGTGAACATCCTTTTCGGAATCTAGCTCTCATGGCCCTGGAATCTACTGATAGTTCATGCTCCAATGCATCTTCATCACAGGTAACCCAGGTATCCTCTGAGGCTAAGGCCAAGCTATGTTCTGAATCTTGCATAGCTGCATTTATCTCTATTAGAGAGGCAAATGTAGCTTTAATAAATCAAAATCTAGAGCTTGAGCAAACCCTTTCATAAGAAAAGCTGAATATGAGTCTGTCCTTAAGGATAAAGATGATGAGATTTATAAGCTTAAATGTCAATTAAATGATGAAAAGGCTAAGCTAGAGGTCATTCTTGAGAACCATAAAGATCTCAAAGAAAAACTTGCAGTTACCCAAGTTGAGTGTGACCGCTGGGTATCATGTTGCAAGGGATTTGAAATGTTGCTCAGCAAGCAATCTTGCTTCGAATATGATGTTTGGAATAGGTTACAACCACATTGCACCACCTACAGATTTTACTCCAAAACCAATAGTAAAATCTGAAGGTGAAAGTAATTTCCAAACCATATCATCATGTGCATCATTCTCAAGTGATCACCCAAAATCACAAGATGAAATCAGTGTTGATACCTCAGCAAATCAATTGGCTGATGGGTTAACTATTGATAAGCACATGAAGCTGAGTACTTCAGATGTTATCCCTTAAAGTACCTCAAGTACTGAAGGGCAAGTCACAACATCTAAAAAGCATTTCAAATCAGCTGAAATAAAAGGATTACCAACTGCTGATAGAGAACAACTGAAGAACAAATCTTTAGTTGTTACAGATCCTTCAGTACTAAACAAAAGTACTGAAAGGAGGAAAGTATGAAGAGCACACCTTCAGTAGTTTCCACATGAGCAGTTGATAACTCCAAGATGAAGAATAAGCCATGTGAAATATGTGTTAAATTCAATCATCTTTCTGATGAATGTTGGTACAGAAAGGGTTCCAAACTCAACAGAGATAAGCTCATTAAAATCAGATGGATGAAATGAAAAATGAGTTTGAGACTAAGTTTGTACCATAGTCATTCCTTTGTGATAAACCTAAGCCTTCAACCAAATCCAAAAAGAAGGATAGGGTTATCATAAAACAACTGATAGTGCTCCTCATGATAAACATCAGACTAAGTCTATGAATTTTAAGGAGGAAATGGTGGGTCACAGGAACTCATCAAACACAAGTACTGATATGTCACAAGAGCTGAAAGCTTTAGCTACAAATCAGACACAACTTGTTATGATGGTTCAGCATTTGTTGGGGAGAGTTAACCAACTAGATGCACCTGTGATCAAACCACTAAAAAGGCATTCCAAGCCCAAATCCAAGGAATCCATTTTAGCATCATCTCCTTCTTCATCAGCTGTTAATCATAAGAAACAAGTTATGGTTAAATCTGTTGATGTTAATAGACTCAAAACCAAAAAGGTTTGGGTCTCAAAACCTAACTAGTTCTTTATGATGTATGCGGGGTTCTTCAGCATGCCAAAGAAGCATCTGGTATGTAGACAGTGGAGGATCTATGCATATGACTAGGAGCAGATCTCTTCTTAATGACTACTTTAAAGGAATGAAGGGATTTGTTTCATTTGGTAATGATGCCAAGCGTTACATCATCGGGAAAAGATATGTGTCTAATGGACAAATCAGGTTTGATGATGTTAACCATGTGGAGAATCTCAAGTATAATCTCCTGAGTGTCAGTCAGATGTGTGATAAAGGACATGTTACACTTTTCACAAGCCAGAACTACAGGATTCTGTCTTCCCAAGTTCTGAGGCTGATTGACAAGGTATTGGATGAACATACTCTCCTGAAGGCCAACAGGATTGGAATAGTGTATGCCTTCGATTTGTCAAAGAAGATTGATTTGAAGGGTCATCCTTGCCTGTTCTCCAAAGCCTCTCCTCAGGAATCTAAACTGTGGCATAGGAGGCTGGGTCATGTTAATCTCAAAAACATGAATCAACTGATCCACAATAGTTTAGTGAGAGGTCTACCAATAAAGGAGTTCCACTGTGATGAAACATGCACTGCTTGTTTATAAGGAAAACAACACAAAGTCTCATTCCCTCCTATTGAAGAACCTAAGTCCACTGCCTGCTTGCAGTTACTGCACATGGATCTATTTGGTCCTGTGAGAGTGATGAGCATGGCAAAGAAGAAATACTGTCTGGTAATTGTGGATGATTACTCCAGATTTGTATGGACTTTCTTCTTGCATTCAAAGGATGAGGTTGCTCAGAAGATTATAAACTTTGTGTTGTATGTTGAGAAGCAGTATTCCCTATCAGTCAAGTGTATAAGGAGTGATAATGGAACTGAATTCAGAAACCATACACTTGATGATTTTTATCTATCAAAAGGAATCAAGAGGCAGTTTAGCATCCCAAGGACTCCAGAACAAAATAGAGTAGTGGAGAGAAAGAACAGGACCCTAATTGAAGCTGCAAGGTCTATGTTGGCTGACTCTGGTTTGCCATTGACCTTTTGGGCTGAAGCTGTTAACACAGCTTGCTATGTGCAGAATAGAGTGTTAGTAAATCAGAGGTTGATGAAGACTCCATATGAATTCTACATCATTTGGCTCCTCTAATTTCATTCTTCAAAGCCTTTGGTGTCCTTGTTTCATTCTCAACACAAAGGATCAACTCCAAAAATGATCCTAAGGTGGATGCAGGGTATTTTGTAGGTTATTCATCCACATGCAAGCTTACAGAGTCTTCAACTGCAGAACAAAGTTAGTTGAAGAAACCTTGCATGTGAAATTCAATGAATCTCCTAAGGATAAAATTCCACAAAACCCTGTGGAGTTGTTTGATCTGGACATACTGCAATATGTTCCTTATCAACCTCCAGCTGTTGCAGATCTTGTGGATAAATCATCTTCTGCAGCAAGTCTTCCACCTGGTGGTACTGAAGATGATGATGATATCAGTACTCACCTTTTCAAGTTTAGTGACCAACTGCCTGAGTTCACTAAACTTGATGTTCCTGTAGCTTCAGCAGCTCCATCCACAACAAATGCTGATGAGATTTCTGACTCCTCTACATCATCTGATGTGCCATCTCATACTTGGTTTCCAGAGTCTGGATCAACATCTGCTGCTGCTGAACCGGCTACAAACACTGCACTGATCTTATAGTGTACCAAGAGCTGAAGAATCACCCCATGTCTCAAATCATTGGTGATATCAATGATGGTGTCTCAACCAGAAGTCAATTGTCTAACTTCTGCTTCTATGCTCTCTTCATCAGTCAGCTAGAGCCAAAGAACTATCATGTTGCTTTGAGAGACAATGGATTGGTTGAAGCCATGCAGCTTGAACTACTTCAGTTCAAAAAGCAGCAAGTGTGGGAACTGGTTCCTCTACCCCCAGGTAAGTGTGCAATAGGCACTAAATGGGTGTTTAGGAATAAAACTGATGAAAATGGGCTTATTGTCAAGAACAAGGCTAGACTGGTTGTACAAGGGTTTTCACTAGAAGAAGGTATTGATTATGATGAAACCTTTGCCCCTGTAGCCAGACTAGAGCAATTAGATTTTTCTTAGCCTATGCTACATTCCACAATCTTAAATTTTTAAATGGATGTCAAAAGCGCTTTTATATGGTAAAATAAAAGAAGAGGGTTATGTGTATCAACCACCAGGTTTGAGGACAATAAACATCCTCATTGGGTGTATAAACTTGATAAGGCTCTTTATGGGTTGAAGCAAGCTCCTAGAGCCTGGTATGAAACACTTTTAAATTTTCTTCTTAAAAATAATTTCACTAGAGGCTCCATTAATAAAAATTTGTTTATTAAGAAAGTGGATCAGCATAAGCTACTTGTTCAAATTTACGTTGATGATATAATTTTTGCATCCTGATCCCCAGTTGTGTGATGATTTTACAAGTTAATGAAACAGAAGTTTGAAATGAGTGCAATGGGAGAATTACAGTTCTTCTAGGCTTGCAAAAAACAAAAGGCTGATGGAACCTTTATTCATCAGTCAAAATATACAAAAGATCTCTTGAATAAGTTTAATTTACAAAATTGTAAGCCCTGTTTACTCCCATGTGCAACACACACAACTAGATGCAGATCAGAAAGGTAAAGATGTTGATGAAACACTTATTGGTTCCTTGATGTACTTAACAGCTTCTAGACCAGATATTATGTTTGCAACGTGTGTTTGTGCTAGATTTCAGGCTGCTCCTAAAGAGTCTATTTGATTACAGTCAAGAGGATCTTTAGATATCTGCAAGGTACACAATCTCTAGGTCTTTGGTATTCCACTGGACACTCTTGCAAATTAGTTGCTTTTTCTCATAGTGACTATGCATGATGGCACCTATCCAAAAGAATACCCGAAAGGCACCACTGATATGTCTTTCATAAATAACGGGTATGAAGACGACCTAAGTGCTACAAACCATCCTCAAGAAGCACTTCCATGATGCGAAAGACTTATCTTTCATATGGTAAATGTCTGCCTAGCTTCTAAGACATCTTCTTGGGATCAGATGTCTTCCCGATGGCCAACAGGTATTGTTATTCTATCTTGAGCGACCAAAATCTAAATTTTTATGAGATAGTTTTTATGGAACTAAAGGATCTGGCTCAAAACCTGTGGCACACAGATGGCTACTTTATCCCAGGTTTTTGATGGCAATAATTTTAAATCAGTTAAAATCTGATGGACTTGTTGGTCTTGGGGTCCCTGCTCAGCTGTGTTAGCTGAGGTATACTCCAGACATAACACAGACCCTACTCTCAAAGAGGCTGCCGGATGCTAAAACCCAAGCAGAGGGAACCAAGCCTCCACTTGCAGATCCAAAGTCCACCAACCCAAATCCAAAAAGCCAAAAAGGCTACTCAGGGAGATGAGTCCCCTGCAGATGCCCATGTACCACAAAAACATGAATTACATACTGGTTCTAACCCCCCAGTTATGTCCAACACTCAACCTCTGAAGCCGCACAGGTATCCTCTCAAAAGGATCCTGTTGCAACCACATATTGGGGATCCATAATACTGGAAACCTAACTCACTTGAGAGGGTTACCATTGAGTGCAACCCTCACCCCAGGGTGCAATCGCTTCGGATCAATCTCCACATGCAACCGCCCCTCAAAGCCCAACACTGTGTTACTAAGTGCTGACTCAGTTGCATTCCTTACCCTTCCCTAGAAACACTTAATATGGGAATGCCTCAACCATTGAGGGGGAGGACCAAAATGCTTGTGATAACCCATAGCATAGGGGTTACAATGTTCCATCTCCAAGTGTAGAAACGGAGGTTAGAACATCTGGTTAGGCTGCCACTTCTCCTGCTTCAGCATATGATCATGTTGAAGTTGGTAAATCCATAAGACCTCACCAGAGGCAACTGCCAATGAAGGACATATCCTGAGGCAGGAAGTCCCCAGTACCAAGCACAAGGGGCACATGCATCTAATGACTACACTCAATGCATGTTCATCCTGATTCCATCAGGAGTCAGGTGATTCAGCAAACACTGATGATGACCTGGGCTTCTTCTATGCTGTTTTAGCCCAAAATACCATCCTAGAGAATGAGGTAAGCAGACTTCAACGAGCAGCTTGCCAAAATCTCAGGATCAAAGTCCATCTACCCCCATTACCACACAGATGGCACCTTCAATTGAAGGTTCCCCAAACACTTCACCTACACATAAAATATGCCACCAGCCTCTGCCTTTGGCACCACCTCTCAAGGACAGAACCCCTCTGAGCAGTGGTTGCTGGCTTTCAAAACTCATTACTCTCACTCCAATCATTACTGAGATTGTCCATAAAGCCATAGATGAGAGGATCTACTCAAATCTACAAACCCTCATTGATAATGCTGTTCACAAATCTCTTTCTACCTTTCAAGCCCTAATCCTAATGCAACCAAAAAGGGGAGACTTCCAAGTATAAGGCATAGTGAAAGAAAGAAAGAAAAGAGTTGATGATGAGAAAGAACCTACAAAAGAGAAGGAGGTGGAGAAAGAACTGATCTCAGAACAACTGATCACCTATAAAAGAAAGAAGAGTGCTGAGTCAAAAGCTGATGAAGATAAATCCTTAGAAGATCTTGTCAAAGATGCTGATGAAGCTCACAGCAGATCCATGGATAAAAGCATAGATCAGCTCTTTCGACAAGGTCATGACACAACCACATTAGACTCTGAGATCAGAAGGCTGGAAATAGAAGAGATTCAGGCAAGATGGGCGGTTATAGTGTGTTGGAAAGGGAAAGATCGGAGATAATGATCAGATTATTGCCAAATACCTTGGAAGATCATTGATAGAGATAAAGGCCTGGCCCAGAGACAGTATCTGGAGATAACCAAGAAGATCTGCTCTGCTGGAGGCTATAATAAGGGGTTGATAATTGAAGCACTGGATGAAACAAGTGCAGGGAGAGAACTGAAATGGCAAATCTCTCCAAAGCCAAACTCACCACTAAAATGCTAAGCAGTCTTCTCACCCTCCCACTCAAACACAACCCTTATCTCTAAAATCTCCCAAATCTATCCCTAAACCTAAGCCACCCACAACTCAACCCACAAACCAATCCCTTTAACCCAAAAAAAACACCTCAACCTTACCTAGTGATGCACCCAGAAGGAGGAGAAGGGTGTTGAGGGTAGAAGAAGATGAAGAAGAGGATGATGATGATGATAGTCTGCCAATCTCTACTGTTCTCAAACTCAAATCACCTGAGCACAAAGTCAACAAGTGATTAGTCCTGACTTCCAAATGCAGATGGTGAAGGTAAAGATTGAAGAAGCAGAACAACAGAAACAACACAATGAGAAGTTTCTCAAGATGGTTAATAAGGATTTCCCCTCAGTCCTCATCCATTCAAGAAATGAAGAAGAAACAGGCTCTGAGGGCTATACACTGTTAGACATACTTTTCAACTTCAAAAAGAAAGAGTGCGAATCTAGCCAGACCCCAGGGTAAGTTCTAGAATTCATAAGAAGAATATACCAAGTAGATATCATGGCCAAGTGAAGAAGACCTTGAATGCTGCAATTACATTGGCCATGGTAGTCTCCCCTGGGAAATCATTGAAGAATTCAAGAGAGCTCATAAATCCAAGACAACCCCTCAATCTATTCTTGAGAACAAAATGATCAAGAAGGGGTTGTTATACAAAAGACTTGAAGATCTTCAGAAGAGTGAACTCCAGTTGTTGCTTGAAGGCACTCACCCTGATGAATTTGCTTATAGAGAAATAACAACTGTGGAGTTGAAAAATGGAAAGACAGTGAGATACATGTCTAAGTATTATGGCCCAGAGTTCTTCTTAGAAGGAGAAGCAGAAGAACTCACCAAGGAGGAACAAGTTATTCTCCTTGAGTCCTATGCTAGTGAGTCTTATAGACTCATTCATGGGAATTAGGTTTCATGGTTGGGATAAGACTCTGTGTTCAGTTTCCCCAAAACAGAGTTCCCTTCCATACTTAGCCAATCAAATGATTAGAAACTTTTTCTCGGTTTGTGCTTAATGATTACCTCTAAAGCTGATCAAGAGGGTGTTTCTGCCAAGAATAATGTGGGATCATTATACGTTTAGAGGTTTTGGCTCCATTGGTTCAGGGGGATTTTGTTGGACCAAAAGAACCAATGAGCCTCATCAGAAAAACCTCTAAGTCCCACAGACATTACAACTACTGAAGAAGATCACAACAGCTGAAGACATCAGCTGATTACAAGGTCTGAAGACAAAGTCTGAAGACAAGAACTGAAGACTACTGCTGAAGACAAAGTCTGAAAGTAAAGTACTGAAGACAAAGTTTGAAAGTAGAGTACTGAAGACAAAGTCTGAAGCTATCAGCTGAAGACAAAGTCTGAAAGTAAAAGTCTGAAGAACAAAGACTGAAGACAAAAACTGAAGACCAAAGTAATCAGTAGTTGTCACAACAGCTGAAGTTATCACTTTAGTTGTTCTGATGGTTTCCTTTCAGTACTTGTAATTTACTTTTCAGTAGTTATAGTATCAGTAGTTATAGTTTCAGTAGTTTAGTTTCAGTAGTTTTATGTTTTTGTACTTGAGCATTCTCTGAGATGTAATCAGTAGTTGAGAACATTCTCAGTACTTTGCATAGTTTTAGTAGTTTGAATAATTCTGTTAGATGTCACTATCAAATGACATGAGCAGACGTCACATATCCTATATAAGGAATCTTGACCTAATTGTAAACTGTGACATTGAGCCACCATGAAAGCATTGAATGAAATATTCCTTTTGCAGAATTCTCTCTCTATAACCGTTTAGTTTTGCATCGAATATCAATTGTGTTCTTGCGAATTGTCTAATTCATTGTTCGAATTCCGCTGCAATACTCTCTAATTAATCAACTTAGATCACTGATCCTAACATTTTTTTGTTTCTTTTATTCTTCATTTCTTGTCTTTCCTTTAAAGGAATAACTAGATGTTACAAGTCCACCCCCCTTATATAGGTTTCGTCCCCGAAACCTGTTATTCCTTGGTCTCCCACGTAGACTCAGATCCCTTTCTGGTGCCTCCACTGTACACGCACAAGAGGAACCACTTTATTCCTTAGTCTCTTCTCTTTTCGATCAATGATTGCCACTGGTTGCTCCACGTAATTGAGCCATTCATCTACTTCGATATCTTCCGGTGGAACAATCATATCCTCGTCTGCCAAGCACTTTCTTATATGATATATGTGGATTGTTTGGTGAATTCCACTTAACCCCTATGGTAATTCCAATCTATAGGCCACCTCTCCTACTCAACTGATTATTCGAAAAGGGCCTATATACCTTAGGCTCAACTTGCCCCGCTTCCTGAATCGGATAATACCCTTCCGAGGTGAGACCTTCAACATAACCCCATCACCCACCTGGAACTCAATCGGTCTGCGTCGTTTAATAGCATACGACTTCTGTCTATCTGTGGCTGCCTTCATGAAGGCTTTAATCTTCTCAAGCTTCTCAGTCGTAGCCTCGATTACCTCAACGCTCCCCAATTCCTTCTGACTAATATCACCCCAACAAATGAGTGTTCTGTATCTCCTACCGTATAACATCTCATAGGGTGGCATACCAATGCTAGCATGATAGCTGTTGTTGTAGGAGAATTCCGCTAATGGTAGGTTGTCATCCCGACTTCCCCCAAAATCAATCACGCATGCCCAAAGCATGTCTTCCAATGTCTGAATGGTCCTTTCTGACTGACCATCAGTTTGGGGATGATAAGCCGTGCTAATCTGTAACCTCGTCCCCATGGCGTCGTGGAATTTCTTCCAAAATTTAGATGTAAACCGGGTGTCACGATCAGACACAATAGACATCGGCACACCATGACGAGTTACAATTTCCTTGATGAATACATCCGCCAACCTCTTAGATGAATATGTCTCGCGGATCGGTAGGAAGTGAGCACTCTTCGTCAAACGGTCAACTATCACCCATATGGCGTCATACACTTTCGGAGTACGTGGAAACTTCGTAATGAAATCCATGGTGATGTGCTCCCACTTCCATTCTGGTATTTCCAAAGGTTGAATCTTTCCATACAACTTCTGATGTTTGGCCTTCACCTGTAAGCAAGTAAGGGCACTTACTCACATACCCCACGATATCGCGCTTCATACCCGGCCACCAATAATCTTTCTTCATATCTTGATACATTTTTGTGGCATGAGGATGAATGGAGTATCGAGTCTTGGGAGCTTCATCCATAATCTTCATGCGTAGATCCCCAAAACGAGGAATCCACCCCCATCCGTATCGGGTTTTAACACCAAGTGTATTTTCACCCAATTCCCCAACCAGACCTCTCATCCTTTCAGAGTTAAGATGGTCTTATTTTAGTGTCTCATCTTGAAACTCTTTGACTTGCTTCATTACATTGGATGTCATTATCAGTTGATATGCTTTCACCCGAATTGGCTCGGGCCTCTCCTTTCGGCTAAGGGCATCAGCCACCACGTTAACTTTGCCCGGATGGTAATGGATCTCGCAATCATAATCTTTTATGAGCTTCAACCATCTTCTCTGTTGTTGGACCCTTGAAATGATCATACATGTGTAACCCCCCGAAATTTTATTTAAACGAAAGGAAAAGAAAAGTAAGTGGAAGGAATGAAAATTGTGCACAAATGGAGGGGAAAAAGTGTACAAAGTACAAATCTTATTATTTTATGATTTTAAAGGGAATGGTCGCCCATATCAACGCAGAAAGCTGCTTTGATCTCGGAGGAAGAAGAAGAGAGAGAGTCCGGTTCTAGAGAGAGAAAGAGGAAGAAAAAGCTGAAAAAGGTAAGTCTTCTCTTGTTTGAGCTCGGTTTCAGCTAAGTATTGAGTTCTTAACCGATGTTCTGGTTGTTTAGAGTTTGTTTTCGGGATTCAAAGAGCTGAATCGAAGTAGGTCTTGAACTGGAAGAGTGTTGCTCAAAAGCCGCTCAAGGTGAGTTTCTAGAACCCCTCTTTTACGGATTTTCAACTGATTTGGGGCTATTATGCATACTAAGTAAATGTTTGGAAAGAAATCGTGGGTTTACAGCTTTATGTACGAATGTTGTATGTATGTATGCATGTTATAGTGTTGATTATGGGTTAAAGATGATGTTTAGAATGCTTAGATGTCCTTAGCATGTTAGATCTGTGTTTGGGTATGGTTAGAATGGCAATGGGGTGAAATTGGTAGCATAGAAAATAATTCAGAATGTTTGATGAACATGAACAGTGGTTCATGCACGCAAAAAGTTGTCCATGCTTCCATCATGAGAGACCAGACGCCTAAGTGTTGGCCATGCGCCCAATAGTGGGTCATGCGCCTGAACAGTGGCTCATGTGCCGAGCATGTTGGCCATGCGGCTAAGTATTGGCCATGCGCCTAAATAGTGCCCATGCACCCAAGTGATGAAATGGCTAAGTGTGGCCATCCGCCTAAATAGTGCCCATGCGCCCAAGTGATGAAATGGCTAAGTGTGGCCATGAACCTAAATAGTGCCCATGCGCCCAAGTGCTTGAACCGTCTAAGTGTTGGTGATGCGCCGGAACAGGGCAGAAACGCCCAAACAGTGCCCATGCGTCCAGACTGTTTTATACTTATAATTTTATGCTCATGCGCCTGGAAGGACCCATGCGCCCACTCTGGACTTGAGGTTTTCTAAGTGGTTTTTAAGGGTATAATAGGGAGATAGGCCTGGTTATGATGTCATGGCTTATGTTTGGTGTGTGTTATGCATGTATGTTGTTTCCTGTATGGTGGTGGTATATGTTTATGTTTATGTATGTTCCTTATTATGTATGTATGTCTTCCCTTGGCTTTGCGTTGAATGTTAATGAATGTAATGAAAGTATACGTAACGTAAAGTGGAAGATAATGAAAAGAGGAACGTAATGAATGAATGCATGCATGGGTAAATGAATAAAAGAGAAAGTATAGAAAGGCTTGCAAGCATATGTATGAGGTGAGCGACTATGTGTCGCAACAGACTCGAAAGAGGTCCTTGTCACGTATCCCGGTACTGTGTCAGTCTTCGGACATGAATCAAGGGTTTGTGAGTTGGCCCCGGCACAGTGTCAGTCTTTAGACATGAGTCGGGGGTATTTGATGAGACATGATACAGATTTGTGTACTCCGGTACTCTATCAGTCTTCAGATATGAGTCGGGGGTTTGTGAGCAGGCCCCGGAATAGTATCAGCCATCGTACATGAGTCGGGAGTATTACATATAACGAAAGTGATGGATGATGAGATCTGTGTCGCGTATCCCGGTACTGTGTCAGTCTTCGGACATGAGTCGGGGGTTTGTTTGTCACAACGTTGTTGTGGAAAGAAAGAATGGTGAAGTCAACAGACTCAATGCAACCTCTTTGTTACACTACAGCACATTCCACATTGCTGAGTTAGCAGAGAAGCCATTCTCCAACCCTCCAACTCTGAACTGCTGCGCTCGTCAGAAATCATCTCAGCAGTTTTCATTTAGCTGAGCTAACTGCAAAAGCAAAGATTGAAGAAGAGTTAAAGTTGAGAAGACAGGAAGACAAGGAAAGATCTCCCACCAAAGGGTTGCCTTTCTACACATGATGGAAGGTCTTGAATTGGAACATATAGTTTGATGAATATGATTACAGTTCCTATCAACTAACTCTTTTCAGAGGGCAACAACAAAGGGTACATGTTATCTAAGGTGACAGACTGGATTTCCTGTCTACCAAGGATCTGTACAAACTTCTCAGCACCACATCAGGGAAGAACAAGGAAACAGACAAATATTTGCTCTCCTTGGCGCTGAAAGTTTTGAGAACTCGAGATAAGTGAAGTTTTGGTAACATCAGCCTAGGGGGAGTTTGTTAGATCAAGAAGAAGGCTAATACAACCAAAACTAGATCACTTAAGTTATTTTTGTGCTGCATGCGAAGGCTTCCGAAGCTTATCATGGAACTTCAGAATGTTGTAGAGTTCTTCCGAAGACAATGGGAAAGTCCAAGTTCCGAAGACAGAACTCTACTTCCGAAGACAAATGCATACTTCCAAAGTTCAAGACTTAGAAGAATAAAGTAAATACCACTTCCTAAGTATGATGAAAAGAAGAAGTCTCCAAGCCTTGGAAGAAGCAGCCTCTTTCGAAGTATAAAGTGGCTTCGGAGTACTTACTCTTCCGAAGCCATTTAACCTTCGGAAGACACTGCTATAACAAGTTGACACAAGTATGGTCTCTGACACTCCGCTGCAGACTTCTGATACAGCATGGCTTCTTCCTAAAGAACCATGTTGTTGACCATACTTTATTCAACTGTTTACCTTTTCATGATAGTACAGTTGCCATCTCTAGTTGGGGACAAAAGGTAAGTCAGGGACATGTCCTAACTACCAAATCTCAAATAAGAATTTATCCGAGATACCTTAACTATAGTCTTGTAGTATGGGCTTTAGCTAAAGGATCCCAGCTGGTATGAAAGTATATCCGCTGTAGATAGTATTATATATATGTTCTCCTTGTAACTCATAGAGAGAAGATTATCATCTGCTTGTAAGAGTCTTTGTACCTTGAGTTGAGAATCAATACATAAAAGTATCTTGAAAATTATCTTTATGTGTTCTTAGTTACTTTTCATATTGTGATCAACTCTTATTGATTCTTACCCAAGTGTGATTCTAGGTGAGTTTGAGAGAAAACCTTTGTGTTTAAGTGACAAACACCGATCCTGCAGTTGGTATCAGAGCTTCTCAGGCTCTTGATTGCGTGATCTAACCATCCAATCAACCTGTTTTCACTCCTCCCTACCACCCACTCACTCAATGTCCCTCAACAAATCTGAAGTAAAGATGGGGACGATGACCAAAGCACCCATCATCACCCCTGAAAACTTCAGGTCTTGGAGTAGAAGAATGGAAGGCTTCATTAGATACCAAGACAGCAAAATGTCGAACTCTATTGTCAATGGACCGTACAAGCCAAAGGTGGCTTCAATACCGAACTCTATTATGGTGGGGTTCGGGCATTGCAAGACACCAAAGAATTGTTTGATGCACTTGCTTAGATGTATTCTTGCTCTAACGACTCAAAGAAGGACTCACTGAAGCAGCAGTTCGAGAACTTCACTCATATTGCTGGAGAGACCCTCATCTAGCAGTACTTCAGGTACATGGATCTTATCTCTTCCCTTCAGTCTGTGAAGATCACTCCTGAACTTAGAGATCTCACCAGAAAGTTCATGAGTGCTCTTCCAAATGAGTGGACATTCTACTGTGTCTCTATCAAGAGAACAGAAAACTTGAACACTCTTTCCATGACTGAGCTCTATGGCATCCTTGATGGATACTGTCTAGAGATGGAGAGTAAGAAGGGCCACCAAACAAGCAGACCTATGAGTCTTCCTGCTAGCAACGCTTTAATGGTTGTTGAAGGATCATTAACCCCTCAACCTCAGCATTTCCTGACTTATCAGCAGCCATCCTGCTCTTCTTGTCCTTACATCACTTATCCTGAGACTCTAAGGTCTCAACAGGCTCAACACAATACATTCCAAGAAAGTTGTGCCTTTGTTTCAGGAGGTGGACACTCAGGAGATTTTCAATACTGCTTTGATGATCTTGAGTGTTTTAGCCTAGATGACGTAGAATACGTGGACATTGTCCAGCAAATGGCTCTCTTAACTTAATGACAAAAGAAGTTCTTTAAGAGAACTGGAAGGCATTTCCCTCAAAACCCAACTACCAGCAAGATCGGGTTCAAGCCAAGCTTGTCACTGCTGAGGCTCAGGCCAAGAAGCATGCTATCTCTGAGCAGAACTTCCAAGCTATTCTTGCATCATCCTCCCATTCCAAACTCTGTTATCAGAACAAAGGAGGGTTGGGAACCAATGAAATTGCTCCACCAAATTCCTATGAGTCTATTAGACAGCCCAGATTTGGTACTGAAGAGCAAGAGGTTCCAACTGCTGACCCTTTCTTTCCAAAGTTAAAGGATGAGGCACGAATAGTGGCCACCACAGGGAAGGAAGAGGTAGACATACCCATCACCTCCTTTGATGATCAATCCTAACCACTAAAGCCAGAAGAAGCAGAGCTAAAGCTTCTAGGAGAACTGCTAAGAAAGTGGTTGAATCCAAACTGAATATTGAGACCCAAAACAGAAGGGTGTCTTTGTCTCAGCTGGATTCCAAGTGTTAGGTACCTCTTATTCAGGAAAGGAATGTAATACCAGCAATCCTGTCCTACCAAAGGATCAGAAGTTAAAGGGAAAAGTTGCTGATGAAGAAAAGAAAACCAAAAAACAACAACCCTCACTTTCCCAAAAGACTAACATTGCATGCATCATGTGTAGCCTGCAAAATCACATGGCAAAAGATTGTTACTACAATCCTGCAAGCACACATTATGCAAATAATGTTAGAAAAGAAGAAGTCAGGGAAATGTTGAAGAAGGGAAAGCTAGTTTCCAAAGCCAAGTTGCTTTCGGAAGAAACTCCTTCTTCCGAAGGGAAATGGCTTCGGAAGAAAAAGCTACTGAGGTTTGGAAGAACAAGAAGGCTCCCTTGAAACCATCCCAGAAGAAGACTGCTTCGGGAGAAAAGGTGGTGAGGACTTCTTCCGAAAATAAAGAAGCTTCAGAAGAAGACCATGCTGCAAAAGCTTCAACAAGCTCATCCTCCAAGATCAGCCAAAGGGTGGACTGGAAGATCAAGGAAGATGCTGCAGCCCAAACCTCTTCTTCAAAGACCTCTGTTGAACCCCCATGCATATCATTTGGTTCACTCATGTCATTATCCTTGGAAGAACCCAAGACCAGCAAGGCTTGGGTATCCAAACAAAACTGAAATCTCATCTTATGTGCAGGAACATCCATCTGACAAAAACAACAATTTATGGATTGTAGATAATGGATGCTCCAGGCACATGACAGGGAATAGATCTCTCCTTCAACAATTTCAACCTTATGATGGAGGTCATGTCCAGTTTGAAGGTGAGGCTGGAGGATATATTTCTGGCAGAGGGAGTATATCTAATGATATATTTCTCCCAGGAAAGGGGACATGTACAAGTTTGATATGAACAATGCTTTCCCAATGGGTGAAGTATCATGCTTTCTTTCCAAAGCTGATAGTGATGAGTCAACACTGTGGCATAAACGTATGTGTCATGTAAATTTATGACAATGAAAAAATTGGCTAAAAATAACATGGTAGATGGTTTGCCTAAAAAGGAGTTTTTCTGCAAAGACAAGTGTGTTGCATGCCTGAAAGGGAAACAACACAGGACGTCTCATAAATCCAAATGTGTTAACTCTATCACTACTCCATTGCACTTACTGCACATGTTCGAGGTTTATGAAAGACCTCAGGCCTAGTTACCCACTTCGTGCACAATGTTCGGGGTAATGTACATGTCACTGGAAGTAATGAATGAATGAATGAAAGTATGAACAAAAAAATGACGAAGATAATAATAATATTATCTGTATGTATGTATGATGTATGATCACATGCAATAAAAATGAAAAGTTTTAATGAAGGAAAAATATGTTTTATTATTAAACTAGAACTCACTCAGCAATGCTGACTTTTATGCATTTTCCAGTTGGCAGGTGAGCATTGCTGAGGATGGCACGAAGCAGCTACTTGGCATGTTGAATGGCATTCTTTTGTTAATGTTTTTGCATTATAATGTGAACGAATGATGTTTTGAAATGAACGCTTATATAACTTGCAAAAGCATTTGTAATGATATGAAAAGTTATTCCTTAGACTTCCACTGCAATGTTTTATGAATGATTAAAATAAAGTATATGTTTTATGTGTGATGATTTACTAGCTATGAGCATCCCAGGAATGGGGCCTTACATATAGTAGTACATTCTAGAAACAAAAATGACTCTAACTATGAAAAAGCTAATTAGAAATTTGTAAACAATCAAAGAACTGATTCAGAGCCTATTGTTTTTATGCGTAAGTCTCTAGTGCCTTTGGAGAAGGAATTGACTTTGCAAATTGTCCCTGCTATCTCTTTATCTAAAGAACAAAAAGAATAAATAAAGGAAATGTATGAAAAAGAAAGGAAAGAAGAAACAGAAATAGCCCAGACAATTGAACAAAAGTAGTGTTGTGAAGCAAACTACTAAAAGGGATGATTCTGATTCATCGCCTAAAGAAAAGAAAGTGACTCATCAAAAGAAAATTTCAGTTAAGTCACACAAGGAAAAATCTGAATCAAGATATGTATTGTGATATTTGTGACATATTCAATCACAAGACAGATAAATGCTTCTTCAATCAATATTGTTCTATCTGTGATATGAATAAGTGCTTAATTTCAAAATGTAAAAGACTGAAATGACTTACCAGATATGTTGGTAAACTCAACTTGGATGAAAAGATACATGTAGTGATGAATTAAAGACTTATTCAATTGTGAAACACTCATCACAAAGTACAGGTATGTATTGGCTTATCTGAATGCATGTGTGTGTAGTAGCCTAAACACACCAGGTAATGATACTTTATGAATCTCTTTCACCACATCACGTTTCATCTTTGTTTTGCTGAGCAAAGACCTGATGAAACTTGCACATAGTGCAGATGTCATGATCCAAAAGATTCGCAAAGTGGAACACATCCAAAATTGGATGAATCAACAAAGTAATACATTCCAAGTGAATGAACAAAAGAATCCTATCATGGATCACCTTCCAAAGTGAAGTGAAAAGAATCCCAATGTGAATCAACATGAAAAAGTATCAAATTATAAGAATCCCAACGGGGATCAATGAAAATGAGATTTTATGACTTAAGTAACCTTGTAAGAAAAGTTGTGAAAAAGTTCGACCATGCATTGTAAAAGGAGGGTTGATCATTTCATGCTTATGTGTGTGAGGTACACATTGAATAATAATCAACCAAAACATGATAAAAGTCATTTGCATCAAAATATCAACCGGGTATGGGTTTAAGAGGACAAGCATACCTTCAATCTTCAAGTTCATGATCATGTCCATTTAATCATAAAGGATGCACAAGTGTAATGTAAGACTGATATGATCCCAACAAAGAGATTTTTCTCATCATTATTAATATTAATCAAAATAATGTTCAAAAAGTTTTAAATCTTTAAAGTTTCTATCCAAATGTGGACATAAACTTTAGGGGGAGTAATTTAAAATTTTTGAGTAAGTCCATATTTTTTTATTAAGTTAATTTTGAAAAATAAAACAAAAAGAATTTTAGTTGGTGTAGTTGCAATAAGTCATACCATTATATCTCAGCTTATGCATATTCTTAGAAGCATGACAAGTCCAAGATCTGTCAAAATTGGGAAACTTGTATCAATGGTGACATACAAGTCAATCCATGCAAGAATTGACAACTTCAACAGCCAACTTCATTAGAAAAATCAATCAACGACACCTCTTCATAAGATGAACAATCAATTCAATCACATTAACTTTTGATTAAGTTCAAAAGCTAATGCAGGTAAGTCATTAGTTAATGCGGGTGAAGGTAACCCATGCATGTAACTAATGCGGGTATCAAAATTTTTCAAGTGCAACTAATGCGGACAATGATTTTACTCTACCACATTTGTGTGTGAAGTAGATGTGAAATTTACTCTACCGTATTTGCTACAGTTAACAAATGTGGATGAAGAGGTCTTTATTGCATTTGCTGCAGTGCAATGTTGACCAAGTGTTATCAACCGCATTTGATATAGTTGCTCAAGTGCAGATTGACTTTGTTCTATCGTATTTGCTACTATTCAAATTTGGTTAGGATAAAACAAGTAACTATACCGCATTTGTTATAGTGAATGCTGAAAAACACACACAAGTTATTCTTCTGCATTTACTACAACACAAATGCGGACAGCTAAAGGTTTTCAAGTTTTAACTCCGCATTTGCAACAGTACACAAATGTGGAAAGAATAAAACTAAGAAACAAAACTTCCGTATTTACAATAGTAGCGAAATACGGACTGTCAAAAGTTTGTCTTCCGCATTTGCTACAGTTAACAATGCAGATGACCAAAAGTAGCCAAATGCGAACTGTCAATGTCAAAAGTTTGTCTTCCGCATTTGCTACAGTCAACAAATGCGGATGACCAAAGTCAAACAAATTAACCTTCAGCATTTGCTATAGTGGTAACTGTATCTGCCTTTAAACTTGTAAAATCTTCCAAAATGTATTATTTGACTACTTAAAGTAATTCAAACGGGTCATTTAATACTTTTCAAATATGAGAGACTTTATAGTGAGACGAGCGCAAACATACAGTACACCATCTTCAATCATCATCACCGTCATAAACATTCAAACATTTTCGTGTGAATCTACTCAATCGACTTTTGTTATCGATTCCGAAACAACATTCGGATCATAATAAGGTGAAATTTTCATAAAAAGTTTAATCAAAACCTAAGTTTCAAAATGATAAACCTAAATCAATCAAGAACCAACTAATAAGGAAGAACACAAAAACATGTTTTGTTAATGCAACATAATACACCTTTTCGACTTCAATGAGCATGAAAACCAACAGAAATTCTTTTTATCATGAAAATCTTGATATTCATGTTCGTTGTAAGAACAGAGCATGTTGAAATTACACATTTGAAACAAATCAATAAAACATTATCTCTTTAATGGTTCAAACATTGAAATTGTGATTGTTAAATGTCAAATTCACCATTTGCCATGACAACAATTCAACAGAAATGCCAAGCAATCTTCCTTGTCAATTTAAAGTTAAAACTAATACCTAGCACACATGTCTCTTGTGTAGATTACATGGAGCAAGCTCCATAACATCAATGGTTATTTAAACCTTGTTGTGCCTGAAGCCGAAGGACTTAGAGATATGATAAGATTCTTATCTACCACAAGGGTAGCATATGCCATGACTGTGAGACCAACAATCTATGAGAATCCCATCAGGTCCTTCTGGGAATCAGCTGAGGTAGTTGAAGATGACGGTGTAAGAACACTAACTGGGAGAATCAACAATGAGCTCACTATGAGGATCACACAAGAGTCTGTTAGAAGATGCCTACAATTCGGTGATAATGCCAATGATCCTCTTGAATTAGATGATGAAGAAATAACCACATTTTTCACTAAAATTGGTTATGAAGGGGGTTATGAAGAAAAGCAGATAGTCAAAGGATTAGTGGATCTGCCTTGGAGATTCCTAATTCATATGTTACAACACTATTTTTCAAAAAGAAAAATAGGATGGAATGACATTCCAGTCCTCACATCTTCTGCAATATGTGCTCTCTGCACCAAAAGACCGTTTAATATGTCTCCGTATGTGTTCAATAGCCTAATCTCTAACATTCAATAAGGATTAAGATACAAATTTCTGAGGTATCCCAGATTCATTCAATGTCTAATCAATGAATCATTTCATGACATTGTTAATGAAGGACCTGTGCTTAACATCCCTCATTATGATGCAAGATCCTATAAATACATCAAGAAGAAGGACCCAAGGAACTTTTACAGTGGTGCCCACTCACCCCTTCTTCCTTGGATGATTCAACAATTAACTCAAGCAGGTCAAGCTCAACCACCTCCACAACCCATAGCTCAACCATCACCACAACCTTTACCACAACCATCTCCACAAACATTACCAAAACCATCACCACAACCTTTACCACAACCATCTCCACAAACATAACCACAAACATCACCACAACCTTTACCACAACCATCTCCACAAACATTACCAAAACCATCACCACAACCACAACCACAACAATCACCACAACCAACACCACAAACAACCCCTCAACCTACACCTATGTCAACTCATCATCAATCTCCAATATCACCACCACATCAATCACCTATGTCACCTTACCAATCTTTACCATCATCCCATGATCACCCTACTGAAATAGAACGATCAATAAGTGCATCTAAATCATCCAAATCATCTTCTGATGAGGAGGATCATCATGATCAAATCCCTTCTATGAAAGCACCTTCGGAGGCTGCTCCTTCTGAGAGCTATGCTGAATATAACATCAACATGCCTAATGAAAAGGATGAACTAATCTCTGAGCTCTTACTTAAAGTGGAAAGGATAGAAAGAACCTTAAACAGGAGAGCTAGAATCATCAATGACAGAATTTTAGAACTGGATGAGAAAGAAAGTGAATTGAAAGAACTAAAACAGAAATATGCAGCTGAAAGTAAAGAAAAAGACAACGAGATTGAGTACCTAAAAGTTGCACTAAACCATTCTAGAGAAGAAATCAGTGGTCATGTGGGCACTCTTGCTATTCAGACTATAGCAATGGAGGAACAAGAAAACATCATTGAGGAACAAGCAGATATCATTTCTAGTCTTGAAAAAGAGCTTCAAAGTCAAAACAGAAGAATCTCTGAACTAGAACTAATAATTGAATGTCAAAAAAGTAAAGTGGATGATGAAAAGAAAGATGAAGAACAAGAAAATGAAGATATGGATGATAACAAGTGTGTTTATGAAAGTGAAGAAAAAGGAGGTTATGCAAGTCAAACAAAGTTTAAAGATCAAAGTCTGGATATGGTGTAACACCCGGTTATTTTAAATCAAAGAAAATAATGAATAAAGTGAAGAAAAAGAAGGAAAAGAAATAAAACCCAAAGTCTAGGGGTAAAAAGTGTCCAAAAGGACAAAATGTTTGAAAAGTGGGTGTAAAAGGTGGCATGGCCGCCCATCACCCTTTCTACACCCAAATCTTTTGGATTTTAGTAAGAGAAAGGAAGAGAGCAGAAATATTCTCGGCTTTGAGGAAGAACAAGAAGAAAGAATTCAAATTCAAGGTCAGAATTCATGCTTTTATGATGTTCTTGACTGATCTTATCCTCGGGTTTATGCTTATGTGTGTTTGTATGTGTTCGGGTATGTTTTTAGTGGGTTTCTTAACGGTTGAATTCAATTTGCAAATGAGTTTGGAGGAAGCCATACTCAAGAGCTGCAAAGGTGAGTTCTAAGACCCCTCTTTTACTGGTTTTTAACTGATTTTGGGGCTGGAAATGCATGGATGTATGTTTTTTAAACTGGGTTTCGGACCCGTATGCTTGAATGTGTGTATGATGATGTTATGATGTGATGTTTGACTATGTTCATGTTTGCTGATGTATGATGATGTTTCTAAGATTTAGAATGTATGATGTAAGCTTAGAACATGATGAATGGTGAATTGAAATCTGATGTTTAAGGCTCATATGTTAAGTTTTATAATCTGCATAAGTGATGAAACAGGCCAATGCGGATGAGCATTGACTAAGTATGCAAATGCGGATGAGCAAAGAAAGTCAATGCGGATGAGGTCAATGCGGATGAGCATTGACTAAGTATGGAAATGCGGATGAGCAAAGAAAGTCAATGCGGATGAGGTCAATTCGGATGAGCATTGACTAAGTATGGAAATGCGGATGAGCAAAGTAAGTCAATGAGGATGAGGTCAATATGGATGAGCATTGACTAAGTATGGAAATGCGGATGAGCAAAGAAAGTCAATGCAGATGAGGTCAATGCGGATTAGCATTAACTAAGTATGGAAATGCGGATGAGCAAAGTGAATCAATGCGGATGAAGTCAGTGCGGATGAGCATTGACTAAGTCTGGGAAAATGCGGATGAGTAAGTCCAATGCGGATGACAAATGCGGATGAATTATAGCAAATGCGGATGAAGTAGATCCAATGCGGATGAACTATAGAAAATGCGGATGAACTATAGGGTCAATGTGGATGAACACTTAGAAAAATTCTGACTTTTTGGGAGAAAAGGGGTAATGTAGGTACTTAGAAAAATTCTGACTTTTTGGGAGAAAAGGGGTAATGTAGGCTTTGACATAGGAGATTCCCGGGAGTTACGTAAATTGACTTTTGAGGTCATAGAGGGTATGATGGGCATGTAATGCTATGTGCTTGATGTTTGTGCATGATGATGAAGATGATATTGCATAGTTATGCATGATGTATGTTATGTATGTATGATGCCCTGCATGATGATGTATGAATGATATGTTTACGTTCCTTATGATGATGTATGTTTATCTCTCCCCTGACTTTAAGTGCTATGATAATGATGAATAAAGTATTATGTAATGTAGAGTGAAAGATAATGAAAGAGGAACATGATGATGAATGCATGCATAATGAATGAATGAATGAATGTAAGAAAGGCTTGCAAGCAAATGTATGGAGGTGCACACCCTATGTAGGTGTTAGCTCAACGGTGTGCGGGTTAGCTACCCCAAAGGATGCATATTGGGGTCCAATCTTTTTGATTGACCATATGAATAGGATCCTTGCCGCTTGCCCTAGGTACTAGAGTCAGCTTCATGCATAATGTTCGAGGTTTATGAATGACCTCAGGCCCAGTTACCCGCTTCGTGCACAATGTTCAGGGTATAGCATATGGCATTGATCCAGAATGAAAGAGAAAAGATAAATGGTGAATGTACTTACCCTAGGTACTGGATTCAGCTTCGTGCATAATGTTCGAGGTTTATGAAAGACCTCAGGCCTAGTTACCCACTTCGTGCACAATGTTCGGGGTAATGTACATGTCACTGGAAGTAATGAATGAATGAATGAAAGTATGAACAAAAAAATGACGAAGATAATAATAATATTATCTGTATGTATGTATGATGTATGATCACATGCAATAAAAATGAAAAGTTTTAATGAAGGAAAAAATATGTTTATTATTAAATAGAACTCACTCAGCAATGCTGACTTTTATGCATTTTCCAGTTGGCAGGTGAGCATTGCTGAGGATGGCACGGAGCAGCTACTTGGCATGTTGAATGGCATTCTTTTGTTAATGTTTTTGCATTATAATGTGAACGAATGATGTTTTGAAATGAACGCTTGTATTAACTTGCAAAAGCATTTGTAATGATATGAAAAGTTATTCCTTTAGACTTCCGCTGCAATGTTTTATGAATGATTAAAAATAAAGTATATGTTTTATGTGTGATGATTTACTAGGTGTGAGCATCCCAGGAATGGGGCCTTACATATGGTAGTATATTCTAGAAACAAAAATGACTCTAACTATGAAAAAGCTAATTAGAAATTTGTAAACAATCAAAGAACTGATTCAGAGCCTATTGTTTTTATGCGTAAGTTGTAAGGATTCCTGAAGTCTGATGCAACCCAAAACTGCCTAAGTGTTTCAGCAACATGCACTAAGTACTGAAGTGAAGAATGCTTCGGAAGAATTACACAAAGCATTAGAAAATACTCTAAGTGTAATTTCTTCCGAAGCCAAGACCAATATTCCGAAGCCTAACATGAAGTCTTCCGAAGCTTGAAGAGACAAAGTCTTCCGAAGCTTCAACCTATGAAGACAGATTTCTTCCGAAGACTTTTAGTACACATGCTTTATCTGATGTACTGTTCCATAAAGCACCTTTTCCGCTGCGTCTCTGATAAGTCACCAACTTACAAGAGTTGGTGAAAAGGTCCATGCTTTTGGTAACTGTACATTGAGGTCTTGTGTCTGAGACTTTCTACTTTATGTACTTTATCCTTTTTGTAATGTATAAGGATGTGAGCTATGGCATGTCATAGTCACAAGATCAAAAGGCAGATATGCCTTTTGATCCTACAATTGATTTTGTTAGTGTCTAGTCAATTGTATCCAGCTGGCTTTCATAGTATAGCCGGCTGTAGGTTGTAGTATAAGTATTCCAAGTTCTTGTATCTTTCTATATGCTTTGTAACACTTGTAAAAGAACTTGAGAAAGCAATATACTGCTCCCTTGAAAACTATACTTTCTTGTTCTGTCTTTTGCTTTACTTGTGTTCTCTGCATCACCTTTGGCTACCCAGTTCACTGTTTGATTAAGATTTAGTTAATCTCCTCATTGTGTTGTTGTGTTGTAATTGTGTTCAAGCCCTTGAACGATCCTGCATTTGGTATCAGAGCATTCAGGCTCGTGATATAAGATCTAACCATCTTAAGATCCCTCACACACACAAAAAAAAAAAAAAAAAAAAACTAAACCTTTTCAAATGGCTTCCATCTCAAAGACTGATATGGAGACTGGAACCATGAACAAATCCCCATTGATCACTCTTGATGACTTCGACACCTGGTGCATGAGGATGGAAGGCTTCATCAGGTCTCTTGACTCAAGAATGTGGGAATCTGTTGAATATGGACCTTTCATACCCAGCACCCCCTCTGCTACCGGTGCTGGTATGATTCCTAAAGATGTGGCCAACTACTCAGATGAAGATAGGAAAAGAGTAGAGATTGACAGGAAGGCCATGACTGCTCTTCAGACTGCTATTCCAAACTCTGTGTACAGAGGTTTTAAGAAGTGCAAGACAGCTTAACAGCTGTGGGATGCACTGAAGCTGATGTATGAAGGCTCCTCTGAAGCCAAGGAGAACAAGAAAGATATTCTGAAGCAGCAGTTTGAAAATTTCACCTTTAAAACAGGTGAAACCATGACCCAACAATACTTCAAGTATGTTGAGATTGTGGATACCCTTGTGGATGGAGGAGTTCCTCTTGAGAACAGAGACATTGTAAGGAAGTTCATGTCCTCACTTCCTAGGCAATGGACACACTATTGTGTGGTAATCAAGAGGACTGAGAACCTTAAAACTCTTACTCTGACAGAGTTATATGGGATTCTCAGTGGATACCAGATGGAGATGAACTTACAAGGTTCATCTGGCAACTCTAACAATCAAATGGGTTCAGCCCTTCATGTGGCTGAAAGGGACAGCATAGAACCCCAACATCATCTCCTATGCTACCCTGACAACTCACAAAAGGGTCCTTTCATCACCTTCCCGGAGACACCAAGGGAGAACTTTACTCAAGGAGTCCATTCCAAGAGACAAGTTCTTCGCAAGCCTTTGTGTCTGCAGATGAAAGCTGTGGAAATTATCTCTTCACTCTTGAAGATCTAGACTGTATCCATCCAGATGACCTGGAATACATGGAGATAGTTCAGCAGATGGCTCTTCTCACTCACAGAGCCAAGAAGTTCTACAAGAGGACAGGAAGAAAATTTCCAAGCAATGCTACCAGCGGAAAGTTTGGCCTGGATAAAAGCAAAGTTAAGTGTTACAATTGTAACCTTATGGGTCACTTCGCCAGGGAGTGTAAGGCACCCAGAGCAAATGGGGGTCAAACACAACTCAGACCAAACTTCACCAACAATACCCCTCAGGCTGAGAAGACAAAGCAACATGCTGCGGTTGCTGTTGAAGAGGGAGGATTTGACTGGAGTTTTCAGGTGGAGGATGCTTCTCCAAACCAAGCATTGATGGCTGATCATGATGAAGCCAGGTATTAGAACATCTTTGCTCCCCTGAATGCATTGCTAAAGTAAATAGATACAGGTCCTACAACCTAGAGATGAGATCTGATCTTGAGTCATTAAACATATTGAAATCTGACTTTAGAAAATCTGAAAATGATTACAAGTTAAAGATAGAAGACTTGGAGAAAAGTATTTCAGTACTAAAACATGAACAAACAGATATTAGAACTCAGATCCAAGATCTCATCACTAAGTTGACTAAGTGCCAGGTGAGCTTGTGATCAGCAAAGCCCTGGCAGAGAAAAGTGTTCTTGAAGAAGAGACCTTCAAGAACATGATATCCTCATCCCTACACAATAAGGTTTGTTATCAAAATAGACAGGGACTGGGATCAAATGAGATAGCTCCTCCACACACAATCTTGTCTGTAAGATCTCCTAGGTGTGGAACTTGTGAAGATGAGCTTCCTCTCATAGATCCAGTAAGTGAGGATGATGAAGAAGTGATAGTGAGGAATCCCTCTGAGAAGAGTGAAGAAGAGGATTCCTCCAAGGGCCACTATCCTTCTGAGGAGAAGAAATTAACTGTGATGACCAAGTCCAAGAGAAAGAACCTGATCAGGAAGAGCAAAAGGATAGCAAAGAAGGCTCAAGAAATCAAGGCTACCTTTGATGCTAAGCAGAAACAAGTGTTTATCTCTGCAGGCTTCAAAGCAATAAGGACTGAAGACATCCACCAAAGCCTCTTATCTAAGAGTTCTGGTTCATGTTCAAATCATCTCAGTACAAAGAAGAAGACTGAGCTGCTGTGTACCACTGCTGCACAGCCTGGACCATCAAATTCCAAAAACAGTTCACAGCCCAAGGAAACTGTATCTGAATCTACCAAGATGAAGGTGAAAAAGGAATGTGACCAAGGCCAGTCTTGCTCTCAAAAGGAGATTTCTTGAAGAAGAAAATGCTGTGTGTTATGTGTGAAAGTACTTCTCATATTGCCAAGGATTGTCCATACAATCCTAAAAGTACTATCCACATGACCAATACAAAGACTTCAAAGAATCTCAAGAAGTCTCAAGCTTCGGAAGGAAAGTCTGTTTCCTTCGGAAGCTCCAAATCAAAGAAGAAGGTAAATGGAAAATTACCTTCGGAAGAAAAGTTGGTCTCGGAAGAAAGGAGTTCTTCCGAAGTACTAAATCTACTGCAGTGACTGTAGATTCTTCCGAAGTATCAGTCATTAAAACTTGTGAAGCTCCAAAAGCTTCTAAGTTTTGAAGGTCAAGTCCAAGACTCCAAAGGTGGTGTGGAAGTCTAAGAAAGACCAAGTGACTGAGGTTTCTCCATCAAACAACAGCCGAAGATCCCTCTGTACAACCATAGGATCTATTACTGTTGCATTATCTTCTATTACACTTACTGAACCCAAGACAAGTAAGGCTGGGTTTCCAAATGTAACTAATCATTTTCTTTGTGCAGGAACAGCTCAAGACAAACAAGAATGTCTGGATAATTGACAGTGGCTGTTCCAGGCACATGACAGGCGATAGGTCTTTACTTCATAATTTTGAGAGAATTGATGGAGGACCAGTTGCTTTTGGAGGAAATGAAGGTGGTTACATTTATGGAAGGGGCAAGGTCACAAATGGTAAGCTCAGCATTGAGAAGGTAAATTTTGTTAAGGAGCTTGGGTACAATCTTCTGAGTGTATCTCAATTTTGTGATCAGAGTCATAACATGCTCTTCACTGAGCATGAGTGCATTGTTCTCAAACCTGGAGTGGTCATTCCTCATGAGCATATTCTGCTCAGAGCCCCCAGGAAAGGGAACATGTACAAGATGGATTTGCAAGAAACATCTCCCTCTGGAGAAGTTTCATGCTTTCTATCTAAAGCAAATAGTGATGAGTCTTTCCTATGGCATAAAAGAATGTGCCATGTAAACTTTAAGAATATGAATAAATTAATTAAACATGATCTGGTAACTGGAATGCCAAAGAAAGAGTTTACTAGTGATGATCATTGTGTTGCATGCCTGAAAGGGAAGCAACACAAGGTATCTCACAAGCCTAAGGAAAAGAACTCCATCACTACTCCCCTACACTTATTACATATGGATCTCTTTGGCCCCACCAGTGTAATGAGTTTAGGAAGGACCTTATACTGTCTAGTGATCACAGATGATTTTACAAGATTCACTTGGGTTTTCTTTCTTAGAACTAAAGATGAGACTCCTGAGATTCTAAAGAATTTCATCTTAAAGATTGAGAATCAATGTGATCACAAGGTCAAAACCATAAGATGTGATCAAGGAACTGAATTCAAGAACCAAATCCTTGATACATTTTGTGATGACAAGGGTATTACAAGACAATACAGTGCTCCAGGACTCCTCAGCAAAACGGAGTTGCTGAGAGGAGAAACAGGACACTTATTGAAGCTGCAAGAACTATGTTGTCTGACTCTAAACTGCCTATCACCTTCTGGGCAGAGGCAGTTAATACTGCCTGCTATGTGCAAAACAGAGTCTTAGTAGTTAAGACACATGGTAAGACTCCTTATGAACTTTGGCACAAGAGGAAACCTTTCATTGGTTTTCTCAGGTCATTTGGATGTCCCTGCACCATCTTGAATACCAAAGATCAAGTTGCCAAGTTTGCTGAGAAATCAGACGATGGACACTTCATTGGATACTCTTCTCAAGCTAAAGCTTATAGAGTATACAATCTCAGAACTAGAATCATTGAGGAGTCAGCCAATGTGACTTTCAATGAGCACACTCCCAGTGTGGCTGGTTCTGGTCCGGATTGGCTATTTGATCTTGATTTAGTTACCAACTGTTTTAATAAATCTTGTGAGCATGTTTCAGGATCTGCAGAAAATTTAAATACAGGTGATCCTGATCCAAGATTTGAGCTTGGAAGACCTTCAGCTCCAGTTGGAACTACTTCGGCAAATGAGGTTTCAATCAGCACAACAATGATAAATCCAGCTGATACATCTGGCATGCCTTCAAATCCAGTTCAGAGGCCTCTCAACCAGATAAAGACATCTCAATTGCAGAAGACAACAATGGTGATGGTGAAAGTGATCAAGAATCTCTTGATGCTAATAACTATACCATAGATGATAACATCAATGATGTCACACACTCATTGGATCAAGTTAATCTTGATAAGTGTGATAATGTGGAGGATCAATCTTCAAGACCAGATCTAAATTTCTCAAATTTGGATCTATCTCAGCAACTTGCTGTGATCCCTCAGCTAAGGATCCACAAGTCTCATCCTACTACAAACATCATTGGAGATGTTATCTCCGGGGTAAAGACAAGAGGGCAAACCATGAAGCAAATGTTTGTCTTCACTCTTGTTTTCTATCCCAGTTAGAGCCAAAGAAAGTTGAGGAGGCTCTAAGGATGGAAGTTGGGTTGAAGCTATGCAACAAGAGTTGCTTCAATTCAAAAGACAGAAAGTTTGGAACCTTTGTCCTCTTCTCATGGGAAGACTACCATTGGAACCAAATGGGTTTTTAGGAATAAAAAGGATGATAGAGGAATCATTATCAAGAACAAGGCTAGACTAGTTGTTCAAGGATACACACAAGAAGAAGGGATTGACTACACTGATGTCTTTGCTCCTGTAGCTAGACTAGAAGCTGTTAGGATATTCCTGGCATTTGCTGCATCCAAGAACTTCAAGGTCTACCAACTTGATGTAAAGTGTGCCTTCCTATATGGAGTGATTGATGAGGAGGTTTATGTCAAACAACCACCTGGTTTTGTAGATCCTGATCATCCTGATTATGTCTGCAAGCTTGACAAAGCTCTGTATGGGCTGCATCAGGCACCCAGGAAGTGGTATGAGACACTGTCTGAGTATCTCTGTAAACATGGTTATAGGAGAGGTACTATAGATGGAACTCTCTTCATCAAAGGACAAGGAAACGACATTCTGCTAGTTCAAGTATATGTGGATGACATCATCTTTGGCTCAACCAATTCAAGGCTCTGCAAAGACTTTGAAAAGCTGATGAAAGATAGATTTGAAATGAGTTCAATGGGAGAACTTAATTTCTTCTAGGATTCAAGTGAAGCAGGTTGAAGATGGCATTTTCATAAGTCAGTCAAAGTATATTCAAGATATACTCAAGAGGTTCAACATGACTGATTGTAAGACTGCTAAGACACCCATAGCCAGAAACCACTCTCTTGGTCCAGATCTTGAGGGGGAGTGTGTAGATGAGCACTTATACAGGGCTATGATTGGGTCTCTTTGTATCTTACAGCTAGCAGGCCTGATATCATGTTTGCTACATGTATTTGTGCAAGATATCAAGCTAATCCTAAGATGTCTCACTTAATCACTGTGAAAAGGATTTTAAGATACCTCAAAGGTGCCTCAACACTTGGTTTATGGTATCCAAAAATTCTAATTTCAATCTGTATGCCTATACAGACAGTGATTATGGTGGTTGCAACATGACTGCAAAGTCTACATCTGGGGGATGTCAATTCTTGGTGGAAGGGTTGTCTCATGGCAATGCAAGAAACAAAACCTGTGTGTCTGCATCAACTGCTGAGGCTGAATACATTGCTGCTGCAAGCTGCTGTGCTCAAGTGCTTTGGATTCAAAATCAGATGCTAGACTACGGATTTAACTTCAAAGAGACTCCTATCCACATAGACAACAACAGTGCTATCTCTATCACTGAGAATCCTGTGCAGCACTCAAGGACCAAAACACATCAACATCAGGTATCATTTAATAAGAGATAACTATGAAAAGGGGTTAATTAAACTAGTCAAAGTTCACACAGATGAACAATATGCTGATCTGTTCACAAAAGCTTTTGATGAACAGAGATTTAAGTATCTGATATCAGCTATTGGGATGATCAACTTTGAGTAGATTTTTTCTAAAACTAATTCTAATTATTTCTTCTTAAAAATATGTGTGTCCTAAGTTGTCTAGTTCATCACTTTCATAAGCTCATGTTTCTTTGAATGAAAAACTCTTTTTGAAGACTTTCCTTAGATCTTGAAAATTTTCTGATACTTCGGAAGATAATGTTTACCTTCGGAAGAAAAATATGTCTTCAAAATAAATGACTGTCTAAGAGATTTTACCTTCGGAAGAAGTCAAATTTATCTTCCGAAGCTTAAAATTCTCAACTTAGACACTTATTCATTTTAAGGACTTTTTCCTTCCGAAGCAAAAATTACTTTCGGAAGCTTTGTTCATTCTTATACAAAGCTTCCAAAGTTTATTTCTCTTCCGAAGCATAAATCTTTAAGACTCTCAGGAAAATTCTTCCGAAGTCACTTTAGCTTCGGAAGCTTTTTCAATCAAACTTCCGAAGACAAATTACTTTCGGAAGCTTTTCGAACTCCAAGAAAACTACTTTTTGAGCAAAAAGGTAAACTACTTTTTCAGAGGTGGGACCGACATACGGATTTCAAAGTTTATCCTCTTTCATTAAACTTTATCTGAAATCCTATCTCTCATATAAACCCAACGGTTTCCCCCTCTTCTATCATCTGCTTTTCTTCCATACCTAAAACCCAAAGCTTTCTCTCTGAAATTTACTTCCCATTCTTTTCTCTTCATCTCTGAGCTACCTCACAATGGCTGACCTTCCACACAGAAATGATCCTCACTTTGCCATGCAGCTACACAGACAACACAATCAGGTTGCTCTGTTATGCTCTGACAAAGATCCTCATTTCTCAGAGGTTTGCCGTTTCTTGTCTTTGTCTCACTACTTCACCTCCCTAACCATTGATCCTCCTCTATATGAGGATCATCTGCTCGAATTCTGGAAGACCTGCCAAGAGGTCATTATGGATGGGGGGAGAAGGCACTGTCTGCCACAGTGCAGGGGAGAACAATTTTCATCACTCCGGCCATCATCAATCGACATCTTCAGCTGGATGATGAAGCAGGTGAAGTGTTCTTTCCAAAGAAGCAGTTAATCATTCCTTCGAGCAGATGGGCTATGAAGGAGATTTCTCTGTAAAGACCTTCAGGAAAGGGAAGGTCTCATCCCAGTGGAAATACCTGCTCCATGTGGTTATCCACAGCTTATCAAACAAGCATGGTGGATGGGACCAGATTCCTGAGGATCTCTCCTTTATAGTTCATGGAATGGTTCAGGGGGTCAAGTTCAGGTATTCACAATTTGTTTATACTAATTTACTTGCAAACTTAGACTCCTTAGAATATTACATGTTTCCTAGATATGTTCAACACATTCTTAACTGTGAACTGGGCTCACAGTTGAGGGAAACAGGCAATATTCTTAAACTGGGACAGATGAAGCCCGGCATCTTTAAAATATGAAGAAGCCAACTGTAGGCTTCTCAGGGGTAGAAACAGCCCTAGTCCCAAAAATGTTAGAGCTCATTGCTCAAGGTGACAACATAGCAGTCCAAGCTAGTGTTGAACCCACACCTACTGCTCTCCTACCCTCTTCACAACCTCCAATATTCATCACCTACAAAAGAAAATCCCAACGAACCCCTGCTCAGGCTATTGAGTCTGTGCAGGTCCCCAAATACTCAACCTTACAGGAAGAAGTGGACTCCAGAGCTCCCACTTCTCCTGAGGAGCAAACCACTCCATTACTTTACCTATCAGGGCTGAGGTTCCTCAAGCTCACCTGATGAGCTCATTAGCCCAACAACTGTAAGCCTTCACTCTGAGTCTCAACACTCAAGTGAACAACCTTCAGGGGATAGCTACCATCCCCAGCCTTTGGATCTAAACCAACCACCAATTCCCAACCTATCCTTTTACACTGATGAAGACTTAGGATTCAGTGAGTACCATGAGTCTCTCTTCTCCTCCCCTACTCAAAGAGAGATGAGTACCTCTGACTCTCCTCAGTCTATCCCTCATCAGTCACCTATTACTGAGGTGGACACATCTGAACCTGTTCAGGATGTCCATATGGAAGAGGCTCTCACTTTTGAAAGTGATTACATCGTTAAGACCTCAACCATGGCAACTCAGCCCATTGGCATCTTAACTGAGGTTGCCAGTGAGCAGAGGAAAACCAGCAGCCAAGAAACTCAAGCTGGTGGTGAGAGAAGGGACTTTGGTCCAATCCTCTTATCCCCAGTGATTCTTCTGATGAAGATGAGGGGAATTTGAGACTAAAGGTACAAACAATTGTCACAAACATGTACCTATCTAGTCTCTAAGGTTAGTCACTTGGAATCTCAGGTGACTACCCTGCAAAACAGGGTCAATGATCAGCAACTCCAGATTTCATATCTGCAGGAAAAACTAGCTGGGAGACCTTTAAGGAGAGCTCAACCAGGAAACACAAGAACCTGTGGAAGTGATTGATTTATCCTCCAGCTCACCTATGCAAGTGGGTGATGCTACCAAAAAGGGGGAGAATGTTATCACAACCACAGAACCTGGGAGTTCTTCAAAGAGATGGATGGACATAGAGGACTCACCATCCTCACTTGCTGTTGTGCATTCTCAGCAACTTCCTCAAGTTCACATTAATGTGGACTCTATAGACTCTCTCATCAGGAGTCTCTTTGAGGAAGGTATACCAAGGGCTGTCTCATCTCCACCACATGGAACTGGCAACTACATCATCAGATGGAGGTATGATGATGACAGAAGAGCCCTCATACTTCACAGAGTTCAAGGTCAACAAGAAGTTTCAAAGCCTGAGCTTCTATGAAGGACTGGATTTAGTCAACATGCCACTTGTCAATCCAAGCAAATCTAGACAAGCTGACAGGCTGGCTCAAAGAATCCAAGACAGGATCCTTGCAGAGTTCTCTCTAAGAAGGAGACTTAGGCAATCAGGCAATGTCATCGGTCAACTGGATGTTGAGGTGGACCCTAAGATTAGCTTCATAGGGGAAACCTTGGCTGAAGGCCCAGTGGCAGAACCTGAGACCCTTGTCTCACCATCAACAACTGCTGCAGAGGTCCAAACTCCATCTGAGACACTGCTGGTGAAGGTGTTTCTCAGCCTCTCTCTGGCCAGAGCATGGAAGCTACACAAGCAATGAAGGCCAAGCCTCAATCCACCTGAGTCACAAAGGTCTGTTGGTGACAAAGGGAAAAGAAAATGACTCCTGAGGAAATTGAGGAGGAAGAGAGAGAGAGGAAAAGGAGGCTAAGGGGAGAAAGTTCTTCTGGGTCATCAAAATTCATGCAAGCTGCAATCAGGGCTGCCCCCAGACCAAATACTCAAAATGATGAACAAAGGGCAGTCAGGATTAATTATTTACAGACCAGGAACTATGATGTTGATGAAATCATCTCCCTCCCCTTAGAAAGAGTTGAATGAACTGGCTGACATGGAAGTGTCAAGAGAGATTAAGGAGAAAGAGGATGCAAGGTTACTTCTCCAATTCAAAGAGGAGAGGAGACAGAAAAGACTTCACAAGCATACTCCCACTCTCTCTCCAGTTCAAGAAAGTCCTGCACAGGAAGATGTGGCTCCACAAGAACCTCAGGAATAAAGAAGAGGATAGAATCAAAATGATAAACTACCTGAGTGCCACAGGCTTCTATCAGGCAAATACACTTCTTCCCTGTCCTATGACTTCATTGAGTTCGAGTACTTAAAGCAACTTGAGCTTGAGTTAGTCAAAGAAAAGAAAAAACAACCAAAAGGAAGCTAAGGGAAGAAGAGTGCAAAGTCAAGAACCATCATTCAAAAGAATGCAAAGAAGTCTGCTGACAGACAAAGAATGATGAGCTTCTTGAAGTCATATGGATTCTCCGGAAGGAGACTTGGTCCCATGTCTCTATCTACAATGGATGAGCATATAAGGGTAATCAAGCAGAAGATTAAAAGTGGTGAACTCATGACTTGCACTCTCTTCCAAGTCAAGTCCCACCTGAAGTGGGGTCAAGTTTGAACAACCAGAGACACCTGAACCAGAACCTCCAGCTGAGCCTCAGCAAACTTCATCTTCTGATCCAAGACAGGGTCAAACTCCCTCTCCTTCTGAACCTGTGAGGGAGGAACACCCAACTGGGAAAGACACTGATGATCAACATGGTGCTGCAGACCAGTCTTCTCAGTTAAAGACATTAAAGAGGAAGAAGAAAATGGCCTCTAAACCAAAGACTAAAAAGAAGAAGCCAAAGTCATCTACCTCTACTCCCCAGGGTGAATCAGATCAACCTGAGGAAGTGCATGATGAGGCAGCCCAATCAACTCCTATGCAAGTGGCTCCTCTAGCAAACGAGACACCCATCTTATCTGGACTTACTCTACCAATCCAGAAAGATGGAATGTTATCAGAGATCAAGGTGTTGAAAATGTCTTCATGGCAAGACATAATCAACTTACCTCTGCATGATCTCTTGAAATGAGAAGATACTATGAGAGTCTTGATGATCCTGACCATCAAATGAAGAAAGGGATGGTATGATTATTCTGAAGACTACAAACATTTAAAGATCTTCTAGGTGTTTTGGTAGCATCAGCCTAGGGGGAGTTTGTAAGGATTCTGAAGTCTGATGCAACCCAAAAATGCCTAGTGTTTCAGCAACATGCACTAAGTACTGAAGTGAAGAATGCTTCGGAAGAATTACACAAAGCATTAGAAAATACTCTAAGTGTAATATCTTCCGAAGCCAATACCAATATCTTCCGAAGCCTAACATGAAGTCTCCGAAGCTTGAAGAGAAAGTCTTCGAAGCTTCAACCTATGAAGACAGATTTCTTCCGAAGACTTTTAGTACACATGCTTTATCTGATGTACTGTTCCATAAAGCACCTTTCCGCTGCGTCTGATAAGTCACCAACTTACAAGAGTTGGTGAAAAGGTCCTCCATGCTTTGGTAACTGTACATTGAGGTCTTGTGTCTGAGACTTTCTACTTTATGTACTTTATCCTTTTTGTAATGTATAAGGATGTGAGCTATGGCATGTCATAGTCACAAGGTCAAAAGGCAGATATGCCTTTTGATCCTACAATTGATTTGTTAGTGTCTAGTCAATTGTATCCAGCTGGCTTTCATAGTATAGCGGCTGTAGGTTGTAGTATAAGTATTCCAAGTTCTTGTATCTTTTATATGCTTTGTAACACTTGTAAAAGAACTTGAGAAAGCAATATACTGCTCCCTTGAAAACTATACTTCTTGTTCTGTCTTTTGCTTTACTTGTGTTCTATGCATACTTTGGTTACCCAGTTCACTGTTTGATTAAGATTTAGTTAATCTCCTCATTGTGTTGTTGTGTTGTAATTGTGTTCAAGCCCTTGAACGATCCTGCATAAGTCTCTAGTGCCTTTGGAGAAGGAATTGACTTTGCAATTGTCCCTGCTATCTCTTTATCTAAAGAACAAAAAGAATAAATAAAGGAAATGTATGAAAAAGAAAGGAAGAGAACAGAAATAGACAAGAAAGAGGAGGAGAATAGTAAACTGAATCATCAAGAGCCAAGCACACCTGAAAAGGTACCTCAAGCAGTGAAACAAACTGAAACCTCTAGCCCTCAACTTCAAACTTACTCACGAAAAAGGAAATACTTAGCTGAAAAGGCTAAGGTTAAAAGGCCAATAGTTGAAGAAGAACGAGTTATGAAACAAAGGATGACCCCAGAAGTCTAGCAGCAATTGCTGAATTTTTGGAAGAACATGACCAAGCAGAAGCTCAATTGAAGAAATTGGCTGGTGCAGTGATTTAGAAGAAGGTGAGATTGCTGGTGGATATGAAGCTGAAAAGGATGTTCTTATCGACAGTCCCATAAAAATAGAACAAGCAATAGAAGACATGGTATCCAAAGCACAAACTGATGACTTGATGATTAAAGCTATGTTTCTGATCAATCAAGGATATGATCCAGATGAAGGTTTGAATGACATATGAAGGAATGAAAGAAGAAGAAGTAAAGTGAAAAGGCTGCTTGATCCAAAAATTGAAACAAAATATGAGAAAGAAATCACAAAGGATACTCCAAAGCATAAAGAATCCTCTTTGAAGAAATCAACCGGGTATGAAAGACCATGCCAAGAAGGGGTCCCTACACAAGCTGTCTTCAATGAAGAAATCTCTCCAAACCATGAACCATTATTTCTCATCCTTATATAGTCTGATAAGGAAATGAAGGAATATCTCTCAAGTTAGGGGTTCACGAGAAGAAGGAATGGAGACATGAAGACAAACTTATTAGGGTTGCAACTCTTCAACTGATTAATGAGAAGAAAGAAGAACTTAAGAAGCTGGAAGAAGAATTAGCAAGCACCAAACCAAGAAGTAGAGTATGAGCTGAAGACATGATGCTGAACCAGAAAGACCAAGAACTACTTGCCCCTGTGCTACACAAGTACCTGAATGGTTTGCAGAAACCATCTAGTTGAAACTGCAAGAAGGACGACTATGTAGAACAAATCAGAGGGGTGTCTACTCCCAAGGGTAAAGTTGATCAAAAGATAACAGCTTGGAAGTATGATAGTACATGGAATATGTTCATGGTGAAAAGGATCTCGGGGCTAGTACAATTCTTTATAGAGTACTCAGCTCTTGTAAATGCCCTGGAGATTCATGATTTAAAGGAACTAGCTCAAATGAATGATCAATCATGCAGCTATGCTCAGGGGATATGATTTAAGAACATACTTAGATGTTAGAAGAACAAACAACTTCAATTCATTAAAGACAATATGCATGAGAAAAGATAAAACATTTGTCAATCCCCTAAGAAGAAGAAAAAGGTGCAAGCAGAAGAAATTGTATTCCTGAGCTAAAGGTAAAGCCTACAGAATCATTAAAAGGAAAATGGTGTCAGGTACTCATTCCTCCACACCACCTCTCAAAGTATAATTGATGAGAAAACCTATGAGAGGGTAAATCAAAGGAAGGGGGAGGAAAGGAGGGAGCTGAAATCAGATTATTCAGTGGATATGAGGTTAGACTGCTTGATGAATCATATATCCATTACATATACACCAGACATTTTAGGGAATGAATAATAACTAGGAGAGTTGGACATGCACTTCTTTCTAAAGTGCATCAAGCTGCTGAAGTTGGCATATGATCAAATAAGAATTGAAAGAAAGAAAAGAAAGAAGAAGAAGACACCATTGCAGCTTAGCAACATTGCAAAACTAGAGGTTGATGTGGGGGGAGCTTACTGATACATAGAGATGGACTTTCTACGATTCTATATGGGAGCCAATTTCACTAAAGAAGCTGCCAATAGAAGCCATCTACAATATAAGCAAGACAAAGATTCACGTGCTAAGCAGAGAAAGGATGTCAGAAGCTACAGACTTCGTGAATATGATCAAAGCTATATTGGATTCTACCAAAGCTGGATTCATCTTACCCCTGAAGACCTAGCAGAATCTTCACAACATCAATCACCACCCAAACATTGAGGGAAATTGGCTGTATAATCCTTAGGGGGAGTATTGTTGGACCCTTGAAAGGATCATACATGCCAACTCAATGAGTGATTTGATGATTGTTCTGCTGAAATCCCTCATGTCCAAGAAGAAATGCGGATGAACAATCTGCTTAGAAGAATAAAAGTATTGTCTCCGCATTTGTCAATGCGGAAGGCACAGAACAAATACGGACAAGTATTTGTTCCTCCGCATTGACAAATGCGGAATACCACAAGTACTTACTCTTCCGCATTGACTAATGCGGAAGACAAAGTAAATACGGACAAGACTTTGCTCATCCGCATTGACAAATGCGGATGACGGAACCGAACAATGCGCACAAGTATTTGTTCATCCACATTAACCAATGCGGATGACCAACGTACTAATTTGGTTGATCAAGTGGAAATGCTGATAAACTTAACTCATCCGCATTTGTCAATGCGGATGAACAAGCAAAGATGCAGATGAAGACTTAGACTAGTTCTGATGTAATAGGTCAAGGGTAGTTTAGTCATTTTGTAAATGGCATCTTGTCCGCCTATAAATAGAATAGATACCTCGTACATGAGGTGACGGCTGATAGATAGAGAAATTTTGTTGTAATTATTCTCTGTAATTTATGACTTTCATATATCAATACAAAAAAGCATTTATGAGTATTTTTCTTGCATTGAATGTTCTTTGATTGTTTGTTTTCGCCACTTAATCATCGACTTCATTACCATATTCGATTCACAGTAAGAATATCACTCTTACTCAACCCCAGTCATCTGCCTCATGTTCAGGTCCTTCTACTTAAAGAAATACTTCAAGCTTTTGTGGCCAGTGAAAATGGTGCACTTCGTCCCGTACAGATAGTGCCTCCAAATCTTTAACGCAAAGACCATGGCTTCTAGCTCCAAGTCATGAGTAGGGTAATTGACCTCATGAACCTTCAACTGTGGGGATGCATAGGCTATAACCCTCCCTCTGCATAATACGCACCCTAACCTGAGTAGGAAGCATCTGAATAGACCACCAAATCCTCGCTTCCATCGGGTAATGACAGAACACGAGCTTGAGTCAACCTTGCCTTTAACTCCTCGAATGCTTTCTCTTGAGCTTGACCCCATACAAACTTCTCATCTTTTCGGGTCAACTTGGTTAACGGGGAGGCTATCTTGGAGAAGTCCTGAATGAACCTTCGATAGTATCCCTCCAACCCAAAGAAACTACGAATCTTGGAAGGCGTCTTCGGAGACTTACATTGCATAACCCCCTCCACTTTTCCGGGTCCACCATGATTCCGTCAGGATTCACCACATGACCCAAAAATTGAACTTCGCGCAACCAGAACACGCACTTGGAGAATTTGGCATACAACTTCTCCCGAATGTGACTGTCATGCTCTTCTTCGCTCGTCGAGTAGATTAGGATATCATCAATGAACACAATCACTAATCTATCCAACATCGGCCGACACACTCGATTCATCAAATCCATAAAGGCAGCTGGCGCGTTAGTTAGACCAAAAGACATAAGGAGGAACTCGTAGTGTCCATAGCACGTACGGAAAGTTTTCTTAGGAATGTCTTGTTCCTTCACCATCAATTGATGGTAGCCAGATCATAGATCTATCCTCGAGAACTAACTGGCACCTTGGAGCTGGTCAAACAGTGTCATCAATCCTTGGTAACGGGTATCGATTCTTCACCGTCAACTGTTCAGCTCTCGATAGTCAATGCACATTCGCATATTTCCGTCCTTTATCTTTACAAACAATACCGGGGCACCCCACTAAGAGATCGGCCGAATGAATCCCTTATTCATTAACTCTTGCAATTGGCTCATGAGTTCCTTCATCTCAGTCGGAGCTAACCGATATGGTGCTTTGGCAACGGGTTGAGCACTGGGCATCAAATCAATTTGGAACACAATCTCGCGATCCGGTGGCACACCGGGTAAGTCTTCCGGGAATACGTCCGAAAAGATTTTGCAAAACATATATTTTCATCGCACACAAAACATATATTTTCATTAAGTATAATAAAACATTGCAACATTAACATTTAAACAACCATTTCATTTTATTATAATTGGTTTTTGCAAAATAATACATCGTTGACTATTTACAAAATAACTTGTTGCATTACACCACAAAAACATTATACAAAATGGATGCCATCCAAAATGAGCCAAATAGCCGCCCCGTGCCATCCTCAGCAACCATTACAAGCCAAGTAGAAACACATTAAAAGTCAGCATTGCTTACTGAGTTCTATTTTTATAATGAATTATACTTTACTTTTGTTTAAACCATTCTTTACATTCTTACGCGGTTAAGCAACATGCGTACACATAGATAATATCATTATTATCTTCATCATTCGTTCATTAACTTTCGTTTATTAATCGTACATCCTTATCATTCACTTTCATACATAAACTTCCTTGTTGGGGTTTGTTAAAATAAGATTCATTGTTTAACCATTTAAACATTGTGTAAACGCAGCGGAAAAGCTTTATAACTTTGTTAATGAACTGAAAATTTTGGGTTTCATCTTGATATTTCAAAGTTATAAACAACCCAAGAACAAAGGACCTTTTTATGCTAGTAAGACTAGCAATGTAAACACAAACATACATTATGGACAGCCATGAAGAGGCTGCCATAAACTACCTTTTCAGCAGCAAAAGAGTAGTGATTAAAGAGGATTAGCTCCAAGAAACTACTAAGGCACCAAAGGAGGTCCTCTCAAGCTTGCATACCCCAAGCTATATGACAAACACCTTCTTGCTAGGATTTGAACACCCAAAAAAAATGAAAGAAGAGCTGCTGGATACTCTTTCAGCCGCAAGCTTCTTCAACAAGAAGAGAGAAAACCCTTTCTATCTTGTATTCTTGCATGTAAGAGAGAGAGGAGAGTTGAGTGAATGACTTGTCTAATATGTTTGTTACAAGACAACTAGGGAAAAGAAAAGAAGCCAAAACCCAAAGGGGGCGGTAGAAATCACCATTTCACAATGGGTTTTCCCCCTAAAAATTAAAACCTTAATTAAACACATTAACAAGTCATTAACATAAGTTATTCATATAATTAACCTTTTAATTGAATAACTCAGACACACTCTCTTATTATTTGATGTTATTTAAGTAACTTAAATAACATTGCAAACAATATGTATAAACAAAATATCCATATAAATTGTTCAATCTCATATGCAACTTATTTAGAAAACCCATTTTCTAAATTCGTGTATATATATATATTTAATTGTATGATCATATCATCAATTAAATATTATTTGGTGTTTGCTTAGCTTGTTATTGGGTATGACCCGACTTGGATCATGACGTAGTAACCACATCAATATTCTATGTGTCTTGGGCATAAAGAATTCAACATTCCTTACTTATCTTTCATACGTTTGTTACTTTCGATGACATGTACAGTACCCCGAACATTGTGCACGAAGCTGGTTACTGGGCCTAAGGTCTATCAAAGACCTTGAACATTATGCACCAAGCTGACTCCAGTACCTAGGGCAAATACACTCATCACTATCTTTTCTCTTTCATTCCGGATCAATCCATACGCTATACCCCAAACATTGTGCACGAAGCTGGTTAATGGGCCTGAGGTCTATTAAAAACCTCGAACATTATGCATTAACCTGACTCCAGTACCTAGGGCAAGCGGCAAGGATCCCATACCTATGGCCAATCAAAAGAATTAGACCCAGTGTCCATCCTTCCGGGGTAGCTAACCCGTCAACAGTTGAGCTAACACCCTTCATTGGGAGTGAACCTCCTTTCGGTGCTTGCAAGAATTTCTTACTTATCTTTCATTTGTTAATGCAAGCATTCTTTCGCTACGTTCCTCTTTTCATTATCTTCCACTTTACGTTACATAATACTTTTCATTTCGTTTATCAACATTCAACGTAAAGCCATGGAAAATAAACATGCATAACAAGGAACATAAACATTAACATACAAAACATCACCATACAAGGCACCATCATTCATGACATAAAAATCATCATATATGCCATAACATACCCTATACATCATCAAAAGTCAACTTACTTCCCCCCGGAAACATCCCAAGTCAAAGCCTACATTTCACTTTTTCCCCAAATATCAAAAAATAAATCTAAGTCTTAGGCGCATGGGCACTATGCAGGCACATGGCCTTTCGGGCACATGGGGAACACTTAGGCGCATGGGGAACTTCTAGGCGCATGGGCACTATTAGGAGCACGGGCAAGACTTAGTCTTTTTGGGCAAATTCTAGGCACATGGGCACTATGCATGCACATGAGTGTCCGGGCGCATGGGCTTTCTAGGCGTGGCAACACTTAGCCAAATTCACCCTTTTCTAGGTGCGTGGCTACTATTTCGACGTATGGGGTTTTGGTTGAATGAGAACACTTAGGCAGTTTATACCATTGGGTGCATGGGCCACTATTTAAGCCCATGGCCAGTCTAAGTCACACTTAAATAACTAAATTCAGTTCTCAGTCATCATTAACATGTTCTAAGCTTAAATCTTACATTCTAAGCCATAGAATCACATTCATAACATCATCGTAACCATAAACACACACAAATCAAACCCCACCTGCAAACACATTCACACATATACATACGGGTAAAAACCTATTTTCATAAAAATGTTCTTACACGTATTTCCAGCCCTAAATCAGTTTAAAACAAGTAAAAAGAGGGTTCTAGAACCCACCTTAGCAGCTCTTAGGTATGACTTCCATCAAACCTGATTGCAAATCCACTAAAAACACACACACCCAAACACGTAAACACACATAAGCATACAACCAAGGCAAAGCCAGTTAAGAACACTCAAAAACCATAAATTCTTACCTTGAATTCGGATTTCTTCTTCTTGTTCTTCAAATATTTGAAAGTTTTCAACTCTTCTTCACTTCCTCTATCTACAAAATCTGATTGAGTGATGTGAGTAATCAACATGGGTGGCCATGTTGCTTTATTCACCAACTTTTTCAAAGTTTTGTCCTTTTGACAATTTTAACCCTTGGTTTGGGTTAAATTGCATTTCTTTCTTTTCCTTCACTTTTATTCTTTCTTTCATAACTTTTAAAAGTAACCGGGTGTTATAAGTCCACACCCCTTATATAGGTTTCGTCCCCGAAACCTGTCATTCCTCGAACAGACATGGCTAATGTTGCCTCATCTCCTCTTCAGTCTCCCACGTCAACTCGGATCACTTCTTGTGCTTCCACTGTACACACATAAGAGGAACAACTTTATTCCTTAACCTCTTCTCCTTACGATCAATGATCATCACTAGTTGCTTCACATAATTGAGCCATTCATCTACCTCAATATCTTCCAGTGGTACAACCATATCCTAATTTGCTAAACATTTTTACAAATGAGATACATGGAATGTTGGGTGAGTTCCACTTAACTCATCTGGTAGCTCGGATCTATAGGCCACCTCTACTACTTGAGTAGTAATTCGAAAAGGCCCTATGTACCTTAGGCTCAACTTTCCCCGCTTTCTGAACCAAATGATACCTTTCCAAGGTGAGACCTTCAACATAACTCTATCACCCACTTGAACTCAATCTGTCTACGCCTTTTATCAGCATATGACTTCTGCCTATCCTTGGCTGCCATCATATAGGCTTTGATCTTTTCGAGCTTCTCACTCATAGCCTCGATAACCTCTATACTCCCCAACTCTTTTTGACCAATATCACCCAAACACACACGCGTTCTACATCTCTTACCATATAGCATCTCATAAGGGGGCATACCGATACTAGCATGATAGCTATTGTTATATGAGAACTCAGCTAAAGGTAAGTGGTCATCCAAACTTCCTCCAAAATCAATGAAGCATGCCCAAAGCATATCTTCTAGCATCTGAATCATCCTCTCCGACTGACCATCCATCTGAGGATGATAAGCCGTGTTAATATGTAACCTCATCCCCATCACATCATGGAATTTCTTCTAAAACTTAGATGTAAACCGAGTGTCACGATCAAACACAATAGACACCGGCACACCATGACGAGTCACAATCTCTTTGAGGAATAGATCTGCCAACCTCTCGGATGAATATGTCTCGCGGATCGGTAGGAAGTGAGCACTCTTCGTCAAACGATCAACTATCACGCATATAGCATCATATTCTCGCGCGGTACGTGGTAGCTTCGTAATCAAGTCCATGGTGATGTGCTCCTAGTTCCACTCCGGTATATCCAACGGTTGGATCTTTCTATACGACTTCTGGTGCTCGGCCTTCACTTGTAAACAAGTAAGGCATTTACTTACGTACTCCACCACATCACGCTTCATACCCGGCCATAATCTTTCTTCATGTCTTGGTACATCTTCGTAGCACCTGGATGAATAGAGTATCGAGTTTTATTAGCTTCATCCATAATCTTTCTACATAGATCCCCAAAATGAGGAATCCACATCCATTTGAGTCAGTTTATAACACCGGTTGTGTATTCACCCAACTCTGCCACTAGACCTCTCATTCTTTCAAAGTTAAGATGATCTTCTATCAACACCTCATCTTGAAACTCTTTGACCTGTTTCATCACATCAGAGATCATGACCAACTGATAAGCCTTCACCCGAATCAGCTCGGGTTTCTCCTTTCGGCTAAGAGCATCCGCCACCACGTTGGCTTTCCCCGAATGGTAATGGATCTCGCAATCATAATATTTTATGAGCTCCAATCATCTCCTCTACCTCATGTTCAAGTCTTTCTACTAGAAGAAGTACTTCAAACTCTTGTGGTCAGTGAATATGGTGCACTTCATCGTGTATAGGTAGTGCCTCCAAATCTCTAATGCAAAAACCACGGCTACTAGCTCGAAGTCATGAGTAGGATAATTGACCTCATGAACTTTCAACTGTCGGGATCCATAGGCTATAACCTTTACCCTTTGCATCAACACACATTCCAACACCAATTAGGAAGCATCTGAATAAACCACCAAATCCCCGCTCCCTTCGGGTATGACAAAACAGGAACTTGAGTCAACCTCGCCTTTAAATCCTCAAACGCCTTCTCATGATCTTGACTCCATACAAACTTCACATCCTTGTGGGTCAACTTTGTTAGTAGAGAAGCTATCTTAGAGAAGTCTTGGATAAATCTTCTATAATAGCTAGCCAAACCCAAGAAACTATGAATATCGGATGGCGTCTTTGGTGACTACCATTGCATCACCACCTCCACCTTTGTCGGGTCCACCATAATCCCCTCAGGATTCACCACATCACCCAAAAACTGAACTTTGTGCAACCAAAATGCACACATAGAGAATTTAGCATAAAAACTTCTCCTTTCTCAATGTCTCCAACACCTCTCGAATGTGACCGGCATGCTCTTCCTCGCTCTTCGAATAAACCAGGATATCATCAATAAACACAATCACTGATTTATCCGACATCAGCCGACACACTCGATTCATCAAGTCCATAAAAGCATCTGTGCATTTGTTAAGCCAAAAGACATAACGAAAAACTCGTAATGTCCATAATGCGTGCAAAAAGCTATTTTAGTAATATCCTGCTCCTTCAGCTTCAACTGATGATAACGAGATCGAAGGTCTATCCTCGAGAACCAACTGGCACCTTGGAGCTGATCAAACAGATGATCAATTCTCGGTAAGGGGTACTGATTCTTTAACTTTTTTCAGCTCACGGTAGTCTATACACATCATCATACTACCGTCTTTCTTCTTCACAAACAGGACCGGAGCACCAAAAGGAGAGATAATCTAATGAACCTCTTATCAAGCAACTCCTATAGTTGCTCCAGTAGTTCCTTCATCTCGCTCGGAGCCACCGATAAGCGCCTTAGAAATAGGTTGGGCAACCGGTATTAGGTCAATCTGGAACTCGATCCCATGGTCCGGTGGCACACCTGGTAAATCTTCGGGAAACATGTCTGGAAAGTCACACACAACTAGTACATCGGACCGTTGTGGTATTGGTGTATCCAACTCCATTACGTAGGCCAAGTTGGCACTACATCCATGCTTCATGCACTTTCCCTCCACCGCCATCGAAATCACTTTCGGGATCGTCGTGACTCGATCACCATAAACTGTCACCGAATTCCCGTCAAGCGCTGTCAACTGAATTATCTTCTTGCGACACACAATGTTCGCCTCGTAATCCGTCAACCAATCCATTCCTAGGACTACATCAAACCTGCCTAAGGTCATCAAGAATGGTCTAACAGGAAACTTGTGACCTTCTAATTCCACGTCACAACCTTCTACCATCTCATAGATCCTGGTAGACTTACCTATGGAAGTTTCTACATCAAAGGGCTTATCTATACTCCTACTACTAACATGAAATTTAGCACAGAAAGTAGCACACATAAAACTTTTACTAGCACCAGAATCAAATAACACAGAAGCTAGAGTTTGGTTTACTAGAAACGTACCTGACATAACATGGGGATCCGTCCTAGGCTCCTCCTGAGTCATTGCGAACACTCTGGCGCTTACCTTCTGGCCTTCACCACCAGCCTTCTTCACTCCCGAACCTTCAGCCCTCAGCTTCTTGCAGTCCCTGCTCATATGGCCCTCCCCGCCATACTTAAAACACCTCCCTGCCTTGCATTCTCTCGCCATATGGCCAGGCTTCCCACACTTGAAGCACACCTTCAATCCCCATCTACACTCTCCGATGTGCTCTTTTCCACACTTGCCACACCTCTTTATCCCCGCACCAGATCTAACCACATTTCGGTCATCCACCCGTGCACTTTTGTTGCTTGGAGTGGCCCCGCCACGTCCAACCTGCTTCCTACTCCAATTCTAGTCACCACCACTCTTTTTGCTGACTTAAGCCACCACCACAGTCCGTTCATCATACAACCTCCCAGCCAAGTCAACCGCTGACCTAAACGTGCTCGACCGGGTAGTGATCATGTGCCTATGGATATCCGCCGACATCCCTTGGATGTATCTATTGATCTTTCATGATAAAAGCATCACTTGATCTGGCACTAGTCGTGAAATCTCGTTGAACTTCATGGTGTATTGCTGATGTGCCATGGTCCCTACCTCCAGTTGTAGGAACTCCCTTTCCACCTTATCTATCTCTCTATAAGGACAAAATTCCTCAATAACCAATTTCTTCAGCTCCGCCCACTTCATCCTTCCTATTGCTGACTACCCTCGGCTTGGACAATATTGTCCCACCAACACAAAGCCGAGTCCACAAATGAGTGGGCAACAAACTTCACCTTCTCGTCCTCTCGGCACTCGTTGGTATCTAGTACAACCTTCATTTCTCTCACCCACCGGTGAGCAGCAGCAGCAGTGCCATTACCATCAATGGTAGGGGGCTTGCATCTTTGAAATGCCTGGTAGTTACAACCTCGTGCCGCCTCCGGCGCAGGCCTTCATCCTCTTCTTCTTTATCAGAGACCGTCTCAGTCTCTGGTCGCTCCCGTCTTCCCAAGGAGCTATTCCTCTCCCTTCTTTCTCCTTCCCGCACAGCCTTCATTACCTATGTCTCCACAGAACGTAGGATCGTCTGCCTGACCTAATGCACCTCCTCAACAACAACCTCCTTCACTGAGGCTCTCAAGTTAGCACTCTCATCCTCGACCTCTAGACGAGGGATCTCGGGTTCTTCATGAACCACCTCTTCGGTTCTAGGCCTTCCTTTTGTGGCCCGTGGTTCAGCACCACATCCACCACGACCTCCACCATGTGAAGCCTTTGATGATCTACCATTGGCCATCCTCTAAACACACTATAAGATTCAAACACTAACACATTCATTCAAGGGTATAGCTAAGTTTATGTTAAGTATAGTAAGTCCCTAATTACAAAGGCCAGTTGTGATTAGCCACTTACTTTACTCTTCATACCCCAAGCATTTCCTATCCAGACTACATCAGTATGTAAATCTACTAAAAGCACATAAACCACATAACATGTGCATGTAATGCCGGTTAACATTATGAAAATACCCGATGGCACGCAACTACTTGGACTAGTATCCCTCCCCTTTCGTCCCATTTTCAGTTTAAGTGTAGGTTTCATTTGAAAATTTACCCATTTCACTTAAACATTGGCTCTAATACCAACTTGTAAGGCCCCTGGAGGACTGGTGAAGGGTGTTCACTTATAACACAACAACACAAAGAGGAGATTAACTTGAATAATCAAACAATGAGACTGGATTAACCATATGAGATGATAAAAAGAACACAAGTAAATAATAGACAGAACAAGATAGCAAAGTACACAAGGAGATGGTTTTCAAGATTGCAGTATATTACCTTCTCAAGTTCTTTTACAAGTGTTACAAAGCATGAAGGAAGGTTACAAGTACTTGAGATACATATACTACATCCTACAGCCAGCCATGCTTTGAAGGCCAGCTAGATACAATTGACTAGACACGACACAAAATCAATTGTAGAGTCAAAAGGCAGATTGCCTTTTGACTTATGACTATGATATGCCATAGCTCATGTCACACCCCGACCGACGGCGGAATCATCGGGGCGGACGAATGGGAGACGATTGTTCAAAGCACATGGAACTAATTAAGTTGAAAAAATATTAAATGTCATTATTCATTAAACATTCAAGACAAATAAGATAATAACATAACAATCAAGATACAACAAATAAACATATGTCTTTCAATTAGTCTAGGTCCATGTCCTATATGAGCACAAGAAGATCTTCAAGGAGGAAACCTGAAACATCTAAAAATAAAAGGTCAACTTTAAAGTTGGTGAGTTCCCATGGTTTAAACACATGCATATATGTATATATATAAAAGGGTTACAAGTAGCAATTCATGTTCATGGTTACAAGTTAGCAAGCTTATAGAACACATACAGTTACAACCAAACCTCGACTTGATTACAAGTATATAAGATTGGGTAAGTGTACTTGGTTCCCATGATGAACAAGCATACGTCATCAGGAGTCGGCAATACATCGACTTTAGCACCAAATAGGCTTGTCAGGCCCAAAGATCTAAGAAGTCGCCAGGCTAGCAATTGTTAATGATTGTAAACAAAATATGTATCTCATATAAGACTTACAATAACACAAATAACCATGACAAAAAGTAAAGATGAATTGCATATGCATTTACAAGTATCAAGATGTTTACAAGTGTAAGTTTATAAAATTAACATGTTTCACCCTAAAAGGTGTGAAATAAAGTAAAAAGGGGGCATGGAAAACTCACATGAAAAACTCACAAGATGTAAATAATATGATGATAAGAATGTAGACGGGGCTCCAACGATTTGCTTTACAAGTTGCCTAAACGTATAGATTCCAAGATTAAGTTTAAAGGTAAGATTAATGAATAAACGTGAACTATGATTTCAATTGGAAATTTGGGGGTTTTAATAATAAAAACAAGCAATTATGCGTTGGTTAAATAAAGATGAAATAGATTAATCGAGATTGAGAGCGATAATGAATGATTTAATAATTTAATTTATCCAAATAAATAAAAATTAAATATGAAGTGTTGAAAGAAATAATTAATTTAGAAATTAATTATTTAAAATTGATAGTGATGATTTATTGAATACTTAATTATATGACTTGTAGAATAATATAAACTTATTTAAAGTCATATTACAAAGTTTTTAAATGTTTTAAATAATCTTTATAAAGGTTTTATAAGATTAAAACCTAAAATAAAGAATAATAGAAATTATATTGATTTATAATGTTTCAAGAATCTTCATTTAAAATAACGTGATTTAAACGATGAATATTTAAAAGAAATATTTGGACCACTAATAATTTATTAATTATTAAAATCCATTTTAATATATATAACCCAAGAATAATCTTTAAAATGTTTTATTAAAAAGATTTTTTAATTATTTAAATTTAGAAAAATTACAGAAAATTATTTGGTCTCTTTAGAAAATATTAAAGTTTACAAAACATTTTTTTACTAATTAGAAATTTTCTATAATTAATTTAAGGGCTAAAAAGCCTTAAAAATTTGTTTGAAGTTGCCCGGGTTTGAACCCGGGACCTCAAGGTGGGGATACAAGTGACTAACGAGTGAACTAAAGGCCTAAGTCGCGTTAAGAACAAGTATTAAATTGTTAAAAACAATATTTCAAGAATCCTCCAATTTCATAAGAACCCTAGAATCGGTTTGGATCAAATTGACCACGAATTCGAAGTTGTTAACGAAATTAAAGTTAGGGCTTTGATTCGCCAAGTAAAACCAAGCATATAGATGCTCTTCATTACTTGGATTGGTTTCGTATGGTTAACAAACAAGAACAGGAACAAGTGCGATCTTGGAGTCATTAAAAAGAACTGATTCTGGATGGTTTGATTCGATTGACCACTTGAAAAGCTTCGTGTGATGATAATAAGCAAAAGCCCTCTGTCAATTTGGTTTAATTAAGCCTCGAAAATGGATTTCTGTTAAGTTGCAGGTTACGATGAAGGTGAGATTCAGATGTGGTATTCGAGTGTGCTCTAGATGAAATTGTGTTGCGTTTCAGTTTAGTAATGATAAGTACATCGATTAGGTTTCAATTAATTTGGTTCTTATTGAGCTTTAATGGTCGAATGGTTCTAAGACTAAAAGCTTTGGTTACTCGGATGGTTTGGGATCCATAACCATTGGTTTAACCCAATTAAAGGTCGTAATGGTATTCGAATCATCCTCACCAATTGTTTGGTGTTTGCTGGTTCATAAATCGCGGTCATTCGACCGGTTTTTGTGGTTCGTCGGCGTCGCACCGGCTTGGCGGCCGGTGGCCGGAAAATCGGAAGTGAGGGGGGGTGGTTTGGGTTTTAGAACAATTTACATTTATGGCCCTCAACCTTTATTAGTTTATCATTCCATGCACAAACTATTTAATTTAAGTTTTGAAATTTACAATTTAAACCCTTGATTTATAAAGACAAGTTTAAATAATAAATCAACTCAAATATTTAATAATTTTATTAACTTTCATAAAACTTGTAAATTTTATAATTTAATTATTTATTTTAGTTTGATAATATACACTCATAAATGAAAATAAGACATTATGAATTTATAAAAACTCATTTTATAAAATGTTCTATAAATTGTAGTAACTTCTTTAAAGAATTTGATTTATGAAATAATTATAATTAACATAATTTAATAATGATATTGTTTCAGTGCATGAAAGTTCAAAATGTGTTCGGGTTTGAGTTTTAAATAGGAAAAATGGAGGATGTTACAATCTCTCCTACTTTAAGAAATTTCATCCCGAAATTTAATCAAAATAGACTAATTTCAAGGATATGAGGAGACTTGGATTTCATTTCACATTTACAAGTGAACTCTTCGAAGCGTTTAAACTCAACAAGTTTGTTGCACCCTGAAAGGATCATACATGCCAACTTGATGGGTGACTTGATGATTGCTCAGCTAGAATCCCATAAGTCCAAGATGAAATGCGGATGAAGATCTGCAAGAAAAATAACAAGTGTTATCTTCCGCATTAGTTAATGCGGAAGACAAAACTCTGACGCGGACAAGTGTTTACTCTTCCACATTAACTAATGCAGAAGACATAATACTTATGCTGAAGAACAAGTTACTTTTCTGCATTGAGTAATGCGGAAGAGCAAAAGAAGATGCGGACAAGACTTTGATCATCCGCATTGACAAATGCGGATGACCAACCAATGCGCACAAGTATTTGTTCATCCGCATTAAGCAATGCGGATGACCAACTTACTAATGCTGATGATCAAGTGGAAATGTTGATCAATATTATCTCATCCGGATTTGTCAATGCGGATGAACAAGCAGAGATGCGGATCAAGACATAGACTAGTTTGTGATGTAATAGGTCAGGGGTAGTTTAGTCATTTTGTAAAGGCATCTTGTCTGCCTATAAATAGAATAGTTAACCTCGTACTGAGTTGACGGTTGATAGAGCGAGAATTTTGTTTTAATTATTCTCTGTAACTTATCAACTTTCATATATCAATACAGACAGCATTTATGAGTAATTTTGTTGCTTGAATGTTCTTTGATTGTTTGTTTCCGCCACTCAATCATTGACTTGATTATCACTAAGAATATCACTCTTACACAACCCAGTCAATTGGTATCAGAGTGTTGGCTCTCGATTCTCTTTCAGATGTGCGCACAGACTGAATAGAACTCGATTGATCTAATAATCAAGTTGCTAGTAGTGGATATTATCATCTCTACTTAGCAAACAGCAAAAATACTCCTGTCAAATAGCAAGAACACTCATTCTGAACCTCAACAGAACTGCTTGAACAAGTTGGACTCATCAAACATAATCAATCTAAAAATCAACTAAATCTATACTTACACAAATCAACATGGATTCTAACAGTTACTCTGAATTAGGTCATACACCTAAACCTCCCATGCTTAAACACAAATATGAGTTTAAACAATCGAGAATACGGTTTAGAAATTATATCACAGGTGTAGATCATGACTTTTGGATCTCAATATGTAAGGGTTCACATATTCTTGTTACTCTATCAACAGCTCAAGCTGCACTGTATAAGACTGCTTGAATACTAATTGAGGACTTAACTCTGGATGAAGATGACTATAAGAAATTCAAAATTGATCTTAAAGCATACTCTATCTTGACTCAAGAACTCAAAATGGATGTGTTGAAAAGATTGGAAAAATATGGAACTGCTAAAGCTGTTTGGGATGCTCTCAAAATTATGTGTGAAGGTAGCAGTGAAGTTGTTGAAATTAACAAAGACAAGCTGGTCAATCAGTTTGAAACCTTTCATCACACCAACAGAGAATCCATATAAAAAAACTACACAGATTTGTACAGTTGGTCAATGACTTGGAAAGTATGGGTGTTTCATACAACATTAAAGAACTAAACAAGAAAATGCTTCACAGTCTACCTGGAAGCTGGAAGCAAAATGTCACAATGCTGAAAAATACTCTTGATCTTGAGAGTACCACTCTAGACATTATGATAGCCAAGATTGAAGCTTTAGAACTTGATGAATGAAGCAGAAATCTGAGTGGGCCAAGAGTGATTGAAGCCTACAAGTTCCCTTCAGAATCACATTCTGTTGAAAATGCCTTCATCAAAGAGGAAGATGACTTCATCTCATCAAGAGATCAAATGAACAATACTGGGTTCATTGCATCTCCACCATTCAATCACCATTCAACTGCAGCTCAAGCACCAAAAGCCTCCACTGCACCTCCAATCTCTCCAGAAGACTTAAAATCAGAAGAGCAAAAGGCAACTTACAATGCCTTTGTTGCAAGTTTTGAAGCATATCTTGGGGGAAGACTCACTTCTGCCCATCTAATACAGGAAGATTTAGCAGAATTAGATCCTGATGATGTTGAGGAGATGGATCTACAGTGGCAAATGGCAATGATTGCCATGAGAGCAAAGAAATTCTTCAGAAAAAGAAGAAAGTTGAGCCTGAATGAGAACACAAAAATTGGATATGACAAATCCAAGGTAAAATGCTTCAACTGTGGCATGACTGGACATTTCTCAACAGAGTGCAATGCTCCTAAAAGAAACAACCATTCAAGGAACTCTCCTGGTCAATCATTATCACAGCCCAATTCAAGCTATCACTCAAACAATCAACAACATTAGTACCATCATTCTCATCATCAACAAACATACCAGAATCAACCACAGCTGACAAATCAAGCCAATGCAAGCAGTCAGCCTTCTGCCAGTCCCCTTGTGATCAAACAAGATAGGATATGTGACTGGAGTGTGTATGCTGAGGAAGTTAAGCCTCAATTCCAGAATCATGCTCTTGTGGCTCACATCAATGATGGACCATCTGCAATGCCTACTGAGGTAAAAACTAACCTTTGTAGTGAGAAATGCATAAATGAATTACAAGAGTATAGAGAACACAATCATAAACTGGCAGATAAAATTAAAGAAGAAAAGGTGAAGTCAGAAATGATGAAGAGAGAACTAAAAAGTTTTGAAATCAAAATCAAATTTCTTATTTCTGACATAGAGAAATTGCATGGTGAGAAATACAATCTTGCAGCTAAAAAGTTAGCTCAAGCTAAATCTCAACAATCTATGACTGAAGTGAAACTTGAAAAGTTTCAAATGTCTTCAGTCAAGCTGCAAGAAATGTTGGATTCATAAAAGGATCCAAATGACATGTCAGGGATTGGGTACAATTCATGTCCTCCACCATACAATGGCAATTACACTATCATGCCTGACTCTGTATCACTCTCTGAATCAATCGAACCTAAATCTGTGGAACCTAAATCAGTAGTGAAACAAGTGACAAATCCTCAAAACAATCCTGATGTTTATTTTGAAACCAATGAGGATAGATCAAGTTAGGACACCCAATCAAAATCAAAGAGTGCTCAGACAAGACAGTGAATGTCATGAAACCATCAAGCCCTGTAAAAGCAATTGTACCTTTTATAAAATTCATACCATCTGTTTTACAAGGCAAACAGAAATATATCAAAACAGTGAAACCCACTACTGAAAGTAGTTCTGATAATGAGATTGTATCTCCATAAAATCCAAGCAAATCTGAAAAGGTTTTACTAAAAAAGAAACCAACTGTAAAACTGAGTTCAACACATAAAACTTCATTAGACCCTCAGTCATCAAAATTAAGGCAGGGAGTTGGGTTTGATATCTGTAACAAAGAACATGTTGACCAGTTTGAGAAAGAGGTGAGGAGTAGGTTGAAGAAACAGAAACAGCCCAAACAATTGAACAAAAGTAGTGTTGTGAAACAGTCTACTAAAAGGGCTGATTCTGATTCATCACCTAAAGAAAATAAAGTGACTCATCAAAAGACAGTATCAGTTGAGTCACATAAAGAAAAATCTGATTCAAGAAACAAACAAATGTATTGTGATATTTGTGACATGTTTAATCACAAGACAGATAAATGCTTCTTCAATCAGTATTGTTCTATATATGATATGAACAACCACTCCACCAAAAATTGCTATTTCAACAAGTATTGTTCAATCTGTGACATGAACAATCACAATACATCTGATTGTTACTTCAATCAGAAGGGGTTGAGAAATCCTCAACACATGTCCATCTCAAAAACATCTACTGTGATGCATTCTGTCAAACCTCATCTTCATAATACTCAATCTAGGACACCTAGATCAACAAATGACAGAAATAACTCAAAGGATTTAAGGAAGGGTCAAAGAAATCATCTCACAATGAAACACAAACTTGACCTTCCTAAGAAAAAACCAACTTTTGATAATGAAACTCGGGCTAAACTTTTACAAAGAAATAAAGACCAATGATTTCATTATTCATCGGACTCCTCAGTAGATGTTGATGAGATGACTCAACCAATTCATTACCAAAAATCTCCCAAATCACCTCCATCTAAATCACTATTCAGAGGGAAATACCAGGAGGTGACTATCATGAATAGGAACGGGAAACCCAAGACCATCATGGCTTGGGTTCCTTATTCTAATTAGTTCTTTTTGTTTGTAGGTTCATCCACACAGGTCTGATAGCCTATGGTATGTAGACAGTGGATGCTCCCGACACATGACTGGAGATCGTTCCCTCCTTCATGATTTCAAGTATATACAAGGAACTACTGTGGCATTCGGTGGAGATTCAGAAGGTGGTAGGATTACAAGAGAAGGATCTATGAAAAATGGGATGATGAGCTTTGACAGAGTGAATTACTATGAACAACTGAATTTCAATCTGCTAAGTGTGTCTCAGATCTGAGACAAAAAATATTCGACTCACTTTACAGACACTCACTGCTACATTCTGAAACCTGGATTTCAGATTCCTGAAGAATGGGTTGTCTTAAAGACTCCGAGGAAGAATAATACATATGTCTTAAACCTATGTTCTGCATCACCTAAGGAAGAAACATGTCTTTTGTCTAAAGCTTCATTTGATTAGTCACAGCTTTGGCATAGACGTTTGGGGCACACTAACTTTATAAATATGAACAAGTTAGTCAAATGAAACCATGTAATTGGTCTTCCTAAAAAAGAATTCAACTTTATTGATCAATGCTCAGTGTTCCTCAAAGGAAAACAACACAAATCGTCTCACAAAACCAAGCTGGTGAACACTAACAATACTCCATTGAAATTACTTCACATGGATTTGTTTGGACCAACTCATGTAATGAGTATGGGAAAGAAACAATATTGTTTAGTGATAATTAATGACTTTTCTCGATTCACATGGCTGTTCTTCCTACTTTATAAAAATGAGGCATCCCAAATCTTTCAAGAATTTATCACTAAAATTGAAAATCAACTTGATCTCAAAGTCAAAATAATAAGAAGTGATAATGGTATAGAGTTCAAAAATGAGAATATGAGTTCCTTTTGTGCAACCAAAGGCATTGCCCATCAATTCAGTGCAGCTAGAACTCGTCAACAAAATGGGGTAGCTGAAAGGCGAAATAGAACACTGATTGAAGCAGGAAGAACGATGCTAGCCGGTGCTAAACAACCAATCACCTTCTGGGCAGAAGCAATTAACATATCGTGCTTTGTGCAAAATCGAACTCTGATTGTTAAAGAAAGTAACATGACACCTTATGAACTGATATTTCATAGGAAACCATTTATTGGATTCCTCAAATCATTTGGTTGTCCAGTCTCAATATTAAACACCCGTGATCATTTAGGAAAATTCTCATCTAAGTCTGATGAAGGATTTTTTGTAGGTTATTCTTCCGTCTCAAAGGCTTATAGAGTGTTCAATCCTAGACTGAACATTATCGATGAATCCACAAATGTTCAATTCAAGGAACATTTGTTTCCCAAATCTACAAATGGTCCTGATTGGTTGTTTGATATTGACACTTTTACTAAATCATTTGACCAATTTCACTTGTCTGTTGCAGGAAATATACATTCAGGTGATACTTCATCAACTATAGAAAGAAGAGAAAACTATCCATTGATTCCACCTACATTTGATGAACATATGAATGAAGATGTTCCTCTTCAAGCTGATCCCATCAGACATTTGTCATAAAACCTTAGTGTTTCTTCTGAAGAAGGTCTCAGGTCCCATCTCACTCAGATGACTTGTCACATGAGATCGGAAATCAAAAACAGGCTTCTCATCAAGAAGAAACTCAAGGTACTTCAAATGATGCAAGCAAACTCAGTGCTGCTTAAGATGTAGCAGTTAATTAAACAGAAGTTGACAATCTTTATAATTCAACAACAATACAAGATGATTGTGCCTCTAACCATAATGAACTGAATGTCTCCAATCTTGATGTAACTATTGCTAGTGACACCATTCCAACCATAAGAGTACACAAGAATCATCCAGTTGAAACCACTATTGGTTATCTTAATGAGAGGGTGACAAGAAGCAAGTCTAGTATTGCAAACATCTGTTTGTTCTCCTGCTTTCTATGTCAAACAGTACCCAAAAACATCAAAGAGGCGCTTCAAGAAAATAGTTGGATTGAAGCAATGCAGGAAGAATTGCTTCAATTCAAGAAAGAAGAAGTATGGCAGCTGGTAGATCTTCCCGAAGGACAATACCCTATCGGTACCATATGGTTGTACAGGAACAAGACTGATGATAGAGGGATAGTCATCATAAATAAAGTAAGACTAGTAGCACAGGGATACACTCAGGAAGAAGGAAATGACTAGACGAAGTGTTTGCTCTTGTTGCCAGACTAGAAGCAATCAGAATCTTTCTTGCATATTCTGCGTCCATGAAATTTACTATTTATCAAATGGATGTAAAGTGTTCCTTCTTGTATGGAAAGATTGCTGAAGAAGTCTATGTAAGTCAACCACCTGGCTTTGAAGATCCAGATTTCCCTCATAGAGTGTACAAGTCTGACAAAGCTCTGTATGGTCTTCATCAAGCTCCAAGAAAGTGGTATGAGACTCTATCATCATTTCTTCTTGAACATGGGTATGAAAGAGGAATGATTGACCAGACTCTCTTCAGAAGAATAAGAGGAAAAGACATGTTGTTAGTCCAGATCTACGTGGATGACATTATATTTGGCTCGACAAACAAGCAACTCTGCAAAGAATTTGAAGATCTTATGCATTCAAAGTTCCAAATGAGTGCTATGGGGGAACTCACATTCTTTCTAGGGGTGCAAGTCCAGCAAACAGCATATGGAATCTTCATCAATCAATCAAAATATGTAGAAACCATGCTAAAGAAATTCCACTTTGCTAACTGTCAGTCTATCAGAACTCCTATAGATACAAAAGTGAAGATTGGACCTGACCCTGAAGGCAAATCACTGGATCAAACTCACTATCGATCAATGATAGGTTCACTTATGTATGTAACAGCCAGTAGGCCTGACATTATGTTTGGTGTTTGTGTGTGTGCTAGATATCAAGCTGGTCCAAAAGAATCATATGTGAACGCAGTCAAGAGGATATTCAGATATCTGAAGGGCAAACCAGCTCTCGGATTATGGTATCCAAAGGAAGGAAAATTTAATCTCTATGTCTACACAAACAGTGATTATGGAGGATGCAACTTCAACAGAAAATCCACTTCTGGCGATTGTCAATTTCTTGGTCCCAGACTAGTATGCTGGCAATGCAAGAAGCAGACAAATGTGTTTGTGTCCACAGTAGAAGCTGAGTATATTGCTGCTTCAGCATGTTGCTCTCAAGTTCTCTGTATTCAAAACCAGATGCTTGATTATGGTTTTAACTTTTTGCATACACCAATTCTATGACAACACAGTTGCTGTCTTTATAACTAATAATCCAGTTCAGCGCTCAAAAACAAAACATATTGAAATTAGATATCATTTTTGAGAGACTGTGCTGAAAAAGGTTTAATCAAATTGATTGAAGTACCAACAGAAAATCAATTAGCTGATTTGTTTACCAAGGCATTTGAACCTAGTAGGTTTGAATTTTTGGTTCAGTCAATTGGCATGATTAACCTTGAGTAAAAACTATGAAAAACATAAAAAAAATTTTAAAACACCGAAAAGAAAATAAAAAAGTTGAAGGATCAAGAGCCAAGTACACCTGAACAAGTCCCTGAGCCAAAAGAATAAACTGAAACCTCTAGCCCTCAACTTCAAACTTACTCCCGAAAGAGGAAGTATTTAGCAGAAAAAGCCAAAGGCAAGAGACCAATAATTGAAGAAGAACTAGCAAAGAAACAAAAAGATGACCCAAGAAGTTTAGCAGCAATTGCTGAATTTTTGGAAGAACATGAGCAGGCAGAAGCTCAGTTGAAAAAGTTGGCCGGGGCAATTGATTTAGAAGAAGGAGAAATTGCTGATGAATATGAAGTTGAAAAGGATGTTCTAATGGACAGTCCTATTAAAGCAGAACAGTTAGTGGAAGACATGGTAACCAAAGCTCAAACTGATGACTTGATGATTAAAGCCATGTTTTTTATCAATGAAGGCTATGATCCTGATGAAGTGTTTGGAATGACCTATGAGAAAATAAAGGAGGGGGAAGAGAAAGTGGAGGGGGAAGAGAAAGTGAAATTGTTGCTTGATCCAACAATAGACACTGAATATGAGAAGACAATGACAAAGGACAATACAAAACATAAAGACTCATCCTTGAAGAAATCTACAAGGTATGAAATTCCACTGCCAAGAAGGGTCCCCTACAAAAGCTGTCTCAAATGAAGAAATCAACCTCATCTCATAAATCATTATTTCCTCATCCTTATAACATGTTTGATAAGGAAATGAAGTAATATCTCTCAAGTCAGGGATTCATAAAAAGAAGGATTGCTAACATGAAGACAAATTCTTTAAGGGCTGCAACTCTTCAATTGATCAATGAAAAGAAAGATAAACTCAAGAAACTGGAAGAAGAATTGACAAGGACCAAACCCAGAAGCAGAGTGTCAGCTGAAGACATGCTGTTGAACCTAAAAGACCAAGAACTACTTGCCCCAGCTGCAAGAAGGACTGACTACTGCAGAATTGATGAGAGGGGTGTCTACTCCGAAGGGGAAGGTAGATCAGAAGATAATAGCCTGGTAGTATGACATCACATGGAACATGTTCATGTGAAGAGAATCTCAGGGCTAGTACAATTCATTATAGAGTACTCAGCTCTAGTAAATGCCCTTGAGATTCATGATTTGAAGGAGCTAGCTCAACTTGAACTGATCAATAATGCAGCTATGTTTAGGGGATATGAATTTGAGAACATACTTAAGATGTTCAGAAGAACAAGCAACTTCAATTCATTAAAGACAATTTGCTTAAGAAAAGATAAAACTTTTGTCAATCCCCTGGATAAGAAGAAAAAGGTGGAAGAAGAAGAATTGTATTCCTTGAGTTGAAGGTAAAGCCAACTGAGTCATTGAAGAGGAAAGTAGTATCTGGTACTCATTCTTCCACTCCCATCTCAAATGTGTACTATGATGGGAAAACCTATGAGATGGTGATAGAAAGGAAGTGGGGAGGAAAAGAAGGAGGCTGACATCAGACTATTCAGTGGATATGAAGTAAGATTACTTGATGAATCATACATCCACTACATTTATACTAGGAACTTCAGGGAATTAAACAACAATTGGGCGAACAAGACATGCACTTCTTTATGAAATGCATCAAGTTGTTGAAACTAGCCTATAATAGAATAAAGATTAAAAGAGACAAAAGAAAGAAGAAGAAAACACCACTACAACTTGGAAATATTGTTAAGCTTGAAGTGGATGTGGTAGGAGTTTATTGATTCATAGAGATGGTCTTTCCACAATCTCCATATGGGAACCTATTTCACTGAAAAAGTTACCAATGGAAGCCATCTACAACATGAGCAGAATGAAAATACATGTGCTGAGTAGAGACAGGATGTCAAAAGCAACTAATTTTGTAAACATGATCAAGGCTATCCTAGATCCCACCAAAGCTGCATTCATACTACCTCCTGAAGACCCAGCTGAATCTTCACAACATCAATCACCTCCTAAACATTGAGAAAAAACTAGGCAGTATAATCCTTAGGGGGAGTATTGTTGCACCCTGAAAGGATCATACATGCCAACTTGATGGGTGACTTGATGATTGCCCAACTGGAATCCCATAAGTCCAAGATGAAATACGGATGAAGATCTGCAAGAAAAATAACAAGTGTTAGCATTAGTTAATGCAGAAGACAAAACTCTGATGCGGACAAGTGTTTACTCTTTTGCATTAACTAATGCGGAAGACATAATACTTATGCTGAAGAACAAGTTACTCTTCCGCATTGACTAATGCGGAAGAACAAAAGAAGATGCGGACAAGACTTTGATCATCCGCATTGACAAATGCGGATGACCAACCAATGCGCACAAGTATTTGTTCATCCGCATTAACCAATGCGGATGACCAACTTACTAATGCTTATGATCAAGTGGAAATGCTGATCAAGATTATCTCATCCGCATTTGTCAATGCGGATGAACAAGTAGAGATACGGATCAAGACTTAGACTAGTTTCTAATGTAATAGGTCAGGGGTAGTTTAGTCATTTTGTAAAGGCATCTTGTCTTCCTATAAATAGAATAGTTAACCTCGTACTGAGTTGACGGTTGATAGAGAGAGAATTTTTGTTGTAATTATTCTCTGTAACTTATCAACTTTCATATATCAATACAAACAACAATTATGAGTAATTTTCTTGCTTGAATGTTCTTTGATTGTTTGTTTCCGCCACTCAATCATTGACTTGATTATCATATTCAATTCTCAGTAAGAATATCACTCTTACACAACCCAGTCAAAGTTTTGTTATGATGTTTTGATAGGCTTAAGTTTGTTAAGTTTCTTAATTCACAATCTCATGTGTTCCTTAGCAAAGGGTACAAGATTAATCTAGAATGTTTAATTGATAAACGTGTGTATCTTAAATGGTTCAAGACATTCGGGAAGGTTTTGTCACCAGGGAAACACTAAGTATTAGTGTGATATGAGACTCGGAGACAAGTTCAGTATGCTTTAGAATGAGGTACGGAATTCATAAGAGCTTCTCAATGAAACAACTTTTACGAAGTTTTAGGATGATCAGTTGTTGTTTAATTATGACTTTGAGGTTTCAAAGTTTTATTAGCTTAAAGTTGATATGAGATTCGTGTTTGTTATGATTACGGATTTAATTTAGAATTGAGAGCATCGTTGTACTAAGTTTTGAGGATAAGTGCAGTTTTGAGGGAAGACGTTTAGAAAGGTTATTAAGGTCATTAACAGAAATGAAATAATGAGTTTTAAGATTCAGGAGGACAAAATCAAAGATGCAACAATTCAAAGTAACAAGATGTTTTGAGTGTAACCTTTGGTTTACAAACCAAAACATTACGTTGACTTATCAAAGTATTAAGCCAACTACAACTTTAATGAAGACATGCGTACCTATAAGCGGATACTCACCCCAAGGGTTCCCAGGTAAGGTAAACGGATCCATCGGTTGATTTGGATTTATATGAATACCTTGCCTAGACAGAACACCTCGAGATACAGGCATCCCACTCTTCCAGCATTACATGTTTCAAGTTATAGGACATAAACTTTGACGAGACTTGAAAAGCACAAATAATGATTCAAAGCTCATTTTGAAAACCATTTAGGCATATGATGCCTTAAAATATGATTCAAGGTTCGTGTGTGCATTGATATGATTCAAGGTATAAGAAGAAACACATAAGACATATAGGCACATAATCAAGTATAAACATATAAGCACATAAGATCCTATATAAGCATATAAGGTACATAGGAGGACTCATGTGTAGAGGTACTTAGTTATAGTCTAGGTCATTCCATTTCTAATAACCTAAATCCCTATAACCATGGCTCTAATATCAATCTGTCACACCCCGACCGACGGCGATATCATCGGGGCGGATGAATGGGAGACGATTGTTCATAGCACATGGAACTAATTAAGTTAAAATAATATTAAATGTCATTATTCATTAAACATACAAGACAAATAAGATAATAACATAACAATCAAGATACAACAAATAAACATAAGTCTTTTAATTATTCTAGGTCCAAGTCCTATATGAGCACAAGAAGATCTTCAAGGAGGAAACCTAAAACATGTTAAAAATAAAACGTCAACTATAAAGTTGGTGAGTTCCCATGGTTTAAACACACGCATGTATGTATATATATAAAAGGGTTACAAGTAGCAATTCATGTTCATGGTTACAAGTTAGCAAGCTTATAGAACACATACACTTAAAACCAAACCTCGACTTGATTACAAGTATATAAGATTGGGTAAGTATACTCGGTTCTTATGATGAACAAGCATACGTCATCAGGAGTCGGCAATACATCGACTTTAGCACCAAATAGGCTTGTCAGGCCCAAAGATCTAAGACGTCGCCAGACTAGCAATAGTTAATGATTGTAAACAAAATATGTATCTCATATAAGACTTACAATAACACAAATAACCATGACAAAAAGTAAATATGAATTGCATGTGCATTTACAAGTATCAAGATGTTTACAAGTGTAAGTTTATAAGATTAACATGTTTCACCCCAAAAGGTGTGAAATAAAGTAAAAAGGGGGCATGGAAAACTCACATGGAAAACTCACAAGATGTAAATAATATGATGATAAGAATGTAGACGAGGCTCCAACGATTTGCTTTACAAGTTGCCTAAACGTATAGATTCCAAGATTGAGTTTAAAGGTAAGATTAATGAATAAACGTGAACTAGGGTTTCAATTGGAAATTTGGGGGTTTTAATAATAAAACAAGCGATTATGCGTTGGTTAAATAAAGACGAAATAGATTAATCGAGATTGAGAGCGATAATGAATGATTTAATAATTTAATTATTTATTTAAATAAATAAAAATTAAATATAATGTGTTGAAAGAAATGATTAATTTAGAAATTAATTATTTAAAATTGATAGTGATGATTTATTGAATACTTAATTATATGACTTGTGGAATAATATAAACTTATTTAAAGTCATTTTACATAGTTTTTAAATGTTTTAAATAATCTTTATAAAGGTTTTATAATATTAAAATCCAAAATAAAGAATAATAGAAATTATATGATTTATAATGTTTCAAGAAATCTCCATTTAAAATAACGTGATTTAAACGATGAATATTTAAAAAAAATGTTTGGACCACTAATAATTATTAATTATTAAAATCCATTTTAATATATAACCCAAGAATAATCTTTAAAATGTTTTATTAAAATGATTTTTTAATTATTTAAATTTAGAAAAATTACAGCAAATTATTTGGTCTCTTTAGAAAATATATAAAGTTTACAAAACATTTTTTTACTAATTAGAAATTTTCTATACTTAACTAAAGGGCTAAAAAGCCTCAAAAAAATTGTTTGATGGTGCCCGGGTTCGAACCCGGGACCTCAAGGTGGGGATACAAGTGACTAACCAGTGAACTAAAGGCCTAAGCCGCGTTAAGGACTGGTACTAAATTGTTAAAAACAATACTTCAAGAATCCTCCAATTTCATAAGAACCCTAGAATCCGCTTGGATCAAATTGACCACGAATTCGAAGTTGTTAACAAAATTAAAGTTAGGCTTTGATTCGCCAAGTAAAATCAAGCATGTAGATGCTCTTAATTACCTGGATTGGTTTCGTTTGGTTAGCAAACAAGAACAGGAACACGTGCGATCTTGGAGTCATTAAAAAGAACTGATTCCGGATGGTTTGATTCGATTGACCACTTGAAAAGCTTCGTGTGATGATAATAAGCAAAAGCCCTCTGTCAATTTAGTTTAATTAAGCCTCGAAAATGGATTTTCGTTAAGTTGTAGGTTGCGATGAAGGTGAGATTCAGATGTGGTATTCGAGTGTGCTCGAGATGAAATTGTTTGGGTTTCAGTTTAGTAATGATCAGTACATCGATTAGGTTTTATTTAATTTGGTTATTATTGAGCTTTAATGCTCGAATGGTTCTAAGATTAAAAGCTTCGGTTACTTGGATGGTTTGGGATCCATAACCGTTGTTTAACAAATTAAAGGTCGTAATGGTGTTCGAATCATCCTCACGAATCATTTGGTATTTGTTGGTTCTTAAATCACGGTCATGCGACCGGTTTTTGTGGTTCGTCGGCGTCGCGCCGACATGGCCGGCCGGTGGCCGGAAAATCGGAAGTATGGTGGGGGGGCGGTTTGGGGTTTAGAACAATTTACATTTATGGCCCCTGAACCTTTTTTAGTTTATCATTCCATGCACAAACTATTTAATTTAAGTTTTGAAATTTACAATTTAAAGCCTTGATTTATAAAGACAAGTTTAAATAATAAATCAAATCAAATATTTAATAATTTTTTAACCTTCATAAAACTTGTAAATCTTATAATTTAATTATTTATTTTAGTTTGATTATATAAACTCACAAATGAAAATAAGACATTATGAATTTATAAAAACTTATTTTATAAAATGTTCTATAAATTGTTGTAAGTTCTTTAAATGGTTTGATAGATAAAAAAATTGAATCGTCTAATTGGCAATATTTGTTAGATTGCACATTTAATGCATTTGATTTATGAAATAATTATAATTAACATAATTTAATAATGATATTGTTTCAGTGCATGAAAGTTCAAAATGTGTTCGGGTTTGGGTTTTAAATTGGAAAAATGGAGGATGTTACAGCTCACATCCTAATATATTACAAAAGGATAAAGTAGATGAAGTAGAAGTTTCAGACTCAAGACCTTAATGTATAGTTACTAAAAGCATGGACCTATTCACCAACTCATGCAAGTTGGTGACTTTACAGAGTTGTAGTGGAAAGTGATCCAGCTTCATGCAAGTAGGTGACTTTATAGAGTCTTTGGAAGAAATCTGTCTTCAAGTGTTGGCTTGGGAAGACTTTGTCTCTGAAGCTTCGAAGACTTCATCTTTGGCTTCGGAAGATATTGGTCTTGGATTCGGAAGATTTCACACTGAGAATATTTCTATTGCATGTGTGAAACTTTTGAAGCATTCTTCTTCAATGCACTTGTGTAGCATGCAAGAGACTTGAAGTGTTTGAATTGCATCAACCGTAATATATATTCCTTACAAACTCTCCTAGGCTGATGCTACCAAAACACTTTGAAAACATTAGATATCAACAGTCCTCGTTAGATGATGACCATCCTTTTCTTCATGAGATAATCAAGATCACTCAGACTCTCAAAATGTTTTCTCATATCAAAGAGATCATGCAGAGGCAGATTGAACATGTCTTGCCATATGTAGACATCCTCAATGCCTTGTTCTCTAATGACATGCCATCTTTTCCGGATTTGTGGTGTATGTCCAGGATAAGATGGGTCTTCCTGATGCTAGAGGAGCTATTTGAATGGGAGTTGATGGAGCATCCTCTGGCTGCACATCCTCAGGATGTTCTGACTCATCATGAGGTTCAGAAAAGGATGTTTCTTTCTTCTTCTTTGGCTTTGGTTTTGAAGCCATCCTTTTCTTTCTCTTTGTTTCTTTTAACTTAGAAGACCGGCCTGTAGCACCTGATTGATCTTCTTTGTCTTGACTTAGCAGCTTCTTCCCTTAGCTTCCTTTTAGTTGTCTTTCTGTCCTTGACTATCTCATGTTCAAGTGGTTTGAGATACTCAAACTCAACATAGTCATACGATAAGGGAAGAAGTGCATCTGCCTGATAGAGGCCTGTGGCACTCAGGTAACTGATCATCTTGATCGTATCTTCTTCTCTGTCTACCTAAGGTTCTTGTTAATCCATCTCCTCATGTGCAGGACTTTCTTGAATTAGGGAGAGAGTAGGTACATGCTTACATATTCTTTTCTTTCTTCTTTCTTTTTTCATTTGTACTAGTGGCTCAGCATTTCTGCCTCTTTCTTCTCCTTTGACCTTTATCTGTCAACCAGTTCATTTAACTCCTCTAAGGGGAGAGAAACGACATTGTCTATGTCATAGTTCTTTGTCTGCAAGTAGTTGATCCTGACTGCCCTCAACTCATCATCTTGAGTGTTTGGTCTGGGGGCAGCCTTGATAGTAGTTTCCATGAGTCTTGCAGACCCAGAAGAAGAATTTTCTCCCCTCACCTTCCTTTTCCTCTATCTCTCCTCCTCAATCTCCTCAAATGTCATCTTTCTTTTCCCTTTGTCAGTCACAGACCTTTGTGACTCTAGGTGGAGAGAGCTTTGGCCTTCATTGCTTGGTGTAGCATCCAAGCTCTGGCCAGAGAGAGGTTGAGAAGCACCTTCACTAGCAGGTGTCTCAATAAGGGTATGAATATCTGCAGTCGTTGATGATGATGAGACAGGGCTCTCAGGTTCTGCCATTGGGCCTTCAGTCAAGGTTTCCCGTATGAAACTAATCTTAGGATCTGCCTCAATATCCAGTTGACCGATGGTATTACCTGATTGCCTTAGTCTCCATCTGAAGCTGACTCTGTAGTGATCCTGTCTTGGATTCTTTGAGCCAGCCTATTAGCTTGTCTTGATTGGCTTGGATTGAAAAGTGGCATGTTGACTAGATCCAGACCTTCATAAAAGTTCAAGGTCTAAAAATTGAAGACCTTTTGCTACCCTTGAACTCTATGAATGATGAGGGCGCTTCTGTTGTTGTCATACCTCCACCCAATGATGTGATTTGAAGTTGATGGAGATGACATAGCCTTTGGTATTCCTTCCTCAAATAGACTCTGTATGTAGGAGTCTATAGAGTCCACATCAATGTGATCTTGAGGAAGTTGCTGAGTGTGCACAATTGCAAGTGAGGATGGTGAGTCCTCAATGTCCACACTCTTTGAAGAACTCCCAGGTTCTGTGATTGTAATGACTTTCTCCTCCTTTTTGGTACAATCATCTACTTGCATAGGTGAGCTAGGAGTTAGGTCAATCACATCCACATGTTTTTGTGTTCCTGGTTGAGCTCCTCTTAAAGGTCTCCCAGCTAGTTTTTCCTTAAGATAAGAAATCTCAAGTTGTTGAACATTGACCCTGTTTTGCAAGGTAGTCATTTGCGATTCAAGGTGACTGACCTTGGAGACTAAATAGGTGCATGTTTCATACATTTTTGCACCTTTAGTATTAAATTCCCCTCATCTTTATGAGAAAAATCATTGGGGGATGAGATGATTGGACTAGAGTCCTCTCTCTCATCACTAGCTTCAGGTTCTTGGCTGCTGGATTTCCTTTGCTCACTGGCAGCCTCAGTTGAGGTGTCAGTGGGCTGAGTTGCCATGGGTAAGGTCTTAATGATGGAATCACTTACAAAAGTGAGAACCTCTTCCATATGGACATCCTGAACAAGTTCCGAAGTGTCCACCTCAATATTATGTGACTGATGTGGGCTAGAAGTAGGAGACTCAGGAGCATACATCACTTTTTAAATAGGGGAAAAGAAAAGAGAATCATGGTATTCATTGAAACCTAGATCTTCATCAGTATAGATGTCAAAGTTAGGGATGGTTGGTTTATGTCCTAAGCTTGGGGATGGTAACTATCCCCTGAAGGTTGATCACTTGAGTGTTGAGACTCAGAGTGATGGCTTAAGGCCTTTGGGCTTATGAGCTCATCAGGCTGAGCATGAGGAAACTCAGCACCAATTATTGAATGAATGGGAGTGGTCTGCTCCTCAGGAGAAGTGGGAGCTCCAGTGTCCACTTCTCCTGTGTGGGTAAGTATATGGGGAGCTTCAGAGATTGAATAGTCTGTGTAGGGGTTCGTTATTGTTTTCTTGGTAGGTGAGGGTGATTTGTGGCTGTTGAGGTTGTTAGGATGTAGAAGGTGTGGGTTCCACACTAGCTGGTGCTGCTAGGTTGTCACCTTGAGCAATGAGCTCTGACATTTTTGCGACAAGGGCTGTTTCTACCCCAAAGAAGCCAACAGTGGGCTTTCTTAGTATTTTAAAGATGTCAGGCTTCATCTGTCCCAATTTAAGAGTATTACTTGTTCCTCTTAACTATGAGCCTAGTTCACAGTTAATAATGTATTGAACATATCTAGGGAACATATAGTACTCTAAGGAGTCCAAGTTTGCAAGCAAACTAGTGTAGACAAACTAAGGGTACCTGAACTTGACTCCCTGAACCATCCCATGAACAATGAAGGAGAGATCCTCGGGAATCTGGTCCCATCCACCATGCTTGTTTGATAAGTTGTGGATAACCACACAGAGCAGGAATTTCCATTGGGATGAGACCTTCCCTTTTCTGAAGGTCTTGACAGAGAAGTCTCCCTCATAACCTATCTGCTCAAAGGACTGGTTAACAGCTTCTTCGGGAAAGAACACCTCACCGTCTTCATCATCCAGCTAAAGATGCATGTTGATGATGGCCGGAATGATGAAGACTGTTCTCCCCTGCACTGTGGCAGACAGTGCCTTCTCCCCATCCATGATGACCTCTTGACAAGAATTCCAAAATTCTAGCAGTTGATCCTCATAAAAAGTAGGATCAATGGTTAGGGAGGTGAAGTAGTTGGATAGAGTTATGTTGGATCAAGAAGAAGGCTGGTGCAAAGAAAACCAAATCACTTCGATAAATTTTGGTGCTGCTTACAAAGGCTTCTGAAGCCATGTATGGAACTTCTAAAGGAAGTAGAGTTCTTATAAAGACAAAGTAAAAGTTCCACTTCCGAAAGCAAAGCTCTACTTCCGAAGATCAAGTATTCACTTCCGAAGATGAAGTCTCAAAGGAAGAAATCATAAGACTACTTCCAAAGTATGAAGAAAGAAGAAGTTCTCAAGCCTTGGAAGAAGCAGCCTCTTTCGAAGTATAAGTGGCTTCAGAAGTACTTGTTCTTCCGAAGCCATTTAACCTTCGGAAGACACTGCTATGAATAGGTGGACATAAATATGGTCTCTGACACTCTGCCGCAGACCTGTGATACTACATGGCATCTTCTCAAAGAGCCATGTTGTTGACCGTACTTTATTCCATTGTTCACCTTTTTATGTTAGTACAATTTACCAACTTTAGTTGGTGACAAAAAAGTAAGTCAGGGACATGTCTTGACTACCGTATCTCAGATAAAGTCTTATCTGAGATACCTTAAACTATAGCTTTGTAGTATTTGCTTTAGTTAGAGGATTCTAGATGGTATCAAAGTATATCTAGCTGTAGGTAGTATTATATATATAGGTTCTCATTGTAACTCATAAACACATGCTTGTAAGTGTCATGTAATACTTGAGTTGAGAAGCAATATATCCAAGTACCTTGAAAATTACTTCTCGTGTTTGATTATTACTTATTATATTGTTATCAACTCTTAAAGACTCTGCTTTCATCGAGAGTGTTGTTTAAGTGAGTATGAGAGAAAACCATGTGTTTAGTGACACAAACCGATCCTGCAATTAAGAATCGGCAAACCTCTGAGAAATGAGGATCTTTATTAGAGTATAACAGAGCAACTAGGTTATGTTGCCTTTGTAACTTCACGGAAAAGTTTGGATAATTTCTGCGACTAAAGTTGTTGGACCAAAAGAACCAATGAGCCTATCAGAAAAACCTCTAAGTCCTACAGACATCACAACAACTGCTAAAGACTTGATCAGCTGTTGTAATAAAGTCTAAAGATCAACAGCTGAAGACTAAAGTACTGAAGACTTCAACAACTGAAGACCAAAGTCTGAAGATCAACAGCTGAAGACTAAAGTACTGAAGACTTTAACAGCTGAACACTAAAGTACTGAAGACTTCAACAACTGAAGACCAAAGTCTGAAGATCAATAGCTAAATAACAAAGTACTGAAGATCAACAGCTGAAGTACAAAGACTGAAGACATCAGCTGATGACAACAGCTAAAGTTCAAGTACAAGTAATGAAGCCTTCAGAGTTTGTTACAACAGCTGAAGAAGCATTCTTCAGTTGTTGTGATGGTTTCTTTTCAGTAGTTTTCTTTTGTTTCAGTATGTGTAAAACGACTGAAGAGCATGTTCTTCAGTCGTTGTAGTTTCAATAGCTTCTTTTCAGTAGTTGTAGTGATAGTTAACACTTAGCATTTTGTAAGAAGATGTCAGCTGTTTGACATCTTCAGTAGTTGTGTTAACTATCAGTAGTTTGAATAAATTCTGTTAGATGTCACTATCAAGTGACATCAGCAGACGTCACATCTCCTATATAAGAGGTGTTGAGCTAATTGTATTTGTGACATTCTGTTACCACGAAAGCGAATATTGAATGAAATATATTTTTCAGAATTCTCTCTGTCTATAACCGTTTGTTCTTACCTTGAATATCTTTTGTGTTCTTGTGAATTGGCTAATTCATTGTTTGATTTCCGCTGCTATACTCTCTAATCAATCAAACGTAGATCACTGATCCTAACAAATGGTATCAGAGCAGGTTAATCATTGATCGATCTAACAATTGATCATTGAAACTGCTAATTGATATCTATGTTTGATTGAATTAGCACATTTGCAAGAACTGGTTATAGATTATTGAATTTCTGCCGCTTTCATTTATTCATTTTGAGATTTCTCTTGGTTCAATTTGGTTTGTTGTGTTTTGTTCTAAATCTTCTATAGCTTAATTGAATTTGGTTGGATCTGAGATGACTACTCCTTCTAATGACCCTCACAATACCGGTTCCTCAACCAAGCCTCTGATGCTGGTTAGGACTGAGTATAACATATGGCAACGAAGGATGCTTCATCACCTGTCTGTTAACAGTTCAGGTTGTTGGACATCTGTGGTACATGGACCACATAAGCCTATGGTGAACAATCCGAAAACCAATCAAATGGTTCCGAAGAAGAAGGAACAATACTCAGATGAAGATCGGAAACTGTTTGAGATTGATGCTAAAGCCCATGGAATTCTGGCCATGGCACTGCCGAATGAAATCTATTCAGGGCTTATGCATCATGAAACTGCTCATGATCTCTGGAATGCACTGAAGGAACAATTCAGTAGAACTGATGAGTTCTTAGCAAACAACAGAGAAATCCTCGCCCAACAATATGAGACATTCTCTCATAGAAAGGGTGAGACACTGACTCAACGGTTTGAGCGTTTTTCTTGTTTGATCTCTGAGCTGAAAATGGTGAAACAGGAATACACCAAGAGCCAGATGAATAACAGATTCCTCAGATCACTGCCTGAGAGATGGGACACATACACTATTGTCCTACGCTCCAGTGCAAATCTGGATAGCCTATCTCTCACCCAACTTCATGGGAAACCGCTTACATTCGAAAGAGAGATAGAGCAGAAAAGGAAACTGTCATCATCAGGAAAGCTCACTGATGACGTTATACCAGGAAACACTGCCTTGGTTGGTCATGAGTCAGAATATGCTGCATCTGAAAACAATTATGATGAGCATATTGATTTCTCTTCAAACAGTTCTGATCATGCATTTGTTGGTATTGATAGTCATTCTGGCAGTAATAGTGACAATCTATGCTTCATCATGGATGATTTGAAAGGAATAGCTGATGATGATCTAGAAGAGATGGATATTCTGAGCCAAATGGCCTTGATTAATATCAGATCTCAAAAGTTCTACAAGAGAACTGGCAGGAAATTTCCTGGACTCTCAGGCAAAACCAAAGTTGGTTTTGACAAGAGTAAGTTGAGGTGTCACAAATGCCAAAGGCTTGGACACTTTGCAAGAGAGTGTAGATCAACTAGATCTAACTCTTCTGCACCCTTTGTGACTTTTCCTAGCACTAGTCCACAAAACAGAGGGCAACATCCTACTGGTTCTGGTCGTTATTCACACCCTGTATCTCCTGCATACTTTGTCCCCCAGGGTCTAATGTCATATCCTTTTCCCTGCTATTACATGCCTCAGCCAAATCCGGTTCAAGCTCATATTGCACAACAACCACAAGCATTACCTCAACCTCAACCTTCCCAATCTCATCAACAAACTCAACCTCAACAACACAGCTTTTTCACCCCAGGAGTTGTTGACTGGAGCAGTTTACCAGATGATTTGTCTGGTCATGAACAACTGTTCTCTGGTGCTGGTCAACATGGTGGTGACAGTCCTTTTGGAAATCTAGCTCTTATGGCTTTGGAGTCTGCTGATACTTCATCCTATAATGCCTCTACACCACAGGTATCACAGGTATCCTCTGAGGCAAAAGCCAAACTATGTTCTGAAACATGCATAGCCGCATTTGCATCTATTAGAGAAGCAAATGTAGCTTTAATTAACAAGAACATCGATCTAGAACAAACAAATTTATAAAAGCAAAGCTGAATTTGAGTCTGTGATTAATGATAACAATGATGAGATTTACAAACTTAAATGCCAAATCACTGATGATAAGGCTAGGGAAGAGATACTTCTAGAGAAGTACAGAGACCTCAAAGAAACACTTGCAACTACCCAGGTAGAGTGTGATTGATGGGTAAATTCTTGCAAGGGTTTTGAAATGCTTCTTAGTAAGCAATCTGCTTCCAATGTGAAGTTCGCATTGGTTATAATCACACTGCTCCTCCTATAGATTTTACTCCCAGAGCAGAGGTAGAATATGATGGTGAAAGCAATAACCAATACTGTCTGGTAATTGTGGATGATTACTCGAGATTTGTATGGACTTTTTTTCTGCATTCAAAGGATGAGGTTGCTCAGAAGATTATCAACTTTGTGTTGTATGTTGAGAAGTAGTATTCCCTTTCAGTCAAGTGTATAAGGAGTGACAATGGAACTGAATTCAGAAACCATACACTTGATGAATTTTATCTTTCAAAGGGAATCAAAAGGCAGTTTAGCATCCCAAGGACTCCAGAACAAAATGGAGTAGTGGAGAGAAATAATAGGACCCTAATTGAAGCTGCAAGGTCTATGTTGGCTGACTCTGGTTTGCCATTGACCTTTTGGGCTGAAGCTGTTAACACAGCTTGCTATATGCAGAATAGAGCCTTAGTAAATCAGAGGTTGATGAAGACTCCATATGAAGTTCTATATCACTTGGCTCCTCTAATTATTCATTTTTCAAAGCATTTAGGTGTCCCTGTTTTATTCTCAACACAAAGGATCAACTCCAAAAATTTGATCCTAAGGTGGATGCAGGGTATTTTTTTGGTTATTCATCTACTTGCAAAGCATACAGAGTCTTCAACTGCAGAACAAAGATAGTTGAAGAGACTTTGCATGTGAAGTTTAATGAATCTCCAATGGACAAGATTCCACAAAACCCTGTGGAGCTGTTTGATTTGGACATACTGCAATATGTTCCTTATCAACCTCCAGCTGTTGCAGATCATGTGGATAAATCATCTTCTACAGCATGTTTTCCACCTGGTGGTATTGATGATGATGATGATAATCAATACCCACCTATTCAAGTTTAGTGACCAACTGCCTGAGTCTGCTAAACTTGATGTTCCTGTAGCTTCAGCAGTTCCATCCACAACAAATGCTGATGAGATTTCTGATTCCTCTACATCTTTTGAGTTACCATCAAATTCTTGGTTTCAAGAGTCTGCATCAACATCTGCTGCTGCTGAAGGTTCTACAAACACTTGCACACATATCATGTTTATCAAGAGCTGAAGAATCATCCAATGTCTCAAATCCTTGGTGATATCAATGCTGGAGTTTCAACAAGAAGTCAATTGTCTAACTTCTGCTTCTATGCTCTCTTCATCAGTCAGCTAGAGCCAAAGAACTATCATGTTGCTTTGAGAGACAATGGATGGGTTGAAGCCATGCAGCTTGAGCTACTTTAGTTCAAGAAACAGCAAGTGTGGGAACTGGTTCCTCTACTCCCAGATAAGTGTGCAATAGGCACGAAATGGGTGTTTAAGAATAAAACTGATGAAAATGGGCTTATTGTTAAGAACAAGGCTAGACTGGTTGTACAGGGGTTTTCACAAGAAGAAGGTATTGATTATGATGAAACCTTTGCCCCTGTAGCCAGACTAGAGGCAATTAGATTGTTCTGAGCCTATGCTGCATTCCACCATCTTAAAGTTTTTCAAATGGATGTCAAAAGTGCATTTTTATATGGTAAAATAAAAGAAGAAGTTTATGTGTGTCAACCACCAGGTTTTGAGGATAATAAACATCCTGAATGGGTGTATAAACTTGATAAGGCTCTTTATGGGTTGAACCAAGCTCCTAGCGCCTGGTATGAGACACTTTCCACTTTTCTTCTTAAGAATAATTTCACTAGAGGCTCCATAGATAAAACTTTGTTTATTAAGAAGGTGGATCAACATAAGCTACTTGTTCAATTTATGTTGATGATATTATTTTTGCATCCTCTGATCCCCAGTTGTGTGATGATTTTACCAAATTAATGAGAAAGAGGTTTGAAATGAGTGCAATGGAGAATTACAGTTCTTTCTAGGCTTGCAAATCAAACAAAAGGCTGATGGAACCTTTATTCATCGTCCAAATATACAAAAGATCTTTTGAATAAGTTTGATTACAAAATTGTAAGCCCTGTTCTACTCCCATGTGCAACACCACACAACTGGATGCAATCAGAAAGGTAAAGTTGTTGATGAAACACTTTACAGATGTATGATTGGGTCCTTGATGTATTTAACAACTTCTAGACCAGATATCATGTTTGCTAATTGTGTCTGTGCTAGATTTCAGGCTGCTCCTAAAGAGTCTCATTTGATTGCAGTCAAGAGGATCTTTAGATATTTGCAAGGTACACAATGTCTAGGTTTATGGTATTCCACTGGACACTCTTGCAAATTAGTTGCTTTTTCAGATAGTGACTATGCAAGGTGCAAGTTAACTAGAAAGTCAACTTCTGGTGGATGTCAATTCCTAGGCAACTGTTTGATTTCTTGGCAGAGTAAGAAACAAACATCTGTTGGTACATCCACTGCTGAAGTAGAGTACATTGCAGCTGCAAGTTGTACTTCTCAGGTACTCTGGCTTCAGAACCAACTTTTGGATTATGGCATTATAGAGACTAAGACTCCATTATTAATGGATAGTGCTTCAACTTTGTGCATTGTCAAAAATCCAGTCAAGCACTCTAGGACCAAACATATAGAGATCAGACATCATTTTATTAGGGATTGTTTTGAAAAAGGTCGGATTGATCCTAAGTTTGTGCCTAGTGCTGATGAGCTTGTAGACATTTTTACTAAGCCTTTGGATAGTTCAACTTTCCAAAACCTGGTGTTACGGCTTGGTATGCTGCAGCTAGAATAAGTGATAACTACAGATGATCTCAGTAAATAAGTACCGATGATCATTAGTGACCATATCACATATACTACTGATTCTGTTAAAATGACTGATAAAGTTACAACTACTGATGTAGTTATCACTACTGATGTCAGTAAAAATAGATAAGTACTGATGTCCTATGAAACACCTGAAAACAGCAAAAAGGCTGATGAGTAAGTGTTGAGGACAGTATGAAACAGCTGAAAGGATATGAATTGACGAAAACTACTGATGAGAACTTTCTCTTCAGTTGTTTCTACAACTGTTGTTTCATCCTAAACAACTGATGACAAAACCATGTCTTCAGTAGTTTCACAACTACTGATGACTAACACCAAGTCATCAGCTATTTACAACAACTGATGACAAAACCATGTCTTGAGTAGTTTCACAACTACTGATGACTAATACCAAGTTATCAGTTGTTTACAACACCTGAAGACCAAACCAAGGTTTTCAGTAGTTTCAGAACTACTGATGACTAAAACCATGTCTTCAGTTGTTTTCAAACATCTGAAGTCAAAACCATGGTTTTCAGTAGTTTTATAACTACTGATGCCTAAAACCAAGACTTCAGTTGCTTCAACTTCTGAAAGGGTAATACCATGTCATCAGTCGTTTACAACTACCGATGAATAACACCAAACCCGTTAGTCGTTTTCTATCCCTTACCCTATAAATACCCAATACCTCCTCCTTCAGAGCTTCATCTTCTTCAAACCTAACGTTCAAATCTCCAAAACTTCTCTCTCATTAATGGCGACCATGCAGCTCAAACCACGACATAACTGTGTCGCCTACCTCACAAAATCACTCTTCTAGACAAAGTTCGATAACACCATTGATCTAATGGTCCAATCTCCCTACCAAACGGCTTTCCTTCTAAATCCTACCATTCATGCTGAATCCTTACACCAGTTTTGGACGAACGTCACCCTTATAACTGGGGAGAACAACACCGACTCTCTCCAGTCGTTCATCAACAACCATCAAGTGGTCATCACTCCGGTAATCATTCGCCAAACCCTAAACTTGGATGATGCCACTTTCCCCGCTGGGTATCCAAGGGCACAACTGATTTATCCTTTGCCCACCATGGATATCAGGGAAACCTCAATACCTACCATCCTGAAGAAGCATTTCCAAGATGCAGAACGTCTTATCTTTCACATGGTTATGTTTGCTTAGCTCCTAAGACCTCTTCTTGGGATCAAAATCTACCAGGTGCCAGCAGCTATTATCTCTATCTTTGAGCAACAAGACTTAAACTTTTCTGAAATTATTTTTCTTGAACTTAAGGATATGGCCTCAAAACCTCTTTCTATCGATGGATATTATATCCTCGGTTCATTATGGCCATCATAGAGAATCAGCTGAAAGCTGAGGGACTTGTTGGCCTTGGAGTCCCTGCAATGGCTGTATTGCCTGAAGTATACTCCAGGCACAACTCTGACCAAACATTGAAACAGGCTGCCAAACTGCGAAAACCCACGCAGTTGGAACCCACAGCCACCACCTCCAGATCCAGAGTCCCCACCAAACCAAATCCAAAAAGCCAAAAAAGGCTACTCAGGGAGATGAGTCCCCTGAGGATGCCCCTGTACCACAAACACAGGAACCACATACTGGTATTAACCCCCAAGTTGTGTCAAAGACTCAACCTGCCAAAGCCGCACAGGTATCCTCTCAACAGGATCCTGTTGCAACCACTATTGGGAACCCACACTGCTGGAACCTCTCTCACTTGAGAGGGTTACCATTGAAGCGCACCATTCACCCTGGGTGCAATCGCTTCTACCCAATCACCACATGCAACTGCCCCCCAAAGTCTTACATTAATTGTTGCACAAGTGCTGAGCCAGTTGCACTCCTCACCCCCTCCCCAGATACCAATTAAAACTGGGCATACCTCTACCATTGAGGGGGAGGACCAAAGTCCATCTGATAACCCACAGCATAGGGGTTACCGTGTTCCATCTCCTAGTGTAGAAAAGGAGATTGGAACTTCTGGTGAGGCTGCCACTTATCCTGCTTCAGCATATGATCAGGATGTAGTTGGTACCATCACTAAGACCTTACCAGAGGCAACTGCTGATGAAGGACATAGTCCTGAGGCAGGAAGTCCCCAGTTCCAAGACAAAGGGGCACATGCTACAACTGATCTACACTCAGTGCATGTTCATCCTGATTCTATCAGGAGGTCAAGTGATTCGGTAACTACTGATGATGACCTGGGCTTCTTTTACGATGTGTTAGCCTAAAACACCATCCTGGAAGAGGAGGTGAGCAGACTCAAAGAGCTGCTTGCCAAAACTTCTGCGGATCAAAGACATCTGCCTCTCAAACCCCACATATGGCACCTTCATGTGAAGGTCTCCACACACAGAGCCACTCCCAAATACTCAGCCACCTGCCTCTGCTTCTGGCACTATTTCTCACGAACATAACCCCCCTGAGCAAATAGCTGCTATCTTTCAAAATTCCCTGCCTCTCATCACACCTATAATCATTGATATAGTGCTCAAAACCATTGATGAGAGGCTTTCCTCAGTAATACAGCCCTTGATCGAGGAAGTTGCGGGCCAAAAGCTTTCTGACAATCAAACCCTTGAAACCAATGCAACCAAAAAGGGGGAGATTCAGTCAGTGAAAGCAAAAAGAAAAAGGAGTGCAGAGAGGAAAGAGAAAGAGAAAGAAACATAAGTGATAGAAGTGGAAAAAGAGAAGGATGGCTGTGGAGACTGAAAAAGAGAAGGAGAAGGAAGCTGGCATGGAGAAATCAAAGAAAAGAAAGAATGAAAAGGAGACTGCCTTGGAGGTGATGGTAAACGAGGCTGATGCCGAACACAGCAGATCAATAGATAACATCATTGATTAGTTGTTTAGGCAAGGCCATGACACTGATAAACTTGACTCTGAGATCAGAAGATTAGAGATTGAAGAAATCCAAAATAGATGGGCAAGTTATGATGTGTTAGAAAGAGAAAGGCTGGAGATCATGATCAGGTTTATAGCAAAATATCTTAGAAGATCATGATCGAAATCAAGGCTTGGTCCAGGACAACATCTTGGCAATAACCACCAAGACCTGTTCGTCTGAAGTATACACTAAAGGATTAGTTGTTGAAGCTTTGAATGAAGCTGGTGCTGGGAGCAGGACTGAACTAGCCAAGCAATCTAAAGCCACACTCACGTCCAAAATGCTAGAACAGCCTGTCAACATTCCCACACCAAAACCACCAAAAACACAACCCACCAAACCAACTCCCTTACCCTCAAAACCAATAGCCGATGATGTACCCCAGAAGAAGAAAAAGAGAAGGGTATTGAGGCTAGAAGATGATGATGAAGATAAAGATAGGCTGCCACTCTCAGCTGTTATACAGTTGCCAAAGGCCACAAGTCACTCTCCAACAATTACTCCTGAAACTCTAAGACAAATTGTGAAAGTGAAGCTAGAAGAAAAAGAGCTTCACAAACAACACGATGAGGAATTATTGAGGAGGGTTGACAAAGCATATGCAGCCACATCTTCTATCATCAACATGAAGAAGCATGCTCTCAGATTATACACTCTTAAGCATACATTTCAATATCAAAAGGAGAGAGTGAGGATTTGGCCTGATCCCAAGGTGTCTCATAGGATTCAAAAGAAAAACATTCCACACCAGGTGAAGAAGATTGTAGATGAAGTGATCTCTCTGGTCTTTGTAGTATCACCCTGGGAAATCCTAGAGGACTTCAAGAAAGCTTATAAAGCTAACCAAACCCCACAGAAGATGCTGGAAAATAAAATGGTGAAAAGGGGTTAGTATATAAGAGGCTTGAAGAAGTCAGAAAGAATGAGCTCCAGTTGTTCCTAGAGGGTAATCACCCTGATGAATTTGCTTATAGAATAATAACAACTGTGAAGCTAAAGAATCGGAAACAGGTCAAATACCTATCTGAGTACTATGGGCCTGAATCATTATTTGAAGGAGGTGCTGAAGAGCTGACCATGGAGGAACAAATTACCTTCCTTGAGGCCTACACAAGAGAGTCATACAGACTCATAGTGGGGAAGTAGATCTCATGGATGGGGTAACAACTCTGTGTCCAGTTCCCCAAGACAGAGTTCCCATTCATACTTTGCCAAACAGATCATTGAGACTTCTTCCCAGGCCTGTGCTTACAAGGGTCACTTCTGAGCTGATCTAGAAGACAAAAAGACCAATCCTTCTGCCATAATAAGTGGGACATCTTCAATAAGTCTAGAGGTTTTGGCTGCATTGGTTCAGGGGGAGTTTGTTGGACCAAAAGAACCAATGAGCCGGATCAGAAAAACCTCTAAGTCCTACAGACATCACAACAACTGCTGAAGACTTGATCAGCTGTTGTAACAAAGTCTGAAGATCAATAGCTGAAGACTAAAGTACTAAAGACTTCAACAGCTGAAGACCAAAGTCTGAAGATCAACAGCTGAAGACTAAAGTACTGAAGACTTTAACAGCTGAAGACTAACGTACTGAATACTTCAACAGCTGAAGACCAAAGTCTGAAGATCAACAGCTGAAGAACAAAGTACTAAAGATCAACAGATGAAGTACAAAGACTGAAGACATGTTCAAGTACTGAAGTTCAAGTACAAGTACTGAAGCCTTAAAAGTTTGTTACAATAGCTGAAGAAGCATTCTTCAGTTGTTGTGATGGTTTCCTTTCAGTAGTTTTCTTTTGTTTCAGTATTTGTAAAACAACTGAAGAGCATGTTCTTCAGTCGTTGTAGTTTCAGTAGTTTCTTTTCAGTAGTTGTAGTGATAGTTAACACTTAGCATTTTTGTAAGAAGATGTCAGCTGTTTGACATCTTCAGTAGTTGTGTTAACTATCAGTAGTTTGAATAAATTCTGTTAGATGTGACTATCAAGTGACATCAGCAGACGTCACATCTCCTATATAAGAGGTGTTGACCTAATTGTATTTGTGACATTCTGTTACCATGAAAGCGAATATTGAATGAAATATATTTTGCAGAATTCTCTCTGTCTATAACCGTTTGTTCTTACCTTGAATATCTTTTGTGTTCTTGTGAATTGGCTAATTCATTGTTTGATTTCCGCTGCTATACTCTCTAATCAATCAAACGTAGATCACTGATCCTAACAAAGATTGGCCATTTTGAGAAGCTTAAGGATGAAGAAAGAAGAAAGAAAGTAATTTCTGAGAGAAATTTGCGGTTTTTAGGTCTGGAGGAAAGAAGGAGATGATAGAAAGAGGGGGAAACCATTGGGTTTATATGTGAAAAGGATTTCAGATAATTTTAATGAAAGTGGATAAACTTTGAAATCCGGATGTGAGTCCACCTCTGAAAAAGTAGTTTACTTTTGCTCAAAAAGTACTTTTCTTGGAAGTCAAAAAGCTTCCGAAGGTATCATCCTCGGAAGTTTTAATAAAAACATCTTCCGAAGCTAAAATAACTTCGGAAGATTTTCCTAAAAGTTGTGAAAATTTTGCTTCGGAAGAAAAGTTAAGACTTGAATGCTTTGTCCAGAGGAACAAAGCTTCCAAGAGTTAATTTGCTTTAGAAGAAAATGGTTCTTAAAAACATATAAGCTTCAGAAGATATTTCAAAATTTTTTCCAAAGGTAAACTTCTTAGACAATTGTTTGTTTTGAAGGCATGATTTTCTACCGAAGATAAAAGCATATCTTCCGAAGGATTAAAATTTTCAAAAATCTAAGGAAAGTCTTGAAAAGATTTTCATCCAAAGAAAACAAGAGCTTATGAAAGTGATAAAATAGACAACTTAGGACACAGATTTTAGAAATAATAAGAATTAGTTTTAAGAAAACCAACTCAAAGTTTATCATCCTAATAGCTGATATAAGATATTTAAATCTATGTTCATCAAAAGCCTTTGTAAATAGATAAGCATATTGTTCATTTATGTGGACTTTGACTATTTTAATTAATCCTTTTTTAAAATTATCTCTAATTAAATGATACCTGATGTTGATGTGTTTGGTCCTTGAGTGCTGCATAGGATTTTCTGTGATTGAGACAGCACTGTTGAATCCAAAGCACTTGAGCATAGCAGCTTGCAGCAGTAATGTATTCAGCTTCAACAGTTGATGCAGAGCCACAGGATTGTTTCTTGCATTGCCATGAGACAACCCTTCCACCAAGAAACTAACATCCCCCAGATGTAGACTTTGCAATCATGTTGCTACCACCGTAATCACTATCTGTATAAGCATGTAGATTGAAGTTAGAATTCTTAGAATACTACAAACCAAATGTTGAAGCCCCTTTGAAGTATCTTAGAATCCTTTTGACAGTGATAAGATGAGACATCTTAGGGTTGGCTTAATATCTTGCACAAATGCATGTAGCAAACATGATATCAGGCCTACTAGCTGTAAGATACATAAGAGACCCAATCATAGCCCTGTAAAGGTGTTCATCCACACACTCCCCCTCAAGATCAGGTCCCAAGGAGTGGTTTCTTGCTATACGTGTCTTAGCAGTCTTACAATCAGTCATGTTGAATCTCTTAAGTATGTCTTGAACATGCTTTGACTGACTAAAGAAGATGTTATCTTCAACTTGCTTCACTTGAATTCCCAGAAAGAAATTGAGTTCCCCCATGGCACTCATTTCAAATTTGTCCTTCATCAGCTTCTCAAAGTCTTTGCAGAGCTATGGATTAGTTGGACCAAAAATGATGTCATCTGCATATACTTGAACTAGCATTAAGTCATTTACCTGTCCTTTGATGAAGAGAGTTCCATCTATAGTACCCCTCCTGTATCTATGTTTACATAGATACTGAGATACAGTCTCATACCACTTCCTGGGTGCCTAATGTAGCCCATAAAGAGCTTTGTCAAGCTTACAGACATAATCAAGACGATCAGGATCTGCAAAACTAGGTGGTTGTTTGACATATACCTCTTCATCAATCACTCCATAAAAAATCACACTTTACATCAAGTTGATAGACCTTGAAGTTCTTGGATGCAGCAAATGCGAGGAATATCCTAACAGCTTCTAGTCTTGCAACAGGAGCAAAGACATGAGTGTCGTCAATCCCTTCTTCTTGTGTGTATCCTTAAACAAATAGTCTAGCTTCATTATTGATGATAATGCCTCAATCATCCTTCTTGTTCCTAAACACCCATTTGGTTCCAATGGTAGTCTTCCCATGAGAAAGAGGACAAAGGTTCCAAACTTTCTGTCTTTTGAATTAAAGCAACTCCTGTTTCATAGCTTCAACCCAACTTCCATCCTTCAGAGCCTCATCAACTTTCTTTGGCTCTATCTGGGATAGAAAACAAGAATGAAGACAAACATTTGCTTCATGGGTTTGTCCTTTTGTTCTTACCCTTGTGTCAACATCTCCAATGATATTTGTGGTAGGGTGAGACTTGTGGATCCTTAGCTGAGGGATCACAGCAAGTTGTTGAGAGAGATCTAAATTAGAGAAATTTAGATCTGCCATAGATGTTTCTCCCACCACATCAGCACACTTGTTAAGAGAAACTTGATCCAATGAGTGTGTGACATCATTGATGTTGTCATCTATGTAGTGGTTATTAGCATCAAGAAATTCATGATCACTATCACCACCTCCATTATTTTGTTCTACATTTGAATCATCTTTATCTAGTTATGCAGCCTCTGAGCTGGAATTTAAAGGAATCCCAGATGTATCATTTTAGATTGTCATTATGGTGCTGATAGACACTTCATTTGTAGAAGTAGTTACAACTGGAGCTGAATATGTGTTGCTTGAAGGTCTTCATAGCTCAAATCTTGGATCAGGATCACCTATTGATAAGATATGTGTAGATCCTGAAACAGTCTCACAAGATTTGTTAAAACAGTTGGTAAATAAATCAAGATCAAACAGCCAATCAGGACTTGAACTAGCCACACATGTGTGTGGTCATTGAAAGTCACATTGGCTGACTCCTCAACAATTCTAATTCTGAGATTGTATACTCTATAAGCCTTACCTTGGGAAGAGTATCCAATAAAATGTCCATCATCTGATTTCTTAGCAAATTTGGTAATTTGATCTTTGCTATTCAAGATGATGCAGGGACATCCAAATGACCTGAGAAAACCAATGAAAGGTTTCCTCTTATGCCAAAGTTCATAAGGAGACTTTCCATGAGTCTTAACCACTAAAACTCTATTCTGCACATAGCAGGTAGTGTTGACTGCCTCTGCCCAGAAGGTGATGGGCAGCTTAGAGTGGGACAACAAGGTTCTTGCAGCTTCAATGAGTGTTATGTTTCTCCTCTCAACAACACCATTCTACTAAGGAGTCCTAGCAGCACTATATTGTCTTGTAATACCCTTTTCATCATAAAATGTATCAAGGATTTGGTTCTTGATTTCATTTCCTTGATCACATCTTACGGTTTTGACATTGTGATGAGATTGATTCTCAATCCTTATGATGAAATTCTTTAGAATCACATGAGTCTTATCCTTAGTTCTAAGGAAGAAGACCCAAGTGAATCTTGTAAAGTCATCTGTGATCACTAAATAATGAGAGGTCCTTCCTAGACTCATTACACTGGTTGAGCCAAAGAGACCATATATAACAAGTGTAGGGTGTAGTGATGGAGTTTCTTTCCTTAGGCTTATGAGATAGCTTATGTTGCTTCTCTTTCAGGCATGCAGCACAATGATCATCGCATTTAATCACTCTTAATTAGTTTATTCATGTTTTTAAAGTTTACATGGCACATCTTTTATGCCATAAGAAGACTCATCATTATTGGCTTTAGATAGAAAGCATGAAACTTCTCCAGAGGGAGATGTTTCTTGCAAGTCCATCTTGTACATGTTCCCTTTCTTGGGGGCTCTAAGCAGGATATGCTCACAAGGAATGACCGCCCCGGGCTTGAGAACAATGCACTAATGCTTAGTAAAAAGCATGTTATGACTCTGATCACAAAATTGGGATACACTCAGAAGATTGTACCCAAGCTCCTTGACAAAGTTTACGTTTTCAATGCTGAGCTTACCATTTGTGACCTTGCCCTTTCCAGAAATGTAACCACCTTCATCTCCTCCAAAAGCAACTGGCCCTCCATCAATCCTTTCAAAGTTCTGGAGTAGTGACCTATTGCCTGTAATGTGCGTGGAACAGCCACTGTCAATGATCCAGACATTCTTGTTTGTCTCTAGTTGTCCCTGCACAAAGAAAATGATTAGTTAGATTTAGAAACCGAAGCCTTATCTATCTTGGGCTCACTAAGAGAAATAGAAGGTAATGCAACAGTAATAAATCCTATTGTTGTGCTTTGAGGATCTTGAGCTGTTGTTGATGTAGAACATCCGGTCACTTGGTCTTTCTTTGACTTCCACACCACATTTGGATGTTTTAACTTGACCTTCAATACTTCGAAAGCTTTTACGACTTTGGAAGTTTTAATGACTGGACCTTCGGAAGATTCTTCAAACACTGCAACAGACTTCAGTGCTTTGGAAGTATTCTTTCCTTCCGAGACCAATTTCACTTCCGAATAAAATTTTCCACTTGCCTTCTTCTTAGTTCTGGAGCTTCCGAAGGAAACAGAATTTCCCTCCGAAGCTTGAATCTTCTTGGAACTCTTGGAAGTTCTTGTCCTGGTGAAATGAAGAGTACCTTTAGGATTGTATGGACAATCCTTAGCAAGATGAGCGGTACTTTCACACATGACACACTCAATTTTCTTCTTCACAAGATCCTTCTACTGAGAACAAGACTGACTTTGATCACATCCCTTCTCCATCTTCATCTTTGCAGATGCTGAGACAGTCCTTTTGGTTGAGGACCGTTCTTGGATTGGACGGTCCAGGTTGTGTAGCAGTGGTACATAAAAGATCAAACTTATTCTTGTTGGAGCTGTACAAGATAGTCTATAATATCAACAAAGTCAAAGTCAACAAAAGTCATCATCATGGTCAATGTCAACGCAAAAGTCAAACACGACACATTGGAGACGAAGAACCGAGACGAGACGTTGAAGATTAATATGACTAGGAGTTTTGTTATAATAAATATATTTTGTGTGAACAAAATATATTTTACTTTGTTTGAGTCATTTTTATGCTTTATATATAATTTCTTTTAGTTAGCCTAAGTCTAGGGGTTAAGTGCAATTAGTGAATATTAATCTAGACTATAAATAGGTTAATTGTAATTAGGTTTTGGTAATGGTTGCATGACCAATAGATTGGGGGATTATTTGTAAACACATATTTTGCAATCTAATTGAAGATCAAAGGGGTTTTGATTGTGATTATTATATTTTGATCTAATTCTTCATGATTTGATTCAAGTGTGATTATCATGTAGTTACAATTCTTGGTACTGAGATGATTTGAACATGAACCATAACCCTTAGCAGAAGAGTTTAGGTTGATGTCTTCAGTCTTCACTACATCAAACCCTACAGAGATAAAAAACTTGTTTCTGCTTGGAGTCAAAAGTAGCCTTCATCTCTTAAGCCTTCCTTGCTTTTCTTTTGCTCTTTCTGATCAAGTTCTTCCTCATAGACTTGGTCATCACAGTCTTCTTTTTCTCCTCAGAAGGATAGTGGCCCTTCTTAGAATCCTCCACGTCACTCTTCTTAGAGGAATTTTTCACTATCACTTCTTCATCCACTTCACTTAAAGGGTCTATGAGAGGAAGCTCATCTTCACAAGTTCCACACCTAGGTGATCTTATAGACAAGATTATGTGTATAGGAGATATCTCATTAGAATCCAATCCCTACTTGTTTTGATAGCACACCTTGTTGTGCAGGGATGAGGATATCATGTTCTTGAAGGTCTCTTCTTCAAGAACACACTTTTCTGCCCTAGCATTGCTAATCACAAGCTCAGCCTGGCACTCAATCAGCTTAGTTATTAGCTCCTTGATCTGAGTCCTAAATTTGTATGCTCATGTTTTAGAACTGAGTTAGTTTTCTCTAAGTCCTCTATCTTTAGTGTATAATCATTTTAAGACTTTCTAAAATCAGCTTTTAAGATGTTTAAGGACTCAAGACTAGATCTCATTTCTAAGTTGTCAGACCTGTATCTGTTAACTTTAGCAATGCATTCAGGGGTACAAAGATGTTCCAATACCTTGGCTTCATCATGATCTACCATCAGTGTTTGGTTTGGAGAAGCATCTTCCACCTGAAAGCTCTAGTCAAAGCCTCCTTCTTTAACAACAACTGCAGCTTGTTGCTTTGGCTTCTCATTCTGGGTAGCCTTGTTAGTGTAGTTTGGTCTAGATTGTGCTTGGCCACCACTTGTTCTTGGTGCCTTACACTCCCTAGCAAAGTGGCCCATCAAGTTAAAGTTGTAACACTTGACTTTGCTTTTGTCCAGTCCAACTTTCCACTAGTTGCATTGCTGGGGAACTTCCTTCCAGTCTGCTTGTAGAATATCTTGGCTCTGTGAGTGAGAAGAGCCATCTGCTCGACTATTTCCATGTACTCCAGATCATTGAATGGATACAGTCCAGGTCTTCAAGGGTGAAAAGAGAGCTACCATAACTTTCATCAGAAGACATAAAGGCTTGAGAAGAACTTGTCTCTTGGAATGGGCTTCCCTGAGTGTAGTTCTTCCTTGGTGTGTCAGGGAAGGTGATGAAAGGACCCTTTGTGAATTGTCAATGTAGCGTATGAGATGATTTTGGGGTTCTATGCTATCTCTTTCAACCACATGAAGGGCTAAACCCATATGATTATTGGAGTATCCAGATGAACCTTGCATGTTCATCTCCATCAGGTAGCCATTGAGAATCCCATAGAACTCTGTCAGAGTAAGAGTTTTCAAGTTCTTAGTTCTCTTGATAACCATAGAGTAGTGTGTTCATTTCCTAGGAAGTGAAGACCTGAACTTCCTTACAATGTCTCTGTTCTCCTCAAGAGCAACTCCTCCATCCACTAGGGTATCCATAATCTCAACATACCTGAATATTGTTGAGTCATGGTTTCACCTGCTTTGAACATGAAGTTTTCAAGCTGCTGCTTTAGGAGATCCTTCTTGTTCTCCTTGGCTTCAGAGGAACCCTTATACATCAGTTTCAATGCATCCCACAACTGCTTAGCTGTTTTGCATTTCTTGAAACCTATGTATACAAAGTTAGGAAGAGTAGTCTGAAGGGCTGTCATGGCTTTCTGGTCAATCTCTACGCTTTTTCTATCTTCATTGGAGTAGTTAGCCATAGCGTTAGGGATCATACCACCACCAGTAGCAGAGGGGGTGCTTGGTATGTAAGGTCCATCTCAACAGACTCCCACATTCTTGAATCTAGAGACCTGATGAAACCTTCCATTCTTTGGCACCAGGTGTCAAAGTCATCAAGAGTGATTAGTGAGGACTTGTTCATGGTTCTTGTTTCCATATCAGTCTTGGAAATGGCTACCATTTGAAAAGTTTAGTATTTGTGTGTATGAGGGATCTAAAGAGGGTGAGATATTATATCAAGAGCTTGGAATAGCTCTGATACCAAATGCAGGACCGGTGAAGGGTGGTCACTTACAACACAAAAACACAAAGAGGAGATTAACTTGACTAATCAAATAGTGAGATTGGATTACCACAAGAGATGATACAAAGAACACAAGTAAATAAGAGACAAAACAAGATAGCAAAATACACAAGGAGATGGTTTTCAAGATTGCAGTATATTTCATTCTCAAGTTCTTTTACAAGTGTTACAAAGCATGAAGGAAAGTTACAAGTACTTGAGATACATATACTACATCCTACAACCGGCCATACTTTGAAGGCCAGCTGGATACAATTGACTAGACATAACACAAAATCAATTGTAGAGTCAAATTGCAAATTGCCTTTTAACTTCTGACTATGACATGCCATAGCTCACATCCTAATATATAACAAAAAGGATAAAGTACATGAAGTAGAAAGTTATAGACTCAAGACCTCAATGTACAGTTACTAAAAGCATGGACCTTTTCACTAACTCATGCAAGTTGGTGACTTTACAGAGTTACAGCGGAAAGGGGTCTGGCTTTATGTAAAGTACATTAGATAAAGCATGTATACTAAAAGTCTTCGGAAGAAATCTATCTTCAAGTGTTGGCCTTGGAAGACTTTGTCACTGAAGCTTTGGAAGACTTCATCTTGGGCTTCGGAAGATATTGGTCTTGGCTTGGGAATATTTCACACTTAGAATATTTATGTTGCTTGTGTGAAACATTCGAAGCATTCTTCTTCAATGCACTTGTGCAACATGCAAGAGACTTGAAGTGTTTGAATTGAATAAGCCTTAATATGTATTCCTTACAGCCTTGTTCCGGGACACTCACAACTGGTTAATCATGCACACAAAACATATATTTATAATAACTTTAATAAAACATTGCAGCGGAAACATTTAACCAACCATTTCATTTTATTATAATTGCTTTTGCAAAATAATACATCATTGACTGTTTACAAAATAACTTGGTGCATTACATCACAAAAACATTATACAAAATGGATGCCATCCAAAATGAGCCAAATAACCACCCCGTGCCATCCTGAGCAACCATCACCTGCAAACTAGAAACACAATAAAAGTCAGCGTGGTTGAGTGAGTTCTAGTTTTATAATGAAATATACTTTACTTTCTTTTAAACCATTCTTTACATTCTTACGCGATCAAGCATCATACGTACACATAGATAATATCATTATTATCTTCATCATTCGTTTGTTAACTTTCGTGCATTCATCGTACATCATTATTGATAGGATCAAATGTATCAATCTGTGATGATGTATGAACACTATTCAAAGAAATAGAAACAAAGTAATCAAATCAAGCAAGATATCAACAAAATTCACAGTTTCATTAATATCAAGCAAAGACAATTGCAAAGTAAGTAAGCAGTTGTTCATCACTTTCTAACTGCTACAAGTGCTATTTATAATGAAACACAAGGAACTAACAAAATTACAAAACTAGTCCCTATACTATTACAAATAGTAAAAAGACACATAAAGACAACATGTTAATCTTTCTTGAGAACTAACAATACTCCCCCTAAGATTTACATGGTCTTCGGTCTTCAAAATCTTCAATCTTGCCTTCTTGTTTTCTTTTCTTCAGCTTTTATCTTCTATCTTCAGCTTTCATCATCTATCTTCTATCTTCTATCTTCAGCACTCAAAGAAATCTTCAGGTTCTTCCTTGATCTTGAACATTGGCTTCTTTTTATACATCTCCTATTCTTTCAAAGCATTAGAATTAGCAGACTTAAATTTTCTAGCAAGAATGCCATGTTCTGGTTTTGCTTCATTTGTCTTTATCTCCATTTTACTCATTCTTTCCAATGTATCTTTTGATAAACATGTGATATCAATATTAGCATATAACTCAATAGGATTTGGACTTTCCTTTGAGTATATTTCTAATACTCCTTTTCTTGAAATTCTCATGAACTCAATGTCTTTGATATCCTTCTTAACAATGTTTGCATACGTAAGAGCTTTTCTTAATGATATTCTTTCCATTACAGCATTCATCACATTGATGATGGAAAGGAAATACTTCTTATCTTGCTCTGCAACTTTTGGAGATACTTTTTCAAACTTTTGCACAAATAAAAATGATATATAACTTGGATGCAATAGTTTCAGTTCAAAAGCACCAAATAGTGTAATCATGTCCTCATCCCATTGTTCGAGATTTCTGACCAATTTAAGCTCAAAAGTCTTAGAGTTATAAAACCATCTGAGAATTGTTTTTGACTTTTGATTACCATCAATCACTTTTATGCCGGGAGTTGTAATTTTTTCAACATATCTATCATAAAATTCTATCATGAAATGTTCTTCTTCAGATTGTAATCCTTTAAGCTTTTTGTTCTTCTTTAAAGTGGCAAAGTACTCCTTGTCTTCTTGATCACATCTTGTTTTAAGAAAATTCCTTGATCTATCCAATCATCTTCTCAATAATGCTATCATCATCTTACCACGTTTAGAATCAGATGGATTAATCAGAGGTAATCTGTTTAAATCTTTTAAGTCTTGCACTAGAAGTTTAATGATGCTTGAGTAAAAGTGATATACATCACAAACAGCATTTACTCTTTTTATCAAAAATGCATCACATATCTCATCATACTTCCGTGCTATTATCTTTACTTGGTTTGTGAAATCAGGAGCAATCATAGCATTCAACAACTCAGCAATTGATTATCCTTTTTGTAATACATTTGTCACCAAGTCTCCAGTAGATCTGGCATTATCAAAAATTTGTCTTTGTTGAGAAGAGGCTTTATATGCTTGCCTTTCAGTACCGGAAAACATATTAATCAGATCTTTTCTACTATCATGAGCATCTGATTTACTTGCCATCTGTTTAATCTATTGAGGCTTCAACATTCTTGTTCTTTTGGTAATCTTAAGGTATTAAGGATTATCAGTATCAAGTTTCTTGAAAAATTCTAACAAGATTCCTCAAAGTTACAAATTGTAATCTTTTCAATTTCCTCCATGGGTAATTCCTAGCTTGCAACCTAGACTTAATGCTGGAATACTCATATGATCAGGGTCAGGATGGTGCAGCTCAGAGCTTGATAATTCATCTACCTGAACACTTTCTTTAGCTCTATTCCATTCACCATGTTCCATTACAATCTCATTTGGATCAATAGGAGCAACAGACTTTGCAGCAATGCATTTCTCATATTCATCTTTTATCTGAGAAACAGTCAGTCCATCCAAAAAGACTCTATTGTATTTCATCTTCACAAGGTAGTTGTATCTATCTTCAAAATCTTATGGAATTTCATCTTGATCTTGAGTTGGTTCTTGTGAATTGAAATTTGATCCAAATTGAGCTTCATCTATGTCTTCTTCATCTAAGACTTCGTCCTACCAATCATCACTTAATATTTTTTCAATGTCGTCTAAAGCTCCAATTTATTCTTGAATGTTTTGCTTTTCAACAGTTTCTTCTATTCTTTGTACTTTTGAAGATGACTCTGTTAAAATTTTTTCAGCTACATCATCAAGTTTCCTATTTCCTTTGATCACCTAAGGATTCTCTTCAACAACCATCTCAGAACTTATCATTTAATCCGGTGAGATAGGCTTTTGAGATTCTTTTACCTTAATTAATTCATCTTTCAATTTTTCATTTTCATGAGATAATTTCTTGAATTCTCTTCAAGAATGTCATAATCCTTTATCATAACTTCAAAATTTTTTATAACATCTTCTTTGTCTTTTGCATAGCTCACAATCTTTTCATCTTTCAATAAATCTTCTTCTTCAACTTAGAATTTTCATCCTTTAACTTTTGAATTTCCTTTTCAAGAGATATATTCATCTCTTTCAATTTTCATTCTCATCTTTTAATTCTTCAATTTCTTTCTCTTTTATCATGTTTTCTTCTTTCAAATTTTCCATCTCATCTATATCAATTATCTCCCATGTTTGTACCGACACATTGTGTGTTGTACTCACAAGAATTTCTTCAACTTCTTCATTCACTTCGGCTTGAAACACTTGTTCAAATAACATATCATTCATTAAATCAAAATCAAAGGATTGATTTTGTGAATCTTCTTCATGAGCAACAATAACTGGTTCATCTCCTTGACCATCATGTACAGAATCATCATGAATAACAACATCAGTAGATTCTTTAGCTAAGTTCTGAGTTTCATAGACATTATATTCATCATTCCTTTCATCAGAAGCTTCTTGATATGCTTCAGTTGTACGATCATTATTATCATTATCATCATTGATGAGCTTTCAGTAGCTTCATCATCACTTTCTTCATCATCATCAATCACATCATCTAGAACATCCTCAATAAGATCATTTGGATCTATTGGTTCATCTTCAGATAAATGGTAGTGTAGTTGGTTGATGTCTACTTCATCCATAGCTACATTCCTTATATAATCAAATAAAGGAATGTTTTGAGGACCAATAATCATGGCTAGTCTTTTATAAATAGATTTAGACATGTGCTCTAATTGTAATTTATCCCCTTTAATTCCTTGAACATATAAATTTGGATTCTTTTCATTAATGAGCAGTTGAAGAAATCTTGGATACATCAAGTATTTATTCCTCTTTCCTCTTTCAAGATTGAAAATGAACCCATTCATTATCCACTTTGCCATGTTAAACTTCTATTTGTGGCTAAAGCAATGATAGGAGATGCAATGTCCACTGGGAATGAATCCCAACCAGCACTTCTTTTGGACATGCAATATTGAAATATATAACACAACAGTTTCTAGTGTTTATATACTCTTTCTTTGAAGAATTGTTTATTCAGAAAGTGATCAGGATGACCCATTTGTAGAAATACTTCTCTACATTCATTGAAAGTATACTCAGATAAGTCTTCTGGATCATTTTCTCCAAGTTTAAGAGCTGTTCTGATTGCTTGTTCAGAAACTTCAAGCATTCTATCAGATGTAATGAAAGCTCTCAAAACTTTATTCCTTTCTTCTTCTCTTTCTATTTTTGTTGTTCTCCAAAATCTTTTCATCAATCTTGCATTACCAAAGGTCTGGCACACATTGCACAGACATATTTTGATCTTAGCAGAAATCGTATAATCTCTTCATAACCAGCATGCCTCTCTGTTTTCCTCATCTAAGAATGCAGCAACATTATGTTTATGCTCAAACTTCAAAGCTGCCATCTGCAAAAATATAGAGAAAAAGAATATTATAACATTAAAATCTACTTGTAAATTTGCATTTTGTAAAATTGAATTTAATTTGACTTATGATTTTGACTTTTTACTTATGAATTAATTTGTGAAATCTTCAAATTTATTCATTTTCTATCTATCATTTTTATCAATCAATTATTTGAATTCTGATTCATCTACCTTATTTTAGAAAAAAATTTTTTTTTTTATTTTTCAAAAATTTAATTTGACTGTTTATCTTCTTCTTCTTCCTTCGAAGAACCAGACTGATCCAACTATGGTCAGGAATCATGTACTCAACGAATACCAACAGATTTACAAGTATACCGAATCAATAGTGTGGAATCCTATTTGATTAGCGATCCAATCGGTGATAACGCACGTAGAATCAATTCAAGATTGAATCTAAACGTTAAGAACGATTGGCAATCGATTTACTGCTATCTATGAAGTTGGAACAGGTTACTAGAGGTTTTTGGATGGCTAGGGTACGTGTGGGTATCAAGATATTCAAAGTGTCTTGTTTTTCCATGATTTAAGTGGTATTTATAGGTTAAGGTTTCCAATCGTGCGACTGGACCATTTGCATGGTTCAGTCGTGCGATTGAGTCATGCGGTTGATCCATTCGCAGGACTGAGTGTTCAATCGTCCGACTGAGTCAATCTCATGTTTCAATCATGCGATTGATCCAGTCTCCTGGTTCATTCGTATGACTGATTCATTAGCATAAAGTTGTTCATGCGTATGGTCCATTAGCATGGCCAATCGCATGAGAACTTCACATGATTAAGTTTGAATATGTTTCGTAGTCATTAATTGATTTAGATATTATTCAAACAACCACAACCTATATAGTCAAGTTAATAAGCGTTATTACATACCATCAATGAAATATTTAACATTAAGCACAACCACATATTGTATTTCATTAAGCACCCGTACAATTATAATTACATAAGTGTAAGACAATACAAAGATATTACATTAAGATCAGAAACTAGGAACACAACTTTCTACAAACCCCCCCCCCCCTTGGACCTAGTTTCATTTAATGTCTCACATCCTTCATAAGTTCTCAAACTTCTTGTACTTCTCTTCTCTAGTGACTCCGGTGTGTATCTCAAAAGCAAAATAGAGTCTTATAACATTCTAAAATTGTATAGCTTGTACAATATCTTGAGCGTCATAGAATAATGGCCACTTGTACAATGTATATACTATTGGGTTTGTTGGACCTTAACAACGTAGTTTAACCATTTAAACGAGGAAAACGCAGCGGATTAAATGCTTAATTTCATGTTTTATAATCTGAAATTTAAGGTTCATTTCATAGTAACAACAAACCCAAGAATATAAGGATCTTTAATATGTGTTTGAACTAGCTATCTACAAGAAATAACAACCAAATTATAACATACAAACTACCTCTTGTTATGCTGTTAAAACCGAGGCTGAAACATCATCCAAAAGCCTGCTGGAAAATATGGATAAAGATGTAGATGGAGCTGCTATTGGATGACCAAAACATCAAGAATAGATGTCCTCAAGTGTTCATACCCACAAGCCTCCAACAAACACCCCTTTTGTTAGGCTTTGTGCACCAAAATCGGACCATGGATGCTGAAAATCGAATCATTTTCAGCAGCTTTTCTTCAAGAAGTTGAGAGAAAAGTGTGTGTTCTTGGCCCTTGCATGTAAGAGAGAGAGCTGAATTTTGGAGAGTGTGTTTTTGTGTTAATGGGTTGTGTGTTTTGAAGAAAACAAAATGACCAAAATTACCCTCAAGGGGGCGGCCACATCTCTTTCAAAATTGGGTTTCCCATTTTAAAACATCCACTAAAAGGTTACTAGTTGTATTTTGTATTATTATTATTAGTTATATAGTTTAACCTTTTAAAATATAACTTAAACACACACTCTTATTATTTGATGTTATTTAACAAACTTAAATAACATTACAAATAATGTCCATGAACAAAATATAATTATAAGTTGTTCTTTCTCACATACAACTTATTTTAGAAAACCCTTTTTCAGAAATTGGTGCAATGATTTAATTGCATGATCATATCATCAATTAAATACATATTGGTGTTTGCTAAACTTGTTATTGGGTATGACCCGACTTGGATCATGCACTAACCACATCAATATTCTATGTGTCTTGGGCATAAAGAATCCAACAATCTCCCACTTGCACAAGATTCATAGAAGATTGATGCAAGCAATAAATACCGCCTAACAACGGTTTACTACCCTTAATACGCATGACTTAGAAGACATTCAATAACATTATCCCCTTCAAGTATCCAACTTGAAATGTTTTAGGTGAATCAATCATTTATCCTTTTGTTACAGATGTCATGTTAAATCCAAGGACACAGAATGATCATTCCTTGTTGATTTTACTTAATCAGGCCTTAGACATCTTACTCTCAACGAATAAGAGGAACAAATCCCATCTTGACTACATACGTTTCTCACAATCACCTTATGTCATACCTGAACATAGCCATATGTACTGACCATTATTTCATATCAGCGAAGAACTAGCTCAAGGCATAACACTTGGTGAATATCAAAACCCAATATGTATCTCAGGTCAGAGGATACCAAATGATATTCACCTTTACTCAAATTTACTTATGATCAATCAATAAGATTCCATGTAGTAAGATTTGAGACGCGGTTCAGTCCAATATTCGTATCCCACAAATATCTATGAACCTTGGCAGCAACCAATTGCTCTATATTCATGCCTTATGAATATCCACCAATCCAAGTTCATAATAGTCTTACATTGATATTGTTCCCACAAATATGACCGACTACGGACATTTAGAATAAAAGAATTATTCATGGATGTAAACATGCTAAAAGGAACATAACTCATAATAGCGTAAATACATAGATGAGTTAAGTATTACGATTGTTCCATAGTAATACTAAACAGATCAATTCCAATCACTAGAATATCAAAGTCCTAAGGCATAAGTATGACTTTCATGCTTTGCCCTTTCAAGGAGCTTCGTGAGTGGATCCGCAATGTTTGATCAAAGTGAACTTTGCGAATACATGTCTTTCCCTTTTTAACTTCATCCCTTATGTAGTTGAATCTTCGCTCATTGTGCCTAATCTTTTGATGTGCTCGGGGTTCCTTGATTTGAACAATCGCACCCTCGTCATCATTAAAGATTTCTAAGGGGTCTTGAATGGTAGAGACCGTCCTCAGATCGGTGATAAACCCATTTATCCATGCAACTTCCCAAGCTGCTAATGAGGCGGCTATGTATTCGTATTATATAGTGGACAATGCTACCCATTCATGATGGAGACATACGCCAATTGTGATCGAGGATCATCTCGATCAGTTTGAAAACTTGCATCTGGGTAACCCTTTGCAACTAGTTCCTTTTCATCAAATCCATATATTAGAAACATATCCTTAGTCCTCCTAAGGTATTTCAATATACTTTTAACAGCCATCCAATGGCTATTACTTGGATTCTTCTGATATCTACTTGTCATGCTTAACGCGCATGACACGTCCAGTCTAGTGCATATTATCGCATACGTGATGGATCCTATAGCAGACGCATATGGGATGTCCTTTATACGATCTTGCTCATCCATTGAGTTTGGACATTGAGATGTACTCAATATTGTCCCTCTTTGAATAGGTACTATACCTTTCTTAGAGTTTTCCATCTTGAACCTTTTCAAGACTTTGTCAATGTATGCACTTTAGTTTAACCCTATCAACCGCCTTGATCTATCCCTATAGGTCTTTATTTCCAAAATATAGGCGGCTTTACGGAGATCTTTTATGGAAAAAAAAATTTCAAGCCAGGTTTTAACACCTTCCATGGTAGGAATATCATTTCCAAATAGTAGTATGTCATCAACATACAATACTAAGAATGTAATTAGACTCCCACTAGCCCTTTTATGCACACAAGTCTTGTCAGCGTTCTTGATGAAACCAAATTTCTTGATCCTTCATCAAAACATTGATTCCAACTTCTTGATGCTTGTTTCAATCCATAGATTGATCTCTTTAACTTGCATACTTTATTAGGATGATTGGGCTCGACAAAACCTTCAGGTTGAACCATATGGACAGTCTCTTCAAGATGTCCATTAAGAAAAGCGGTTTTGACATCCATTTGCCAAATCTCATAGTCATAATGAGTAGTAATGGCAAACAATATCCTGTTAGACTTTAGCACTGCCACAGGCGTGAAGGATTCATCATAATCAACCTTTGAGTTTGAGTGAAACCTTTTGCTACAAGTCTTGCCTTGCAAGTATCCAAGTTTCCATGCATATCTGTTTTCTTCTTGAAAACTCACTTGCATCCAACTAGTTTGGAGTTAAGTGAAGGGTCAACCAATTCCCAAACTTGGTTGTCATTCATGGATTGAATCTCTACGTTCATGGCTCCCAGCCACTTGTCACAATCCGAATTGGACATTGGATCATGGTATGTAGTTGGCTCATTGGAGTCAACCACGTAGCATCCATCTATGAAAATCCATATCTTTCAGGTGGAATGCTAACTCTACCAGATGTGCGAACGTTTGTGTGTATTGATCAACCTCTTGATCATTATTAACAACCTCCTGTTGATTGCTAGTGTCAACCAAATGTGTATCAGCTTGTGGATCTTGATCCTCATCAAATTCCACTGTTCTATACGTCATTCCTTCCATAAGGAACTTGGCTTCCAAGAACTCTGCCTTTCGAGTAAGAAATACCATTTGCTCTATTGGATCAAAGAAGTAGTATCCTATACAGTCCTTTTGGATATCCAACATATATACACTTAGTGAATCGATTTTCAAGTGGTTTTGGGTGTTGTAGCTTAACAAAAGCTTGACAACTCCATACTTTTAATATGATAGCGATGGAACTCTTCCATGCCATATTTCAAAAGGTGTCGAATTCACTTTCTTGGTTGGGCCATATTCGAAATACCGGGCCGCAGAGAGTAGTGCGAAACCCCAAAATGATAGAGGTAGTGAGCTTATAGCGATCACAGGTCGAACCATATCCAATAGGGTTCGATTTCTCCTTTCAGACACACCATTATGTCATGGTGTTCCGGGAGGAGTAAGTTGTGAGACATTCTTACAACTTCCTAGATGATCCTAAAGGCTTCACTTAGGTATTTTCCTCCTCTATCTAAACGGAGAACTTTGATAGTTCTATCGAGTTGATTTTCTACTTCATTCTTGAAGTTTTGAACATTTCAAATGCTTCATGTTCATGTGCCATCAAGTACACATAACCATAGCGACTGTAATCGTCGGTAGAGGTAATGAAGTAACTTTCACCATTCTTTGTCATTGTCTTAAAAGGACCACATACATCCGAATGTATGACTCCTTACAAGTCTTTTGCCCTCTCATTAGTACCACTAAAGGGCGACTTGGTCATCTTACCTTGTAAACAAGATTCACACTTACAAATGAACAATTTTCATTTGTTTTCAAAAGACCATTCCTTTGAAGTGTTTAAGTCCGATTCTTGTTTATGTAACCAAGATGACAATGCCAAGGATAAGAGTCACTTAAACCATTTTAAGTCTCTTGGTGCATGATTGATAAATGTGTTATTATGACAAATCATTATGAACCAATTCATAAATACCATCATTTACAAACTTTAAATCATAACCATATCATTTTAAAAGGGAAACTAAAATTATGTTCCTAGTCAAACTAGGAGCATATAACTTGTTTTGAAGAACAACTTCCAAACCTTTTGAAAGTTTCAAAACATAGTCTCCTTTCTTAAAGTGCTTATTTCTTTTGAACCCTTGCAACATATTGCAAAAGTGAGTTCCACACCCGGTGTCCAATACCCATGTGCTTGAAGAAATAACATTTAAGTCAATATGGATCATGAAAGTTGTGCTTGACGTTTGCCCAGCATCCCTCTTATTTCTCAACTCATTGAGATAGGTTGGACAATTCCCTTTCCAGTATCCTATCTCACCACACTCCAAGCATGGATCGTTTTCCGTTACCTTAGGCTTCATAAGCTTAGGTTTTGGAGGTTCCGCTTTAATCTTCCCTTCCCTTTCTTTCTTTGATGTGCCCCTTTCATTTTGGCAACATTTGCCTTGGGACCGGGAATGGCCTTTCATTGCCTCCCTTATTGATCTAAAGAACAGGTAGAACCTTTCTACCCATTCCTGCCACAGCTGTTTTGAGCATTGCGTGAAGCTCACAATGCTCTTGTCCCATCCGTTCATATTGTAATTCATTATGAACGTCTCAAACTTTTAGTTAGGCCATTAAGGATCAAATCCATGGCCAACTCCTTTGAGACAGGACAGTTAAGCCTCTCGAGGCGGTCAATATGGCTTTTCATCTTAGGTACATAAGATGATCTCGATTGGGTTTCTTCCATGTGACATGCATGAAGCGCTCGAACCGTTTCGATGCACTCTACCCTAGGTTGTTGAAGGAACAATTCCTTCAATTTGGGTAGTCATGTCATATGTCCCATGATGCTTCAAGTCCTTTTGGAGTTTAGGAATCATAGTTCCTAACATGAGACAGGATTCCTGCATGGAATCCTCAGTATACTGAAGCCAATCGATATAGGCCTCAACATCATTGGGGTCGGGTAGGTCAGGAATAGGATCGTCAAGGACATTGGACTTTTGCTCTTGCTTGAGAACAATTCTCAAGTTTCGAGACCAGTCCATAACGTTGTTATGGTTCAGACGATCCTTCTCAAAATAAGTTCTCAGTGATAGGGTATGGACGGTCGGGGTGGCAGCATTATTGTTTGCGGCCATTCTACAAAATTTACAAAGTTCTTATTAGTATTTTTGAAAAATTTCATTTTAATTATTAACACCCTTTATGTCTCATAGACAATTAATAATTAAAATCTAGAATCCAACGTTACATTCAAATAATGGTTAGGTGACCTTTATCCCATTATTTAAATTAACAAGGTAGTCAACATTTGACAATTGCAACCTTTTGCAACTTCTAGCCTTTATGGGATCGGTAAACATCTTATGTTTGGTCGGCATTTTAATCCTGTCAACACCATTGTATGTCATGCTTCAGTGACCCTATGCACATGGTTTCCAATTCAAGTCGTCCTACTTACACACACGTGTGAGTTTACTCATACAAGTGGTTAGGTGACCTTTATCCCACAAATATGTTAAGCCCACCTCAAAACACAAGTTCCCTAAAAGTGGTTAGGTGACCTTATCCCACAAATAGTTCTCAAGTGATTCGAGTGTGGTTTAAAAGGATGGTGTTAAACTTGTTCCCAAAGGCATTTTTAGTTTTGAAAACTCTATTTACCTTGTATTTGCATTCTTTCAAATACAAGGTACCCTATGGTTATTTTTAATAAAACCTCTTTTATTAAATCATTAATCCTTTTAATAACCTTTTATTAACCACTTAATGATTAGAAACCATAATTTTTTAGCTTGTTAAGTTTGCTAATGAGTTTGTTTTGCATATCCAAATATCAAAGAACAATCATACAACAAATAACCAAACAAGCATAATCATACAAACATATGTGCATAACCATAGCCACTAAGTTGACTACACTTGTTTGCCATCACAAGTGTTGTCATAAGGTATTTCCTAAGGGTTGAACACAACACAAAAGATGAGATCTCCAAAGACCCCTACTTGAACTTGCATCCAAATGCTTCAAGTTCATCCCTTGTGTCTTCCTTTTGTGCTTCCTTCCCGAGCATCTTCTTTTACAAAATATATATCCTAATACATATTTTCTAGTAAAATAAAAATACTCCTAATCTATTTATTACATTGCCAAATGAATAAACAAATTACAACCCAAATAGAAACGCAAAAGAAATTATTACAACCCATAAAGAATGAATACAACCATCATGACAAGATTACAATCAACCAAATCCAAAACACACATGGTCAAGGCTATGTTATGCACTAATATATGTATCCATATACATCATCTCAAGAACCAAAATGAACCCCATTTGACCCTAAATTTTCAGCCAACATAAACCATGAATTTAGGGTCTTTTGTCCAAACAAAGCACAATCAACCATTTTGATATCTTTCCTTTCAAGATTTAATCAGAAGCATGCAAGATTTAACCTTGAAAGGTTGGGGTATCATCATATCATCTCAAAACAGCCTAATTTGTTTTTTAAAACCTATAAAACCAATTTTATAAGGACAAAAGAAACTAGTCATCCACATATCCGGCTCTAGATGCCAATATTGGTTTGTTGGACCTTAACAACGTAGTTTAACCATTTAAACGAGGAAAACGCAGCGGATTAAATGCTTAATTTCATGTTTTATAATCTGAAATTAAGATTCATTTCATAGTAACAACAAACCCAAGAATATAAGGATCTTTAATATGTGTTTGAACTAGCTATCTACAAGAAATAACAACCAAATCATAACATACAAACTATCTCTTGTTATGCTGTTAAAACCGAGGCTGAAACATCATCCAAAAGACTGCTGGAAAACGTGGATAAAGATGTAGATGGAGCTGCTATTGGATGACCAAAACATCAAGAATAGATGTCCTCAAGTGTTCATACCCACAAGCCTCCAACAAAACACCTTTTGTTAGGCTTTGTGCACCAAAATCAGACCATGGATGCTGAAAATCGAATTTTCCGCAGCTTTTCTTCAAGAAGTTGAGAGAAAAGTGTGTGTGTTCTTGGCCCTTGCATGTAAGAGAGAGAGCTGAATTTTGGAGAGTGTGTTTTTGTGTTAATGGGTGTGTGTTTTCAAGAAAACAAAATGACCAAAATTACCCTCAAGGGGGCGGCCACATCTCTTTCAAAATTGGGTTTCCCATTTTAAAACATCCACTAAAAGGTTACTAGTTGTATTTTGTATATTATTATTAGTTATATAGTTTAACCTTTTAAATATATAACTTAAACACACACTTATTATTTGATGTTATTTAACAAACTTAAATAACATTACAAATAATGTCCATGAACAAAATATAATTATAAGTTGTTCTTTCTCACATACAACTTATTTTAGAAAACCCTTTTTCAGAAATTGGTGCAATGATTTAATTGCATGATCATATCATCAATTAAATACATATTGGTGTTTGCTAAACTTGTTATTGGGTATGACCCGACTTGGATCATGCACACTAACCACATCAATATTCTATGTGTCTTGGGCATAAAGAATCCAACATAAACATCATCTGAGATAAGTTGTAAGCGACATTGGGTCAAATACCCTAAGGTTCCATAACACATTCTTATTCAAAACTATGACTGCCTTTCTTGTCCTCCAATCATAGTACCACCATTGAAGTGTGGAGTGAAGTCTTGTGGCATCTCCCGTAGAGGATCTTTGACATTGTGCGCGGAGGACTCCACTTCAACACTAGTTTCGGTTTTCGAGTTATGGGATCAACCTTAGACCGTCTGAGATACCTCATTGGCTGTTGAGGTTTGAAGTTGACCCATCTGGTGTGGTACTCTCTTTTAAGAGTAGTCTCAAACCAGCCTGACATTTTCCTGGGTTAACATATAGCAATTTTAACTTTGCTAACTGGTTTAGCTCAAATCAGGAATAGTCTTCAGGTCATGTGGGAACCTAAAGTACTCAATCCCTTCTCATGTTTAACCGCATAAACATTAAGGTCTTCAAAATAAGCCCATGCTATGATTCTGCCTGACACCTTTTGATGTTTCTTCACTTTGTACAGCTTAGTGTAGGCAGAGTTGACGTTGAAGCACCGCGTTGGGCTCATATTTCTTCAAAGCATGCAGCCCACTCAGCCTTTTTGATATTAACTTCAGCTTCTGAGGCTTGGGCAGTGTCTTCTTTCTTGTCTGACTCTTCTTCCATTCTATGTAGAGTCTCAAAAGTTTCACCGACAAGGTTGTCTCCCAGATTGGGAATGACATTATCTTCAATGTCAGTGTACTCTGGATAGTGTTGGTCTGTGACATCTTCTATCTAGATCTCACCAACATGGTTGAGCTCGTCGTCACTTTCCACTTGGACTATTGGAGCGTCTTTCACAATCTCATCCGGATTAAGTCTGAATATTTCAGCAAGTTGCTCGTCAGTGAGATCATGAATTATCTCTCTTCTTTATGAGTGTAATTCACTGATCTCCTAACTATACCCTGCAGATCAAGAATTATCATGAGCTGAGTCTTGATCTATTAGAGGGGAGCAACATCATATTCATCTCTCTTGTAGTTCGGATATGCTTGATTTAAAACCATGTAACACATCAACCATTAGTCAACAATCAAAGCAGTGAACATCAACATTAAATATGAACATTCATTACATTAATTTGATACAAGATTCAAATACATATGATTTAAATAACATAAACAACTAAGTATTACTCTTGTCTTGTAACATGTGCTCTCTGTTGACGGGGCTGCAGTGGAGGCACCGTGGTGTTGAGTTTGTTTTGTCCTCCTTTCACTCGCAGATGTGGCACCCGCAGCAAATGTATCCTCATCATCATCATCAACATCATCATCAGCATCATCACCAGCATCAGTATCATCTCCTTGCTCATCACCATCATCATCATCATCATCACTGTCATCATCATCACCATCATCTCCATCTCCCTCTTTGATCTTTAGTGGATCCTCTTTAGATCCTTTAAGCCTCAGCATGATGGTCTTGTTGGTAGTCTCCAACTCCTCTATCCTTTTGGTTGATTAGACATGTTGCTCCTGGAGTTGAGACACCTCTGAGCTCTGTGCAGCAATCAGCTGTGCCTACTGCTCAATCAACTGAGCCTGCTGAGATATCTGCTGAGATTGTGCAGCAGTAAGATCTACTAGCTGACGAATCTGGGCAGTTTTCTCATCATCGGCTGCCCACAGCTTCAGCACCATTCGGTTAAGTGCCGAGAGTTGTTCCTCTACCCCACTAGGAGGTAGAGAGGATCCAGATGGATAGGAGGGGTAAGATGACGGTCTTGCATGGTGGCTAGTAGTGGGGTGGTGGCAGTGGTGAAGATTAGGGGTGGTATAGATGAAGGTAGTGGTGGAGTGGTGAGGATTAGGGGTGGTATAGATGAAGGTAGTGGTGGAGTGGTGAGGATTAGGGGGGTATAGATGAAGGTGGTGGTGGAGAGGTTGTGGTAGTGGTGTGTGAGGTGGTAGATAATATGGTGGATGGGATGGTGGTAGTGGGTGGAGTGGTGGAAGAGGTGGTAGTTGTGGTGGTGGTGATAAAGATCATCCTCCTCTTCTTCTTCTTCAACCCGTGGGGTTGAGCCATCCTTTTCTTCCTCGATCCCCTCGAGGTGGATGCTCCCCCTGGAACACTGTTGGACTGATCAGGAGCATAAGTAGGACTAGTGTCAGCCTCCCCAGACTCGCCAGGGCATCCTCCAACCTTCTAAATACCTAGTCAGTGGCAACCACCCGGCTCCCCACAGTCCGGGTTAGGGGCTCCTTATCCGTATCCTCCTCCTCATCAAGACGAAAGTCCTGATGGAACCCTGCAGCCTCTGCTCCACCTTGGGTGGATGCTGGAGATGCTATATCAGCAGTGGGGGCCCTCGGTTGAGTGGGCCCTGCATCTCCATCATTACCGTTGTCGTCATCATCGGAGTCGTCTTCAGGTAGCTCTAGCTGCTCGACATTCGAATCACTATCTATGTGACGCCATTTACGCCTCCCCGGTGCCACGTAGTCCACCTTGGCCAGATGGCCTATGAGTCTCTTTACCGGGGGCTTGACCTGCTTTCCCCGATATACCTTCATACGACCAAGTGTCGTATCGTCCATAATCTCCAATGCCACAACGTCGGGGCTCTCCTTGGGCAGCGTGGGAAGCTTCTCACAAAGATCATCTGTAAGAACCTATGGTACATGCAGAAACCCTCTTTGCCCTTCGCCTCCAAGTTCTCTATCAGGTAGGAGAAGATCATGGTAGAAAAGCTGAAAGGGTGGTTCAGCACCAGTGCCACGTAGGCATTTTGAATCTGGTCTGATAGGTCATCAAGCCCACCCTTTCGCGACGCCAGGCACTTGAGGATGACGTGTGCCAAGTACTTGTACTCGGGACACAGGTTGCTCTTGTTGAGCACCCCTGCGTTTATATCCCCAGCGTACTTCATTCTCATGAAGCACCTCTCACCGTCAATGGGTGAAGTCTGGTGGGGTGGTCTGTATCATCTCCCAGCCCAAGTACCTGCTGAATGTCTTCAGCTGTGATCTCTATGTCCAAACCAAAGATAGAACTCCTTATGCGGTATGGCTCACATGATCGATTAACCGATGCATTCTCCCAGAAGGCTTGTTGTATAGACCGATAGGGGGTGCATGGTGTAGATATCACCTTGTGGATCCTTGATCGCTTGAGGAAAGCGATGATCCCTGCAAATTCGGCACCATTCCGAGTTGTGGGGTCCAAGGAGCATAGATGTTGTGCTTGGGGTGATGGACCACTTGTCTACCATCAATCTGTAACACAAAACACATACACATTAGCTAACCACACGACACAAATCAGTTAAATTAACTTGGTTGAATTCATTCTGGTTCACTAATGCGATTGAACCATGCGACTGTGTTCAGTCGGTTGACTTGGCATGTGACTGGATACAGTCAGGTGACTGAGTATGCGACTGAGTTCAATCGGTTGACTGAACCTGCGATTGGTTCAGTCAGCCGACTGAGCTTATTCGTATGATCCATTCGGCCGATTGAGCCATTCGATCAGCTCAATCGTGCGATTGGAGTTCATCCTGGCACCCAGTCACATGACCCACTGTTCGGTCGACTGAGATTCGAATTTTACCAATTCTTGAAATTAGACATCGTGTAATGGTTCTTTAGACTCACAATCACTTAACTAATAAATAATAACTTTAATTTCAACATTTTACTCAGTGTAGTTAGGTTATTTGTCCAGTAAACGGTTCGGTTCTTGTGTGGGTCGACATTCTAAAATTAGGCACCATTTCATCAGATTTCTGTGAGATATCATCACATTATACCTGTATACAATCCAAAAACGTCAGAATATCAACAGAAGACAGAAATTGGGTCTAAGGAAATTGGGCAAGGTAACGGTAGTCTGTGCAATATGAGGGCGATTAAGGGGTAATGAGTTGAATACGATCGAATGTGGCCCTATTTATGCTGAATCTGATTTCAGTTAGTCGACTGGACCCATTCGCTCGGTTCATTCGGGAGAATGGACCTCAGGTGCGATTGGCTCAGTCGATTACATTCAGTCGGCGACTGGATTTCAGTCGGGCGACAGACTCATTCGCACACTTCCATTCGGTCGAATGGCTCATTCTGATAAGCCATTTGGGTGAATGGTCCATACTCATGTGCCATTCGACTATTTAGTGCATGAGTATGGTCCATTCGCACTATAGGTCCATACTCATGGTCCAGTCGTGCGATTGGATCATACTCATGATTTTGACTTTATGACCATTTCTCACTTACCCTTTTTTAACTTTTGATTGAACTTTATGTGCATTTGATCATCTCAGACATGATCATTTTAACTTGAAAAACTTTTGACCACCTCAGACGTGATCCTTTTAGACAAATTTGTCACCTCAGACGTGACTGGTTTTACCTTTGAAAACACGTGTGGTCACCTCAGACGTGACCCTTTTAGATGATTAAATCCCTTATTGAATTCCATGACGTAGTCTGATATTAAACAAACTAAATTGACTAAATTGAAACAATAAAAGACTTAAACTGAAATGCAGAACTAAACTTGTTTTTGACTTTTTGTGTGAGGTATAAATCCTAAGATAGAAATCTAGTGGATTCGATTCCGGAATAAGCAGCTTCAAATAATTTTGACCATAACTAGACCAATTCAAATTGGAATCATATAGGCAAGTCAAATCATTTAGGACATGTTATCAACACCTTTTGATGCTCAATTATTGTTTTTCACCTAGAGTCCTTAGCAAGTTTAGGAAATCATACTAGTACTATTAGATCCCACCTTGATTTGGACTTTCAAGAATTGCAACCACAATGGTTGTCAGTATATTAGTCCTCTTAAATCCATACACAGACTTTTGACACAGATTGTTGATAGTTTAGGTTGATTATTTCAACAAGCATTTGTGAATCCCACACTTATATGGTAATCAACATTCCTCACGAGATATTTAAGCGGTCTCAGGGTAGTTTTCAAGAAGAGACTATTCTTAGAACTTTCAGAGAGAAGCCAAGCCTCAGGTCAGTGCCACCACACAACATAGAGGCGGCAAACACAATGAAGTCTAGAATATATAGGTTATGCTTATCCTCAGGTTAGTGCCACCGCACAGTAGAGAGGCACATAACCTATCTTCTTGTTTGAGCATTTTTAATCTTTTGCACAAATCTCACCAACAACAGAAGTTATTAGTTTGATTGCATTTGCTCATATTTTGGTCTTCGCACACATTTGCGGCGTTTATTCTTCTCGTCAGCCCTTATTGGAATTTGTTGATTGTGTTAACCAGGGATAAGATGTTAACTCACAGCTTGTTGAACAACTTAGTTTGATCTTGAAATCACCAATAAGGTCTAATCGTCTATTGTGTTGAATCTACCGACACATCATCTGTGGTCTACCTCTAGCTCTACTTTCTTTGTGTTACCTTAGTAGTAGCTAGTTTTACTATCATTTTTCCTTTTATATTGCTCAGACTACACAGACTTATACTTTGAACTTTGCATCTGTTTTATTTAAACTTTTAAAGTCCCAAGTGATTTGTACTCGTGTACTATCATTTTCCAAAGTCATTGAATCGGTATCATAAATACAATCTACTTTCTATCAGCTAGCCTCTCCTTCTCCCTCGTTTTTTTGTTAATGTTACTAACTGACCTATTCTCCCCCTAAAATTCTAAAACCATAACCAATTTACACTTTTTAGGATTTTAATAGGTGACCGAATAACATTAATGTAATTGCGCCACTTAAACAAAATAAAAATAAAATAAACTTAAAAGACAGATGGACAGTACGCATCAAACTACACATGGTCATTATCGAGAATTACATCACTTTTCTTTATAATTCCGTTGACCTATAACCAATATAGAAAATGTGGTTTATCAAAAGCCTTTGTATAGAGGTTAGCACGTTGAAAATCAATATTAATTTTAATCACATCGATTAAGTTCTTTTCAAAGCAATCACGTATAAAATGATATTTTATGCCAATGTGTTTGGTCTTAGGATGTTGGACCGGATTTTTCGTTACTGCAATCACAACATAATTATTAACAAAAAGAAGAGTAGAAGAGAATTTCAAACCGTAGTCCCGCATTTGCTGTTGAATCCATATGATTTGTGAACAGCAACAGCAACGTATTCGGCTTCACAGGTTGACAAAGCAACCGAGGTCTGCTTCTTACACTGCCAGCTCACTAATCTCCTCCCAAGAATTGACATCCTGCTGAAGTAGACTTGTAGTTCATCTTGCAGCCACCATAATCCAAGTCACTATACGCTGTCAGCTTGAAGTCATCTTCATGAGGATACCACAACCCGAGAGTTGGAGTACCCTTCAATAACGAAAGATCCTTTTGACCCTTATCAAATGGTTAACTTTTGGCTTTGCCTGATATCTTGAACATAAACATGTTGCGTACATGATATCAGGTCTTGAGGTAGTGAGGTACATGAGAGATCCAATCATACCTCGATACATGGTGGCATCAACCAGATCACCATTCTTGTCGGGTGCTACATCATGGTTTGTAGCAAGTGGAGTTCCAGCTGTGGAAGCATTCTCCATGTCAAACCGACTGAGTATATCTCCTACATACTTGGTCTGATGTAGGAGAATCCCTTTTGGTGTCTGATCCACCTATAACCCAAGAAATAATTTCATCTCTCCCAGGGCACTCTTCTCAAACTCAGCCTTCATTACTACTTCAAACTCTTTACATAGATCTTCATTCTTTGAACCGAAGATTATGTCATCGACATAGATTTGGACAAGCAGTAAATCTCCATCTTTTTCTTTTATGAACAGTGTACAGTCAATGACACCTTGTGAAAACCGTGTTCACAAGGTGAGTCGAGAGTTTCTCATACCAGGCTCTGGGAGCTTGATGAAGCCCATATAGAGCCTTGTCGAGTTTGTAAACTCTGTTCCGATGATATGGATCTCAAATCCGTCAGGTTGACTGACATACACTGTCTCTCTTATTTCACCATGAAGGAAAGCACTCTTCACATCAAGTTGATAAACTTTAATCTTCATATAAGATGCATAGGCAAGGAAGATGCGATTGCTTCCATTCTTGCCACGAATGCAAACAATTCATTGTAGTCAATGCCCTCGACTTGTCAAAATCCTTGGACAACAAGCCGAGCCTTGTTTCTGATGATCACACCTTTATCATATTTCTTGTATTTCAAGACCATTTTGTGCCAATCACCTTAGCACCTTTAGGTCTATCCACCAGAGTCCATACACCTTTGTTATCTATAATGTTTAATATTTCATTAATGAGTCGATGTTGAATTGGTTAATTAGGTTTGTGGTTGTTTGAATTCTTACACATAATGTTATATTAATTAATACATTCAAACTTAGCAAAATGAAGTGCTCATGCGAATGGCCCATGCGAATGGACATACACATGAATAACTTCATACGAATGACTCGGTCGCACGACTGAACCAGGAGAGTGGATCAGTCGTATGATTGTAACATAAGATTGGCTCAGTCGCACGACTGAACACACTGAACCATACTAATGGTTTAGTCGCATGAATGAACAAGATTAACCTATAAATACAATCCAATTCGTGGAAAAACGAGAGCATTCATTCTATTTCGACTTCACACGTACCCTAGCCGTCTAGAAGCCTCCAAGTTGATACTCCAACTTCATAGAACGCTGTAGATCGATTCCTAATCGATTCTTAATGTTTAATTCAATACTTTATTGATTCTACGTGCGTTCTCATTGATTGGATCGCCAATCAAATAGGATTCCACACTATTTGGTTTGGTTTACCCGTTAATCATTCGGTATTTCATTCAAATACCAGGTCCTGACAAGTGGTATCAGAGCTTTGGTTCTTGATTACGTGTGATTCAATCAAGATTGATAAAAAGTTTGTGTTTTTACACTAAAAAAACGAAATCTTTTGTGTCAAAAGTTGTCTTGGACGTTCCCTGCTCATCAAGTTTCGGTTTCTACGGCCTTAGGCGATTAGGGTTTGCGAAATTTCGAATTTTTACGGCTAAAACACGTTTAACCTAGAAATTTTCGCAAAACAGAAGCTTCAGTCACACGAGTGAGCCATTCGCACGACTGGACTTCATTCGCATACACGAGACGCACGATTGGAGTGAGTCGCATCTCCATTCGTACGACTAAACCATCCGTGCGCAATGTTCATACGCATCAGCTTCATTCGCACAACTAAACCATCGCTTAGTTCAGCCGCACGATTGAACCAATCGCATAGTTCATTCGCACGGATAGCCCATTCGCATCACCAGTCGCACCAGTTTGACAGTTTGTTTAGTACACTTAAAAGTTAATCGTGATGGATGATCAGATGACAGCGTTTACTGCCGGCAAGGACTCAAGGATCCAGAACCTACTGTTGCTTGAGAGTGAGGTGGGGAATCATAATAACCACCAAACATCTTAACGTTAGATGAGTTTCCCCACTGGAAACAATGTTTTGAGATCTACCTCAATGGAATGGATCCAAATTGGTGGGAAGCTATCGAGATTGGGTATAGTATGCCGATGGGAGCAGATGGGGTAAAGCTTACTTTGGGAGGGATGACTGATGCTCAGAAAGTTAAGTATAATGCAGAGAAGAGAGTTTATGCTTGATTACACAGTCTATTCCTATAGATATTTTCCACCAGTACTCGGAGAATAAGCAGGCCAGAAATTATGGGATGAGCTGGAAAAGAGATACGACGGGAATGCTTCGCTGAAGGCAATTAAAGCTAAGGAACTGAAGAAAGAATTTGACAACTTCTCATCGATAGGAAATGAGAGTTTGGATGATGTTATTGATAGATTCTACCATCTGATGAGTGAAATGCATACACATGGTGTTGCTACTACCATGGAAGAAAATGTGTCAAATTTCGCAAACGGATTGCCGGAAAAGTGGGCTTCATTTGTGTCAAATCTGAGACAGAATGATATGCTGGCAAAGTTGGATATCAATGACTTCATTTTAAAGCTGCGAGAAGAAGCATTTAGGATGAAGTATAGAGCTCAGAAGTCTTCGCACACTCAGAATCCTGCTTTGTACAATGCCATGCCTCAAGCTAAGACGTCTGGAGCACCTCTTCAGACTACATTTGTGTCTAGCTCATCGGGTCCTTCACAAGCTTCTCCTTTAGGTTCAGAAACGTCAGGGTCTTCTTGTACCCATTACATTGGAACTGAAGCGAATGCTACTAGACTGAAGACCAACAACCTTGGTAATGTGACTGTGGAAGTAGCTCGAGAGCACATGGATCTTTTGGCAGTAGTGGTTCATTCTTATGATAGACTGTTGCTGGGAAGATCGGAAATTGCCATCTGGCAGATGAGGACTACGAGCAGGTGAATGAAATGGAGTTGGAGAGAAGGACTTATGTGGGCCTTAGCTAGTGCTGTCCGGAGGGCGAAGAAGTTTGTGAAAAAGACTGGACAGAACTTGGTTGCTACTAAGGATACCACATTGGCTTTGACAAGAGTAAAGACCTGCTTTAATGACAAGAGTGTAGAGACAGCACGGACAATGCTGGCAGACTCGAAACTGCCTATCCAATTCTGGAATGAGGCAGTGGCTAATGCATGTTATACACTAAATCAAGTTCTCATAGTCAAGCGCCACGGAAAGACTTGTTACGAGCTACTACAACAATGTAAACCGAATATGGAGTATCTCGAACCATTTGGCGCGCCATGCACACTTCTGAAGAAAACTCAAGAAGGAAAATTTAGCGAGAAGACTCATGAAGGGATCTTCTTAGGATACAACATACCGAACAAGAGAGTTTACAACAACTCAACGGGTCTGGTAGAAGTGTGGTGTAATGTTGATGTTCAGAGATATACCACACCACCTACTGGCAAAGGACCCACTTATTTTTTCGACTATGATGGATTCTTTAAGTCCTTCAACATCCCTATCTCTCCTTCTGATGATGAGTTAGCCACTCGAATGATGTATGATATCTTGAATACACCATCTCTCGATTCAACATCATCGAGTTCACAGGGAGAATCATCTACTCAGTTAGGGGGAGTAGTCGACGACAGTGACTCCTCCTTGAAGATGAAGCTGAAGACGATGACCAAAACAGTCAGGAGGAACAAGTTCCAGTTCCTGAAAGTCCACAACCATCTAACGGTGATGCACCTTCGACTTCGGAACCTCAAACTCCTTCTACCTCAGATGCGGAACCAATTGTTCATAATCTTGGCTCTGAGGTAGTGTTCCTACACTCCAGGATCACGTGTAAACGTCTATCATCCTTTAGACAATGTCATTGGGGATGTCAAATCAGGGGTACACACCCGAAATCAGCTGTACTCAGCTAGTATGCCTCTGTTATGGAAAAGGGATACATTCATGATGGTTCTTATCGGTGTTTTTCTCGTAGTTTGAGCCAAAATATGTTAGTGATGCACTAAACGATGAGGCATGGGTGAGTGCCATGCAGAAGAACTTCTTTAGTTCAAGAAGTTAGGAGTATGGACTCTGGTAGATAGACCTAAAGGTGCTAAGGTCATTGGCACCAAATGGGTCTTGAAATGCAAGAAGGATGACCAAGGGGTCATTATCAAGAACAAGGCTCGAATGGTCGTTCAGGGATTTCACCAAGTCGAGGGGATTGACTACAATAAAGTATTTGCACCCGTGGCAAGGATGGAACCATCCGTATCTTCCTTGCCTATGCATCATATATGAAGATTAAAGTCTATCAATTAGATGTGAAGAGTGCATTTCTTTATGGGGAAATTCGAGAGACAGTGTATGTCAGTCAACCCCAGGGATTTGAAGATCCTTATCATCGGGACAGAGTTTACAATCTCGACAAGGCATTATACGGGCTTCATCAAGCTCTAAGGGCCTGGTATGAGAAACTCTCAACTCATCTTGTGAAACACAGCTTTCGCAGGGGAGTCATTGACTGCACACTGTTCATCAAAGAAAAAAGATGGAGAGCTACTGCTACAACAAATCTATGTCGATGACATAATCTTCGGCTAAAAGAACGAAGAATTATGCAAAGAGTTTGAAGCAGTTATGAAGAAAGAGTTTGAGATGAGTGCTATGGGGGAGATGAAATTCTTTCTCGGGTTATAGGTGGATCAGACACCAAATGGGATCTTTCTACATCAGACCAAGTATATGGACACATTCTCAGTGGGTTTGACATGGAAAATGCTTCTGCTGCTGGGACTCCACTTGCTACAAATCATGATATAGCACCTGACGAAAATGGAGATCTGGTAGATGCCACAATGTACCGAGGAATGATTGGATCCCTCATGTATCTCACTGCCTCAAGACCTGATATCATGTATGCTACATGTTTATGTTCTAGATATCAGGCTAAGCCTAAGGTTAACCATCTGATTGGGCTCAAAAGGATACATTATTATGTGAAGGGTACACCCACAGTTGGGTTGTGGTATCCTCATGATAATGACTTTGAGCTCGCGGCGTATAGTGACTCGGATTACGGGGGCTGCAAGATGAACTACAAGTCTACATGAGTAGGGTGTCAATTATTTGGGAGGAGATTAGTTACCTGGCAATGTAAGAAGCAGACCTCGGTTGCATTGTCAACCTGTGAAGCCGAATACGTTGTTGCTACAAGTTGCTGTTCACAAATCATCTAGATTCAACAGGAAATGCGGGATTACGGTTTAAAGTTTTCTTCTACTCCTATCTTTGTTGATAACTCTGCTGCAATTACAGTAACTAAAAATCCGGTACAACATCCTAAGACCAAACACATCGTTATTAAATACCATTTCATAAGACACTGTTTTAAAAAGAACTTAATCGATGTGGTAAAAATTAATACCGACTTTCAACGCGCTGACCTCTATACAAAAGCCTTTGATAAACCATGTTTTCTATATCTGTTAGAGGTCAACGACGTTAAAAAGAAAAGTGATGTTATTCCTGATGATGATCATGTGTAGTCCGATACATTGTAGTTATATTTTTTTTCATTTTTTTATTTTTTATTTTTCCTTATTTATTTTATTCTGTTTAAATTAAATTCATGTTATTTAGCTGTCTGTTAAAATCCTAGAATAATTAAATCCAGTATGATTTTAGAATTTTAGGAGGAGAGTAGGTCAGCTAGTAATATTAAAAAAACGAGGGAGAAGTAGTGGATACTGATATAAGGTCGATCCTATCTGTGATACCGATTCAAACCTTTTGGAAAATGATAGTACACAGGAACAAATCAAAAGGGACTTTAAAATTTTAATGTAGAAAAGATGCAAGATTCAAAGTATAAGTCTGTGTAGTCTAAGCAATATAAAAGGGAACATGATAGAAAAACTAGTAACTACTAAGGTAACACAAAGAAAGTAGACCTAGAGGTTGCTAGACCACAAAGGATATGTCGGTAGATTCAACACAATAGATGATTAGACCTGACTAGTGATCTCAAGATCAAACTAAGTTGTTCAACTGACTATGGCCTGCCATCTTATCACTGGTTAACACAATCAACAATATTCCAATAAGGGGTAATGAGCATGTAAACGCCACAAATGTGTGCGGATGACCATAAGTAGAGCAAAGCATGAAAAAAATGAAATACAAATGCTATCAAGCTAATGACATATGTTGTTGGTGCATTCTATGCAAAAGAAAATTTAGCTGCTCTAACAAGAAGATAGGTTGTGTGCCTCTCTGCTGTGTGATGGCACTGACCTGAGGATAAGCATAACCTAGATATTCTAGAATTCATTGTTGTTTGCCGCCTCTCTGCTGTGCGATGGCACTGACCTGAGGATTGGCTTCTCTTTGAAAGCTCTATGAATAGTCCCTTCTAGTAAATATACACGTAGACCGCTTAAAAGCTCCTGAGGAATGTTGATTACCATATAAGTGTGGGATCCAAACATGTTAGTTGAAATAATTAAACCTAAAACAATCACCAGTTTGTGTCTAAAGTCTGTGTATGGATTTCAGAGGACAAATATACTGACAATCATTGTGGCTGCAATTCTTGAAAGTTCAATCAATGTGGGAATCTAACAGTACCAGTGTGATTTCCAAATTTGCTAACGACTCTGGATGAAAACCAAGAATTGAGCATCAAAAGGTTTTGATAATAAGTTCCAAATGATTTGACTTGCCTGTATGATTCCAAAATTGAATTGGCCCAGGTGTGGTCAAACTAAATTGAAGCTGCCTATTCTGGAACCAAATCTAGTAGATGTCTATCTTAGGATTTATCTCTCACAAAAAGTCAAAAACAAGTTTTAGTTTTGTCTTTAGTTTAAGTTTATAGTTAGTTAGTCATTTTAGTTTGTTTGTTCGTGGACTATATCATGAAAATCAGTATGGGATTAACTCACCTAAAAGGGTCATGTCTGAAATGGCCACATGTGTTTTCAAAGTTTAAAAGGGTCACGTCTGAGGTGACTAAATTGTTTAAAAGGATCACGTCTGAGGTGATCAAAAAGTTTTCAAGTTAAAATGATCATGTTTGAGATGATCAAATGCTCATAATGTTAATTTCAACAGGTAAAAAGGGTTAAGTGCTAAATGTTCATAAGTGTAACCCATTCGCACTACTGGATCATAAGTATGGACCAACCATGCGAATGGATCCCATTCGCACGACTGGACATGAATTGAGTCATTCACCCGAATGGCTTATCAGAATGATCCATTCGACCGCATGAAAGGGCGCGAATGAGTCAGTCGACCGACTAAGACTCAGTCGGTTAACTGAGGGTGCGAATGAAAGGGCACGAATGAGTCAGTCGACCGACTGAGACTCAGTCGGCCAACTGAATGCGACTGACTGGGCCAATCGCACGACTGAGCCTCAGTCGCCCGAATGAACTGAGCCCGTCGGCCGATTGAACTCAGCTTCAGTATTTATAGGGCCATACTCGATCGCATTCCACTCATCACCCTCAATCGCTCCTGAATCGCACCAAGTACCGTTACTCTGCCGAAATTCATCTGGACCTTGTTTTATATCTTTATCGATCTTCTGACGTGGGTTGCGATTATACAGGTATATTGCATTGAAATCTTACCGAAATCAGAAGACATTGAATCCAAATTTGTGATATGCGAGTGAAACAAGAACCGGACTGAAAATGCCCTAATAACCAACAAAAATAAGCAAAATGTTAAAATTAAGTTTAATAGGTTATTAGTGACAAGATGGCGAGTCTAATGGCCATTAAACCATGTTAAATTACTTGATTTGGTCAAGATTCGAACCACAGACGACTGAATAGTGGGACAAGCGACTGGTCGACCGGATGAACTCCAATCGCACGATTGAATCTTACGATTGGGTCAATCGCCGAATGCACCATGCGAATGAACTCAGTCGGCCGACTGAACCAATCGCAGACTCAGCCAACAGATTGAATTTAAACTATACACCTTGAACTGAATTTTGAATGTATGAATTTCTAATGGTTCTGTGTCTTGTGTTTCAAGTAAATGGCTGATAGATGGTCCATCAATCCAAAGAACAATATATGTGCTCATTTGGATCATACGACTCGGAATGGGGCCGAGTTTACAGAGATTATTGCGTTCCTTCGACATTCTTGGATACATAAAGCCATATCCACACCGTGTACTCCTTACAGGTCGTTACATTAGGCTTTCTGGGAGAATGCCTCCATAGATCGTTCACGTGAGCCTTACAGCATACGAAGCTCCATTCATGGTCATGATATTGAGATTACAGCAGCTGACATCCAAGAGACTTGACTGGCCACGATACTGATCACCCCACCAGACTACATCAACTCAGGTGTGCTCAACAAGAGCAACCTGTGTCCCCAGTATAAGTACTTGGCGCATGTGATCCTGAAGTGTATTGCTTCTCGAGGGGTGGGTTTGATGACCTATCAGACCAGATTCAAATGACTATGTGGCACTGGTGCTGAACCACCCCTTCAGCTTCTCGAGCATGATCTTCTCGTATCTGGTGGAGAATCTAGAGGCCAAGGGGAAGGAGGGTTTTTGTATGTACCCCAGATTTCTACAGCTGATCTTTAACGAGAAGCTGCGATTACTTCCTAAGGAGAGCCATGATGCGGTTGCCCTAGAGATTATGGATGACACGACTTTGGGCCGCATGACAGTGTATTGGGCAAGCAGGTAAAGCCCCAGGTAAAAAGGTTGATCGACCATCTGGCCAATGAAAGATATGTGATGCCAGGTAGACGCAAGTGGCGTCATGATGACAGTGATTCAGACGATGAGAGGCTATTGTCCCAGAGCATGATTCAGACGATGATGACAGTGGGGATGCTGGGGATGATATGCCTATTCCACGAGGGGGAACAGCTTCAGATGTTATACCCCCAGTATCTGCCCTAACAGGCGACATAGCTGAGTCTGCGGGTTTCCACCAGGACTTCATATCTGGTGAGGAGGAAGAAGAGTCGATGAGGAGCCCTTGACGAGGTCTATGGGAAGCAAGGTTGTTCCCACAGAGTATGGACTCCGGGCGGTTGGCGAACGCCCCAGGGATTCGGAGAGAACTGCAGATCCTAGCTATGCCCCTGAGTCAGCTAGCCGTGTTCTAGGGGGAGCATCCACCTCGACTGGATCAGGAAGAAAAGGATGGCTCAGCCCCACGGCCATAAGAAGAAGAAGAAGACTCACCTTCGCCACCACCACAGCCACCACAGCTAACCCTACCACCACCACACCTCCCACCATTGTACATATGCCAACCACCACCACACCTCCCACCACTGTACATATGCCAACCACCACCATATCTTTCACTTCTACATCACCTCCACTATCTCATAGACCCAACCTCATCTTCACCACAGCCACCACCACCACCACTAGCCACCAAGCAGGACCTTCATCCATCCCGCACATATAATGGATCTCCTCTACCTCCAATTGGGGTAGAGGAACAGCTTTCTACGCTGAACCGGATGGTTATGCGTTTATTAGCTGCTGATGAGGAGAAGACGCGCAGATCGTCATCACAGATCTTACTGCAGCGCAGTCTCAGCAGATCTCGGAGCAGGCTCGGTTGATAGATGAGCAGCCCAACAAATGGCTGCTCAGAGCCACGAGATCGCCCAACTCCAAGAGCGCAGTGTCACATCTACTAAGAGGATTGGGAGTTGGGGGGCTAAGAAGACCATCATGCTAAGCTTAAGGGATCTAAAGACGAGCACTAAAGATTAAAGATGAGACGCAGATGAAGGATGATGATGAGGATGATGATGATGATGAGACTGAGGATGTGATGGGGGACTGAGGATGAGAGGAGAGGAATGAGGATGATGATGAAAAAGGAGGGGATGCAGTTGCATCTACCTCTACTCAAGGTCGGGATAGGAGATCCAAGAAGAAACAAGATCAACAAGCTTCCTCCTCTGCTCCACCAAGCGATGATCCAGTGATCCAGAGAAAAGTAATGATTAGATGTCTATATATTGATTACTTTTGTATTTGAATCATGTATTTAAACTTATGTATTCGATGTTTATATTAAAAATTAGTGCATTTCTATTTTGATTATTAACTACCGGTGGATGTGTTACATGTTTAAATTAAACAGATCCAAACTTCAAAGGGATGATTTTGATGTTGCTCCCTTCAGCAGATCAAAACTCAGCTAACTATGATTCTTGATCTGCAAGGGATCGTCAGAAGGTCAGTGAGTTATACCCCTAAAGAAGGGGAAATAATTCATGTTCTATCAAATGAGCAACTGCTGAGATATTCAGTTAAATCCTGATGAGATTGTGAAGGATGCTCCAACGTGTGACTCGACGTGACGAAGAGCTCAATGACGTTGATGAAATAGAGATAGAATGTCACTGCAGAGCACTACCCTCTGTATGCTGACAATGAGGGAAATGTGGTCCCCAATCTGGGTGAATCCCTTGTCGGTGATACGTATGAGGTGCTAGACAAAATGGAGCAGGAGTCAGAGAAGACAGAGGGAACGACCCAAGCCTCAATGATGATGTTGATATCCGAAAGGCTTAGTGGGCTGCCTGTTTTGAAGAAGTTAGAGCCCAACATGTTGCACCTAACCAGGACGCCTACACCAAACTCTACAGAGTCAAGAAACATCATAAGGTGTCAGTCAGGATTATAGCATGGGCATATTGAGGACCTTAACGTCTATGCAGTTAAGAGGGAGAAGGGCATAGAGTACTTTAGATTCCCACATGATCTAAAGACTCTACCAAGTTTTGAGCTCACCAGCTTGCCAAAGTGAAGCTGTTGTATGCTAACCTGAGAAAGATGTCAGGCTGGTTTGAGGCTACCCTATGGAAGGAGTACCACACCAGGTGGGTTAACTTCAAACCCCAACAGCCTACAAGGTACATCAGAAGGTCTAAAGTTGATGCCATTACTCGAAAGCCAAAGATAGTGTTGAAGTGGAGTCCTCCGCGCAGATGTCAAGAATCCCACTCAGGGAAATGCCACAGGACTTCACTCCACACTTTAAGTGGTGGTACTACGATTGGAGGACAGGAGAAGCGGTCATAGTCCTAAACAAAGAGGCCAAATGGATACTATCAGGGTATTTGACCCAATGTGGATTTCCAACTTGTCAGCTAATGATGTTTACACTCTATACAAGTGGCCACTGTTCTATGATACGCAAGATATAGTACAAGCCCTCTAGTTCCAGAATGTCATAGGACTCTGTTTTGCATTTAAGATTCATGCAGGAGTCACAAAAGGATAAGTACAAGAGTATGAGGAGTAATGAAGAAAACAAGACATTAGAGAGATCTAGGTCCAAAGGGGAGTTTGTTGATACATGTATGTCCCTAGATCATGATATGAATGTAATAGATCTTGTTTGTCTGATTCTGATGAAATGTTTGAAATGATTAATGAAATGATATTGATTGTTTGTTATCTATAATGTTTAATATTTCATTAATGAGTCGATGTTGAATTGGTAATTAGGTTTGTGGTTGTTTGAATTCTTACACATATGTTATATTAATTAATACATTCAAACTTAGCAAAATGAAGTGCTCATGCGAATGGCCCATGCGAATGGCCCATGCGAATGGACCATACACATGAATAACTTCATACGAATGACTCGGTCACACGACTGAACTAGGAGAGTGGATCAGTCCTATGATTGTAACATAAGATTGGCTCAGTCGCACGACTGAACACTCAGTCGTGCGGATGAATCAACCGCATGGTTCAATCGCACGACTGCACCATACTAATGGTTCAGTCGCACGAATGAACAAGACTAACCTATAAATACAATCCAATTTGTGGAAAAACAAGAGCATTCATTCTATTTCGACTCCAGACATACCCTAGCCATCCAGAAGCCTCCAAGTTGATACTCCAAGTTCATAGAACGCTGTAGATCGATTCCTAATCGATTCTTAACGTTTGATTCAATACTTTATTGATTCTACGTGCGTTCTCACTGATTGGATCGCCAATCAAATAGGATTCCGCACTATTTGGTTTGGTTTACGCGTTAATCATTCGGTATTTCATTCAAATACCAGGTCCTGAAAGGCAGTAGGAGTCTAAGGTTCCGAAGACACAGAGGCATCAATGTCAGATGCTTGTGGACTATCAGTAGGGGATCCTGTTGCTCCTGATTGTTCTAATCAGTCTCCATAGCTTCTTCATCAGAGGAAGACTCACTGTCTGCAAGTGCTCCCCCTGAGTTGGTAGATGAATCACCTTGTACGTTGGGTGATGTAGATTCCTGAGATGGTGTGTTTAGAACATCATACTTTATCTTTGTTGCTAATTCATCATCAGAAGTAGAGAGTGGTATGTTGAAGGACTTGAAGAATCCATCATAGTCAAAAAAGAATGAAGGTCCTTTTCCAGCAGGTGGTGTGGTGTATCTCTGAACATCAACATTACACCACACTTCTACCTGACCCGTTGAGTTGTTGTAGACCCTTTGTTCGGTATGTTATATCCTAGAAAGATACCTTCATCAACCTTCTCGCTGAATTTTCCCTCCTGGGTCTTGTTAAGTAGGGTGCACGAAGCGCCAAACGGCTCGAGATACTCTAGATTGGGTTTACGTCATTGTAGTAGCTCGTAGCACGTCTTCCCATGATGTTTGACTACCAGAACTCTATTTAGTGTATAACATGCATTTGCAACAGCTTCATTCCAGAATTGGATAGGCAGTTTTGAGTCTGCTAGCATCATCCGTACCGTCTCTATCAAGCTGCAATTCTTCCTTTCAGCAAGGCTGTTCATCTGAGGTGTGTAGGCAGAAATGAACTGATGCACAATTCCCTTTTCCTTGGAGTAAGCCTCCATCCACTTATTCTTGAACTCGGTTCTGTTGTCTGAGCGCACTTGATGTACCTTCAACTTGTATAGGGACTCCAGTGTAGTTACTAATTCTTTGAATGACTCAAATGTTTCTGATTTGGTTTTCAGAAAAATCACCCCAAGTGAATCTTGAGTAGTCATCAGTCACTACATAGCAGTACAAGTCGCATGCGATGCTTCTTGTACTGATTGGACTAAACAGATCCATGTGAAGAAGTTCGAGAGGAAGTTCAATTGAGTGAACTTTCTTTTCCTTATGAGACTTCTTAGTCTGTTTGCTCTTCTTGCACGCATCACAGAAATCCGGAAGTTGGAAGTTTTTGACGTTCACTCCTCTCACTAGATCATTTTGGATCAAGTGATTCATCTTCCATGGATTAATGTGTCTGATTCTCTTATGCCAGGAGATGGATTGCTTCTCAGTAGCTTTTGACAAGAAGCACTGAACTTCATGATTTGTAGTGGAGGCCTTTGATAGATCCAAGACATAAAGATCCTTATATCTTGAGGCAGACATCAATACTTGATCCCCTAGGATGATATAATCCTTTTTCTACACATAGCATTTCTTGTTGTCAAACACTACCTTAAAGTCCTTATCACAAATTTGAGAAACAGAAAGCAAGTTATTTTGAAGTTGTTGAACGTAGTTTACCTTGTCAAACTTCACTTTCTGATTACCTACTTCCCCTTGAGCTGTGATGTACCCACCTTTGTTTCTAGCAAACGAAATGTGACCTCCTTTTATCTATTTGACATTTGATAAGAGATCCCTGTTCCCTATCATGTGCCTCGATGCTCCGATGTCTATAATCCATGTGTTGGTCTCAGCACTATATCGAACACCCTGCACATTCAATTTGAAAATATAAGTTCAGGTTAGGGACCCAAGCCCTCATTGGCTTGGGTTTCCCAAAGGCATCACACATCATAAATGTTACCCATTGACCATTCGAGGGTGAGGGAAGATCATATGTCTTCTTGTTCTCATTATCAGACAATGAGGTTGATTTCTCCTTCCATAAGCCAGCTTTGTGTAAGGCCTGTTTATGATAAACAAACGACTGGCTAATGTGTTGAACTTTAGGTTCACTATCTCTTTTAGGTGGCGTCACTGAGATCCTCTTAAAAGAGCTAGGTTTTTTTCAGGGAGTTCAACTTTCTTCCTCGGTGTCTGATAGTAAAGACAATGAGACGCAATGTGTCCATACTCTCCACAACTGTAGCAAGCTCTGCTTTCAACTTTACGATTTAACTGCTTTTGTGGAGAGGTATGTGACACCCGGGTGACCTTACTTTGTTGGGTTTCAACTCTGATTGTTTAGATGTTTTGTCTGGTTTAACAAAGTTAATTGCTTTAACAGTTTTAACATCTTTTTCTTTTCTATTTTCTGGACATAGACATGATGCACATGATTCGTTAACATTACTGGTCTTTTTAGGTTCAGATTTGATAGTTTTTGAACCAGACTTAATACTAACCTTTCAAACTCTTTGTCCAGATTAATACAAGGCATTTTACCTTTTGCCTTTGAAGTGGCCTCCTTTTTTTGGTGTTAGATTTATTTGATGAACATGTGGAATCTGGATCACTTACAAGAGAAGTAGACACTACATGATCCTTAATTGGATTATCATTAATTGGTTTACATTTTCTATTCATCAAGATCTCATGTGGTGGTGGAACCACTTTATAACCCAATCCCTACCTGTTGTTTCTTTCTCTTACTAAGTTTTGGACTATGTGTGAAGAACTAGTCCAACTATACAGTTTTTGCTTTAAGGAATTAACTTCTACTTCTAAAACTGCCTTTTGTTTCTTAGTGTCCTCTAGGGAGTTAAGATGGTACCTAATGTCATTAGCTTGGTTAAAGGCTACAACTTCTGTTTCCCTAAGCTGTTTGTTCAAAAGGTCTATCTTTTCTTTATAAATATGCTCATTTTGTTTTAAAACTCTATTAGCCTTAGTGCATAGTTCTAGGTCCTTTAATAAGTTATCATTATGATCTAATAACCTAGGGAATTTTAGATCAATGATTTCCCTAAATTTATTACAGTTAAAACAAGCCTGATTAGTAAAGAGTTGATCAGTAGTACTTACCTAAGCGGTTTCTGAAGAATCAGCCATCAATGCAAAATCTGATGTTTCTGGAGCTGGTGATCCTGACGTTGTAGTAGTTTTCCCATCTTCAGAAAGGTAAGGCAAACCGAAAGCTCCAGTCCTAAACATCATCATCATGGCAGTCAAGGCTTTGGGATCATTGCTTGATGAAGTAGGGCTGCTAGTGGGTTTCTCCTGACGATTGAAGGAGGAGAAAGATTCCCATTGCCAGTCTTCTTTGGCTTCACGCACTCCCTTTTGAAGTGCCCTTTCTCACCACAATTGAAGCAGGTTAGCTTGGGTTTATCAAAGCCGAAGGTAGTGGTCTTAGTAGCAATCAAATTCTTTCTGGTCTTTTTGACAAACTTCTTAGCTCTCCAGACTGCACTTGCTAAGGCCCATATTATGTCCATCCTCTCCAGCTCTGTCTCATCCACCTGCTCATAGTCCTCATCTGCTAGGTGGCAGTTCCCAATCTTTCCAGCAATTAGTCCATCATAGGAATGGACTATTACAGCCAAGAGATCCCTATGCTCTTTAGCTACCTCAACTGTCATATTGCCGAAGTTCTCGGTCTTCAGCTTAGCTGCATTTGCTTCAGGTGCAATATATTGGGTACCAGACGACCCTAACGATTCTAACCCTCAAGTAAAGGCTGGTGAGGGACCAGACGTGCTTGATACAAAAGTTGTCTGAAGAGGTGCTCCAGATGTCTTGGCTTGAGGAGTCGCGTTGTACAGCGCTTGGTTCTGATCATATGAAGACTTTTGAGCTCTGTACTTCATCCTCAGTTCTTCTTCTCTCAGTTTGAGAATGAAGTCATTGATATCTAACTTCGTTGGCATACCATTATGTCTGATATTGGAGACAAATGACACCCGTTTCTCCGGCAACCCGTCAGCAAAGTTGGACACTTTGTCCTCCATTGATGTCGATACTTCATGAGTGTGCATCTCACTCATCAAGTGGTATAACCTGTCAATAACATCATCTATGCTTTATTTTCCCATCAAGGAGAAGTTGTCAAACTCCTTCTTTAAAGCCTTAGCCTTTAAGGCCTTCAATGATGCATTTCCGTCATACCTTTTCTCCAATGCATCCCATAGCTTCTTTGCTTATGTATATTCCGAGAATTGATGGAAAATATCCTTGGGAATTGACTATGGAAGCAAAGCATGAACCTTCTTTTCTGCATTGTACTTTACTTTTTGTCCATCAGTCATGCAACCTAGTGTAAGTTTAACACCATGAGCTCCTACAGGCATGTTGTACCCCATCTCTATAGACTCCCACAGATTGGGATCTACTCCATTTAAGTAGATCTCGAAACGTTGTTTCCATTGTGGATATTCGTCTACCGTGATTAGCTTTGGGGGTTTGTTGTGATTCCCCACCTCATTCTCCAGTAGTAGTAAATTTTGTATACGTGAGTCTCTCCCTGTTGTAAAGGCTGAATATTGGTCTTCCATTGCTATTAACTTTAACTTTAAACCAAACTTTTGTATTAGTGCGAATAAAGGTGTGCGATTAGGCTATTCGGGCGATTGACCTATGCGGATGGTTCAATCGTGCGACTGAACAATGCGGGTGACTCAGTCGGCCGAATGAACTACTGTGGATGAACAATGCATATAGTCTTCTCAGTCGGACGAATGGAAGTACGACTGAGTCCAATCGTGCGTATGGGGAATGCGTATGACCTCAGTCGTGCGCTTGAGTCAATTGTGCGACTGAACCTGCTGGATTTTGAAAAATTCTAGGTTTAAGGTGTTTGAACGCAAAAACACAAATTTTTGCTAACCCTAATTGCCGTTGCCGGAAAAACTTAACTTTACAATCAGGAGACGTCTAAAACCCGATTTCCCACAACAGATTGTGTTTTTTAGCGTAAAAACACAATTTCTATATCAAAACGATTGAATCACATGTAAATCTAGAATCCAGCTCTGATACCACTTGTTAGGGATCGTGTATTTAACGAATACTAACTGATTTACGCGTATACTGAATCAAATAGTGCGGAATCCTATTTGATTGATGATCCAATCAGTAAAAACACACGTAGAATAAATTAAAGATTGAATCTAAACGTTAAAAACGACAGGCAATCGATCTACTGCGATCTATGAAGCTGGAACAGGTTACTAGAGGTCTCCGGACGGCTAGGGTACGTCTAGGTATCAAGATATTCAAAGTGTCTTGTTTTTCCACGATTTAAGTGGTATTTATAGGTTAAGTTTTCTCAATCGTGCGACTAGACCATTTGCATGGTTCAGTCGTGCGATTGAGTCATGCGGTTGATCCATTCGCCCGACTGAGTGTTCAGTCATGTGACTGAGTCAATCTCATGTTTCAAACATGCGACTGATCCAGTCTCCTAGTTCATTCGTACGACTGGTTCATTAGCATGAAGTTGTTCATGCGTATGGTCCATTAGCATGGGCCAATCGCATGAGAACTTCACATAATTAAGTTTGAATATGTTTCATAGTCATTAATTGATTTAGATATTATTCAAACAACCACAACGTGTATAGTCAAGTTAATAAGCTTTATTACATAACAATCAATGAAATATTCAACTTAAGCACAACCACATATTGTATTTCATTAAGTGCCCGTACAACTACAATTACATAAGGGTAAGACAATACAAAGATATTACATTAAGATCAGAAACTAGGGACACAAGTACCTACAACTATCATCAGCATCATTCACGATTTCAGTTGAAGAACAATATATCAAATTGCTCGAAATTTGATACATATCAATAATCCAGAATCAATTTTAGATATGATTAAGATTTGATTAGATAAACTTTGAATGTTCAATCATATAATGTTCGAATGCCCAAATAGAAGTCAAACGACTATGCCAATCAACATGTTTTTGTTGGATTCTTTATGCCCAAGATGCATAGAACATTGATGTGGTTAGTACGTTATGATCCAGTCGGGTCATACCCAATAACAAGATTAGCAAACACCAAATAATATTTAATTGATGATATGATCATGCAATTAAATAAATGCACCAATTTAGAAAATGAGTTTTCTAAATAAGTTGCATATGAGATTGAACACTTATATGGATATTTTGTTCATGGATATTATTTGTAATGTTGTTTAATTTAGTTAAATAACATCAAATAATAAAAGTGTGTGTATGTTATATAATTAAAAGGTTAATTATATATCTATATTAATCAAATGTTTTAACAAGGATTAAAAGGGAGTTTTGGGGGGAAAACAAAAGGGAGAGACTAGGTTCGGCCGCCCCTTTTTGGGGTTTCTCTCTTTTTGTTTTTCTTTTGGTGGTTTGGACTTTGGCTCTCCTAGAACAAACACACACTCCATCCAGCTCTCTCTCTCTCTTTCTCATATGCAAAAGGGTCACAAAAACATCAACTCTTCTTTTGGAAGAAAGAGTTCATGGCTGGAACAAAGCTCTAGCAACTTCCTTAAGTTCACAGCTGGAACAAGGCTCCAGCAACTTTCTGACTCGATTTTGGTGCTCAAATCCTAGCAACAAGGTGTTTGTATGATGCTTGTGGGTATGGATGCTTGAGGACACCTCTCCTGGGTGTCTTGGTCATTCAAGATCTCACTTTCTTCATCAAAATTCATTTTTCAGCAGCTAACAAAAGGTAGTATATATGTTTTCTTTTTTGGGTTGTTACTTCTTGTTGATAGCTAGTTCAAACACATATAAATGATCCTATGTCCTTGGGTTTGTTGATGATATGAAATGAACCTTAATTTTCATATTACAAATGAACATACTAAGGTTTTATTCCGCTGCATTTTGATAGTTTAAATGGTTAAACTAGTTTGACTAAGGTCCAACAAACTCAACATTGGCATCTAGAGCCGGATATGTGGATTACTAGTTTCATTTGTTCTTCTAAAATTGGTTTTATGGGGCTTTAACAACCTTATAGGGGCTGTTTTGTGGTAATATTATAAATCCCCAATCTTTCAAGGTTATATCTAACTTGCTTGTGATTAAACCTTGAAAGAAAAGATATCAAATGGTTGATTGTGTTTTGTTTGGACAAAAGACCCTAAATTCTAGGATTATGTTGGCTGAAAATTTAGGGTCATATGGGGGTTTATTTGGTTTTTGAATGTTGTATATGATGATTCATATTGGTGCATAACCTAGCCATGACCTTGTGTTGATTTGGTTTTATATGGATGTTTGTTTTGGTTGATTTCATTCTTATGGGTTGTAATAATTATTCCTTTGTGCTTGTATTTGGATGTAGTTTATTTATTCATTCATTTGTAATGTAATAGATAGATTAAGTATGTTTTCCTTTAATAAAAGGTTATTAAAAGGATTAATGATTTCAAAATAAAAGAAGTTTTATTAAAAGGAGAACCATAGGGTACCATGTATTTGAAAGCATGCGAATACAAGGTACATAGAGTTTTCATAACTAAAATTAATGGAAACTTAAATCCCTTTGGAAACAAGCTAAACACCATCCTTTTACACAACACTCGAATCACTTGAGAACTACTTGTGGGATAAAGGTCACCTAACCACTTTTAGGGAACTTGTGTGTTTGAGGTGAGCTTAACATATTTGTGGGATAAAGGTCACCTAACCGCTTGTATGTGTAAACTCACACGTGTGTGTAAGTAGGACGACTTGAATTGGAAACCATGTGCATAGGGTCACCGAAGCATGGTGTACAATGGTGTTGATGGGATTTTACATGCCGACTAAACATAAGATGTTTAAGCGATCCCATAAAGCTAGAAGTTGCAATAGGTTACAATTGTCGAATGTTGACTACCTTGTTAATTTAAATAATGGGATAAAGGTCACCTAACCATCATTTAAATGTAACATTGGATTCTAGATTTTAATTATTAATTGTCTATGAGACGTAAGGGTATTAATAATTAAAATGCAGTTTTTCAGAAATACTAAAATGAACTTTGTAATTTTGTAGTAATGGCCGCAAACAACAATGCTACCACCCCGACCGTCCCTACCCTATCATGGAGAACCATCTTAAAAAGGGATCGTCTTAACCATAATAACTTTATGGACTAGTATCGAAACTTGAGAATTGTATATTGATGCGGTTAGTACGTTATGATCCAAGTCGGGTTATACCCAATAACAAGTTTAGCAAACACCAATTAATATTCAATTGATCATATGATCATGCAATTAAATATTTACACCAATTTAGAAAATGGGTTTTCTAAATAAGTTGCATATGAGAGGGAACAACTTATTAGGATATTTTGTTCAATAATATTATTTGATGTGTTATTTAAATTGGTTAGATGACACCAAATAATAATGAGAGATTATAACTTATAAGTTAAATGATTAATTATACAAGTTATATATAACTTGTACATACAATTAAATGGTTAATTGTATGTCTAGTTACAAGACCATTCAACTTGTGTGTATGTGTTCATTTTAAAATAAAAAAAGGGGAAACCCTTTTTGGATCAATTTTCGGCCGCCCCCCCTTTGGTTTATGATTGGACCTTTTGCGTTGAACACTACACATATTTACAAGTCTTGATATCCTTGATCTCTATCCAATCTCTTCTCATGCAATAGACCAAAAACTCCTCACTCTCTCTCTCTAAACTCTCGGCCAGGCAGCAGCATTGGAGGAGTTTTGGAGTGATTTTGGTGTAGTGTTCTTCCTAACAAGAAGGTGTTTAGCAAAGGGCTTTGGGTATACAAGCTTGAGGACCTCTACACTTGAAGTCTTGGTCGATTTTAGCATCCAAAATCTCCCTTTCTTTGTCGTTTTGCTGCTGAATAAGGTAGTTATCACAACTCATTGAAGCTGTGATTTTATGTAGTTTAACATATGTTCATAGCTTGTTCATTCACATATTAAAGATCCTTTTGATTTGGTTTTGTTTTTCCATCTTAAAACATCATTAAGAACATGAAATTTTCATTTTATAAACATGTTATAATGCTATACTTCCGCTGTGTTTTTCAGAAAGTTTAAAAGGTTAAACTTGTTTATTTTGTGTTCTATCAAACCCATCAAAAATGTGAATAGTCATAGACTTAGAGAGCTCAACTATCATCAAGACATGCAAGAAAGAACACATACTTAACTTTTAACTTGAAACATATGTATAACCAGAGCTCATGTTACTTAAATGAATAGAGAATGATCATGAATAACCATTTCATCAGCTCTATCTTTCCATTTGAATAGATTATGCACATTGGCATCTTTTGCATCAAAGAGAAAATCCAGGTCTGTAATGACTTACAACAAAGGATATCTTAGCACTTCAGGTCTATGATGACTCATAACAAAGAAGTGATATGATGCTTGTAACAGATCTCATGATTAATCACATCACCATCAGGTGTGAGTGGTGTAACTTAACAAGCAATCAATCTGATAAGCCAAAACATCTCAGTAGTACTCAGATGAATACACACAAATATAAAGATTTAGTGTAATCACAAGAATTTACTTTTTCAGTATAGTAGCATGATATTATCTACACATCATATCTCATCATGTCAGACTTTATTAATGAGTGAAATATGCAACTAATCTCACTAATGTACTATCATTTCTCACATATTGCATAAACAGATTCTTGTGTAAAAAAAACTGTCACTTAGAAAAAGACTCTATTTTTGGAGTATTGATTTTATACTTTTGTATTTGGTTTTTCTTAAAAAACACACACACACACAAAATACAAATAGGCAATTAACATTGAGAGGATCACTTATGATGATCTTTTGATTTAGGGAGTTCACATATGATTAATAAGACCAATTGACTCCACTAAATACTCAAACCGTCCTGGTAGGAAGGCTTTACTAAATAGATCCGCCAACTGTTTTTCTGTTGCAATTTGAATCAATATGATTAACCCTTTTTCAGAGTTATCTCTGAGAAAATGATATCGAATTTTGATATGTTTTGTTTTTGAATATTGAATAGGTGTAAGGCCCCGTTTCCAGGATGCTTACAGCTGGTCAACCATTGCACATAAAACATACATTTAGAATTATTTTACATAAACATTCGCAGTGGAAACATTCAAAAATGGCATTTCATTTTATCATAAAAACTTTTGCAAAATAATGCATTGTTTGTCGGTTACAAAATTACATTTGTTGTATTACATCACAAAAGCTTTATATAAATGGATGACATCCAAAAGAGCTGAGCAGTTGCCTCGTGCCATCCTCAGCAACATTACCTGCCAACTGGACACACATAAAAGTCAACGTTGCTGAGTGAATTCTAATTTTATAATAAAACGTACTTTTCTTTCGTAAAACCATTCTTTCTCTCAAAATCATTTTATACTTTACATTCGTTCGTGATCATACATCATACGTACATACAGATAATATCATTATTATCTTCGTCATTCTTTCGTTCTTACATCATTTCATTCATTACTTTCATCATCACTATGAACTTTACCCTTCATGCTCGTGATACTGTGCCTAAGCCTATAAAAGACCTTCATCGGTGGTGCCTAGCACCAAGTGGTCACAATACCTAAGGTAAAGTTCAGGTATACCATTGTCATATGTTATGCCCTTCATGCTCATGATACTGGACCTAAGCCTATAAAAGACCTTCATCGGTGGTGCCCAACACCAAGTGGTCACAATACCTAAGGCACGCAACAATGGTTCATCCATATGGTCAATCACAAAGAAAGACCCCAATGTGCATCCTTTGGGGTAGCTAACCCGCACACCGTTGAGCTAACACCTACAATCGGTGTGCACCTCCATACATTTTCTTGCAAGCCTTTCTTACATTCATTCATTCATTAATGCATGCATTCATCATCATGTTCCTCTTTCGTTATCTTTCACTTTACGTTACATAATACTTCGTTCATTCATTATCATAACACGTAAAGTCATGGGAAAGATAAACATACATCATCATAAGGAACATAAACATATCATTCATACATCATCATGCAGGGCATCATACATACATAGCATACATCATGTATAACCATGCAACATCATCATCATCATGCGTATGCATCAATCACATAGCATTACATGCCCATCATACCATCTATGACCCCAAAAGTCAACTTACATAAACCCCGGGAATGTCCTAGGTCAAAGCCTACATTACTCCTTTTTCACCAAAAAGTCAGAATTATTCTAAGTGTTCATCCGCATTGACCCTCTTGTTCATCCGCATTTGATTTGCTTCATCCGCATTTGTATTGCTTCATCCGCATTTTTCATCCGCATTTGACTTACTCATTAACATTTCCCAGACTTAGTCAAATGCTCATCCGCATTGACATACCTCATCCGCATTTCCCTGACTTAGTCAAATGCTCATCCGCATTGACATACCTCATCCGCATTTCCCTGACTTAGTCAAATGCTCATCCGCATTGACATACCTCATCTGCATTTCCTTGACTTAGTCAAATGCTCATTTGCATTGACATACCTCATCCGCATTTCCCAGCCTTAGTCAAATGCTCATCCGCATTTCATAGACTTAGTCAATGTTCATCCACATTGACTTCATCTGCATTTGACTTCATCCGCATTGGCTTACTCAATGGTATGTTCATCCGTATTAACCCATTCCATCCGCATTGACTTCCAAACACTTAGGCGGATTTAAAAACTGTTGGATTTATTATGCCCAAAACGCATAGAACATTGATGTGGTTAGTATGTTATGATCCAAGTCGGGTCATACCTAATAACAAGCTTAGCAAACACCAAATAATATTTAATTGATGATATGATCATGCAATTAAATAAATACACCAAATTCAGAAAATGGGTTTTCTAAATAAGTTGCATATGAGATTGAACAACTGATATGGATATTTTGTTCATGGATATTTTGTTCATGGATATTATTTGTAATGATGTTTAATTTAGTTAAATAACATCAAATAATAGAAGTGTGTGTATGTTATATAATTAAAAGGTTAATTATATATCTATATTAATCAATTGTTTTAACAAGGATTAAAAGGGAGTTTTGGGGGGAAAACAAAAGTCAGAGACTAGGTTCGGCCGCCCCTTTTTGGGGTTTCTCTCTTTTTGTTTTTCTTTTGGTGGTTTTGGACTTTGGCTCTCCTAGAACAAACACACACTCCATCCAGCTCTCTCTCTCTTTCTCATATGCAAAAGGGTCACAAGAACATCAACTCTTCTTTTGGAAGAAAGAGTTCATGGCTGGAACAAAGCTCCAGCAGCTTCCTTGAGTTCACGGCTGGAACAAGGCTCCAGCAGCTTTCTTGACTCGATTTTGGTGCTCAAATCCTAGCAACAAGGTGTTTGCACGATGCTTGTGGGTATGGATGCTTGAGGACACCTCTCCTTGGTGTCTTGGTCATTCAAGAACCTCACTTTTTTCATCAAAATTCGTTTTTCAGCAGCTTACAAAAGATAGTATGTATGTTTTCCTTTTGGGTTGTTACTTCTTGTTGATAGCTAGTTCAAACACATATAAATGATCCTATGTCCTTGGGTGTGTTGATGATATGAAATGAACCTTAATTTTCATATTACAAATGAACATACTAAGGTTTTATTCCGCTGCATTTTGATAGTTTAAATGGTTAAACTAGTTTGACTAAGGTCCAACAAACTCAACATTGGCATCTAGAGCCGGATATGTGGATTACTAGTTTCATTTGTTCTTCTAAAATTGGTTTTATGGGGCTTTAACAACCTTATAGGGGCTGTTTTGTGGTAATATTATAAATCCCCAATCTTTCAAGGTTATATCTAACTTGCTTGTGATTAAACCTTGAAAGAAAAGATATCAAATGGTTGATTGTGTTTTGTTTGGACAAAAGACCCTAAATTCTAGGATTATGTTGGCTGAAAATTTAGGGTCATATGGGGGTTTATTTGGTTTTTGAATGTTGTATATGATGATTCATATTGGTGCATAACCTAGCCATGACCTTGTGTTGATTTGGTTTTATATGGATGTTTGTTTTGGTTGATTTCATTCTTATGGGTTGTAATAATTATTCCTTTGTGCTTGTATTTGGATGTAGTTTATTTATTCATTCATTTGTAATGTAATAGATAGATTAAGTATGTTTTCCTTTAATATAAAAATTGTATTAGGATATAAATTTTGTAAAAGAGGATGCACAAGATGGAAGCACAAAAGGAAGACACAAGAGAAGGACTTGAAACATTTGGATGCAAGTTCAAGTGGGGGTCTTGGAGATCTCATCTTTGTGTTGTGTTCAACCCTTAAGAAAGACCAAATGACAACACTTGTGATGGCAAACAAGTGTTTTCAACATAGTGGCTATGGTTATGCACATGTGGTTGTTTGATATATGCTTGTTTGATTATTCATTTTATGTTGATTGTTTGATATATGGATATGCTTAACAATCTAAATAAATTATCACAACAAGCTGAATTTTTTTGTTCCTAATCATTAAGTGACTAATAAAAGGTTATTAAAAGGATTAATGATTTCAAAATAAAAGAAGTTTTATTAAAAGGAGAACCATAGGGTACCATGTATTTGAAAGCATGCGAATACAAGGTACATAGAGTTTTCATAACTAAAATTAATGGAACTTAAATCCCTTTGGAAACAAGTTAAACACCATCCTTTTACACCACACTCGAATCACTTGAGAACTACTTGTGGGATAAAGGTCACCTAACCACTTTTAGGGAACTTGTGTGTTTGAGGTGAGCTTAACATATTTGTGGGATAAAGGTCACCTAACCGCTTGTATGTGTAAACTCACACGTGTGTGTAAGTAGGACGACTTGAATTGGAAACCATGTGCATAAGGTCACCGAAGCATGGTGTACAATGGTGTTGATGGGATTTTACATGCCGACTAAACATAAGATGTTTAAGCGATCCCATAAAGCTAGAAGTTGCAATAGGTTACAATTGTCAAATGTTGACTACCTTGTTAATTTAAATAATGGGATAAAGGTCACCTAACCATCATTTAAATGTAACGTTGGATTATAGATTTTAATTATTAATTGTCTATGAGACGTAAGGGTATTAATAATTAAAATGCAATTTTTCAGAAATACTAAAATGAACTTTGTAATTTTGTAGTAATGGCCGCAAACAACAATGCTACCACCTCGACCGTCCCTACCCTATCACCGAGAACCATATTAAAAAGGGATCGTCTTAACCATAATAACTTTATGGACTAGTATCGAAACTTGAGAATTGTCCTCAAGCAAGAGAAAAGGGCCTATGTCCTTGACGATCCTATTCCTGACCAACCCGACCCTGAGGATGTTGAGGCCTATGACGATTGGCTTCAATAGACTGAGGATACCATTTAGGTTTCCTGTCTGATATTGGGAACTATGATTCCAAAACTCCAAAAGGACTTGGAGCAACTTGGGGCATATGACATAATTACCCAGTTGAGGAAATGTTCCTTCAACAAGCTAGGGTAGAGCGCTTCAAAACGGTTCGAGAACTTCATGCGTGTCATATGGAAGAAACCCAATCGGTATCATCTGATGAAATGCCATGTTGATCGCCTCGAGAGGCTTAAGTGTCCTCTCTCAAAATAGGTATCCACGGATTTGATTATTAATGGCCTAACCAAAAGGTTTGAGACGTTCATAATGAATTACAACATGAATGAGTGGGACAAGAGTATTGGTGAGCTTCACGCAATGCTTAAAACAGCTGAGGCAGGGATGGGTAGAAAGGTTCTACCTGTTCTCTCGATCAATGAGGAAGGCAATAAGAAAAGGCCATTCCTTGATCCCAAGGCAAATGTTGCCAAAGGAAAGGGGCACATCAAAGGAAAGGGGAAAGGAAAAGCTAAAGCGGAACCTCCAAAGCCTAAGCTTAAGAAGCCTAAGGTAATGGAGAACGATCCATGCTTTGAGTGTGGAGAGATAGGACATTGGAAAGGGAATTATCCAACCTATCTCAAAGAGTTGTGAAACAAGAGGGATGCTGGGCAAACCTCATGTAGAACTTTCATAATTCACATTGGTTGAAATGTTATTTCTTCAAACACATGGGTATTGGATACTGGATGTGGAACTCTTTTTTTGTAATTAGTTGCAGGGGTTCATATGAAATAAGCACTTCAAGAAGGGAGAGACAAGTCTCTACATGGGCAACAGAGCAAAAGTTGATGTCGAAGCCCAAGAGACAATATTTAAAAACTTTCAAATGGTTTGGAAGTTATTCTAAAGAACATTTTGTATGCTCCTAGTTTGACTAGGAACATAATTTGATTTCCCTTTTAGAACAATGTGGTTATGAATTAAAGTTTGTTAACAATGGTATAATGTTTGTATGGATGATGTATTTTATTTTAAGGCTATGCCTTTTAATGGAATCTATGAATTGGTTCATGATGATTCATCCTATAATAGCTCATTATACCAAACAAGCACCAAGAAACTTAAAATGGGTTTAAATGATTATTATCTTTGACGTTGTCGTCTTGGTCACATAAACAAGAATCAGATTCAAACACCTCAAAAGAATGATCTTTTGAAAATCAAATAAAAATGTTTCATTTGATGAGTGTGAATCTTGTTTACAAACTAGATGACCAAGTCGCCCTTTAGTGGCACTAACGAGAGGGCAAAAGACTTATTGGGTATCATACATTCGGATGTATGTGGCCCTTTAAAGACAATGACTAGAAATGGTGATAGATACTTCATTACCTTTACCGACGATTATAGTCGCTATGGTTATGTGTACATGATGACACATAAACTTGAAGCTTTTGAAATGTTCATAACCTTCAAGAATGAAGTAGAAAATCAACTCTATAAAACTATCAAAGTTCTTCATTCAGATAGAGAAGGTGATTACCTCAATGATGCTTTTCAATACCATCTAAAAGGTTGTGGGATCGTCTCACAACCTACTCCACCTGGAACACCATAACATAATGGTGTGTCTGAAAGGAGAAATCAAACCCTATTGGATATGGTTCAATCTATGATGGCTATAAGCTCAATACCTCTATCATTTTAGGGTTTCGCAATGCTCTCTGTGGCTTGTATTTTGAATATGACCATGACCAAGATAGTCGATTCCTAAGTGTATATTTGTTGGATATCCCAAAGATTGTATAGGATACTACTTCTTTGATCCAACAGAGCAAGAGTAATTATTGCTCGAAAGGCTGAGTTCTTGGAAACTAAGTTCCTTATGGAAGGGATAACATATAGTATACTGGAATTTTGATGAGGATCAAAATCCACAAGCTGATACACGTTTGGTTGACACTAGCAATCAACAAGAGGTTGTTGATGATGATCAAGAGGTTGATCAATACACATAAAAATGTTCGTAGATCTGGTAGATTAGCATTCCACCTGAAAGATATGGATCTTTCATGAACAGATGCTATGTGGCTGACTCCGATGAGTCAACTACATACCATGAAGCAATGTCCAATTTGTATTTGACAAATGGCTTGATGCCATGAACGTTGAGTTGGAATCCATGTATGACAATCAAGTTTAGGAATTGGTTGACCCTCCACTTAACTCCAAACCGGTTGGATGCAAATGGGTTTCAAGAAGAAAATAGATATACATGGAAACTTGGATACTTACAAAGCAAGGCTTGTAGCAAAAGTTTCAATAAAACTCAAAGGTTTGATTAGGATAAAACCTTCTCGCCTATGGCAATGCTAAAGTCAATTAGGATATTATTTTCCATAGCTGCATATTATGACTATGAGATTTGGAAAATGGATGTCAAAACCGCTTGTCTTAATGGACATCTCGAAGAGACTGTCCATATGTTTCAGCCAGATGGTTTTGTTGATCCACAACATCCTAAAAGTATGCAAGTTAAAGAAGTCAATCTATGGATTGAATTAAACATCGAGAAGTTGGAGTCAACATTTTGATGAATAGATCAAGAAATTTGGTTTCATCAAGAACGCTGACGAGGCTTGTGTATATACGAAGGCTAGTGGGAGCATAATAAAATTCTTAGTATTGTATGTTGATGACATACTACCTTTTAGAAATGATATTCCAACCATAGAAGGTGTCAAAACCTGGCTTGGAAGTTGTTCTTCCATAAAATTTCGGTGAAGCCGCCTATATTTTGGGAATATAGATCTATAGGGATAGATCGAGGCAGTTGATAGGTTAAATCAAAGTGCATATATTGATAAAGTTTTGAAAGGGTTCAAGATGGAAAACTCTAAGAAAGGTATGGTACCTATTCGAAGATGGGCAATATTGAGTACATCTCAATGTCCAAGCTCAAAGGGTGAGCAATATCGAATGAAGGATATCCCATATGCGTGAGCTATAGGATCCATCATGCGATGATATGCACCTTAGGAGGACTAAGGAAATGTTTCTAATATATGGATCTGATAAAGAGGAATTCGTTGTAAAGGGTTACACGGATGCGAGTTCCAAACCGTTCGAGATGGTTCTCGATCACAATCGGGGTATGTATTCATTATGAACGGAGTAGTATTGTCCGCTACAAAATACGAATACATTGCCGCATCATTAGCAGCTCAGGTAGCTGTATGGATAAAGAAATTTATCGTCTAACTAGGGTGGTCTCTACCATTCAAGACCCCTAGAAATCCTTTTGAGATCACGAGGGTACGATTGCATAAATCAAGGTACCATGTCCTCTTCAAAATGCTAGGCACATTGAGCGAAAATTAAACTACATAAGGGATGAGGTTGAAAAGAGAAAAATATGTATTCATAAAGTTCACACCGTTCAATACCCTGCGGATCCACTCACGAAGCTCCTTGAAAGGGCAAAGCATGAAAGTCATACTTGTGCCTTAGGACTTGATATTCTAGTGACTTGAATTGATCTGTTTAGTATTAAAAGTTTGAAACAATGTAATGTTTAACTCTTATATACTTGTGATATTTTGAGTTATATTCATTTTAGCATGTATACATCCATGAATATGTTATTATTCTAAATGTCCGTAGTCGGTCATGTTTGTGGGAACAAATATGAACGTAAGACTATATGAACATGGATTGGTGGATATTCATAAGGAATGAATATAGAGCAATTGGTTGCTGCCAAGGTTCATAGATATTTGGGATACAAATATTGGACTGACCCGCATCTCAATTTTACTACATGGAATCTTCTAGATGATCATAAGTAAATTTGAGTAAAGGCGAATATCATTTGGTATCCTCCGACTGAGATACATATTGGGTTTTGATATTCACCAAATCTTATACCTTGAGTTAGTTCTTCGCTGCTCTGAAATAATGGGCAATGCATAAGGCTATGTTTAGGTGTGACACGAGGTGATTGTGAAAAACGTATGTAGTCAACATGGAATTTGTTCCTCTTATTCATTGAGAGCAAGATGTCTAAGGCCTGATTAAGTTAAATCAACAAGGAATGATCATTCTATGTCCTTGGATTTAACATGACATCTATAACAAAAGGATAAATGATTGATTCACCTAAATCATTTCAAGTTGGATACTTGAAGGGGATGATGTTATTGAATGGCTTTCAGTCATGCGTATTAAGGGTAGTAAACCGTTGTTAGGCGGTATTACTGCTTGCATCAATCCTTTATGAATCTTGTGCAAGTGGGAGATTTGGATTCTTTATGCCCAAGACGCATAGAACATTGATGTGGTTAGTACGTTATGATCCAATCGGGTCATAACCAATAACAAGCTTAGCAAACACCAAATAATATTTAATTGATGATATGATCATGCAATTAAATAAATACACCAAATTTAGAAAATGGGTTTTCTAAATAAGTTGCATATGAGATTGAACAACTTATATGGATATTTTGTTCATGGATATTAATGTTGTTTAATTTAGTTAAATAACATCAAATAATAGAAGTGTGTGTATGTTATATAATTAAAAGGTTAGTTATATATATATATTAATCAAATGTTTTAACAAGGATTAAAATGGAGTTGGGGGGGAAACAAAAGGGAGAGACTAGGTTCGGCCGCCCCTTTTTGGGGTTTCTCTATTTTTGTTTTTCTTTTGGTGGTTTTGGACTTTGGCTCTCCTAAAACAAACACACATCCATCTAGCTCTTGAACTTAAGGATATGCCCTCAAAACCTATTGCTAACTGATGGATATTATATCCTCGGTTCATCATGGCCATTATAGAGAACCAGCTGAAAGCTGAGGGACTTGTTGGCCTTGGAGTCCCTGCTATGGCTGTATTGCCTGAGGTATACTCCAGGCACAATTCAGACCATCACTCAAACAGGCTGCCAAGCTGCGAAAACCCCCGTAGCTGGAACCCACAGCCACCACCTCCAAATCCAAAGTCCCCACCAAACCAAAATCCAAAAAGCCAAAAAGGCTACTCAGGGAGATGAGTCCCCTGAGGATGCCCCTGTACCACAAACACAGGACACACATACTGGTCTTAACCCCCAGTTATGTCAATGACTCAACCTGCCAAAGCCGCACAGGTATCCTCTCAAGAGGATCCTGTTGCAACCAATATTGGGGATCCCACATTGCTGGAACCTATCTCAATTGAGAGGGTTACCATTGAAGCGCACCACTCACCCCGGGTGCAATCTGCTTCTACCCAATCTCCACATGCAAACGCCCCTCCAAGTCCTACACTTATTGTTGCACAAGTGTTGAGTCAGTTGCACTCCTCACCCCCTCCCCAGAAACCAATTACAACTGGGCATACCTCAACCATTGAGGGGGAGGACCAAAGTGCTTCTAACAACCCACATCACAGGGGTTACAATGTTTCATCTCCAAGTGTAGAAAAGGAGATTGGAACTTCTGGTGAGGTTGCCACTTCTCCTGCTTCAGCATATGATCAGGATGAAGTTGGTAACATTCATAAGACCTCCCCAAAGGCAACTGCTGATGAAGGACATGGTCCTGAGGCAGGAAGTCCCCAGTACCAAGACCAAGGGGCACATGCTACTACTGATCTACACTCAGAGCATGTTCATTCTGATTCTATCAGGAGGTCAGGTGATTCAGTAAACACTGCTGATGACCTGGGCTTCTTTTATGATGTTTTAGCTCAAAACACCATCCTCGAGGATGAGGTGAGCAGATTCAAAGAGCTGCTTGCCAAAATTTCTCAGGATCAAAGACCATCTACCCCTCGAACCCCACAGATGGCACCTTCCTCTGAAGGTCTCCCATACGTAGAGCCACTCCAAAACACTCAGCCACCTGCCTCTGCTTCTGACACTATTTCTCCAGGATAGAAGCCCCCCTGAGCAAATAGCTGCTATCCTTCAACATTCCTTACCTCTCATCACACCAATTATCACTGATATAGAGATTAAAACCCTTGATGAGAGGCTTCCCTCAGTTATACACCCCTTGATAGAGGATGTTGTGAGCAAAAGGCTTTCTGACAATCAAACCCTTGCAACCAAAAAGGGGGAGATTCCATCAGTGAAAGCAAAAAGAAAGAGGATTGCAGATAGGAAAGAGACTGAGAAGGAGAAGGAGAAGGAAGCTGACATGGAGAAAGTGACTGAAAGTACTAAAGACTTTCATGTCACATACAAGAAAAGGAAGAATGAAAAGGAGAGTGACTTGGAGACAATGGTGAAGGAGGCTGATGCCGAACACAGCCGATCAATGGATAACGTCATTTATCAGTTGTTTAGGCAAGGTCATGACATTGAAAAACTTGACTCAGAAATCAGAAGATTGGAGATTGAAGAAATCCAAGCTAGATGGGCAAGTTATGATGTGTTGGAAAGGGAAAGGCTGGAAATCATGATCAGGTTCATAGCTAAGTACCTTGGTAGATCATTGATTGAAATCAAGGCATGGTCCAGGGACAGCATCTTGGTGATAACCACCAAGATCTGTTTGTCTGAAGTATATACCAAACGATTGGTTATTGAAGCCTTAAATGAAGCTGGTGCTGGGAGCAGGACTGAACTAGTCAAGCAATCTAAAGCCGCACTCACATCCAAAATGCTAGAACAGCCTGTCAAAATTCCCACACCAAAACCACAACAACCTCAACCCACCAAACCAATTCCCTTATCCTCAAAACCAATAGCCGATGATGCACCCCAGAAGAGGAAGAGAAGGGTACTGAGGCTAGAAGAAGATGAAGAAGATAATGATAAAGATGAAGATAGGCTGCCAATCTCAGCTATTATACAATTGCCTAAGGCCACAAGTCACCCTCCAACAGTTACTCCTGAGTCTCAAAGGCAAACTGTGAAAGTGAAGTTAGAAAAAGAAGAGCTTCACAAACAACATGATGAGGAACTGTTGAGAAGAGTTGACAAAGCATATGCTGCCACATCTTCAATCATCAACACGAAGAAGCATGCTCTCAGGTTATACACTCTCAAACATACCTTTCAATATCAAAAGGAGAGAATGAGGATTTGGCCTGATCCCAGGGTGTCTTATAGGATTCAAAAGAAAAACATTCCACAGAGATACATTGGCCAAGTAAAGAAGATTGTAGATGAAGTGATCTCTCTGGTCTTTGTAGTATCACCCTGGGAAATCCTAGATGACTTCAAGAAAGCCTATAAAGCTAAACTGACCCCACAAAAGATGCTGGAGAATAAAATGGTGAAAAGGGGTTAGTATATAAGAGGCTTGAGGAAGTTAGAAAGAATGAGCTCCAGTTATTCTTAGAGGGTAATCACCCAGATGAATTTGCTTATAGAGTAATAACAACTATGGAACTCAAAAATGGGAAGCAGGTCAAATACATATCTGAGTATTATGGGCCAGAATCACTTTTTGAAGGAGGAGCAAAAGAGCTTACCATGGAGGAACAAATAACCCTCCTTGAGGCCTATACAAGGGAGTCATACAGACTCATAGTTGGGAAGTAGATCTCATGGATGGGGTAACAGCTCTGTGTCCAGTTCCCAAGACAGAGTTCCCATTCATCCTTTGCCAAACAGATCATTGAGACTTCTTCCCAGGCCTGTGCTTACAAGGGTCACTTCTGAGCTGATCTAGAAGACAAAAAGACCAATCTTTCTGCCATAATAAGTGGGACATCTTCAATAAGTTTAGAGGTTTTGGATTCATTGGTTCAGGGAGAGTTTGTTGGACCAAAAGAACCAATGAGCCTGATCAGAAAAACCTCTAAGTCCCGCAGACATCACTACAACTGCTGAAGACTTGATTAGCTGTTTGACAAAGTATGAAGAGCAACAGCTGAAGAACAAAGTATTGAATACTTCAACAGCTGAAGACCAAAGTCTGAAGATCAACAGCTGAAGACTAAAGTACTGAAGACTTCAAAAGCTGAAGACTAAAGTACTGAAGACTTCAACAGCTGAAGACCAAAGTCTGAAGATCAATAGCTGAAGACTAAAGTACTGAAGATCAACAGTTGAGGTACAAAGACTAAAGACAACAGCTGAAGACATCAGCTGATGACAACAACTGAAGTTTAAGTGTAAGGCCCCGTTTCCGAGACGCTTACAGCTGGGTTCTCATCGCACATAAAACGTATAATTGCATTTGTATTTCATAAATTGCAGCGGAAAACTAAAACAAACTTTCATTTCCATGTAAATGCTTTTGCATGTTAATACAACATTCATTACAAAATAGCTTGTTCGCATTACAATGCAAAAACATTAATCAAAAGAATGCCATCCCAAAAGAGATGAGTAGCTTCACGGTGTGCCATCCTCAGTGAACATTACCTGCCAACTGGAAAACATATAAAAAGTCAGCGTTGCTGAGTGAGTTCTAGTTTTATTACAAAACATACTTTACTTTCATATAAAACCATTCGTTACTTTTACATGATCACACATCGTAGGTACACATAGATAATATCATTATTATCTTCTTATTCATTCATTCGTTCGTTCGTTCTTTATGACTTTACTTGCGCATCGGACATCATCCGTACCAATACCATGTGCTACACCTCGGTTAGTCGTAGCTACCGGCCGAAGTCAATAAATGAATAGCTAAACGTATGCCACGGTACTAGGAGTAACCATCAGTCTTAGCTACTGGGCCGAAGTCAATAAATGAACAGCTAAACGTATGTCACAGTACTAGGGGTAAGCGGTAGAGGCACTACACGTTTGGTCAATCACAAAGAAGGACCCTGATATCCATTGCTTGCAAGACTTCTTTCATTCGTTCATTAATGCATGCATTCATCATCATGTTCCTATTTCATTATCTTTCACTTTACGTTACATAATACTTCATTCATTCCTCATAATAAGTAAAGCCATAGGAAAGATATTATACATCATACTAAGGAACATTAACATGCATTCACATCATATCATACAGGGCAACATTATACATACATAACATGCAACATCATCATCTCTATGCCCTACATGCTTCTAAGGCCATATCTGCTATCTTACATGCTCTTACGGGAAACCTTTATGTCAAGACTTACATCAGCACTTTCCCCCGAAGCCAGAACTCTAGCTACACTTTCTTCGGGTGCAACAGCCCTAATTGTGTGTATGGACACCCTCCAATCGCATGGCCTCCATGTGATCGGCCCTTCATTCGGGTGACTGGACCTTCATTCGGTGACTGGACCTTCATTCAGGTGACTGGACTTTCATTCGGGTGATTGGACCTTCATACGGGTGACTGGACCTTCATTCTCCCTCCAGTCGGGTGACTGGCCTCCAGTCTCCCTCCATTCGTGTGACTGGCCTTCAGTCTCCCTCCATTCGGGTGACTGGCCTTCAGTCTCCCTCCATTCAGGTGATTGGCCTCCAGTGTCCCTCCATTCGGGTGAGTGGCCTCCAGTCTCCCTCCATTCGGGTGACTGGCCTCCAGTCTCCCTCCATTCGGGTGACTGGCCTCCAGTCTCCCTCCATTCGGTGACTGGCCTCCAGTCTCCCTCCATTCGAGTGACTGGCCTCCAGCTCACAATCAAGCCACAAACGCATCATACATACACATACACATACACAAACGGGTCAACATACACATACTAAAAAAAACCGATTTCAGATGTTTTCCAGCCCCAAATCGTTTGAAAACAAGTAAAAGAGGGGTTCTAGAACTCACACAAACGAGCACAACGTTAAGGGCTTTGATTTGGCTTGCTTCACGACGATTTTGGCGACCCGAACCGGCACTTCTCCCTTTTTCTCTTCTTTCTCTCTTCTCCCCTTTCTTTGGCTGATTTGTGAGTGTGGGGGAGAGGGTAAGGGCTGCCCTCTCCCTTATATACTCCCCCTCACCTGACTTTCTTTCGTTGGTGAGTTGGTCCCGACTTTTGGACTTTATTTTCTTTTCTTTCTTCACCGGCTTCAAAATAATAAATATTCGGGTGTTACAAGTCCACCCCCCTTAAATAGGTTTCGTCCCCGAAACCTGTTATTTGTCGAACAAACGTGGATAATGTTGTCTCATTTCTTCCTCAGTCTCCCACGTTGACTCGGATCCCTTCCTGTGCTTCCACTGTACACGCACAAGAGGAACCACTTTATTTCACAGCCTCTTTTCTTTACGATCGATGATTGCCACTGGTTGCTCCACATAATTGAGCCTTTCATCTATTTCAATGTCCCCCAGTGGAACAATCATGTCTTCATCAACTATACACTTTCTCAGATGAGATACATGGAATGTCAGGTGAATCCCACTTAACTCATCTGGCAACTCCAATCTATAGGCCACCTCCCCTACTCGAGCAATGATTCGGAAAGGGCCTATATATCTTGGGCTCAACTTGCCCCGCTTTGTGAATCTGATAAAACCCTTCCAAGGTGAGACCTTCAACATAACCCGGTCACCCACCTGGAACTCAATTGGCCTACATCGCTTATCGGCATACGACTTCTGTCTATCTTTGGCTGCCTTCATGAAGGCTTTAATCTTTTCAAGCTTCTCTGTCGTAGCCTCGATTACCTCAACACTCCCCAATTCCTTCTGACCAATATCACCCCAACGAATAGGTGTTCTGCATCTCCTACCGTATAACATCTCATATGGTAGCATACCAATGCTGGCATGATAGCTGTTGTTGTATGAGAATTCGGCTAACGGTAAGTGGTCATCCCAACTTCCACCAAAATCGATCACACATGCCCGGAGCATGTCTTCCAGTGTCTGAATGGTTCTTTCTGACTGACCATCGGTTTGGGGATGATAAGCCGTGCTAATATGTAACCTCGTCCCCATAGCGTCGTGGAATTTCTTCCCAAATTTAGATGTAAACCGAGTGTCGCGATCAAACACAATAGACACTGGCACACCATGACGAGCTACAATTTCCTTGATGAACAGATCAGCCAACCTCTCAGTTGAATACGTCTCGCGGATCGGTAGAAAATGAGCGCTCTTCGTCAGACGATCAACTATCACCCATATGGCATCATACCCCTTCGGGGTACGCGGCAGCTTTGTAATGAAGTCCATGGTGATGTGCTCCCACTTCCATTCCGGTATATCCAAAGGTTGGATCTTCCCATACGGCTTTTGATGCTCTGCCTTCACTTGTAAGTAAGTAAGGCCCTTACTCACATACTCCACGACATCACGCTTCATACCCGGCCACCAATAATCTTTCTTCATGTCATGGTACATTTTTGTGGCACCAGGATGAATGGAGTATCGAGTCTTGTGGGCTTCATCCATTATTTTCACCCGTAGATCCCCAAAACGAGGAATCCACACACGATCGAATCAAGTTCTAACACCGAGTGTGTTTTCACCCAATTCCCCAACCAGACCTCTCATTCTTTCCGAGTTAAGGTGATCTTCTTTCAATGCCTCATCTTGAAACTCCTTGATTTGCTTCATCACATCAGAGGTCATGATTAGTTGACAAGCTTTCACCCGAATCGGTTCGGGCCTTTCCTTTCGGCTAAGGGCATCCGCCACCATATTAGCTTTGCCCGGATGGTAATGGATCTCGCAATCATAATCCTTTATAAGCTCCAACCATCGCCTCTGCCTTATGTTCAGGTCTTTTTGCTCGAAGAAGTACTTCAGACTCTTGTGGTCAGTGAATATGGTGCACTTCGTCCCGTAGAGATAGTGCCTCCAAATCTTTAACGCAAAGACCGCGGCTGCTAGCTCCAAGTCATGGTAGGATAATTGACCTCATGAACCTTTAACTGTCGATATGCATAGGCTATAACGTTTCCTCTTTGCATTAACACGCATCCCAACCCCGAGTAGGAAGCATCAGAATAAACCACTAGATCTTCACTTCCATCGGGTAGGGACAGGACTAGAGCTTGAGTCAGTCTTGCCTTCAGCTCTTCGAACGCCTTCTCTTGAGCTTGACCCCATACAAACTTCACATCCTTTCGGGTCAACTTAGTTAGTGGAGAAGTAATCTTAGAGAAGTCTTGGATGAATCTTCTATAGTAGCCTGCCAAGCCCAAGAAACTACGGATCTCGGATGGCGTCTTTGGTGACCTCCATTGCATAACCGCCTCCACCTTCGCCGGGTCCACCATTATCCCGTCAGGATTCACCACATGACCCAAAAACTGAACTTCGTGCAACCAAAACGCGCACTTGGAGAATTTAGCATACAATTTCTCCCTTCTCAACGTCTCTAGAACCTCTCGAACATGACTGGCATGCTCAATCTCGCTCTTTGAATAAATCAGGATATCATCAATAAACACAATCACTGATTTATCCAACATAGGCCGACACACACGGTTCATCAGATCCATAAAAGCAGCTGGCGCGTTGGTCAAACCAAAGGACATGACAAGAAACTCATAATGACCATAGCGCGTGCGGAAAGCTGTTTTAGGGATATCTTGTTCCTTTACCTTCAACTGATGATAGCCAGACCGAAGATCTATTCTTGAAAACCAACTGGCACCCTGAAGCTGATTGAACAAATCATCTATCCTCGGTAAGGGGTAGCGGTTCTTCACCGTCAATTATTCAGTTCACGGTAGTCAATGCACATCCTCATACTACCATCCTTCTTCTTTACAAACAGGACCGGAGCACCGCAAGGAGAGATACTCGGTCTAATGAACCCCTTATCAAGCAACTCTTACAACTGTTCCATCAACTCTTTCATCTCCGTCGGAGCTAACCGATATGGTGCCTTGGCAACGGGTTGGGCACCCGGTATTAAATCAATCTGAAATTCAATCTCTCTATCAGGTGGTACTCCTGGTAAGTCTTCCGGGAATACGTCTGGAAAGTCACACACAACCGGTACATCAGACAGTTGTGGTGTTGGTGCATCTACATCCTTTACATAAGCCAAGTAGGCGCTACATCCATGCCTCATAAATTTCCTGCTACTGCCATTGAGATCACCTTCGGGATCGTCGTGACTCGATCACCATAAACCGTTACCAAACTTCCGTCAGGCGCTGTCAACCGAATCATCTTCTTGCGACACACAATGTTCGCCTCGAAGTCCGCCAACCAATCCATCCCAAGAACCAAATCGAAACCACCCAAGGTCATCACAAACGGTCTAGCAGGAAACTTATGACCCTCAAGTTCCACATCACAATTCTCTATCATCTCAGAAATCCTGGTAGACTTACCTATGGCAGTTTCTACCTCAAAGGGCGCATCAACACGTATACTACTAGTAGGCAGCTTAGCACAGAAAGTAGCAGAAATAAAACTCCTACTAGCACCAGAATCAAATAGCACAGAAGCTAAAGTTTGGTTCACCAGAAACATACCGGACACGACATCAGGGTCTGTCCTAGCTTCCTCCTGTGTCATAGTGAATGCCCTGACGCTCGCCCTCGGTCCTTCACTTCCCATCTTCCTCACCCCTGAACCCTCAGTCCTCAGTTTCTTACAATCTCTGCTCATATGACCAGTTTCCCCACAGTTAAAACATTTGCCCGACAGGCAATCCTTTGCCATATGCCCTATCTTCCCACACTTGAAGCACACGTTCAAACCCAGCCTACATTCTCCCACATGCTCCTTTCCACACTTACCACACCTCCTTCATCCCACTCCCGATGTGGCCACACAGCGGTCATCCACCCGTGCCTTTTTGTTACCCGTCGAGGCATCACCCCGACCAAACCTCCTCCCATTCCAGTTCCGATCACCACCACCCTTCTTACTCGCTTCAGTCACCACCACCTCCCGCTTGTCATACAGCCTCCTTGCCAAATCAACCGCTGACCTAAACGTGCTTGGTCGGGCGGCGATCATATGCCGGCGAACATCCACCGGTAAACCCTGACTGTACCTTTTGATTTTCCGAGACAGAGGCATCACCTGATCAGGCACGAGTCGTGCCATTTCATTAAACTTGGTGGTATACTGCTGGTGTGTCATGGTTCCAGCCTCCAACTACAGAAACTCCCTTTCCAACTTATCCATTTCTCTATGAGGACAGAACTCCTCAATCACCATCTTTTTCAACTCAGGCCATTTCATTCTCCCATTGCCCGATTACCCTCTGCTTGGGCAATGTTGTCCCACCAACATAGTGCCGAGTCCACAAATGAATGAGTGGCAAACTTCACCTTCTGATCTTCCCGACACTCGCTGATGTCGAGAACGGCCTCCATCTCTCTCACCCATCGGTGAGCAGCGGTAATATTGCCATTACCGTCAAAAGTAGGGGGATTGCATCTCATAAATGCCCTGTAGTTACATCCTCTCACTACCTCTTGCATAGGCTCTTCTTCTTCCTCTTCATCATCAGACAGGACCGTTTCAGGCTCTGGGTGTACCCGTTCTCCAGAGGATCTGTTTCTTTCTTTTCTTTCCCCTTCTCGTACAGCCTTCATAACTTCAGTCACCACAGACGGTAAGATTGTCTGCATGACCGGATGGACTTCTTCTACAACAGCCTCCTTCACTGAGGCTCTCAGATTGGCACTTTCGTCGCCACCCTCCGGATGGGGGGTCTCTGGTTCTTCATGAACCACCCTCTCAACTCTGGGTCTCCCTCTCTTGGTCACGGTTCAGCACCGTGACCTCCACCCCTAGAAGCTTTCGAAGATCTACCTCCAGCCATCACACGCACACTGAAAGATTCAAACACCAACACAGTCATTCAAGGGAACAGCTCAGTTTATGTTAAGTATAGTAAGTCCCTAATTACAGTGGCCAGTTGTGATTAGCCACTTACTTCACTCTTCATACCCCGAGCATTACCCCTCCTGACTACATCAGTATTTAAACCTACATACAACACATAACACATACCATGCACACATAAAACCGGTTAACTTTACGAAAATACCTGATGGCACGTAGCTACTCAGATAGGCATCCCATTCCCTTTCCATCCCATTCTCAGTTTAAGATTAGGTTTATTTTGAAATTTACCCATTTCACTTAAACTTTGGCTCTGATACCAACTTGTAAGGTCCCGTTTCCGGACGCTTACAGCTGGGTTCTCATCGCACAAAAAACGTATAATTGCATTTGTATTTCATAAATCGCAGCGGAAAACTAAACAATCTTTCATTTCCATGTAAATGCTTTTACAAGTTAATACAACATTCATTACAAAATAGCTTGTTCGCATTACAATGCAAAAACATTAATCAAAAGATGCCATCCCAAAAGAGCTGAGTAGCTTCACGGTGTGCCATCCTCAGCGAACATTACCTGCCAACTGGAAAACATATAAAAAGTCAGCGTTGCTGAGTGAGTTCTAGTTTTATTACAAAACATACTTTACTTTCATATAAAACCATTTGTTACTTTTACATGATCACACATCGTAGGTACACATAGATAATATCATTATTATCTTCTTCATTCATTCATTCGTTCGTTCGTTCTTTATGACTTTACTTGCGCATCGGACATCATCCGTACCAATACCATGTGCTACACCTCGGTTAGTCGTAGCTACCGGGCCGAAGTCAATAAATGAACAGCTAAACATATGCCACGGTACTAGGAGTAACCATTAGTCTTAGCTACTGGGCCGAAGTCAATAAATGAACAGCTAAACGTATGCCACAGTACTAGGGGTAAGCGGTAGAGGCACTACACGTTTGGTCAATCCTAAAGAAGGACCCTGATATCCATTGCTTGCAAGACTTCTTTCATTCGTTCATTAATGCATGCATTCATCATCATGTTCCTCTTTCATTATCTTTCACTTTACGTTACATAATACTTCATTCATTCCTCATAATAAGTAAAGCCATAGGAAAGATATTATGCATCATACTAAGGAACATTAACATGCATTCACATCACATCATAGAGGGCAACATCATACATACATAACACGCAACATCATCATCTCTATGCCCTACATGCTTCTAAGGCCATATCTGCTATCTTACATGCTCTTACGGGAAACCTTTATGTCAAGACTTACATCTGCACTTTCCCCCGAAAGCCAGAAGTCTAGCTACACTTTCTTCGGGTGCAACAACCCTAATTGTGCGTATGGACACCCTCCAATCGCATGGCCTCCATGTGATCGGCCCTTCATTCGGGTGACTGGACCTTCATTCGGGTGACTGGACCGTCATTCAGGTGACTGGACTTTCATTCGGTGACTGGACCGTCATTCAGGTGACTGGACTTTCATTCGGGTGACTGGACCTTCATACGGATGACTGGACCTTCATTCTCCCTCCAGTCGGGTGACTAGCCTCCAGTCTCCCTCCATTCGGGTGACTGGCCTCCAGTCTCCCTCCATTCGGGTGACTGGCCTCCAGTCTCCCTCCATTCGGGTGACTGGCCTCCAGTCTCCCTCCATTCGGGTGACTGGCCTCCAGTCTCCCTCCATTCGGGTGACTGGCCTCCATTCGGTCGCCTAGCCCTAACTGATGCAGAATGCAGTTCATCCCGACTGCAGCCAAGGGTTTTCGGCCTCCAAACTCCTCTAAACCCATTTTAAGCCCAAATCGACCATCCTAAACCTTAGGGATGCATACCACGACACCATTCAAGCACACACAAGCTCACAATCAAGCCACAAATGCATCATACATACACATACACATACACAAACGGGTCAACATACACATACTAAAAAAAACCGATTTCAGATGTTTTCTAGCCCCAAAATCGTTTGAAAACAAGTAAAGAGGGGTTCTAGAACTCACACAAACGAGCACAACATTAAGGGCTTCGATTTGGCTTGCTTCACGACGATTTTTGGCGACCCGAACCGGCACTTCTCCTCTTTTTCTCTTCTTTCTCTCTTCTCCCCTTTCTTTGGCTGATTTGTGAGTGTGGGGGAGAGGGTAACGGCTGCCCTCTCCTTTATATACTTCCCCTCACCCGACTTTCTTTCTTTAGCGAGTTTGGTCCTTGACTTTTGGACTTTATTTTCTTTTCTTTCTCACCGGCTTCAAAATAATAAATATTCGGGTGTTACATTAAGTACAAGTACTGATGCCTTCAGAGTTTGTTACAACAGCTGAAGAAGCATTCTTCAGTTGTTGTGATAGTTTCCTTTCAGTAGTTTTCTTTTCTATTTCAGTACTTGTAAAACGACTGAAGAGCATGTTCTTCAGTCGTTGTAGTTTCAGTAGTTTTCTTTTCAGTAGTTGTAGTGATAGTTAACACTTAGTATTTTTGTAAGAAGATGTCAGTTGTTTTGACATCTTCAGTAGTTATGTAACTATCAATAGTTTGAATAATTCGGTTAGATGTCACTATCAAGTGACATCAGCAGACGTCACATCTCCTATATAAGAGATGTTGACCTAATTGTACGTGTGACATTCTGTTACCACGAAAGCGCATATTGAATGAAATATCTTCGCAGAATTCTCTCTCTCTATAACCGTTTACTCTTATATTGAATATCAATTGTGTTCTTGTGAATTGTCTAATTCATTGTTTGATTTCCGCTGCAATACTCTCTAATCAATCAAACGTAGATCACTGATCCTAACAAATGGTATCAGAGCGGGTTAATCATTGATCGATCTAACAATTGATCATTGAAACTGCTATTCGATATCTATGTTTGATTGAACTAGCATATTTGCAAGAATTGGTTATAGATTATCGAATTTCTGTTGCTTTCGTTTATTCACTTTGAGCTCTCTCTTGGTTCAATTTGGTTTGTTGTGTTTTTGTTCTAAATCTGCTAAAGCTTAATTGAATTTGGTTGAATCTGAGAATGACTACTCCTTCTAATGACCCTCACAATACGGTTCCTCAACCAAGCCACCGATGCTGGTTAGGACTGAGTATAACATATGGCAACAAAGGATGCTTCATAACCTGTCAGTTAACAGTTCAGGTTGTTGGACATCTGTGGTACATGGTCCACACAAGCCTATGGTGAACAATCCGAAAACCAACCAATGGTTCTGAAGAAGAAGGAACAATACTCAGATGAAGATTGGAAACTATTTGAGATTGATGCTAAAGCGCATGGTATTCTGGCCATGGCTTTGCCTAATGAATTCTATTCAGGGCTTATGCATCATGAAACTACTCATGACCTCTGGAATGCAATGAAGGAACAATTCGGTGGAACAGATGAGGTTTTAGCAAACAACAGAGAAATCCTTGCCCAACATATGAGACATTCTCTCATAGAAAGGGTGAGACACTGACTCAACAGTTGAGCGTTTTTCTTGTTTATCTCTGAGCTGAAAATGGTCAAAACAAGACTACACCAATAGCCAGATGAATAACAATCCTCAGATCACTGCCTGAGAGATGGGACCACATACACTGCCTTGGTTGGTCTAGAGTCAGAATAGCTGCATTTGAAGCAATTATGATGAGATACTAGATTTCTATCTTCCATAACAGTTTGATCATGAATTGTTGGTGTGATAGTCAATCAAGCTGTAATAGTGGACAATTATGCTTCATCATGGAGTATTGAAGGGATTGCTGATGATGATTTAGAAAGATGGATATTCTAAGCCAAGGACCTAGTAATATCGATCTCAAAAGTTCTACAAGGAACTGGTGAGGAATTAGGAAATTTCCTGGACTCTCTGGCAAAACCAAAGATGGTTTTGACAAGAGTAAGTGAGGTATCACAAATGCCAACAGGCTTGGACACTTTGCAAGAGAGTGTAGATCAACATGATTAACTCCTCTGCACCCTTGGACTTTTCAAAGCACTAGTCCGAAAACAGAGGGCAATTCCTGAAGTTTGGCATCATCCACACCTATTCTCTGATATTTGTACCTCAGGGTCAAATGTCATATTGTAAGGATTCCTGAAGTCTGATGCAACCCAAAACTGCCTAAGTGTTTCAGCAACATGCACTAAGTACTGAAGTGAAGAATGCTTCGGAAGAATTACACAAAGCATTAGAAAATACTCTAAGTGTAATATCTTCCGAAGCCAAGACCAATATCTTCCGAAGCCTAACATGAAGTCTTCCGAAGCTTGAAGAGACAAAGTCTTCTGAAGCTTCAACCTATGAAGACAGATTTCTTCCGAAGACTTTTAGTACACATGCTTTATCTGATGTACTGTTCCATAAAGCACCTTTTCCGCTGCGTCTCTGATAAGTCACCAACTTACAAGAGTTGGTGAAAAGGTCCATGCTTTTGGTAACTGTACATTGAGGTCTTGAGTCTGAAACTTTCCACTTTATGTACTTTATCCTTTTTAATGTATAAGGATGTGAGCTATGGCATGTCATAGTCACAAGGTCAAAAGGCAGATATGCCTTTTGATCCTACAATTGATTTTGTTAGTGTCTAGTCAATTGTATCCAGCTGGCTTTCATAGTATAGCCGGCTGTAGGTTGTAGTATAAGTATTCCAAGTTCTTGTATCTTTCATATGCTTTGTAACACTTGTAAAAGAACTTGAGAAAGCAATATACTGCTCCCTTGAAAACTATACTCTCTTGTTCTGTCTCTTGCTTTACTTGTGTTCTCTGCATCACCTTTGGTTACCTAGTTCACTGTTTGATTAAGTTTAGTTAATCTCCTCATTGTGTTGTTGTGTTGTAATTGTGTTCAAGCCCTTGAACGATCCTGCAATTGGTATCAGAGCATTCAGGCTCGTGATATAAGATCTAACCATCTTAAGATCCCTCACACACACAAAAACTAAACCTTTTCAAATGGCTTCCATCTCAAAGACTGATATGGAGACTGGAACCATGAACAAATCCCCATTGATCACTTGATGACTTCGACACCTGGTGCATGAGGATGGAAGGCTTCATCAGGTCTCTTGACTCAAGAATGTGGGAATCTGTTGAATATGGACCTTTCATACCTAGCACCCCCTCTGCTACCGGTGCTGGTATGATTCCTAAAGATGTGGCCAACTACTCAGATGAAGATAGGAAAAGAGTAGAGATTGACAGGAAGGCCATGACTGCTCTTCAGACTGCTATCCCAAACTCTGTGTACAGAGGTTTTAAGAAGTGCAAAACAGCTAAACAGCTGTGGGATGCACTGAAGCTGATGTATGAAGGCTCCTCTGAAGCCAAGGAGAACAAGAAAGATCTTCTGAAGCAGCAGTTTGAAAATTTCACCTTTAAAACAGGTGAAACCATGACCCAACAATACTTCAGGTATGTTGAGATTGTGGATACCCTTGTGGATGGAGGAGTCCTCTTGAGAACAGAGACATTGTAAGGAAGTTCATGTCCTCACTTCCTAGGCAATGGACACACTATTGTGTGGTAATCAAGAGGACTGAGAACCTTAAAACTCTTACTCTGACAGAGTATATGGGATTCTCAGTGGATACCAGATGGAGATGAACTTACAAGGTTCATCTGGCAACTCTAACAATCAAATGGGTTCAGCCCTTCATGTGGTTGAAAGGGACAGCATAGAACCCCAACATCATCTCCTATGCTACCCTGACAACTCACAAAAGGGTCCTTTCATCACCTTCCCGGAGACACCAAGGGAGAACTTTACTCAAGGAAGCCCATTCCAAGAGACAAGTTCTTCTCAAGCCTTTGTGTCTGCAGATGAAAGCTGTGGAATTATCTCTTCACTCTTGAAGATCTAGACTGTATCCATCCAGATGACCTGGAATACATGGAGATAGTTCAGCAGATGGCTCTTCTCACTCACAGAGCCAAGAAGTTCTACAAGAGGACAGGAAGAAAATTTCCAAGCAATGCTACCAGTGGTAAGTTTGGCCTGGATAAAAGCAAAGTTAAGTGTTACAATTGTAACCTTATGGGTCACTTCGCCAGGGAGTGTAAGGCACCCAGAGCAAATGGGGGTCAAACACAACTCAGACCAAACTTCACCAACAATACCCCTCAGGCTGAGAAGACAAAGCAACATGCTGCGGTTGCTGTTGAAGAGGGAGGATTTGACTGGAGTTTTCAGGTGGAGGATGCTTCTCCAAACCAAGCATTGATGGCTGATCATGATGAAGCCAAGGTATTAGAACATCTTTGCTCCCCTGAATGCATTGCTAAAGTAAATAGATACAGGTCCTACAACCTAGAGATGAGATCTGATCTTGAGTCATTAAACATATTAAAATCTGACTTTAGAAAGTCTGAAAATGATTACAAGTTAAAGATAGAAGACTTGGAGAAAACTATTTCAGTACTAAAACATGAACATACAGATTTTAGAACTCAGATCCAAGATCTCATCACTAAGTTGACTAAGTGCCAGGCTGAGCTTGTGATCAGCAAAGCCCTGGCAGAGAAAAGTGTTCTTGAAGAAGAGACCTTCAAGAACATGATATCCTCATCCTACACAATAAGGTTTGTTATCAAAATAGACAGGGACTGGGATCAAATGAGATAGCTCCTCCACACACAATCTTGTCTGTAAGATCTCCTAGGTGTGGAACTTGTGAAGATGAGCTTCCTCTCATAGATCCAGTAAGTGAGGATGATGAAGAAGTGATAGTGAGGAATCCCTCTGAGAAGAGTGAAGAAGGATTCCTCAAGGGCCACTATCCTTCTGAGGAGAAGAAATTAACTGTGATGACCAAGTCCAAGAGAAAGAACTTGATCAGGAAGAGCAAAAGGAAAGCAAAGAAGGCTCAAGAAATCAAGGCTACCTTTGATGCTAAGCAGAAACAAGTGTTTATCTCTGCAGGTTTCAAAGCAATAAGGACTGAAGACATCCACCAAAGCCTCTTATCTAAGAGTTCTGGTTCATGTTCAAATCATCTCAGTACAAAGAAGAAGACTGAGCTGCTGTGTACCACTGCTGCACAGCCTGGACCATCAAATTCCAAGAACAGTTCACAGCCCAAGGGAACTGTATCTGAATCTACCAAGATGAAGGTGAAAAAGGGATGTGACCAAGGCCAGTCTTGCTCTCAAAAGGAGATTTCTTGAAGAAGAAAATGCTGTGTGTTATGTGTGAAAGTACTTCTCATATTGCCAAGGATTGTCCATACAATCCTAAAAGTACTATCCACATGACCAATACAAAGACTTCAAAGAATCTCAAGAAGTCTCAAGCTTCGGAAGGAAAGTCTGTTTCCTTCGGAAGCTCCAAATCAAAGAAGAAGGTAAATGGAAAATTACCTTCGGAAGCAAAGTTGGTCTCGGAAGAAAGGAGTTCTTCCGAAGTACTAAAGTCTACTGCAGTGACTGTAGATTCTTCCGAAGTATCAGTCATTAAAACTTGTGAAGCTCCAAAAGCTTCTAAGGTTTTGAAGGTCAAGTCCAAGACTCCAAAGGTGGTGTGGAAGTCTAAGAAAGACCAAATGACTGAGGTTTCTCCATCAACAACAGCCGAAGATCCCCTCTGTACAACCATAGGATCTATTACTGTTGCATTACCTTCTATTACACTTACTGAACCCAAGACAAGTAAGGCTTGGGTTTCCAAATGTAACTAATCATTTTCTTTGTGCAGGAACAGCTCAAGACAAACAAGAATGTCTGGATAATTGACAGTGGCTGTTCCAGGCACATGACAGGCGATAGGTCTTTACTTCATAATTTTGAGAGAATTGATGGAGGACCAGTTGCTTTTGGAGGAAATGAAGGTGGTTACATTTATGGAAGGGGCAAGGTCACAAATGGTAAGCTCAGCATTGAGAAGGTAAACTTTGTTAAGGAGCTTGGGTACAATCTTCTGAGTGTATCTCAATTTTGTGATCAGAGTCATAACATGCTCTTCACTGAGCATGAGTGCATTGTTCTCAAACCTGGAGTGGTCATTCCTCATGAGCATATTCTGCTCAGAGCCCCCAGGAAAGGGAACATGTACAAGATGGATTTGCAAGAAACATCTCCTCTGGAGAAGTTTCATGCTTTCTATCTAAAGCAAATAGTGATGAGTCTTTCCTATGGCATAAAAGAATGTGCCATGTAAACTTTAAGAATATGAATAAATTAATCAAACATGATCTGGTAACTGGAATGCCAAAGAAAGAGTTTACAAGTGATGATCATTGTGTTGCATGCCTGAAAGGGAAGCAACACAAGGTATCTCACAAGCCTAAGGAAAAGAACTCCATCACTACTCCCCTACACTTATTACATATGGATCTCTTTGGCCCCACCAGTGTAATGAGTTTAGGAAGGACCTTATACTGTCTAGTGATCACAGATGATTTTACAAGATTCACTTGGGTTTCTTTCTTAGAACTAAAGATGAGACTCCTGAGATTCTAAAGAATTTCATCTTAAAGATTGAGAATCAATGTGATCACAAGGTCAAAACCATAAGATGTGATCAAGGAACTGAATTCAAAAACCAAATCCTTGATACATTTTGTGATGAAAAGGGTATTACAAGACAATACAGTGCTCCCAGGACTCCTCAGCAAAACGGAGTTGCTGAGAGGAGAAACAGGACACTTATTGAAGCTGCAAGAACTATGTTGTCTGACTCTAAACTGCCTATCACCTTCTGGGCAGAGGCAGTTATATGCCTGCTATGTGCAAAACAGAGTCTTAGTAGTTAAGACACATGGTAAGACTCCTTATGAACTTTGGCACAAGAGGAAACCTTTCATTGGTTTTCTCAGGTCATTTGGATGTCCCTGCACCATCTTGAATACCAAAGATCAAGTTGCCAAGTTTGCTGAGAAATCAGACGATGGACACTTCATTGGATACTCTTCTCAAGCTAAAGCTTATAGAGTATACAATCTCAGAACTAGAATCATTGAGGAGTCAGCCAATGTGACTTTCAATGAGCACACTCCCAGTGTGGCTGGTTCTGGTCCGGATTGGCTATTTGATCTTGATTTAGTTACCAACTGTTTTAATAAATCTTGTGAGCATGTTTCAGGATCTGCAGAAAATTTAAATACAGGTGATCCTGATCCAAGATTTGAGCTTGGAAGACCTTCAGCTCCAGTTGGAACTACTTCAGCAAATGAGGTTTCTATCAGCACAACAATGACAAATCCAGCTGATACATCTGGCATGCCTTCAAATTCCAGTTCAGAGGCCTCTCAACCAGATAAAGACATCAATTGCAGAAGATAACAATGGTGATGGTGAAAGTGATCAAGAATCTCTTGATGCTAATAACCATACCATAGATGATAACATCAATGATGTCACACACTCATTGGATCAAGTTATCTTGATAAGTGTGATAATGTGGAGGATCAATCTTCAAGACCAGATCTAAATTTCTCAAATTTGGATCTATCTCAGCAACTTGCTGTGATCCCTCAGCTAAGGATCCACAAGTCTCATCCTACTACAAACATCATTGGAGATGTTATCTCCGGGGTAAAGACAAGAGGGCAAACCCATGAAGCAAATGTTTGTCTTCACTCTTGTTTTCTATCCCAGTTAGAGCCAAAGAAAGTTGAGGAGGCTCTAAAGGATGGAAGTTGGGTTGAAGCTATGCAACAAGAGCTGCTTCAATTCAAAAACAGAAAGTTTGGAACCTTTGTCCTCTTCCTCATGGGAAGACTACCATTGGAACCAAATGGGTTTTTAGGAATAAAAAGGATGATAGAGGAATCATCATCAAGAACAAGGCTAGACTAGTTGTTCAAGGATACACACAAGAAGAAGGGATTGACTACACTGATGTCTTTGCTCCTGTAGCTAGACTAGAAGCTGTTAGGATATTCCTGGCATTTGCTGCATCCAAGAACTTCAAGGTCTACCAACTTGATGTAAAGTGTGCTTTCTTATATGGAGTGATTGATGAGGAGGTTTATGTCAAACAACCACCTGGTTTTGTAGATCCTGATCATCCTGATTATGTCTGCAAGCTTGACAAAGCTCTCTATGGGCTGCATCAGGCACCCAGGAAGTGGTATGAGACACTGTCTGAGTATCTCTGTAAACATGGTTACAGGAGAGGTACTATAGATGGAACTCTCTTCATCAAAGGACAAGGAAACGACATTCTGCTAGTTCAAGTATATGTGGATGACATCATCTTTGGCTCAACCAATTCAAGGCTCTGCAAAGACTTTGAAAAGCTGATGAAAGATAGATTTGAAATGAGTTCAATGGGAGAACTTAATTTCTTTCTGGGAATTCAAGTGAAGCAGGTTGAAGATGGCATTTTCATAAGTCAGTCAAAGTATATTCAAGATATACTCAAGAGGTTCAACATGACTGATTGTAAGACTGCTAAGACACCCATAGCCAGAAACCACTCTTTGGTCCAGATCTTGAGGGGGAGTGTGTAGATGAGCACTTATACAGGGCTATGATTGGGTCTCTTATGTATCTTACAGCTAGCAGGCCTGATATCATGTTTGCTACATGTATTTGTGCAAGATATCAAGCTAATCCTAAGATGTCTCACTTAATCACTGTGAAAAGGATTTTAAGATACCTCAAAGGTGCCTCAACACTTGGTTTATGGTATCCAAAGAATTCTAATTTCAATCTGTATGCCTATACAGACAGTGATTATGGTGGTTGCAACATGACTGCAAAGTCTACATCTGGGGGATGTCAATTTCTTGGTGGAAGGGTTGTCTCATGGCAATGCAAGAAACAAACCTGTGTGTCTGCATCAACTGCTGAGGCTGAATACATTGCTGCTGCAAGCTGCTGTGCTCAAGTGCTTTGGATTCAAAATCAGATGCTAGACTACGGATTTAACTTCAAAGAGACTCCTATCCACATAGACAACAACAGTGCTATCTCTATCACTGAGAAACCTGTGCAGCACTCAAGGACCAAACACATCAACATCAGGTATCATTTAATAAGAGATAACTATGAAAAGGGGTTAATTAAACTAGTCAAAGTTCACACAGATGAACAATATGCTGATCTGTTCACAAAAGCTTTTGATGAACAGAGATTTAAATATCTGATATCAGCTATTGGGATGATTAACTTTGAGTAGATTTTTTTTTTAAAACTAATTCTAATTATTTCTTCTTAAAATATGTGTGTCCTAAGTTGTCTAGTTCATCACTTTCATAAGCTCATGTTTTCTTTGAATGAAAAAACTCTTTTTGAAGACTTTCCTTGGATTCTTGAAAATTTCTGACACTTCGGAAGATAACATTTTACCTTCGGAAGAAAAATATGTCTTCAAAATAAATGACTGTCTAAGAAATTTTACCTTCGGAAGAAGTCAAATTTATCTTCCGAAGCTTAAAATTCTCAACTTAGACACTTATTCATTTTTAAGGACTTTTTCCTTCCGAAGCAAAAATTACTTTCGGAAGCTTTGTTCATTCTTATACAAAGCATCCAAAGTTTATTTCTCTTCCGAAGCATAAATCTTTAAGACTCTCAGGAAAATTCTTCCGAAGTCACTTTAGCTTCGGAAGCTTTTTCAATCAAACTTCCGAAGACAAATTACTTTCGGAAGCTTTTCGAACTCCAAGAAAACTACTTTTTGAGCAAAAAGGTAAACTACTTTTTCAGAGGTGGGACCGACATACGGATTTCAAAGTTTATCCTCTTTCATTAAACTTTATCTGAAATCCTTCTCTCTCATATAAACCCAACGGTTTCCCCCTCTTCTATCATCTGCTTTTCTTCCATACCTAAACCCAAAGCTTTCTCTCTGAAATTTACTTCCCTCTTTTCTCTTCATCTCTGAGCTACCTCACAATGGCTGACCTTACACACAGAAATGATCCTCACTTTGCCATGCAGCTACACAGACAACACAATCAGGTTGCTCTGTTATGCTCTGACAAAGATCCTCATTTCTCAGAGGTTTGCCGTTTCTTGTCTTTGTCTCACTACTTCACCTCCCTAACCATTGATCCTCCTCTATATGAGGATCATTTGCTTGAATTCTGGAAGACCTGCCAAGAGGTCATTATGGATGGGGAGAAGGCACTGTCTGCCACAGTGCAGGGGAGAACAATTTTCATCACTCCGGCCATCATCAACCGACATCTTCAGCTGGATGATGAAGCAGGTGAAGTGTTCTTTCCAAAAGAAGCGGTTAATCATTCCTTCGAGCAGATGGGCTATGAAGGAGATTTCTCTGTAAAGACCTTCAGGAAAGGGAAGGTCTCATCCCAGTGGAAATACCTGCTCCATGTGGTTATCCACAGCTTATCAAACAAGCATGGTGGATGGGACCAGATTCCTGAGGATCTCTCCTTTATAGTTCATGGGATGGTTCAGGGGGTCAAGTTCAGGTATTCACAATTTGTTTATACTAATTTACTTGCAAACTTAGACTCCTTAGAATATTACATGTTTCCTAGATATGTTCAACACATTCTTAACTGTGAACTGGGCTCACAGTTGAGGGAAACAGGCAATATTCTTAAACTGGGACAGATGAAGCCCGGCATCTTTAAAATTATGAAGAAGCCAACTGTAGGCTTCTCAGGGGTAGAAACAGCCTAGTCCCAAAAATGTTAGAGCTCATTGCTCAAGGTGACAACATAGCAGTCCAAGCTAGTGTTGAACCCACACCTACTGCTCTCCTACCTCTTCACAACCTCCAATATTCATCACCTACAAAAGAAAATCCCAACGAAACCCTGCTCAGGCTATTGAGTCTGTGCAGGCCCCCAAATACTCAACCTTACAGGAAGAAGTGGACTCCAGAGCTCCCACTTCTCCTGAGGAGCAAACCACTCCCATTACTTTACCTATCAGGGCTGAGGTTCCTCAAGCTCAACCTGATGAGCTCATTAGCCCAACAACTGTAAGCCTTCTCTCTGAGTCTCAACACTCAAGTGAACAACCTTCAGGGGACAGCTACCATCCCCAGCCTTTGGATCTAAACCAACCAATTCCCAACCTATCCTTTTACACTGATGAAGACTTAGGATTCAGTGAGTACCATGAGTCTCTCTTCTCCTCCCCTACTCAAAGAGAGATGAGTACCTCTGACTCTCCTCAGTCTATCCCTCATCAGTCACCTATTACTGAGGTGGACACATCTGAACCTGTTCAGGATGTCCATATGGAAGAGGCTCTCACTTTTGAAAGTGATTACATCATTAAGACCTCAACCATGGCAACTCAGCCCATTGGCATCTTAACTGAGGTTGCCAGTGAGCAGAGGAAAACCAGCAGCCAAGAAACTCAAGCTGGTGGTGAAGAGGGATTTTGGTCCAATCCTCTCATCCCCCAGTGATTCTTCTGATGAAGATGAGGGGAATTTGAGACTAAAGGTAAAAAATTGTCACAAACATGCACCTATCTAGTCTCTAAGGTTAGTCACTTGGAATCTCAGGTGACTACCCTGCAAAACAGGGTCAATGATCAGCAACTCCAGATTTCATATCTGCAGGAAAAACTAGCTGAGAGACCTTTAAGGAGAGCTCAACCAGGAACACAAGAACCTGTGGAAGTGACTGATTTATCCTCCAGCTCACCTATGCAAGTGGGTGATGCTACCAAAAAGGGGAGAAAGTTATCACAACCACAGAACCTGGGAGTTCTTCAAAGAGAATGGACATAGAGGACTCACCATCCTCACTTGCTGTTGTGCATTCTCAGCAACTTCCTCAAGTTCACATTAATGTGGACTCTATAGACTCTCTCATCAGGAGTCTCTTTGAGGAAGGTATACCAAGGGCTGTCTCATCTCCACCACATGGAACTGGCAACTACATTATCAGATGGAGGTATGATGATGACAGAAGAGCCCTCATACTTCACAGAGTTCAAGGTCAACAAGAAGTCTTTCAGTTCCAAAGCCTGAGCTTCTATGAAGGACTGGATTTGGTCAACATGCCACTTGTCAACCAAGCAAATCTAGACAAGCTGACAGGCTGGCTCAAAGAATCCAAGACAGGATCCTTGCAGAGTTCTCTCTAAGAAGGAGACTTAGGCAATCAGGCAATGTCATCGGTCAACTGGATGCTGAGGTGGACCCTAAGATTAGTTTCATAGGGGAAACCTTGGCTGAAGGCCCAGTGGCAGAACCTGAGACCCCTGTCTCACCATCAACAACTGCTGCAGAGGTCCAAACTCCATCTGAGACACCTGCTGGTGAAGGTGTCTCTCAGCCTCTCTCTGGCCAGAGCATGGAAGCTACACCAAGCAATGAAGGCCAAGCCTCAATCCACCCTGAGTCACAAAGGTCTGTTGGTGACAAAGGGAAAAGGATAATGACTCCTGAGGAAATTGAGGAGGAAGAGAGAGAGAGGAAAAGGAGGCTAAGGGGAGAAAGTTCTTCTGGGTCATCAAAATTCATGCAAGCTGCAATCAGGGCTGCCCCCAGACCAAATACTCAAAATGATGAACAAAGGGCAGTCAGGATTATTATTTACAGACCAGGAACTATGATGTTGATGAAATCATCTCCCTCCCCTTAGAAGAGTTGAATGAACTGGCTGACATGGAAGTGTCAAGAGAGATAAAGGAGAAAGAGGATGCAAGGTTACTTCTCCAATTCAAAGAGGAGAGAGAGACAGAAAAGACTTCACAAGCATACTCCCACTCTCTCTCCAGTTCAAGAAAGTCCTGCACAGGAAGATGTGGCTCCACAAGAACCTCAGGTAGATAAAGAAGAGGATAGAATCAAAATGATAAACTACCTGAGTGCCACAGGCTTCTATCAGGCAAATACACTTCTTCCCCTGTCCTATGACTTCATTGAGTTCGAGTACTTAAAGCAACTTGAGCTTGAGTTAGTCAAAGAAAGAAAAACAACCAAAAGGAAGCTAAGGGAAGAAGCTGCAAAGTCAAGAGCCATCATTCAAAAGAATGCAAAGAAGTCTGCTGACAGACAAAGAATGATGAGCTTCTTGAAGTCATATGGATTCTCCGGAAGGAGACTTGGTCCCATGTCTCTATCTACAATGGATGAGCATATAAGGGTAATCAAGCAGAAGATTAAAAGTGGTGAACTCATTGATTTGCACTCTCTTCCAAGTCAAGTCCCACCTGAAGTGGAGGTCAAGTTTGAACAACCAGAGACACCTGAACCAGAACCTCCAGCTGAGCCTCAGCAAACTTCATCTTCTGATCCAAGACAGGGTCAAACCCCTCCTTCTGAACCTGTGAGGGAGGAACACCCAACTGAGAAAGACACTGATGATCAACATGGTGCTGCAGACCAGTCTTCTCAGTTAAAGACATTAAAGAGGAAGAAGAAAATGGCCTCTAAACCAAAGACTAAAAAGAAGAAGCCAAAGTCATCTACCTCTACACCCCAGGCTGAATCAGATCAACCTGAGGAAGTGCATGATGAGGCAGCCCAATCAACTCCTATGCAAGTGGCTCCTCTAGCAACGAGACACCCATCTTATCCTGGACTTACTCTACCAATCCAGAAAGATGGAATGTTATCAGAGATCAAGGTGTTGAAAATGTCTACTCATGGCAAGACATAATCAACTTACCTCTGCATGATCTCTTTGAAATGAGAAGATACTATGAGAGTCTTGATGATCCTGACCATCAAATGAAGAAAGGGATGGTCTTGATTATTCTGAAGACTACAAACATTTAAAGATCTTCTAGGTGTTTTGGTAGCATCAGCCTAGGGGGAGTTTGTAAGGATTCCTGAAGTCTGATGCAACCCAAAACTGCCTAAGTGTTTCAGCAACATGCACTAAGTACTGAAGTGAAGAATGCTTCGGAAGAATTACACAAAGCATTAGAAAATACTCTAAGTGTAATATCTTCCGAAGCCAAGACCAATATCTTCCGAAGCCTAACATGAAGTCTTCCGAAGCTTGAAGAGACAAAGTCTTCCGAAGCTTCAACCTATGAAGACAGATTTCTTCCGAAGACTTTTAGTACACATGCTTTATCTGATGTACTGTTCCATAAAGCACCTTTTCCGCTGTCTCTGATAAGTCACCAACTTACAAGAGTTGGTGAAAAGGTCCATGCTTTTGGTAACTGTACATTGAGGTCTTGAGTCTGAAACTTTCCACTTTATGTACTTTATCCTTTTTATAATGTATAAGGATGTGAGCTATGGCATGTCATAGTCACAAGGTCAAAAGGCAGATATGCCTTTTGATCCTACAATTGATTTTGTTAGTGTCTAGTCAATTGTATCCAGCTGGCTTTCATAGTATAGCCGGCTGTAGGTTGTAGTATAAGTATTCCAAGTTCTTGTATTCAATAATGCTTTGTAACACTTGTAAAAGAACTTGAGAAAGCAATATACTGCTCCCTTGAAAACTATACTCTCTTGTTCTGTCTCTTGCTTTACTTGTGTTCTCTGCATCACCTTTGGTTACCTAGTTCACTGTTTGATTAAGTTTAGTTAATCTCCTCATTGTGTTGTTGTGTTGTAGTATTGTGTTCAAGCCCTTGAACGATCCTGCACATATTCATATCCCTCTATTACATTGCCTCAGCCAAATCGGTCAAGCTCTATGAACAAAAAACACAAGCATTAACTAAAACCAACTTCCAAGTCTCAAAAACAATTCACCCTCAACAACACAGCTTTTTCACCCAGAAGTTGTGAACTGGAGCAAGTTAGCAGATGAGATGTCTAGTCATGACAACTATCTCTGGTGGATGATGGTCACATGGTGGTGACAGTCTTTTGGAAAACCTCTCTATGGCTCTGGAGTCTGTGATACTCATACTCTAAAGCCTCACCACTGGTATCAAGGTATCCTATGGGCCAAAAAGCCAAGCTATGTTCTTGAAACAGCATAGCTAGATTTGCATCTATTAGAGAAGCAAAGTAGCTTTAATTAACAAGAACATGGAGAACAAAAATTATTCCAAAAGAAAAGCTGAATTTGAGTTGTGCTTAATTGATAAGAATGATGAGATTTACAAACTTAAATGCCAAATCACTGATGATAAGGCTAGGGAGAGGTACTTCTAGAGAAGTACAGAGACCTCAAAGAAACACTTGCAACTACCCAGGAGAGTGTGATCGATGGGTAAATTCTTGCAAGGTTTGAAATGCTTCTTAGTAAGCAGTTGCTTCCAATGTGAAGTTTGGTATTGGTATAATCACACTGCTCCTCCTAAGATTTTTACTCTAGAGCAGAGGAAAATTTGATGGAGAAAGCAATAACCAATCCTTTTCATCATGTGATTTACTATCTGATACAACACCATCAGAGGTTGAAGTCAGCTTAATTCCTCTCAGAATCTATCAGCTGAGTGATGGTTCAAATGCTAATACTCACATGATCAAAAAGTTGATCACTCCAGGTGGTATTTCACAAAGTACTGAAAGTACTAAAGAGCATGTCATAAAACCCTGGAGAACAAACCCAAAACTACTGCATGTACTAAAGGGAAGAAAACTGCTAGTACGATAGCAAACTACTGAAGAATAAGTCTTCAGTAGTTTGATCTTCTCAGCAGATGATCAACTTAAGATGAAGAAAAAGCCATGTGAAAATGTGGCTTATTCAATCATCTTACTGATGATGCTGTATAAAAAAGGGCTCCAAACTCAACAAATAAGAACATTAAAAAGAAAATGGATAAAATGAAAACCAGCACATCAAAACCTGTGACCCCAAAATCCAAAAAGAAATCTAAAAAGCAATGGGTTAATCAGGCAACAGCTAAGGTTGCTCAAATGGAGATGGTACAACACAGGAATCCATTAATCTCAAGCACTAATATGTCTGATGAGCTGAAGGCTTTATCACAGAATCAGACACAACTTGTTATGATGGTTCAACATCTATTGGGGAGAGTCAACCAATTAGATGCTCATGTGCTAAACTACAGAGAAGAAAATCCATGCCAAAGGATTCTTCTTCTTCACCATCTCCATCCCTCAGGCTGTTATTCATAGCAAATCTGTTAGTTTACCATCTGTTGATGTGAATAGACCCAAAACCAAAAAGGTTTGGGTCTTAAAAAACTAACTAATTGTTTATGATTGCAGGGTTCTTCAGCATGCCAAAGTAGAATCTGGTATGTAGACAGTGGAGGATCTATGCATATGACAGGAACAGTTCTTTGTTCATGATACTCTCAAGGAAAGAAGGGGTTTGTTTCTTTGGCAATGATGCTAAGGGTTACATCATTGGCAAAGGCTTTGTCTCCAATGGGGAAATAAAGTCTGATGATGTTAATCATGTGGAAAATCTCAAATACAATCTCTTGAGTGTCAGTCAAATGTGTGATAAAGGCCATGTTGCTCTTTTCACCAGTCAAAACTATAGGATTCTGTCATCCAAAGTTCTGAATTTGATTGATAAGGTGTTGGATGATCACACTCTCCTAAGGGCCAACAGGACATGAAGAGTGTATGCCTTAGATCTTTCCAAGAAAATAGCTCTCAAAGGCCATCCTTGCCTATTTTCCAAAGCCTCTCCTCAGGAATCTAAACTGTGGCACAGAAGGCTGGGTCATGTTAATATCAAAAACATGAATCAGCTGATCCACATAGTTTAGTGAGAGGTTTACCAATAAAGGAGTTCCACTGTGATGAAACCTGCACTGCTTGTTTAAAAGGAAAACAACACAAAGTCTCATTCCCTCCTATTAAAGAACCTAAGTCCACTGCCTGCTTGCAGTTACTGCACATGGATCTATTTGGTCCTGTGAGAGTGATGAGCATGGCAAAGAAGAAATACTATCTGGTAATTATGGATGATTACTCCAGATTTGTATGGACTTTCTTTCTGCATTCGAAGAATGAGGGTGCTCAGAAGATTATAAACTTTGTGTTGTATGTTGAGAAACAGTATTCCCTATCAGTCAAGTGTATAAGGAGTGACAATGGAACTGAATTCAGATACCATACACTTGATGATTTTTATCTTTCAAAGGGAATCAAAAGGCAATTTAGCATCCCAAGAACTCCAGAACAAAATGGAGTAGTGGAGAGAAAGAACAGGACCCTAATTGAAGTTGCAAGGTCTATGTTGGCTGACTCTGGTTTGCCACTGACCTTTTGGGCTGAAGCTGTTAATACAGCTTGCTATATGCAGAATAGAGCCTTAGTAAATCAGAGGTTGATGAAGACTCCATATGAAGTTCTACATCACTGGCTCCTCTAATTTAATTTTTCAGAGCCCTGGGTGTCCCTGTTTCATTCTTAACACAAAGGATCAACTCCACAAATTGATCCTAAGGTGGATGCAGGGTATTTTGTTGGTTATTCATCTACTTGCAAGGCATACAGAGTCTTCAACTGCAGAACAAGATAGTTGACGAGACTCTGCATGTGAAGTTTAATGAATCTCCAAAGGACAAGATTCCACAAAAACCCTGTGGAGTTGTTTGATCTGGACATACTGCAATATGTTCCTTATTAACCTTCAGCTGTTGCAGATCATGTGGATAAATCATCTTCTGCAGCATGTCTTCCACCTGGTGGTATTAATGATGATGATAATATCAATACTCACCTATTCAACTTTAGTGATCAACTGCCTGAGTCTGCTAAACTTGATGTTCCTATAGCTTCAGCATTTCCATCCACCACAAATGCTGATGAGATATCTGATTCCTCTACATCTTTTGATTTACCATCTAATTCTTGGTTTCAAGAGTCTGCATCACCATCTGCTGCTGCTGAAGGTTCTACAAACACTTGCACAGATCTCATTGTTTATCAAGAGCTGAAGAATCACCCAATGTCTCAAATCATTGGTGATATCAATGCTGGAGTTTCAACAAGAAGTCAATTGTCTAACTTCTGTTTCTATGCTCTCTTCATCAGTCAACTAGAGCCAAAGAACTATCATGTTTCTTGAGAGACAATGGATGGGTTGAAGCCATGCAGCTTGAGCTACTTCAGTTCAAGAAACAGCAAGTGTGGGAACTGGTTCCTCTACCCCCAGGTAAGTGTGCAATAGGCACTAAATGGGTGTTTAGGAATAAAACTGATGAAAATGGGCTTATTGTTAAGAACAAGCTAGACTGGTTGTACAAGGGTTTTCACAAGAAGAAGGTATTGATTATGATGAAACCTTTGCCCCTATAGCCAGACTAGAGGCAATTAGATTGTTCTTAGCCTATGCTGCATTCCACAATCTTAGAGTTTTTCAAATGGATGTCAAAAGTGCATTTTTATATGATAAAATAAAAGAAGAGGTTTATGTGTGTCAACCACCAGGTTTGAGGATAATAAACATCCTGATTGGGTGTATAAACTTGATAAGGCTCTTTATGGGTTGAAGCAAGCTCTAGAGCCTGGTATGACACTTTCAAATTTCTTCTTACAAATAATTTCACTAGAGGCTCCATAGATAAAACTTTGTTTATTAAGAAGGTGGATCAGCATAGCTACTTGTTCAAATTTATGTTGATGATATTTTTTGCATCCTCTGATCCCCAGTTGTGTGATGATTTTACATGTTTAATGAAACAAAGGTTTGAAATGAGTGCAATGGGAGAATTACAGTTCTTTCTAGGCTTGCAAATCAAACAAAAGGCTCATGGAATCTTTATTCATCTGTCAAAATATACAAAAGATCTTTTGAATAAGTTTGATTTACAAAATTGTAAGCCCTGTTCTACTCCTATGTGCAACACCACACAACTGGATGCAGATCAGAAAGGTAAAGCTGTTCATGAAACACTTTACAGATGTATGATTGGGTCCTTGATGTACTTAACAGCTTCTAAACCAGATATCATGTTGAAACTTGTGTTTGTGCTAGACTTCAGGCTGCTCCTAAAGAGTCTCATTTGATTGCAGTCAAGAGGATCTTTAGATATTTGCAAGGTACACAATCTCTAGGTTATGGTATTCCACTGGACACTCATGCAAATTAGTTGCTTTCTCTGATCGTGACTATGCAGGGTGTAAGTTAACCAGAAAGTCAACCTCTGGTGGATATCAATTCCTAGGCAACTGTTTGATTTCTTGGCAGAGTAAGAAACAAACATCTGTTGCTACATCCACTGCTGAAGCAGAGTACATTGCAGCTGCAAGTTGTACTTCTCAGGTACTCTGACTTCAGAACCAACTTTTGGATTATGGCATTACAGAGAATAAGACTCCATTATTAATGGATAGTGCTTCAGCTCTGTGCATTGTCAAAAATCCAGTCCAGCACTCTAGGACCAAACATATAGAGATCAGACATCATTTTATTAGAGACTGTTTTGAAAAAGGTCTGATTGATCCAAAGTTTGTGCCTAGTGCTGATGAGCTTGCAGACATTTTTACTAAGCCTTTGGATAGTTCAACTTTCCAAAACCTAGTGTTAAGGCTTGTATGCTGCAGCTAGAATAAATGATAACTACTAATGATCTTAGTAACTAAGTACTGATGATCATTAGTAACCATATCACATATAATACTGATTCTGTTAAAATAACTGATCAAGTTACAACTACTGATGTAGTTATACCTACTGATATCAGTAAAAACAGCTGAAAGGCTAAGAATTGACGAAAACTTCTGATGAGAATTTTCTCTTCAGTTGTTTCTACAACTGCTATTTCACCCTAAATAGCTGATGACAAAACCATGTCTTCAGTAGTTTCACAACTACTGATGACTAACACCAAGTCCTCAGCTGTTTACAACAACTGATGACAAAACCATGTCTTCAGTAGTTTTACAACTACTGATGACTAAAACCAAGTTATCAGTTGTTTACAACACCTGAAGACAAAACCAAGGTTTTCAGTAGTTTCACAACTACTGATGACTAAAACCAAGTCTTTAGTTGTTTCAAACATCTGAAGCCAAAACCATGGTTTTCAGTAGTTTTATAACTGCTGATGCCTAAAACCAAGACTTCAGTTGTTTCAACCTCTGACCCTTCAGTTGTTTTCTAACCCTTACCCTATAAATACCCAATCTTACAGAGATTCATTTTCTCCAAACCTAACGTTCAAAACCTCCAAATCTTTTCTCACATTAATGGCGACCATGAAGCTTAAACCACGACACAACTGTGTTGCCTACATTACCAAATCACCATTCTGGACAAAGTTTGATAATGCCATTGATCTAATGGTCCATTCTTCCTACAAAACGGCTTTCCTTCTAAATCCTACCATTCATGTCGAATCCCTCCATCAGTTCTGGACGAACGTCACCCTCATCACTGGGGAGAATAACACCGACTCTTTCCAGTCGTTCGTCAACAACCGACAGTGGTCATCACTCCGGCAATCCTTTGCCAAACCCTACAACTGGATGATGCCACTTTCCCCGCTGGGTATCCAAAGGGCACCACTGATCTATCCTTTGCCCACCATGGATACAAGGGTAACCTCAGCGCCTCTACCATCTTGAAGAAACATCTCCATGATGCAGAACGTCTTATTTTTCATACGGTGAATGCATGCTTAGCTCCTAAGACTTCTTCTTGGGATCAAATGTCGACCAGGTGGCAGCAGGTATTATTCTCTATCCTTGAGCAACAAAACTTAAATTTTCTAAAATTTTCTTGAACTTAAGGATATGGCCTCAAAACCTATTGCTAACCGATAGATATTATATCCTCGGTTCATCATGGCCATTATAGAGAACCAGCTGAAAGCTGAGGGACTTGTTGGCCTTGGAGTCCCTGCCTTGGTTGTATTGCCTGAGGTATACTCCAGGCACAACTCAGACCAATCACTTAAACAGACTGCCAAGCTGCGAAAACCACGCAGCTGGAACCACAGCCACCACCTCCCAAATCCAAAGTCCCCACCAAACCAAAATCCAAAAAGCCAAAAAGGCTACTCAGGGAGATGAGTCCCCTGAGGATGCCCCTGTACCGCAAACACAGGACACACATACTGGTTTTAACCCCCCAGTTATGTCAAAGACTCAACCTACCAAAGCCGCACAGGTATCCTCTCAACAGGATCCTGTTGCAACCAATATGGGGATCCCACATTGCTGGAACCTATCTCAATTGAGAGGGTTACCATTGAAGCGCACCACTCACTCACTCGGGTGCAATATGCTTCTACCCAATCTCCACATGCAACCGCCCCTCCAAGTCCTACACTTATTGTTGCACAAGTGTTGAGTCAGTTGCACTCCTCACCCCTCCCCAGAAACCAATTACAACTGGGCATACCTCAACCATTGAGGGGGAGGACCAAAGTGCTTCTGACAACCCACAACACAGGGGTTATAATGTTTCATCTCCAAGTGTAGAAAAGGAGATTGGAACTTCTGGTGAGGCTGCCACTTCTCCTGCTTCAGCATATGATTAGGATGAAGTTGGTAACATTCATAAGACCTCCCCAGAGGCAACTACTGATGAAGGACATGGTCTCGAGGCAGGAAGTCCCCAGTACCAAGACCAAGGGGCACATGCTACTACTGATCCACACTCAGAGCATGTTCATCCTGATTATATCAGGAGGTCAGGTGATTCAGTAAACACTGCTGATGACTTGGGCTTCTTTTATGATGTTTTAGACCAAAACACCATCCTCGAGGATGAGGTGAGCAGACTCAAAGAGCTGCTTGCCAAAATTTCTCAGTATCAAAGACCATCTACCCCTCGAACCCCACAGATGGCACCTTTCTCTGAAGGTCTCCCATACACAGAGCCACTCCAAAACACTCAACCACCTGCCTCTGCTTCTGGCACTATTTCTCCGGGACAGAACCCCCCCGAGCAAATAGCTGTTATCTTTCAACATTCCTTACCTCTCATCACATCAATTATCATTGATATAGTGATTAAAACCCTTGATGAGAGGCTTCCCTTAGTTATACACCCCTTGATAGAGGATGTTGTGAGCAAAAGGCTTTCTGACAATCAAACCCTTGCAACCAATGCAACCAAAAAGGGGGAGATTCGTCAGTGAAAGAAAAAGAAAGAGGATTGCAGATAGGAAAGAGACTGAGAAGGAGAAGGAGAAGGAAGCTGACATGAGAGAAAGTGACTGAAAGTACTAAAGACTTTCATGTCACATACAAGAAAAGGAAGAATGAAAAGGAGACTGACTTGGAGACAAGGTGGAGGAGGCTGATGCCGAACACAGCCGATCAATGGATAACGTCATTGATCAGTTGTTTAGGCAAGGTCATGACACTGAAAAACTTGACTCAGAAATCAGAAGATTGGAGATTGAAGAAATCCAAGCTAGATGGGCAAGTTATGATGTGTTGGAAAGGGAAAGGCTGGAAATCATGATCAGTTCATAGCTAAGTATCTTGGTAGATCATTGATTGAAATCAAGGCATGGTCCAGGGACAACATCTTGGCAATAACCACCAAGATTGTTCGTCTGAAGTATATACCAAAGGATTGGTATTGAAGCCTTAAATGAAGCTGGTGCTGGGAGCAGGACTGAACTAGTCAAGCAATCTAAAGCCGCACTCACATCCAAAATGCTAGAACAGCCTGTCAAAATTCCCACACCAAAAACACCACAACCATAACCCACCAAACAAATTCCCTTACCCTCAAAACCAATAGCCGATGATGCACCCCAGAAGAGGAAGAGAAGGGTACTGAGGCTAGAAGAAGATGAAGAAGATAATGATGAAGATGAAGATAGGCTGCCAATCTCAGCTATTATACATTGCCTAAGGCCACAAGTCACCCTCCAACAGTTACTCCTGAGTCTCAAAGGCAAACTGTGAAAGTGAAGTTAGAAAAAAAAGAGCTTCACAAACAACATGATGAGGAACTATTGAGAAGAGTTGACAAAGCATATGCTGTCACATCTTCAATCATCAACATGAAGAAGCATGCTCTCAGGTTATACACTCTCAAACATACCTTTCAATATCAAAAGGAGAGAGTGAGGATTTGGCCTGATCCTAGGGTGTCTCATAGGATTCAAAAGAAAAACATTCCACAGAGATACATTGGCCAAGTAAAGAAGATTGTAGATGAAGTGATCTCACTGGTCTTTGTAGTATCACCCTAGGAAATCCTAGATGACTTCAAGAAAGCCTATAAAGCTAAACTGACCCCACAAAAGATGTTGGAGAATAAAATGGTGAAAAAGGGGTTAGTATATAAGAGGCTTGAGGAAGTTAGAAAGAATGAGCTCCAGTTATTCTTAGAGGGTAATCACCCAGATGAATTTGCTTATAGAGTAATAAAACTATGGAACTCAAAATGGGAAGCAGGTCAAATACCTATATGAGTATTATAGGCCAGAATCACTTTTGAAGGAGGAGCAGAAGAGCTTACCATGGAGGAAGAAATAACCCTCCTTGAGGCCTATACAAGGGAGTCATACAGACTCATAGTTGGGAAGTAGATCTCATGGATGGGGTAACAGCTCTGTGTCCAGTTCCCCAAGACAGAGTTCCCATTCATCCTTTGCCAAACAGATCATTAAGACTTCTTCCCAGGCCTGTGCTTACAAGGGTCACTTCTAAGCTGATCTAGAAGACAAAAAGACCAATCTTTCTGCCATAATAAGTGGGACATCTTCAATAAGTTTAGAGGTTTTGGCTACATTGGTTCATGGGGAGTTTGTTGGACCAAAAGAACCAATGAGCCTGATCAGAAAAACCTCTAAGTCCCACAGACATCACTACAACTACTGAAGACTTGATAAGCTGTTTAACAAGTCTGAAGAGCAACAGCTGAAGAACAAAGTACTAAATACTTCAATAGCTGAAGACCAAAGTCTGAAGATCAACAGCTGAAGACTAAAGTACTGAAGACTTCAAAAGCTGAAGACTAAAGTACTGAAGACTTCAATAGCTGAAGACCAAAGTCTGAAAATCAACAGGTGAAGACTAAAGTACTGAAGATCAACAGCTGAAGTACAAAGACTGAAGACAACAGCTGAAGACATCAGCTGATGACAACAGCTGAAGACATCAGCTGATGACAACAGCTGAAGTTCAAGTACAAGTACTGATGCCTTCAGAGTTTGTTACAACAGCTGAAGAAGCATTCTTCAGTTGTTGTGATATTTTCCTTTCTGTAGTTTTCTTTTCTATTTAGTACTTGTAAAACGACTGAAGAGCATGTTTTTCAGTCGTTGTAGTTTCAGTAGTTTCTTTTCAGTAGTTGTAGTGATAGTTAACACTTAGTATTTTTGTAAGAAGATGTCAGCTGTTTTGACATCTTCAGTAGTTGTGTTAACTATCAGTAGTTTGAATAATTCTGTTAGATGTCACTATCAAGTGACATCAGCAGACACACATCTCCTATATAAGAGATGTTGACCTATTGTACGTGTGACATTCGCAATTCTCTCTCTCTATAACCGTTTACTCTTATATTGAATATCAATTGTGTTCTTGTGAATTGTCTAAGTCATTGTTTGATTTCCGCTGCAATACTCTCTAATCAATCAAACGTAGATCACTGATCCTAACAATCAGTCTTCATCGTTTATTGGCATACGACTTCTGTCTATCTTTGGCTGCCTCATGAAGGCCTTGATCTTCTCAAGCTTCTCAGTCGTAGCCTCGATTACCTCAACACTCCCTAACTCTTTTTGACCAATATCACCCCAACAGACGGGTGTTCTGCATCTCCTACCATATAGCATCTCGTAAGGTGGCATACCAATGCTGGCATGATAACTGTTGTTTTATGAGAATTCGGCTAACGGTAGGTGGTCATCCTATCTCCCACCAAAATCAATCACACATGCCCGAATAATGTCTTCCAACGTCTGAATGGTTCTCTCTGACTGACCATCAGTTTGGGGATGATAAGCCGTGCTAATGTGTAACCTCATTCCCATGGCATTGTGGAATTTCTTCCAGAATTTAGATGTGAACTGGGTGTCACGATCAGACACAATGGACACCGACACACCCTGACGAGTTACAATCTCTTGATGAACAGGTTAGCCAACCTCTCGGGTGAATATGTCTCGTGAATCGGTAGGAAGTGAGCACTCTTCGTCAGACGGTCCACAATCACCCATATGGCATCGTACCCTTTCGGAGTACGTGCCAGCTTCGTAATGAAATCCATGGTGATGTGCTCCTACTTCCATTCTGGTATATCCAAAGGATGGATTTCCCATACGGCTTTTGATGCTCAGCCTTCACCTGTAAGCAAGTAAGGCACTTACTCACGTACTCCACCACATCGCGCTTCATACCCAGCCACCAATAATCTTTCTTCATATCTTGATACATTTTTGTGGCACCTGGATGAATGGAGTATTGAATCTTGTGAGCTTCATTCATGATCTTCACCCATAGATCCCCAAATCGAGGAATCCACACACATCCAAATCAGGTTTTAACACCTAGTGTGTTTTCACCCTATCCCCGAACCAGACCTCTCATCCTTTCAGAGTTAAGATGATATTCTTTCAGTTCCTCATCTTGAAACTCTTGACTTGCTTCATTAAATCAGAGGTCATGATAAGTTGGTATGCTTTCACCCGAATCGGCTGGGGCCTCTCTTTTCGGCTAAGGGCATCAGCCACCACATTGGCCTTGCCCGGATGATAGTGGATCTCATAATCATAATCCTTTATAAGTTCCAATCACCGTCTCTACCTCATGTTCAGATCCTTCTGCTCGAAGAAGTACTTCAAGCTCTTGTGGTCAGTGAAAATGTGCACTTCGTCCCGTACAGATAGTGCCTCCAAATCTTTAACGCAAAGACCACGGCTCCCAGCTCCAAGTCATGAGTAGGGTAATTGACCTCATGAACCTTTAACTGTCGGGATGCGTAGGCTATAACCCTCCTCTCTGCATTAGTACACACCCCAACCCTGAGTGGGAAGCATCAGAATAGACCACCAGATCTTCGCTCCCATCAGGTAATGATAGAACCAGAGCTTGAGTTAACCTCGCCTTTAATTCTTCAAACGCCTTCTCTTGAGCTTGACCCCATACGAACTTCACATCTTTTTGGGTCAACTTAGTTAGTGGAGATGTGATCTTGGAAAAGTCTTGAATGAATCTCCTTTAGTAGCCGCCAACCCAAGAAGCTACGAATCTCCAATGGCCTCTTTGGAGGCTTCCATTGCATCACTGCCTCCACCTTAGCCGGGTCCACCATAATCCCCTCGGGATTCACCACATGACCCAAGAACTTAACTTCACGCAACCACAAATGCACACATGGAGAATTTTGAATTCAACTTCTCCTTTCTCAACGTCTCGAGAACCTCCCGAATGTGACCGGCATGCTCAATCTCGCTCTTCGAATAAATCAGGATATCATCATCAACACAATTACTAATTTATCCAGCATCGGCCGACACACCCGATCATCAGATCCATAAAAGCAGCTGGCGCATTGGTCAAACCAAAGGACATGACAAGAAACTCGTAGTGACCGTAGCACATGCAAAAAGCTGTTTTAGGGATATCCGATTCCTTCACTTCAAGCTGATGATAGCCGATCGAAGGTCGATCCTTGAAAACCAACTAGCACCTTGAAGCTGATCGAACAAATCATCTATCCTCGGTAAGGGGTATCGGTTCTTCACCGTCAACTTGTTCAGCTCACAGTAGTCAATACACATCCTCATACTACCATCTTCTTCTTTACAAACAGGACCGGAGCACCCCAAGGAGAGATACTCGGTCTAATAAACCCCTTGACAAGTAGCTCTTGCAGCCGCTCCATTAACTCTTTCATTTCTGTGGGAGCCAAAAGATATGGTGCCTTGGAAACAGGTTGGGCACCCAGTATCAAGTCAATCTGGAACTCGATCTCACGGTTAGGTGGCACTCCTCGTAAGTCTTCATGGAATACGTCTGGAAAGTCACACACAACCGACACATCGGATAGTTATGGTGTTGGCGTATCCATATCCTTTACATAGGCCAAGTAGGAACTACATCCACGCCTCATACACTTTCCCGCCACCGCCATCGAGATTACCCTCGGAATCGTAGTAACCCGATCACCATAAACCGTTACCAATGTCCCATCAGGTGCTGATAGCTGAATCATCTTCTTGCGACACACGATGGTCACATTGAAGTCTACTAACCAATCCATCCCAAGAACCAATCGAACCCACCTAAGGTCATCACAAACGGTCTAACAGGAAACTTATGACCCTCAAGTTCAACGTCACAGTTCTCTATCATCTCGGAAATCCTGGTAGACTTACCTATGGCAGTTTCTACATCAAATGGCACATTAACACGTCTACTACTAACAGGAATCTTAGCACAGAAAGCAGCACAAATAAAACTTTTACTGGCACCCGAATCAAATAACACAGAAGCTAAAGTTTGGTTCACCAGAAATGTACCGAACACAACGTCAGGGTCCGTCCTAGCCTCCTCCTATGTCATCGTGAATGCTCTGGCGCTCGCCCTTGGTCCTTCACCTCCCGTTTTCTTCGCCCCGGAACCCTCGGCCCTTGGCTTCTTTCAACTTTATCCATATGACCCTCTTCACCACAGTTAAAGCACCAGGCCGTACAACAGTCCCTGGCCATGTGCCCCGCTTTCCCATATTTAATGCACAAGTTTGACCCAAACCTACATTCCCCATTATGCTCTCCCACACCTACCACAATTCTTGATACTCGCACCCAACGCGATCACACGGCGGTCGTCCACCCGTGCCTTCTTTTTACCCATCGAGGCATCACCCCGACCAAACCTCTTCCCATTCCAGTTTCTATCACCTCCACCCTTCCAACTACCCTCAACCACCACCACCCAACCCCTTTCGTCATATAACCTTCCTGCCAAATCCACCACCGACGTAAATGTGCTTTGTCGGGCGGCAATCATGTGCCTGCGAATATCCGCTGGCAATCCCTGAATGTACCTCTTGATCTTTCGAGATAGAGGTGTCACCTTCTCGCACCAGACGTGCAATTTCATTAAATTTGGTGGTGTACTGTTGGTGTGTCATCGTTCCCGCCTCCAATTGTAGAAACTCCCTCTCGACCTTATCCATTTCCCGTAAGGACAAAACTCCTTGATCACCAACTTCTTCAACCCCGACCATCTTATTCTCCCGATCGCCCGACTACCCTCGGCTTGGACTATATTGTCCCACAAGCATAGAGCCGAGTCTACAAAAGAGTGGGTAGCGAACTTAACTTTCTGGTCCTCTCGGCACTCGCTGATATCAAGTACAGCCTCCATTTCCCTCACCCACCAATGAGCAGTAGCCGCAGTGCCGTGACCATCAAAGGTAGGGGGCTTGCATCTCATAAACACCTCGTAGTTATAGCCTCGTACTGCCTCCTGCACAAGCTCTGCTTCCTCCTCTTCTTCTTCGTCATCAGATGCAACCGTCTCAGTCTCGGGCCGTCTTCTTTCGCCCGTGGGTCTACTCCTTTCCCTTCTCTCCCCCTCTCTACTGCCTTTATGACTTCGGTCACCACAGACGGTAAGATTTTCTACATGACTTGATGGACTTCCTCCATAACTGCCTCCTTCACTGAGGCTCTCAGGTTAGCACTCTCATCTCCGCCCTCCGGATGACGGGTTTCTAGTTCTTCATGACCCCCTTTTTGGCCCTGGCCCTTCCTCTTGTAACACGTGGTTCAGCACCACGTCTGCCATCACTACCTGGTGGACTTCCACCACAACTGCCTCCTTCACTGAGGCTCTTAGGTTAGCACTCTCATCTCTACCCTCCGGATGAGGGGTTTCTAGTTCTTCATGAGCCACTTTTTCGGCCCTAGGCCTTCCTCTCGTAACCCGTGGTTCAGCACCACATCCGCCCCCACGCGAAGCTTTAGATGATCTACCACCGGCCATCCTCTAACTCACACTGAAAGATTTAAACACTAATACGATCATTCAAGGAAACGGCTCAGTTTATGGCAAGTATAGTAAGTCCCTAATTACAGTGGCCAGTTGTGATTAGCCACTTACTTTACACTTCATACCCCAAGCTTTACCTGTCCTGACTGCATGAGTATTTAAATCTACATACAACACGTAGCTACTCAGATTGGCATCCCTTTCCCTTCCGTCCCATTCTCAGTTAAGTTAAGGTTTTTTGAAAATTTACCCACTCACTTAAACTTTGGCTCTGATACCAACTTGTAAGGCCCCGTTTCCAGGATGCTTACAGCTGGTCAACCATTGCACATAAAACATACATTTATAGTTATTTTACATATACATTCGTAGCGGAAACATTCAAAAATGGCATTTCATTTCATCATAAAACTTTTGCAAAATAATGCATCATTTCTCGGTTACAAAATTACATTTGTTGTATTAAATCACAAAAGCTTTATATAAATGGATGCCATCCAAAAGAGCTGAGTAGCTGCCTCGTGCCATCCTCAGCAACATTACCTGCCAACTAGAAACACATAAAAGTCAGCGTTGCTGAGTGATTTCTAATTTTACAATAAAACAAACTTTTCTTTTGTAAAACCATTCTTTCTCTCAAAATCATATTATACTTTACATTCGTTCGTGATCATACATCGTACGTACATACAGATAATATCATTATTATCTTCATCATTCTTTTGTTCTTACATCATTTCATACATTACTTTCATCATCACCATGAACTTTACCCTTCATGCTCGTGATACTATGCCTAAGCCTATAACAGACCTTCATCGGTGGTGCCCAGCACCAAGTGGTCACAGTACCTAAGGTAAAGTTCAGGTATACCATTGTCATATGCTATGCCCTTCATGCTCATGATACTGGACCTAAGCCTATAAAAGACCTTCATCGGTGGTGCCCAGCACCAAGTGGTCACAGTACCTAAGCCACGCAACAATGGTTCATCCATATGGTCAATCACAAAGAAAGACCCCAATGTGAATCCTTTGGGGTAGCTAACCCGCACACCATTGAGCTAACACCTACAATGGGTGTGCACCTCCATACATTTCCTTGCAAGCCTTTCTTACATTCATTCATTCATTAATGCATGCATTCATCATCATGTTCCTCTTTCGTTATCTTTCACTTTACGTTACATAATACTTCGTTCATTCATTATCATAACACATAAAGTCATGGGAAAGATAAACATACATCATCATAAGGAACATAAACATATCATTCATACATCATCATGCAGGGCATCATACATACATAGCATACATCAAGTATAACCATGCAACATCATCATCATCATGCATATGCATCAATCACATGCATACATGCCCATCATACCATCTATGACCCTAAAAGTCAACTTACATAAACCCTGGGAATCTCCTAGGTCAAAGCCTACATTACTCCTTTTTCACCAAAAAGTCAGAATTATTCTAAGTGTTCATCCGCATTGACCCTCTTGTTCATCCGTATTTGATTTGCTTCATCCGCATTTGTATTGCTTCATCCGCTTTTTCATCCGCATTTGACTTACTCATTAACATTTCCCAGACTAGTCAAATGCTCATCCGCATTGACATACCTCATCCGCATTTCCCTGACTTAGTCAAATGCTCATCCGCATTGACATACCTCATCCGTATTGACATACCTCATCCGCATTTCCCTGACTTAGTCAAATGCTCATCTGCATTGACATACCTTATCCTCATTTCCCTAACTTAGTCAAATGCTCATCCGCATTGACATACCTCATCCGCATTTCCCAGCCTTAGTCAAATGTTCATCCACATTGACATCATCCGCATTTGACTTCATCCGCATTGGCTTACTCAATGGTTAATGTTCATCCGCATTAACCCTTTCCATTCGCATTGACTTCCAAACACTTAGGCGGATTTAAAAACTTAACATATGAGCCTAAAACATCATATCCGATTTCCATGCACCATTCATCATGTTCTAAGCTTAAATCTTACCCTCTAAGCCTTAGAAACCAATCATACATCATCAAGCACGAACATAGTCACACATCACATCGTAACATCATCATACCACATTCAAGCATACGGGTCCGAACCCATTTAAATAAAAACATACATTCATGTATTTCCAGCCCCAAAATCAGTTAAAAACAAGTAAAATATGGTACCTAGAACTCACCTTTGCAGCTCTTGAGTATGGCTTCTTGCAAACTCGTTTGGGAATTCAACCTCCTAGAAACCCACTAAAAACATACCCGAACACATACAAACACACATAAGCATAAACCCGAGGATATGACCAGTTAAGAACACCATAAAAGCATGAATTCTTACCTTGAATTCGAACTCTTTCTTCGTGTTCTTCTTCAAAGCTAAGAATTTCCTGCTCCCAGCTACTCTCTCTCTCTCTCTAAAACCCGAAAATCAGTGGTGTATGTGACATATGGCCATACCACCTTTTACACCCACTTTTCAAACATTTTGTCATTCTGGACACTTTTTACCCCTAGACTTGGGTTTTATGTATTTTCCTTCTTTTCTTTCACTTTATTCATTCTTTTCTTGACTTTAAAATCACCGGGTGTTACAACAGGATTAGCTGTAATGAACATAGCTGCAGTGTTATCAATGTAAATAGGTGTTTTAAGAAAATTGAACCCATAACCCAGAAGTTGATTTTGCAACCAGAGGATTTGAGAACAGCTTCTGCAGTTGAAACAGAGACATTAGTTTGTTTCTTACACTGCCACGAGACTAATCGGGGACCAAGAAATTGACAACCACCCGAAGTAGATTTTCTATCTTGACAACATCCACCATAATCACTATCTATATATCCATATAGTTCAAAGTTACCCTTGTAAGGATACCAAGCCCTAAAGTTGGTTTACCTTTGAGATACCTGAATATCCTTTTGACAACATTTAAGTGAGATTCTTTCGGGTCTGATTGATACCTGGCACAAACACAAATAGCATACATAATGTCTGGTCTAGATGCAGTAAGATACATCAAAGAACCAATCATTTATCTGTATAGAGTTTGGTCAATAGATTTCCTTTTGGATCAGGTTCAATCTTGGTGTTAACATCTGCTGGAGTTCGTATGGACTGACAGTCTTGCAACTTAAATTTCTTCAAGAGCTTGTCAACAAAATTCTCTTGGTTTATAAAAATTCCATTGTCAGTTTGCTTGACTTGAAGTCCAAGAAAGAAATTAATCTCTCCCATAGAACTAATTTGGAACCGAGATTTCATGATTCTTCAAATTCATTGCATAATTTTGGACTTATAGAACCAAATATGATATCATCAACGTACACTTGTACACATAAGAGATCACCATTATCCTTCTTTATGAATAAAGTTGGATCAATTTTCCCTCTTGTGTATCCATGTTGGATTAAGTGTTGTGATAATGTCTCATACCAAATTCTAGGGGCTTGATGACGTCTATATGAAGCTTTACTCAGCTTATATACTCGATGTGGAAATTCTGCATCCTCAAAGCCCGGAGGTTGCTTCACAAACACATCGTCAGTAATAGGACCATATAAAAAGGCACCCTTGACATCCATTTGATACACCTTAAATTTCATGAATGAAGCATATGCCAGGAAAACTAAAATGGATTCAAGTCTTGCAACTGGTGCAAACACCTCATCATAATCTATCCCTTCTTCCTGTGTGTATCCTTGTGCAACAAGTCTCGCTTTGTTCCTTATTACTACACCATGATCATCAGTCTTATTTCTAAACAACCATTTTGTGCCTATGGCATTTTCTCCTTTAGGTAAATCCACTAAATTCCACACTTCTTGTTTGCGAAATTGAAGTAATTCTTCTTGCATGGCTTCTATCCAACCATTGTCCTTTAATGCTTCGGTAACATTTTTAGGAACAATTTGAGAAAGAAAATAAGAGTATAACCACAAGTTTGCTTGTTCTGATTTACTCCTTGTTGTTCTCTCATTCAATGGACCAATATTCTGAGAATTGGATGATTCTTGTGAATACGAGATGTTGGAATATCATCACATTAAACATTAACATCTAGATTTGTTTGGTTTAAGTTGGATAGTTGATGTAACAAATTAGAAGTATGTGGATTGAAGTTTGGAACTTGAGTCGATGAGTTAATAAAGTAATCAAAGTTACCAGTATCAACTGCATCACCAGAGATGGATGATGTTCCAGACTCAGGTTGCATAAACTCATTACCATCATTAGGAATTGGTTGTAATTCTTCCTGATCAAATGAGATTGAATGATCTGAAGCTGTATTATCATGATTATTGTCATTTATCGAATTATTGAGTCCTTGACAAATGATAAAAATGAAGGGTTTGCAAGAACACAAAACATAGTTTAACCCGTTAAACTTTCTGAAAACACAGCGGAATAACAACTTTATAATCTTACTAATAAGCTGAAAAACATGTTCTTTAGGTGACCATATAAATGTATAAAGAAAACCCAAAATCAAAGGATCATAATATGTGAATGAACAAGCTATGAACACATGTAAATGTACATAAAATCACCGCTACATTGAGTTGTGATAACTACCTTTCAGCAGCAGTAAAAACGACCAAAGAAAGGAGGAAAGGATGTCCAAAATCAGCCAAGACTTCAAGGGTAGTAAAAACGTGTCTTGTTAGGGAGAATCAACACCAAGATCAACTTCAAAAACCCTTCTTGGCTGTTGCTGTTCCGTAAACCTTTTGGAGAGAAGAGAGAGTGTTTTTGGTGTTTTGCATGTGAAGTGAATGATGTTGGAGAGTCCTACACTATTTCATAAAGAGTGTGTGTTACCAAGGGAAAAGAAGGAACCCCATTGGTCCATGGGGTGGCCGAAAGTTTTTTAAACAAGGCTGGGATTCCCTCTCATTTTTATGTCTTGTTGACACATTAAAAGTTCATGGACCCTCTTGATTTTTAATGTGTGACAAGTGCAAGAACCATACTAATATGTTTTATGCACTAATCTTTATTAAACATTTTAATTAAAGATCACTAACATTACATTATCTTATGTTATTTAAACCCTTTTAATAACAATGTGATTAATAAAACCCATCAACAAATCATCCTTATGATTTGACCCATTTCACATATAATTGTTTAGAAAACCAATTTCCTAAATTTGGTGTGTTATTATTTAGTTGCATGATCACATCATCAATTAAATAATCGTTTGTGTTTGCAAAGCTTATTATTTGGTATAACTCGACTTGGATCATAACGTACTAACCACATCGATATTCTAAGTGTCTTGGGCACATAGAATCCTACAATCTCCCACTTGCCCAAGATTCATAGAAGATTGATGCAAGCAGTAAATACCGCCTAACAACGGTTTACTACCCTTAATACGCATGACTTATAGCCATTCAATAACATCATGTTATTCAAGTATCCTACTTGAAATGATTTAGGTGAATCAATCATCTATCCTTTTGTTACAGATGTCATGTTAAATCCAAGAACACAGAATGATCATTCCTTGTTGATTTAACTTATCAGGCCTTAGACATCTAACTCTCAACGAATTAGAGGAACAAATTCCATCTTGACTACATACGTTTCTCACAAACACCTCGTGTCATACCTGAACATACCCTTATGTGCTGTCCACTATTTCAGGACAGTGAAGAATTAGCTCAAGGTATAATACATGGTGAATATCAAAACCCAATATGTATCTCAGGTCGAAGGATACCAAATGATATTCGCCTTTACTAAAATTTACTTATGATCAATCAATAAGATTCCATGTAGTAAAATTTCAGATGCGGGTCAGTCCAATATTTGCATCCCGCAAATATCTATGAACCTTGGTAGCAACCAATTGCTCTATATTCATTCTTTATGAATATCAACCAATCCAAGTTCATAATAATCTTACCCTCACACTTGTTCCCACAAGTATGAACGACTACGGACTTTTAGAGTAAACAATTTACTCATGGATTAAACATGCTAAATTGGAACATTAATTGAAACATTATGACCAAATAATTTTATTCAAATAATAAAGAGTTCCACATATCCAAATACAAAATTTACAGATCAAATCCAATCACTAGAATATCGAAGTCTCATGGCACAAGTATGACCTTCATGCTTTGCCTTTTCAAGGAGCTTCATGAGAGGATCCGCAATGTTTTGATCCGTGTGAACTTTGCGAGTACGTATCTTTCCCTTTTCAACTTCATCTCGTATGTAGTTGAATCTCCGCTCAATGTGCCTAGTCTTTTGATGAGCACAAGGTTCCTTGATTTGAGCAATCGCACCCTCGTATCACAAAAGATCTCTAGGGGTTCCTGAATGGAAGGGACAACCCCTAGATCGGCAATGAATTTTTTCAACCATGCAGCTTCTTGAGTTGTCAATGAGGCGGCGACATATTCTGATTCTGTAGTTGATAGAGCCACTACATCCTGTTTGGAGCTCTTCCAAGAGACCGCTCCTCCATTCAGAATGAAAATATATCCCGATTGTGACCGAGAATCATCACGATCGGTTTGGAAACTCGCATCCGTGTAATCTTTTACAACGAGTTCCTCATCACCAGATCCATAGATTAGGAACATATCTCTTGTCCTCCTTAGGTACTTAAGTATGTTCTTAACAGCCATCCAATGACTGTTTTCAGGATTTTGCTGGTAACGGCTTGTCATGCTTAAGGCACATGACACGTCCGGTCGAGTGCATATCATTGCATACATGATGGATCCAATAGCAGATGCGTATGGGATTTCCTTCATTTTATCTTGCTCATCCCTTGAGCTAGGACATTGAGTCGTACTCAATATCGTTCCTCTTTGAATAGGTACGGTGCCTTTCTAAGAGTTCTCCATCTTGAACCTTTTCAAGATCTTATCAATGTATGCACTTTGATTTAAACTAATCAACCGCCTTAATCTATCCCTATAGATCTTTATTCCCAGAATATAGACGGCTTCACCAAGATCCTTGATGGAAAAACAACTTTCAAGTCAGGTTTTTACACCTTCCAAGGTTGGAATGTCATTTCCAAATAGTAGTATGTCATCAACATACAATACTAGGAAAGTATTGTGCTCCCACTAGCCTTCTTATACACACAAGCCTCATCAGCATTTTTGATGAAGCCAAATTTCTTTACCTCCTCATCAAAACGATGATTCCAGCTTCTCGAGGCTTGTTTCAATCCATAGATTGATTTCTTTAACTTGCATACTTTATTAGGATGTTTTGGATCGAAAAAACCTCCAGGCTGAACCATATAGACATCTTCCTCCAGATATCCATTTAGGAAAGCGTTTTGACATCCATTTGCCAAATCTCATAATCATAATGAGCAGCTATGGCAAACAATATCCTTATAGACTTTAGCATCGCAACACGTGAGAAAGTTTCATCATAGTCAACCCCTTGAGTTTGAGTGAAACCCTTTGCTACAAGTCTAGCTTTATAAGTATCCAAGTTTCCATGCATATCGGTTTTCTTCTTGAAAACCCACTTGCTTCCAACTACTTGGAATTAAGAGTGGTACAACAAGTTCCCAAACTTGATTCTCATACATGGATTGCATCTCAACGTTCATGGCCTCATGCCATTTGTCACAATCCAAATGGACACTGCATTCTGGTATGTGGTTGGTTCATCTGAATCTACCACATAGCATCCATCCATGAAAAATCCATATCTTTCAAGTGGATTACTAGTTCTACCACTTCTGCGAATCTTTTGTGTGTATTGATCAACCGCTTGATCATCCTCAACATCCTCATGTTGAGTGCTAGTTTCAACCAGACGTGCATCGGGTTGTGGTTCTTGATCCTCCTCAATATCCACTGTTTTACTGCTAGTTCCTTCCATAAGGAACTTTGCCTCTAAGACCTCACCCTTTCTGGCAACAAACACCTTTTGTTCCAGTGGATCATAGAAATAATATCCTATAGAATCTCTAGAATATCCAATAAAGATACACTTGGTGGATCGGACATCCAATTTGTTTGGGGTGGGAGTCTTAACGTAAGCCTCACACCCCAGACCCTTAAGTATGATAGGGATGGAACTCTTCCATACCATATCTCAAAAGGTGTCCTTTCCACCTTTTTGGTTGGGGCCATATTTAGAATATGGGCTGCGGAGAGCAAAGAGAAACCCCAAAATGATAGAGGTAATGTGCTTCTAGCCATCATAGATCAAACCATATCCAATAAGGTTCGATTCCTCCTCTCAGACACACCATTATGTTGTGGTGTTCCAGGTGGAGTGAGTTGTGAGACAATCCCACAACTTTTAAGATGATCTTGAAAAGCATCACTTAGGTATTCACCTCCTCTATCGGTGCGGAGAACTTTAATCGACTTGTTGAGTTGATTTTCTACTTCATTCTTGAAGATCTTGAACGTTTCAAAAGCTTCATCTTTGTGCCTTAATAAGTACACATACCCATAGCGACTATAATCGTCGGTAAAGGTAATGAAGTATCTTTCACCATTCCTAGTCATTGGTTTAAAAGGACCACATACATCCGAATGTATGATTCCTAGTAAATCTTTTGCCCTTTCGTTAGTTCCACTAAAGGGTGCCTTAGTCATTTTTCCTTGTAAACAAGATTCACATACATCAAATAAATCACATTCATTCGTTTTTAAAAGACCATTCTTTTGAAGTGTTTGTATACGTTTCTTGTTTATATGACCAAGACGACAATGCCAAAGATAGGTATCACTCAAATCCAACTTGAGTTTCTTGGTGTTAGTATGGTACAATGAACTATTTAAAGCATTTTCATGAACCAATTCATAAATACCATTAATGGGAATAGCTTTAAAATAGAACATATCATTTAAGGAAACATGAATATCATTTTCAACAAAAGATAATACATAATCATAAAGTCTTAATTGGGATACTGAAATAATGTTCCTAGTCAAACTAGGAGCATACAAAACATTCTTCAAAATCACATCCAAGCCACTTGGAAGTTTTAGGATGTAGTCCCCATAAGCTTCAACTATGACTTTAGTTCCATTGCCCATGAAGAGGCTAACATCCCCTTGATTGAAGTCCCTACTTCTTGTGAACCCCTGCAACAAATTGCAAATATGAGTTCCACATCCGGTATCCAATACCCATGTGTTAGAAGATGTAACATTAAGATCAATATGAATCATGTATATTGTACCTGAGATCTGCCCGGCATCCTCTTTGCCTTCAACTCTTGGAGATGGACAGGACAATTCCTTGCCCAATGTCCAATCTCTCGACACTTGAAGCATGGGTCATTAGTTGCAACCTTTTGCTTCTTCTCTTGTGGTTTGGGTGGGACCCTTGCCACCCCTTTCCCTTTTCCCCAAACGGGTCCCTTACCCTTGGCAACCTTTGCCTTGGGTGCGCGATGTGGCCTTTTCTTGTTCCCACCTTCATGGATGGTGAGAACGGGTAAAACCCTTTTACCCATGGCCGCCTCGGCCGTTTTAAGCATTGAGTGAAGCTCACCAATGCTCTTGTCCCATGCATTCATGTTCTAATTCAACACAAATGTTTCGAACTTCTTGGTAAGGCCATTAAGGATCAAATCCGTGGCCAATTCCTTCGAGACGGGACAATTAAGCCTCTCGAGGCAGTCAATATGACTTTTCATCTTAAGTACATAAGATGAAACTAATTGGTTGTCATCCATAAGACATGCATGGTGTTAGGATATCGACATCTAGTTTGATCAATTAGATTGGATTTGCAGCGGAATGAGCCCACGAATTAACAAATTTAAACAAGAACACATGAAATTTATCAATGAAACAGTGTTTGTTATAGAGAGAGAAATTCTACCAAAAGGAATATATTCATTCAATACATGCTTCGGCTGGCTTTTTCGCGCATCGTTACAATTAGGTCATCTTTTCTTTTATAAGGAAAGCTGACGTCAGCTTATGTCACTTGACAGTGACATCTAACTGTTATTTAACTACTGAAAGTTAACACAACTACTAAAGATGTAAACAGCTGACATCTTCTTACAAAAATACCAAGTGTTAACTATCACTACAACTACTGAAAAGAAACTACTGAAACAATGACTGAAGACATGCTCTTCAGTCGTTTTACAAGTACTAAAATAAAAAAGAAAACTACTGAAAGGAAACCATCACAACAACTGAAGAATGCTTCTTCAGCTGTTGTGACAAACTCTGAAGGCTTCAGTACTTGGACTTCTTGAACTTCAGCTGTTGTCATCAGCTGATGTCTTTAGATGTTGTCTTCAGTCTTTGTACTTCAGCTGTTGAAGTCTTCAGTACTTTAGTCTTCAGCTGTTGATCTTCAGACTTTGTACTTTAGCTGTTGATCTTCAGTACTTTAGTCTTCAGCTGTTGATCTTCAGACTTTGGTCTTCAGTTGTTGAAGTCTTCAGTACTTTAGTCTTCAGCTGTTGATCTTGAGACTTTGGTCTTCAGCTGTTGAAGTCTTCAGTACTTTAGTCTTCAACTGTTGATCTTCAAACTTTGTCAAACAGCTGATCAAGTCTTCAGCAGTTGTTGTGATGTCTTGTGGGACTTAAAGGTTTTTTTGACCTGGCTCATTGGTTCTTTTGGTCCAACACATGGAGTGCTCGAACTGTTTCGAAGCGCTCAACCCTTGCTTGCTGTTGGAACGTTTCCTTCAGCTGGGTTATCATGTCATAAGCTTCGTGATGTTCATACTCCTTTTGGAGATCCGGATTCATGCTCACTAGCATGAGACAAGACACTTGGACGGAGTCCTCAGTGTACTTCAGCCAATCTTTGTAGGCTCCTCATTATCCTCAGTAGGCTAATCGGGGACAGGATCATCTAAAACATATGATCTTCTCTCTTGCTTGAGAACAATTCTCAAGTTTTGATACAATCAATGAAATTATTATGATTTAGATGTTCCTTTGGAGGATCGCTCGTAATGATTGGGTGGACGCGGATGAGTTATGATGATTATCATTATTGGTGGCCATCTACAAATTTAAGAAAGATCTATTTAGTATTTTCGATATAGCTATTTTTTAATAATTAATGCGTTTTAAGTTATTTTATATTAAAATCTAGAACCCAACATTACATTTAAATTATGGTTAGGTGACCTTTATCCCACGATTTAAATTAATAAGGTGGTCAACGATTGATGGTTGCAACCATTTGGAACTTCTAGAGGTATGGGATCGACTTTAAACATCATATGTAAAATCGGCATGTTAATCCCATGAACACCGTTTGGAAACCATATTTAGGTGATCCATTTAACATGGTTTGCAAATCAAGTTACACTACTTGCACACACCTGTGAGTTACCCACATAAGTGGTTAGGTGACCTTTATCCCACAATGTGGTATCCTCACCTTAAATCACAAGTTCCCTCTAAATGGTTAGGTGACCTTTATCCCATTAAGAGTTTCCAAATGACTCAAGTGTTGTGCAAAAGGACGGTGTTAAATGTTTGTCAAAAGTTTGAGATTTCATAATTCTAGTTAGAAAACTCTATGTACTTGTATTTGCATGCTTTAAATACAAGATACACTATGGTCCTTTTAATAAAACCCATTTTATTACGAAATCATTATCCTTTTAATAATCATTTATTAACACTTAATAATTAAGAACCATTTTTTTATTAGCTTGTTAAGATCATTTATATTAAGATTGTCCACCATATCCAAATATCATACAATCATTCATAAAATCACAATCAAACATGAATAAGGTAAACAACCACAATGTGCATAGCCCATGCTTTGATTCGAAAGCCCTAGCCAGTGATGAATCCCCAGGAAGAGAGGACTATTGAATCATCCTCCTCCCTTCGTCAGTTTGAACCCGTCCCAGCAACGAACACCTCCTACTGCAAGGCTTTGCTCTGCCCTTCCACTAGAATCCACTCCGGGTCGGAGGAGCAGCCAGTCCAACTTCTTGAGCAGCCGAGAGATTGAAGAACGAACATTTGCTTGAATTCCTTGCTCAACCTGAGATGAGAGGGAAGGTCGATTTGACTCGAATCCTGGACCTGATCTTTAATCCTACACCGTTAATGATGCGATGGGGAAGTTTTTCTTTTGTAATTTTTAATCAATGCTGCCCAGTCGTCCATGCCCAATCCCAATGGACAATAGCTACTATTGTGACCACACTTGTTTGCCATCACAAGTGTGGTCATTTGGTCTTTCCTAAAGTTGAATACAACACAAAAATGAGATCAACATAGACTCCCACTTGAACTTGCATCCATATGCTTCAAGTCCTTTTCTTTGTATCTTCCTCTTGTGCTTCCTTCCCGAGCATCTTTCTTTACAAAATATATATCCTAATACATTTTCTAGTAAAAGAAAATTACTCCTAATGATATTTACATCCCAATGAATAAATAGACAAAATACATTTTTAAACAAAGCACAATTATATACAACCCCATTGAATGAATATAATCAATAAATACATACAATCCAAACAAACAACACAAGGTCAAGCTAGGTTATGCACTATCATATGAACAATCATAAACATCATTTAACAAACAAAATAAAACCCATCAACCCCAAATTTTCAGCCAACATAAACTGAAAATTGGGTTTGTTTGTCCAAACAAACAACAACCAAAATATCAACCAATTGACATTTCTATCTTTCAAACTTAATATAAGCATGAAGATATAACTTTGAAAGACATGGGGTTTATTGAATCAACCAAAATCAGCCTATTATGAGTTGATAATCATCCTTTAAAACCCGATTTTAAACGACAAGAACAAGAGCTATCCAATAACCGGCTTGATACCATTGAAGGGTTTGCAAGAACACAAAACATAGTTTAAACCGTTAAACTTTATGAAAATGCAGCGGAATACAACTTATAAACTACTTATAAGTGAAAAACAGGTTCTTTAGGTGACAAGAAATGATATAAAGCAAAACCCAAAATCACAAGGATCATAATATATAGAATGAGCAAGCTCATGAAACACGTTAAAGTACATAAAAAGCACGTACTGGAGCTGTTATACCCTACCTTCAGCAGCAGTAAAACCGACAAAGAAGGCGAAAGGATGTCCAAAATGGCAGACTTAAAGGGTTAGAAGTCCTTAAGCTTGTAAACCAAAGCTTACTTGAAAACGTGTCTTGTTAGGAAGCACATCAACACCAAGATCAACTCCAAACCCCTTCTTGGATGCTGCTGTTCCGTTAAACCTTTTGGAGAGAAGAGAGAGTGTTTTTGGTGTTTTGCATGTGAAGTGAATTGATAGGATCTCAGCATCTAGTTTGATCGATTCGAATGATTTCAGCAGCGGAATAGAGTACCAACTAGCACAATTCGAGCAAGAATACCAAAGATATAGCAATGAACAGAATTAGTTATAGAGAGAGAAAGTTTCTGCAAAAGGAATATTTCATTCAATCACACGCTTTGGCATGGCTTTCGCAAAATTACAATTTAGGTCATTCTTCCTTATATAAGGAAAGATGACGTAGGCTGATGTCACTTGATAGTGACATCTAACCGTTATTTACACAACTACTGAAACACTAAAAACTGAAGATGTCAAGCAGCTGACATCTTCTTACAAGAAGCTAAGTGTTTACTTATTACAAAACTACTGATAAGAAACTACTGAAACTACAACGACTGAAGAACAAGCTCTTCAGTCGTTTTACAAAACTACTGAAAGTAAAAACAAAAACTACTGATAAACACAACTACTGAAGAAGTACTCTTCAGCTGTTGTGACAAACTACTGAAACTTCAGCACTTGGTCTTCAGACTTGAACTTCAGACGTTTCATCAGCTGATGACTTCAGTAGATGTCATCAGCTGATGTCTTCAGTCTTTGTCTTCAGACTTTGTACATCAGTTGTTGATCTTCAGCACTTGTGGACTTCAGCTGTGAACTTCAGTAGTACTTGTCTTCAGCTTCAGCACTTGTATTCTTCAGCTGTTGACCTTCAGTACTTTGGTCTTCAGCTTCAGCACTTGTGTTCTTCAGCTGTTGGACTTCAGCACTTTAGTCTTCAGCTTCAGCACTTGTGTTCTTCAGCTGTTGAGCTTCACAGTCTTAGCTTACTTCAGTCTGTCTTCAGCTGTTGAAGTCTTCAGTACTTGATCTTCAGCTGTGAAGTCTTCAGTACTTGCTTCAGCTGTTGAAGTCTTCAGCACTTGTCGAACTGCTGATGAAGCCTTCAGCAGTTGTTGTGATATCATGTGGGACTTAGAGGTTTTCTGATCTTGGCTCATTGGTTCTTTTGGTCCAACAAACTCCCCCTGAACCAATGCAGCCAAAACCTCTAATTGATTTATTTTCCCACTTATTGTTGGCAGAATGGTTGGTCTTTTTCCTTCTTGATCAGTTGAGAAGATGACCCATATAAGCACTGGCCTGGGAATGAGTCTCTGATGATTTGGTTGGCAATGTATGGATGGGAGCTCTGTATTGGGGAATTGGACACTGAGCTGTTCCCCCATCCATGAGACTCACTTCCCAACTATGAGCTTGTAGGATTCCCTGGTGTAGGCCTCCAAAAATACAATTTGTTCCTCCATGGTGCTCCTCTGCCTCACCATCGAAGAATCCTTCTGGCCCATAGTCAGACAGGAATTTGACCTGTTTTCCATTTTTGAGTACCACTGTTGTAATCTGTCTGTAAGCAAATTCATCAGGATGATGACCTTCTAACAGCAGTGGTAACTCATCCTTTCTGATCTCATTCAGCCTCTTATACACCAGCCCCTTTTTGATCATTCTGTTCTCCAGCATCTTTGTGGGGGCATGTTTGAGGTGTAGGCCTTTTTGAAATCTTCCAGGATTTCCCAGGGTGAGACTACAAGGGCTAAGGAGATCACTTCATCTACAATCTTTTTCACTTGCCCATTGTATCTCTGAGGGATATTTTTCTTTTGTATTCTATGAGCCACCCTGGGATCAGGCCAAATTCTTACTCTTTCTTTCACATACTGAAAAGTATGTCTAAGAGTATAAATCCTCTGAGCTTGTTTTTTCATATTAATGATGGAGGAAGTGGCTGCATATGCTTTATCTACTCTCCTCAATAACTCTTCATCGTGCAATCTGTGTTGTTCTTCTTCTTCCAATTTCACTTTGATTGCATCTCTTTGTTGCTCAGAGAGTTATTGCAAGAGAGAGATCTTTGGCCTTAGGCAACTGCAGAACAGCTGAGATCGGCAGCCTGTCTTCATCATCATCTTCTTCTTCTTCCAGCCTCAACACCTTTCTCTTCTTCTGCTTAGGTGCATCATCGGCTGTTGGTTTTGAGGGTAAGGGAGTTGGTTTTGTGGGTTGTGGTTGTGGTTGTTTTGGAGAGGGAATGTTGACAGGCTGAGTTAGCATTTTGGAGGTGAGTGTGGCTTTTGAGTGTTTGGCTAGCTCAGTCCTGCTCCCTGCTCCTGCTTCATTCAAAGCTTCTATTACTAATCCCTTAGTATATGCCTCAGACGAACAGATCTTGGAGGTTATGGCCAAGATGCTGTCCCTGGTCCATGATTTTATTTCGATCAATGATCTCCCAAGGTATTTGCTGATAAATCTGATCATGATCTCAAGTCTTTCTCTATCCATTGTGCTGTAGCTGGCCCATCTTTGTTGAATCTCTTCGATCTCTAATCTTCTTATTTCAGAGTCCAGCTTTTCAGTATTGAAACCTTGCCTAAACAGCTGATCAATGATATTGTCCATTGATCTGCTGTGTTCAGCATCAGCCTCTTTAACCATTTCATTCAAGTTTTTCTCTTTTTCAGCACTTTTCTTTTTCTTATATGTGACATGAAAGTCTTTTTGACTTTCATGTACTTTCTCCTTTTCAGCTCCTTTCTCATTCTCATTCTCCTTCTCTTTCTCGGTCTCATACACACAGTCCTTCTCTATTTCCACTTCTTTGTCCTTCTCTTTCTCTTTCTCCTTCTCCATCCTCTTTCTTTTAGCTTTCACTGCTGAATCTCCCCCTTTTTGGGTGCATTGGTTTTAAGGGTTTGATCAGCAGAAAGCTTTTGGCTCAGTACATCCTCCACCATAGGTTGTAAGACAGAAGAAAGTCTCTCATCAACAGTTTTAATGACAAGTTCAGTTATCTGCGGTGTGATGAGAGATAGGGGATTTTGAGGGATAGCATCCATTTGCTCAGGGGGGTTTTGGTCCTGAGAAATGGTGCCAGAAACAGAGGCAGGTGGCTGAGATTCTTTGAGTGGCTGTGTGTTTAAGTGACCTTCAGAGGAAGGTGCCATCTGTTGGGTTGATGTGGTGGCAGATGGTCTTTCTCCCTGAGAGAGTTGGTCAAGTAGTTTTTGCAGCCTACTGACTTCCTCCTCTAGGATTATGTTCTGGGCAAGAACATCATAAAAGAAGCCCAGGTCATCATCAGCAGATGCTGAATCACCTGACCTCCTGCTTGTAGCAGGATGTACATGCACTGGGTGTAGACCAGATGTAGCATGTGCCCCTTTGTCTTGGAACTGGGGACTTCCAGCCTCAGGACTTTGTCCTTCATCAGCTGTTGCCTCTGGTGAGGTCTTAGTTATGTTACCAACCTCAGTCTGATCATATGCTGATTCAGAAGAGGTGGCAGCCTCACCAGATGTTCTGATCTCCATATCCACACCAGGAGATAGAACATTTAAACCCCGGTGCTGTGGGTTGTCAGAAGCATGTGTATCCTCTTCCTCAATTGTTGTTGTTCTCCCCTTTGTTGGTGGTTGTAGGGGAGGAGGAGAGGCATGCAGCTGAGTCCACATTAGCAATTATAATGGTTGGACTTTGGGGGCATTTGCATGGGGAGGGGATAGAAGCTGATTGCATCCGGGGAGAGGGATGCTCTTCAATGATAACCTCCTCAAGTGAGAGAGGTCTCAGTAATGTGGTTTCCCCTGAAGTGGTTGCAACAGGATCCTTTTGAGAGGATACCTGTGCGGCTGTTGCTGGTTGAGTCTTTAACACTACTGGAGGGTTTGAACCAGTAGGTTTATCCTGTTTGGGTGGTACAGGAGCATCATCAGGGGACTCATCTCCCTGATTAGCTTGTTTGGGTTTGGATTTTGGCTTGGTGGGGACTTTGGATCTGGCAGTTGAAGCTGTGGGTTCCCTTTGCTTGGGTTTGAGCAAACGGGCAGCTTCTTTGAGAGATTGGTCGGAGTTATGCCTGGAGTATACCTCAGCTAGAACAGCTGGTGCAGGGACTCCAAGGCCAACAAGGCCATCAGTTTGTAATTCATTTAAAATTATGGCCATCAGAAACCTGGGATATAATAGCCATCTGTTTCCCACAGGTTTCTGTGCCAGATCTTTGATTTCTAGAAACACAATTTGTGAAAAATTTAAAGGTTGGTGTTCTAGAATTGAATATAATACCTGTTGCCACCGGGAAGACATTTGATCCCATGAGGATGTCTTCGAGGCTAAGCAAACATTCACCATATGAAATATCAGTCTTTCAGCATCAGGGAAGTTCTTCTTCAGTATGGTAGCAGCTCGAAGATTTCCGTCGTACCCATTGTTGATGAAGGACATATCAGTTGTGCCCTTCGGGTACTCAGTCACAGCAGTAGCATCTTGTAAATTTAGCACTCGACGAATGCTAGGTGTAACCTCTACTTGTTTTTGGTTGACCAATGACCGAACAGAAATTGGCCGGAAGGCACATCAGTGTGAACGTAGGCATTGGACCAAAACTGACTTAGTGACTCTGGGTAGATGGTCGAGTTTAAGAGCAGAGCAGTACTATACTGAGAATCAGCCATTAGGTCTATGGCGTGATCAAACTTTGTCCAGAAGGCCGATTTCGTGAGGTAGGCGACGCAATTATGTCTGGGTTTTAGACTCATGGTTGCCATTTTTGAGAGTATGAAGGTCAGAAGAACGGCTAATGGAACGTTTGAGAAGAAGACAGGTATTTATAGGGTGGGATAGGAAAAGGCTGAAAGAAAACTACTGAAGGTTTTGGTGTGGTCATCAGCTGTTTGAAACTACTGATGACGTGGTATTAACCTTCAGAGGTTTAAAACGACTGACAGTGGTGGTGTTGTCATCAGGTGTTATAAAACAACTGAAGACTTGGTTTTGACCATCAGACGTTGAAACAGCTGAAGTCTTGGTGTTAACCATCAGTATTTATGAAACTACTGAAGGTCGTGGTTTTGACTTCATATGATGTAAACAACTGAGGACTTGGTGTTTGTCATCAGTAGTTGTGAAACTACTGAAGACAGTGGTTTTGCCATCAGTTGTTGTAAACAACTGAAGACTTGGTATTAGTTATCAGTAGTTGTGAAACTACTGAAGACTGTGGTCTTGCTTCAGTTGTTTAGAAACAGCAGTTGTAGAAACAACTGAAGAGAAATTACTCATCAGCTGTTTTCGTCAATTCTTAGCTTTTCAGCTGTTTCATACTGTCCTCAACACTTACTCATCAGACTTTTCATCTGCTTTTCAGGTGTTTCATAGGACGTCAGTACTTATCTGTTTTTACTGATTTCAGTAGTTGTAACTACATCAGTAGTTGTAACTACATCAGTAGTTTAGAACAGATAAAGTACTTCAGTACTTGTGAGGCATTTAGCCTTCAGTAGTTATAAAAACTACTGAGGGTAAAAGAACTCATCAGTACTTATATGTGACATGGTTACCAATGATCATCAGTACTTATTACTGAGATCATCAGTAGTTGTCACTTATTCTAGCTGCAGCATACCAAGCCTTAACACCAGGTTGTGGAAAGTTGAACTATCCAAAGGCTTAGTAAAAATGTCTGCAAGCTCATCAGCACTAGGCACAAACATAGGATTAATTAGACCCTTTTCAAAACAATCTCTTATAAAATGATGTCTAATTTCTATATGTTTGGTCCTAGAGTGCTGGACTGGATTTTTGACAATGCAAAGAGCTGAAGCACTATCCATTAATAACGGAGTCTTAGTCTCTGTAATGCCATAATCCAAAAGTTGATTCTGAAGCCAGAGTACTTGGGATGTACAACTTGCAGCAGCAATGTACTCGGCTTCAGCAGTGGATGTAGCAACAGATGTTTGTTTTTACTCTGCCAAGAAATCAAACAGTTGCCTAGGAATTGACATCCACCAGAAGTTGATTTCCTGGTTAACTTACACCCTGCATAGTCACTATCAGAGAAAGCAACTAATTTGCAAGAGTGCCCAGTGGAATACCATAAACCTAGAGATTGTGTACCTTGCAAATATCTAAAGATCCTCTTGACTGCAATCAGATGAGACTCTTTAGGTGCAGCCTGAAATCTAGCACAAACACATGTAGCAAACATAATATCTGGTCTAGAAGCTGTTAAATACATCAAGGACCCAATCATACATCTGTAAAGCGTTTCATCAACAGCTTTACCTTTCTGATCAATATCCAATTGTGTGGTGTTGCACATGGGAGTAGAACAGGGCTTACAGTTTTGTAAATCAAACTTATTTAAAAGATCTTTTGTATATTTAGACTGATGAATGAAAATTCCATCAGCTTTTTGTTTGATTTGCAAGCCTAGAAAGAACTGTAATTCTCCCATTGCACTCATTTCAAACTTCCTTTGCATTAATTTTGTAAAATCATCACACAACTGGGGATCAGAGGATGCAAATATAATACATCAACATAATGTGAATAAAGTATCTATGAGGTCTAGTTATTTTGCAGAAGAAAGTTAGATAATGTCTCATACCAGGCTCTAGGAGCTTGTTTCAACCCATAAAGAGCCTTATCAAGCTTGTATACCCATTCTGGGTGTTTATTATCCTCAAAACCTGGTGGTTGACACACATAAACTTCTTCTTTTATTTTACCATATAAAAATGCACTTTTAACATCCATTTGAAAAACTTTAAGATTGTGGAGTGCAGCATAGGCTAAGAACAATCTAATTGCCTCCAGTCTGGCTACAGGGGCAAAGGTTTCATCATAATCAATACCTTCTTCTTGTGCAAACCCCTGAACAACCAGTCTGGCCTTGTTCTTAACAATAAGCCCATTTTCATCTGTTTTATTCCTAAAACCCATTTAGTGCCTATTGCACACTTACCTGGGGAAGAGGAACAAGCTCCCACACTTGCTGCTTTTTGAACTGAAGAAGCTCAAGCTGCATTGCTTCAACCCAGCCATTGTCTCTAAGTGCAACATGATAATTCTTTGGCTCTAGCTGACTGATGAAGAGAGCATAGAAGCAGAAATTGGACAATTGACTTCTGGTTGAAACTCCAGCATTGATATCACCAATGATTTGAGACATTGGGTGATTCTTCAGCTCTTGATAACACAAGATCAGTGCAAGTGTTTGTAGAACCTTCAGCAGCAACAGATGTTGATGTAGACTCTTGAAACCATGTAGATGGTGGCAACTCAAATGAAGTTGAAGATGCAGAAATCTCATCAGCACTTGTTGTGGATGAAGCTACTGAAGCTACAGGAGCATCAGGTTTAGAGGACACAGGCAGTTGGTCACTAAACCTGAAGAGGTGAGTACTGCTATCATCATCATCATCAGCACCAGCAGTACCATCAGGTGGTGAACTGTTGACAGGAGCAACAGCAGGAGTTTGATAAGGAACATATTGCAGTATGTCCAAATCAAATAGCTCCACAGGGCTTTGTGGAATCTTGTCCTTTGGAGATTCATTAAACTTAACATGTAGAGTCTCTTCAACCATCTTTGTTCTGCAGTTGAAGACTCTGTATGCTTTGCAAGTTGATGAATAACCAACAAAGTACCCTGCATCCACCTTAGGATCAAATTTTTGGAGTTGATCCCGTGTGTTGAGAATGAAACAAGGACACCCAAAAGCTCTGAAGAATGAAATTAGAGGGGCCAAATGATGAAGAACTTCATATGGAGTCTTCATCAACCTCTGATTTACTAGAACTCTATTCTGTACATAGCAAGCTGTATTGACAGCTTCAGCCCAAAAAGTCATTGGCAGTCCAGAATCAGCCAACATGGACCTTGCAGCTTCAATAAGGGTCCTGTTCTTTCTCTCCACTACTCCATTTTGTTCAGGAGTTCTTGGAATGCTAAACTGCCTCTTGATTCCCTTTGAGAGGTAGAACTCATCAAGTGTATTGTTTCTGAATTCTGTTCCATTATCACTTCTAATACACTTGACTGAGAGGGAATACTGCTTCTCAACATACAACACAAAGTTGATAATCTTCTGAGCTGCCTCATCCTTTGAATGCAAGAAGAAAGTCCATACAAATCTGGAGTAATCATCCACAATTACCAGACAGTATTTCTTCTTAGCCATACTCATCACTCTCACAGGACCAAGAGATCCATGTGAAGAAGCTGTAAGCAGGCAGTGGACTTAGGTTCTTCTATGGAGGGAAATGAAGCTTTGTGTGTTTTCCTTTTAAACAAGCAGTGCAGTTATCTTCACATTTGAACTCCTTCATAGGCAGTCCCCTTACTAAACCATGGTTTATCAGCTGATTTATGTTTTTGAGATTAACATGACCCAGCCTTCTATGCCATAGAGTAGATTCTTGAGGGGAAGCCTTGGAAAATAGGCAAGGATGGCCTTTGAGATCTATTTTCTTGGAAAGATCTAAGGCATACACTCTTCCTGTCCTGTTGGCCTTCAGGAGAGTGTATTCATCCAACACCTTATCAATCAAACTTAGAACTTTGGATGACAGAATCCGACAGTTCTGACTGGTGAAAAGAGCAACATGGCCTTTGTCACACATTTGACTGACACTCAAGAGGTTGTACTTGAGATTTTCCACATGGTTAACATCATCAAACTTTATTTCCCCATTGGAAACAAAGCCTTTGCCGATGATGTAACCCTTTGCATCATTGCCAAATGACACAAACCCCTTCCTTCCTTGAGAGTAGTCATTAAGAAGTGATCTGTTTCCTGTCATATGCATGGATCCTCCACTGTCTACATACCAGATGCCTCTGTGGCATGTTGAAGAACCCTGCAAAACACAACAAATTAGTTAGATTTTGAGACCCAAACCTTTTTGGTTTGGGCCTGTTCTCATCAACAGATGGTAAACTAACAGGTTTGTTGGAAACAACAGCCTGAGAGGAAGAAGATGGTGAAGAAGAGGAATCCTTTGGCTTGGACCTCCTTTTCTGTGGTTTCAACATAGGAACATCTAATTGGTTAACTCTTCCCAATAGATGTTGAACCATCATAACCAGCTGTGTCTGATTTTGTGATAAAGCTTTCAGCTCTCCAGACACATTGGCATTGGAGTTTGATAAGTTCCTATGTTGCACCTTCTTCTTTTGAGCAATCTCAGCTGTTACCTGTTTAACCCCTTCCTTTTGGATTTTTTTTGGACTTAAGGGTTACAGGATTTGATGTTGCTGGTACAAATGTGGCTTCAAACTCAGTTTTCATTTTAACCATTTTCTCTTTAATTTCCTCTTTATGTTTGAGTTTGGATCCTCTTTTGTACCAACAATCATCTGTAAGATGATTGAACAAACCACATATTTCACATGGTTTCTTCTTCATCTTATGTTGATCATCAACTAAAGAGAATGAAACTACTGAAGACTTGTTCTTCAGCACTTTGGAAGCACTATTTGCTTTCTTGACTTCCTCTTTAGTAGTCTTCAAACCCTTTCTACTGACAGTTTTCTTCTCTTCAGTGCTGACAGTAGTTGGAGTTTGAACTTCAGGTGTTAAATCTTGCTCTCCAGTCCTTTCAGGACTTCCAGAAATAACTCCTGAGTTGATCAACTCTTTGATCATGTGAGTGTCAGTATTTGAACCATCAAGATCAGCTGATAGGTTCAACGAGGGAATAATACTAACTTCAACTTCTGATGGTGCTCTATCAGAAAGTGAATCACATGATGAGGTGGATTGGTTATTGCTTTCTCCATCAGATTTCACTTCTGCTCTTGAAGCAAAATCTGTAGGAGGAGCAGTGTGATTATAACCAATGCCAAACTTCACATTGGAAGCTGATTGCTTACTAAGAAGCATTTCAAAACCTTTGCATGATTGTACCCATCGATCACACTCTACTTGGGTGACTGCAAGGGTTTCTTTGAGGTCTTTGTACTTTTCTAAAAGTACCTCTTCCCTAGCCTTATCATCAGTGATTTGGCATTTAAGTTTATAAATCTCATCATTTTCTCTTTAAGCATAGACTCAAACTCAGCTTTTCTTTTGGAAATGACCTTTTCTAGCTCTATGTTCTTATTAATTAAAGCTACATTTGCTTCTCTAATAGAGGCAAATGCTGCTATGCATGTTTCAGAACATAATTTGGCCTTAGCCTCAGAGGATACCTGTGATACCTGTGATGAAGAGGCATTTGAGGATGATCCATCTGCAGACTCCAGAGCCATAAGTGCCAGATTCCCAAAAGGACTGTCACCACCATGTTGACCAGCACCTGTGAACAGTTGTTCATGACCAGACATGTCATCTGGTAAACTGCTCCAGTCAACAACTCCAGGGGTGAAGAAGCTGTGTTGTTGAGGTTGAGGAGGTTGATGAGATTGAGATGGTTGAGGCTCAGGAAGAGCATGTGGTTGTTGAGCAATGGGTGCTTGAACCTGACTGGTTTGTGGCATGTAATAACAAGGGTAAGGATATGGCATTGGACCCTGAGGAACAAAATATGCAGGAGATTGTGGTTGAGAATGATGACCAGAATTGACAGGATGTTGCCCTCTGTGTTGTTGACTATTGCCAGGGAAAGTCACAAAGGGTGCAGAAGAATTAGATCCAGATGATCTACATTCTCTAGCAAAGTGTCCAAGCCTGTGGCATTTGTGACACCTCAACTTACTCTTGTCAAAACCAACTTTGGTTTTGCCAGAGAGTCCTGGGAACTTTCTTCCAGTTCTTTTGTAGAACTTCTGAGATCTGATATTTATCAAGGCCATTTGGCTCAAAATATCCATCTCTTCTAAGTCATCATCAGCAATCCCCTTGAGATCATCCATGATGAAGCATAGATTGTCATTATTACACCCAGTAAACTGACTATCAACACTCACAAATGCAGAATCAGAAGTGTTTGAAGAGAAATCAATATGCTCATCATACTGGCATTCAGATGAAGCATATTCTGACTCATGACCAACCAAGGCAGTGTTGCCTGGTACAAAGTCTTCAGTGAGCTTACCAGATGAAGCCAGTTTCCTTTTCTGCTCTATCTCTCTTTCGAATGTAAGCAGTTTCCCATGAAGTTGGGTGAGAGATAGACTATCCAGATTTGCACTGGAGCGTAGGACAATTGTATATGTGTCCCATCTCTCAGGCAGTGATCTGAGGAATCTGTGGTTCATTTGGCTTTTGGTATATTCATGTTTAACCATTTTCAACTCAGAGATTAAACATGAAAACCGCTCAAACTGCTGAGTCAGAGTCTCACCCTTTCTATGAGCAAAAGTCTCATACTGTTGGGCGAGGATTTCCCTGTTGTTTGCTAAGACCTCATCAGTGCCACCAAATTGTTCTTTCAGTGCATTCCAAAGGTCATGAGCAGTTTCATGATGCATAAGCCCGAATAGATTTCATTAGGCAGTGCCATGGGCAGACTTCCATGGGCTTTAGCATCAATCTCAAACAACTTCTTGTCCTCATCAGAGTATTGTTCCTTCTTCTTTGGAATCAACTAATTTGTTTCCGGATGATTCACCATTAGCTTATGTGGTCCATGTACCACGGATGTCCAACAACCTGAACTATTGACAGACAGGTGGATGGAGCATTCTTCGTTGCCAAAGTTGATACTCATTCCTAACCAGCATCGGAGGCTTGGTTGAGGAACAGAATTTCAATCTTAAAACTCAATTCAAGATAAGCAAAACAAATTTAGCTCAAAACCACTAAGAACCTCAATTAAAATAGACAAAAGCGACAGAACTTCAATCTCTATAACAGATTCGTGCGAATTTGCTAGTTCGATCAAACTTAGAGCAAATGAGCAGTTTCAATGATCAATTGTTAGATCGATCAATGATTAACCAGCTCTGATACCATTTGATAGGATCTCAGCATCTAGTTTGATCGATTCGAATGATTTCAGCAGCGGAATAGAGTACCAACTAGCACAATTCGAGCAAGAATACCAAAGATATAGCAATGAACAGAATTAGTTATAGAGAGAGAAAGTTTCTGCAAAAGGAATATTTCATTCAATCACACGCTTTGGCATGGCTTTCGCAAAATTACAATTTAGGTCATTCTTCCTTATATAAGGAAAGATGACGTAGGCTGATGTCACTTGATAGTGACATCTAACCGTTATTTAACAAACTACTGAAACACTAAAACTACTGAAGATGTCAAGCAGCTGACATCTTCTTACAAGAAGCTAAGTGTTTACTTATTACAAAACTACTGATAAGAAACTACTTAAACTACAATGACTGAAGAACAAGCTCTTCAGTCGTTTTACAAAACTACTGAAAGTAATAAAACTACTGATAAACACAACTACTGAAGAAGTACTCTTCAGCTGTTGTGACAAACTACTGAAACTTCAGCACTTGGTCTTCAGACTTGAACTTCAGACGTTTCATCAGCTGATGACTTCAGTAGATGTCATCAGCTGATGTCTTCAGTCTTTGTCTTCAGACTTTGTACATCAGTTGTTGATCTTCAGCACTTGTGGACTCTTCAGCTGTTGAACTTCAGTACTTTGGTCTTCAGCTTCAGCACTTGTATTCTTCAGCTGTTGACCTTCAGTACTTTGTTCTTCAGCTTCAGCACTTGTGTTCTTCAGCTGTTGGACTTCAGCACTTTAGTCTTCAGCTTCAGCACTTGTGTTCTTAGCTGTGAGCTTCAGCACTTTAGTCTTCAGCTCAGCACTTGTGTTCTTAGATGTTGAGCTAGCACTGTAGTCTTCAGCTGTTGAAGTCTCAGACTTGATCTTCAGCTGTTGAAGTTTCAGCACTTGTCGAACTGCTGATGAGCTCAGCAGTTGATGGATATCATGTGGGACTTAGAGGTTTTCTGATCTTGGTCATTGTTCTTTTGGTCCACATGAATGATGTTGGAGAGTCCTACACTCTTCATAAAGAGTATGTGTTACCAAAGGAAAGAAGGAACCCCATGTCCATGGGGTGGTGAACGTTTTTTAAAACATGGCTTGGGATCCCTCTCATTTATATGGTCTTTTGAAACATTAAAAGTCATGTACCATCGTGAAGTTTTTAATGTGTGACAAGTGCAGAACATACTATATGTTTTATGCACTAAATCTTTAATTAAACATTTTAATTAAAGATCACAACATTACATTATCTTATGTTATTTAAACCCTTTTAAATAACAGGTGATTAATAAAACCCATCAACAAATCATTCCTTATGATTTGACCATTGCTCATACAATTGTTTAGAAAACCAATTTCCTAAATTTGGTGTGTTATTATTTAATGCTTGATACATCATCAATTAAATAATCGTGTGTGTTTGCAAAGCTATTATTGGGTATAACACGACTTGGATCATAACGTACTAACCACATCATATTCTAAGTGTCTTGGGCATAGAATCCTACAAAAAAATGGGTAGTCTGAGCTAGAATCATCTAGGTAGTCAGAATCTGAATCCTCACTGAAAATCCAAGATTCCTCTAGATTTCTTCTGGCCTATAGAATCAAGATAATTGATTGATTAAACAAGTTAGATTGAAGAGAATTTGATAATGAATCTAAATCAAATAACCATGCAGGACCATTGAAACTGATGGAAAGAATTTTCCAGAAATTTAACGTTAAATATTTCAAAAAGTATATTCCTCCTTGAGTTGTACACTCGATAGGCTTTTGAAACAGATGAGTATCCAACGAAAAATCCATTATGAGATTTTGCTTCAAATTTTCCTAACTGATCATTTGAATTAAGAATCATAGCAAGACAACCAAATGATTTTAGAAAGTATATGTTTGGTTTTCTTCGAAACATTAACTCATAAGAAGTTTTCATTTTATCTTCACAATTAAGATTCTGTTCTGAATAAAACACACAGTTGATATAGCTTCATCCCAAAAAGTGATAGGAATTTTTGCATCAGCTAACATAGAACGAGCAGCTTCAATCAGTGTTCTATTCTTCCTTTCAGCAACTCCATTTTGTTGAGGGGTTCTAGGAGCACTAAGCTGATGAGCTATCCCTTTCTGAGCACAAAACATTTCAATGTTAGCATTTTGAATTCCGTTCCATTATCACTTCTTATTATTTTCACTTTATTTTCTAATTGATTTTCAACTTTAATGATAAATTCTTTCAGTAAATCAGCCATTTAAAATTTAGCATACAAAAAGAAAACCCATGAAAATCTTGTATAGTCATCAATGATAACTAAACAATATGATTTTCGTCCAATGCTCTTGACATTTGTGGTCCAAAAAGGTCCATATGTAACATTTGAAGAGGTTTGGAAGTTGAGTTTATGAGCTTGGTCTTATAAGATGCTCTGTGTTGCTTTCCCTTCAAACATGTTGAACAGTGATCAGTCGTTGCAAACTTCTTAGATGGAAGTCCAATGACATGGTTTTCTGATACAAGCTTGTCATATCTTGAAATTTGAATGTCCGAGACGTCTATGCCAAAGCTGGCTTTCATCATTTGATGCTTTAGCATTAGGCATGTTGTTTCAGTTGAAGGATAAACTTGAGACATATCCAGCTTGTATACATCTCTATCTCTTTTAGCTGTAATAATTACCTAGTCTTTGATTATCTGAAAACCTGGCTTCAAAACATAACAGAATGAATCATCAAATAGAATAGAGTATGATTTATCACATATTTGGGATACACTTAAAAGTTTAAAGTTCAACTGTGAACAAAAATTGGCTTTGTCAAAGCTTATTATCCCATTTGATATTGTTCCTTCTCCTATTATTTTTCCACCTGCATCACCACCAAAGGCGACGTGTGTTCCATCCTTTAACTTAAAATCTTGTAACAAGGCAGGATTGCTTGTCATATGCCGACTACATCCACTATCCACATACCATGTATTAAGTGGTCTTCTTGGGCGTACCTGCACAACAAGAAAATTAAGTTGAGATATCCACCCAAGCCGAGATGGTCTTAGGTTTTCCAAATTTATCAACAATGGTAAATTGTTTATAATGAAGATTATTCAAATCAGGTTTATTCTTGATGAATTTACCAATCTTGTTTTGAAAATTATTTGAGTTATTTTTGAAAACATTCATACCGTTTGATTGATCAATTTTTGACTCATATTGACGACTAACCTTTTTATTAGTCATTCTTACCGATCTTGGTATGAATTTTTCTTGCATATTTTGTTTAAATCTCACATAATTGTTCTTTTGAAAAGATCTCAAACCTAAAGAAGGTTGATTAGTTAATTTTTGAAATCCATTAGTTTGATTTCTCATATATTGAGACAAAATTCATAGTTTCATTAATATCGAGCAAAGACAATTACAAAGTAAGTAAGCAGTTTTTCATCACTTTCTAACTGCTACAAGTATAAGCTATTTATAATGAAACACAAGGAACTAACAAAATTACAAAACTAGTCCTTATACTATTACAAATAGTAAAAAACACATAAAGACAACATGTTAATCTTTCTAGAGAACTAACAATTATCAATCACTTTCATTCGTAAACTTCCTTACTTATCTTTCATATGTTTGTTACTTCCGATGACATGTACAGTACCCCGAACATTGTGCATGAAGCTGGTTACTGGGCCTGAGGTCTATCAAAGACCTCGAACATTATGCACAAAGCTGACTCTAGTACCTAGGGCAATTACACTTGTCACTATCTTTTCACTTTCATTCTGGATCAATGGCATATGTTATACCCCGAACATTGTGCATGAAACTGGTTACTGGGCTTGAGGTCTTTCAAAGACTTGAACATTGTGCACGAAGCTGACTCCAGTACCTAGGGCAAGCGGCAAGGATCCCATACGTATGGTCAATCACAAGAATTTAACCTAGTGTGCATCCTTCCGGGGTTGCTAATCCGCACACAGTTGAGCTAACACCCTTCATTGGGTGTGAACGTCCTTTCGGTGCTTGCAAGAATCTCGTACTTATCTTTCATTCATTAATGCAGGCATTCTTTCATTGCATTCCTCTTTTCATTATCTTTCGCTTTACGTTACATAATACTTTTCATTCCGTTCATCAACATTCAACGTAAAGCCATGGAAAATAAACATGCATAACAAGGAACATAAACATAACCATACAAAACATCACCATACAACACACCATCACTCATGACATAACAATCATCATACATGCCATAACATACCCCATACATCATCAAAAGTCAACTTACCTCCCCCCTGGGAACATCCCAAGTCAAAGCCTACATTTCACTTTTTCCCCAAAAAATCAAAAAATAAATCCAAGTCTTAGGCGCATGGGCACTATGCAGGCACATGGGAACACTTAGGCGCGTGGGGAACTTCTGGGTGTGTTGGCACTATTGGGGTGCATGGGCAACACTTAGTCATTCTGGGCAAATTCTAGGCGCATGAGGACTATGTAGTCGCATGAGTGTCCTGGCGCATGGGCTTTCTAGGCGTCTGAACACTAAGCCAAATTCAGCCTTTTCCAGGCACATGGCTACTATTTAGGCGTATGGGGTTTTGGGCACATGAGAACACTTAGGCAATTTATACCGTTGGGCGCATGGGCCACTATTTAGGCTCATGGGCAGTCTAAGTCACACCTAAACAACTAAATTCAGTTCCCAATCATCATTGACATGTTCTAAGCTTAAATCTTACATTCTAACCCATAGAAACACATTCGTAACATCATCGTAACCATAAACACACCCAAATAAAACCCCACTCGCAAACACATTCACACACATACATATGGGTAAAAACCTATTTTTATAAAAATGTTCATACATGTATTTCCAGCCCCAAATCAATTTAAAACAAGTAAAAAGGGGGTTCTAGAACTCACCTTAGCAGCTCTTGGGTATGACTTCCTTCAAACCCAATTGCAAATCGTGTTCAACACCTAAAACCCACCAAAAACACACTCACCCGAACACATAAGCATACAACCGAGGCAAAGCCGGTTAAGAACACTCAAAAACCATGAATTCTTACCTTAAATTCGGATTTCTTTTTTTGTTCTTCAAATATCTGAAAGTTTTCAGCTCTTCTTCACTTTCTCTCTCTACAAAAATCCGATGGGAGTGATGTGAGTAAGCAACATGGGCAGCCATGTTGCTTCATTCACCAACTTTTTCAAAGTTTTGTCCTTTTGACACTTTTAACCCCTTGGCTTGGGTTAAATTTCATTTTTTTTTTCCTTCACTTTTATTCTTTCTTTCATAACTTTTAAAAGTAACTGGGTGTTACAATAATTTTGAGTTTGATGTAGTAAACCGTTCGTTTATTTCATTGAGAAGAAGATCAACAACCTACATTGTGAAGAAATTTTAAAATTTAATATCATAAAATGTAATAAGTTAAACTTTAATAACTAACATAACTAAGAAAAAATACCTAATTAAAAATATCAACACAAAAATAGCGGAGATTGTTTATGGTTCATCATCAATTGTCCTTCTAACTCGTCCTAGGATGACGTCTTCCATAATAGGCATATAAATTTCATTTTGAGCACAAAATATAGTGAGTTCTTTCATTATTTCTCCCATCCATCGTCCCTATATTTCTTTATATCATATTTCATGTCTTCAATCAATCGAATATTGTTACTAATATTTTGATTTTTTTGACGGTATTTTGTAACAAGTTTAACATTAAATGAGCAATAAAAACAAACTCAAAAGTTTCCATTTTTAGCCAACTAAATGCGGTGCCTCGAGTTCTACCATCTCGGACTAAGCTCATTTCTAGATTTTTACATTTTCCTATACAAACATCACCCATCTCTATACATTTCACAAAATCATCATATTGGTTTTGTCAAATTGAATCTTTTCTTTTACATGAAACCCCAACAATGTTCACAATCATCCTAAGGTAATAAAAAATTACTCATATATGCATATTCTAAAGATGTAGCCACAACAACTAATTATAATTGATGAGCAAAACAATGAATATAAAATGCATGCTTATTTTCATTTAATTTTTTATTGTTATAATCCATTTAGCTCACCTCGCATATTAGAAGCACCATCATAACCTTGTCCTATAACTCTGGGCATTGTTAAACCATGTTTTGCAAAGAAATTATCATTAGCACTTTTTAAAGATGATGCACAAGTTTCAATAACATGCACGACCCCAATAAACCTTTCGATCACTTCTCCACCATCATCCACATATCTTAAAACCATTGTCATCTGCTCTTTCATAGAACAATCTCGAGACTCGTCAATCAACAACAAAAAGAACTTTCCTTTAATCTCATTCACAATAATATTCCTTACCTTCATAGCACAAGCATTCATAATTTCTATTTGGATTTTAGGTGAAGTAAGTATATTATTTCCAGGAGCTTTTGTATTGAACACCTTATTTACTTCAGCATTACACTCACAATACCATTTGACATGCTCAAGAAAATTAACTCGATTTTTAGAACCTGTAGACTCATCATGCCCTCGGAAAGCTAAACCTTGTTTCAAAAGAAAATGAACCAAATCAACAACGGCGGTTAACCGAATACGATAATCAATCTCATCTTGCTTACATTTTTGTGATAATATATAGTTTACATTATGCATTTGATCTTTAAATGACTCGTATTGAACTCTCGCATGATTATGGTCTACTATTTGGCCTCCTTCATGATCATGAAAATTTTCAAATGTGTTTTTCCAGTTTTTAAGTCGGGTTGAGGAAGACATCATCCCCATGTTTATTACCAGTAAAAAAACAAATAACACCATTGTAAGGCCCCGTTCCTTGGACGCTTACAGCTGGTCGAACATCGCACATAAAACATATAAGTACATTTAACTTCGATAAGGTATTGCAGCGGAAACATAAAAATGACTCTTCATATCATTACAAATGCTTTTGCAAGTTAATACAATCGTTCATTTCAAAACATCATTCATTACAATGCAAAAACATTAAAGAAAAGAATGCCATCCCAAAAGAGCTGAGTACCCGCCCCGTGCCATCCTCAGCAACATCACCTGCCAAGTGGAAACACATAAAAGTCAGCGTTGCTGAGTGAGTTCTAGTTTTATAATAAAACAATACTTTATCTTTCATTAAACCTGTTCTTTACTTTCATGCGATCATACATCATACCTACACATAGATAATATCATTATTATCTCATTAATCATTCTTTAACTTTCGTTCGTTCACCGTACGTTATTATCATTCTCATTTGTTACTTTCATTCACATTCATACATACATCTTATTTCATTCGTACGTTCATTTCTTTCGATGACATGTACATTACCCCGAACATTGTGCACGAAGCTGGTAACTGGGCATGAGATCTTTCATAGACCTCGAACATTATGCACGAAGCTGACTCCAGTAGCTAGGGCCAGTACATTCACCACTTATCTTTTCTCTTTCATTCCGGATCAATGCGATATGTTATACCCTAAACATTGTGCACGAAGCTGGTAACTGGGCCTGAGGTCTTTCATAGACCTCAAACATTGTCCACGAAGCTGACTCCAGTACCTAGGGAAAGCGGCAAGGATCCATACATATGGTCAATCACAAAGATTAGACACCAGTGTGCATCCTTCTGGGGTAGCTAACCCGCACACCGTTGAGCTAACACCCTTCATTAGGTGTGCACCTCCATACATTTGCTTGCAAGCCTTTCTTACATTCATTCATTAATGCATGCATTCTTTCGTTACGTTCCTCTTTTCGTTATCTTCCACTTTACGTTACATAATAATTCATTTCATTGTTAACATTCAGCGTAAAGCCAAGGGAAAGATAATCATACAAAAAATAAGGAACATCAACACACACAATCAACATCATCATACAGGGCATCAACATACATACATAACATACATCAACATACATCATACAACATCATACATCACCATACATCATCAACCATGCCCAACATAACCTCTAAGACCACAAAAGTCATCTTACATGAACCCTTGGGAACCTTCCACGTCCAAAACTTACATCTGCACTTTCCCCGAAAGTCAGTAAATAAACTATGTTCCCTCGGGTACACAAGCCCTACTCCGGCGTATGGGCACCCTTCAGTCGCAGGGCCTCCCATGCGACTGAACACCATACGCATGAACATCTGGAGAATGGGCCTTATGCGAATGAACATAATTGGATTAACACAATGTGGATAAGTCCCATGCGAATGGAACTAATGCGGATGAACACCTTGTGCGAATGAAACTAATGTGGATAGACACTTAGGCGAATGGACTCCAGTCGCATGACTCCCCATGCGAATGGCCCTCAATCATGCGACTCACAAGTGAAAGGACTCCAGTTGCACGACTCACATGCGAATGAACCTCAGTCGCACTCCTTTCACCCGCATGGCCTCCATTCGGTCACCTAGCCCTAGCTGATGCAGAATGTAGTTCATCCCGAACCCAATCTGCACTTTTCGACCACCAAACCCTTCCAAACTCGTTCTAAGCCCAAATCAACCATCTTAAACCTTAGAAACACCTACCACAACACCATTCAAGCACACACAAGCCCGAGAACAAACCCCACTCGCATCAAACACAAACACATACATACGGGTTCAACACACACATTTCAAAAATGGGTTTTACTATGTGTTCGAGCCCCAAATCAATTGAAAACATTTAAAAGAGGGCTCCTAGAACTCACAAAAACGACACCGTCGAGTAGAGCTTCGATTCAATCTGCTACACTTCAACTTTCACGCTCAAATCCACGAGAACTGATCTTGAAACTCTTTTTTTCTCCCTTTCTTCTCCTCTTGGCAAAATTTTACAAGTGTGGGGAGGGTGTGGGCTGCCCTCCCCTCTTATTTCCTTACTCATCCAATCTTTCTCCGTTTGGCAAGATGGTCCCCCGACTTTAAACTTTATTTCTTTTTCTTCTTTCGTCGGCTTCAAAGAAAATATCCGGGTGTTACAAGTCCACCCCCTTATATAGGTTTCATCCCTGAAACCTGTTATTCCTCGAACAAACATGGGTAATGCTGCCTCATTTCTTCTTCAGTCTCCCACGTTGACTCGGATCCTTTCCTGTGCTTCCACTGTAGATGCACAAGAGGAACCACTTTATTCCTCAGCCTCTTCTCTTTTCAATCAATGATTGGCACTGGTTGCTCCACATAATTGAGCCATTCATCTACCTCGATATCCTCCAGTGGTACAATCATATCCTTGTATGCTAAGCACTTTCTCAGATGAGATACATGGAATGTCAGGTGAATTCCACTTAGCTCATCTGGTAACTCCAATCTATAAGCCACCTCTCCTACTCGAGCAATGATTCGGAAAGGCCCTATATACCTTGGGCTCAACTTGCCCTGCTTTCTAAATCGGATAATACCCTTCCAAGGTGAGACCTTCAACATAACCCGATCACCCACCTGGAAGTCAATCGTTCTGTGTCGTCTATTAGCATACGACTTCTGTCCATCTTTGGCTGCCTGCATGAAGGCTTTGATCTTTTCAAGCTTCTCAGTCGTAGCCTCGATCACCTTGACGCTCCCTAACTCTTTATGACGAATATCACCCCAACAGACGGGTGTTCTGCATCTCCTACCGTATAGCATCTCGTAAGGGGGCATACCAGTGTTGGCATGATAATTGTTGTTGTATGAGAATTCAACTAACGGTAAGTGGTCATCCGAACTTCCTACAAAATCGATAACACATGCTCGAAGCATGTCCTCCAATGTCTGAATGGTCCTCTTTCACTGACCATCGGTCTGGGGATGATAAGTCGTGCTAATGTGTAACCTCGTCCCCATAGCGTAGTGGAATTTCTTCCAGAATTTGGATGTAAACCAGGTGTCATGATCAGACACAATAGACACTGGTACACCATGACGAGTTACAATTTCCTTAATGAAAATATCCGCCAACCTTTATGATGAATATGTCTCGCGGATCGGTAGGAAGTGAGCACTCTTCGTCAAACGGTCAACTATCACCCATATGGCATCATACCCCTTCGGAGTACGTGGCAGCTTCGTAATGAAATCCATGGTGATATGTTCCCACTTCCACTTCGATATATCCAAAGGTTGGATCTTCCCATATGGCTTTTAATGCTTCACCTTCACTTGCAAGCAAGTAAGGCATTGACTCATATACTCCATCACATCGCGCTTCATACCCGACCACCAATAGTCCTTCTTCATGTCTTGATACATCTTAGTGGCACTGGGATGAATGGAGTATCGAGTCTTGTGAGCTTCATCCAAAATCTTCACCCGTAGATCCCCGAAACGAGGAATCCACATCCTCCTGAATCAAGTTCTAACACCAAGCGTGTCTTCACCCAACTCCACGACCATACCTTTTATTCTTTCAAAGTTAAGATGATCTTCTTTCAATGCCTCGTCTTGGAACTCCTTGACTTGCTTCATCACATCCAAGGTAATGATCAACTGATATGCTTTCACCCGAATCGGCTCGAGCCTCTCTTTTCTACTAAGGGTGTCCGCCACCACGTTGGCTTTGCCCAGGTGGTAATGGATCTCGCAATCATAATATTTTATAAGCTCCAACCATCTCCTATGCCTCATATTCAAATCCTTCTACTCAAAGAAGTACTTCAAGCTCTTGTGATCAGTGAATATGGTGCACTATGTCCCATAAAGATAGTGCCTCCAAATCTTTAGCGCAAAGACCACATTGCTAGCTCCAAGTCATGAGTAGGATAATTGACCTCATGAACCTTCAACTGTCGGGATGCATAAACTAAAACCTTCCCTCTCTGCACTAACACACACCCTAACCTCGAGTAGGAAGCATCCGAATAAACTACCAGATCCTCACTTCTATCGGGTAATGTAGAACAGGAGCTTGAGTCAATCTCGCTTTCAATTCTTCGAACGCCTTCTCTTGAGCTTGACCCCATACAAGCTTCACATCTTTCCGGTCAACTTAGTTAGTGGAGAAGCGATCTTAGTAAAGTCTTGAATAAATCTTCTGTTGTTGCCCGCCAAACCCAAGAACTACGAATCTCGGATGGTGTCTTTGGAGACGTCCATTGCATCACCGCCTCCACCTTTGTCGGATCCACCATAATCCCGTTAGGATTCACCACATGACCCGAGAACTGAACCTCGCACAACCAGAACGCGCACTTGGAGAACTTAGCGTACAACTTCTCCTTTCTCAATGCCTCCAAAACCTCCTGAATGTGACTGACATGCTCAGTCTCGCTCTTCAAATAAATCAGGATATCATCAATAAACACAATCACTGATTTATCCAACATCGGTCGACACACTCCATTCATCAGTTCCATAAAAGCAACTGGCACATTGGTCAAACCAAAAGACATGGCAAGAAACTCATAATGACTATAACGTGTGTGAAAAGCTGTTTTAGGGATATCCTGCTCCTTCACTTTCAACCGCTGGTAGCCCGATCGAAAGTCTATCCTTGAAAACCAACTGGCACCTTGAAGCTGATCGAACAAAGCATCTATTCTCGGTAAGGGGTATCGGTTCTTCACCGTCAGTTGTTCAGCTCATGGTAATCAATACACATCTTTATACTACCATCTTTCTTCTTCACAAACAGGATTGGAGCACCCCAAGGAGAGATACTCGGTCTAATGAACCCCTTATCAAGCAACTCTTGCAACTGCTCCATCAACTCCTTCATCTCCGTCGGAGCCAGCCGATATGGTGCCTTGGCAACTCGTTGGGCACTCAGTATCAGATCAATTTGAAACTCGATCTCTCGGTCAGGTGGCACTCCTGGTAAGTCTTCTGGAAACACGTCTAGAAAGTGACACACAACCGGTACATCAGACAGTTGTGGTGCCAGTGTATCCACATCCTTTACATAGGCCAAGTAGGCACTACATCCACACCTCATGCACTTTCCTGCCACCACCATTGAGATTACTTTTGGGATCGTCATGACCCGATCCCCATAAACCGTCACCTTACTCCCGTCAGGCGCTGTCAGACAAATCATTTTCTTGCGACACACAATGTTCGCCTCGTAATCCGCTAACCAATCCATCCCAAGAACCATATCGAAACCACCTAAGGTCATCACGAACGTTCTTACCGGAAACTTATGGCCTTCCAATTCCACATCACATCCTTCTATCACCTCAAAAATCCTGGTAGACTTACCTATGGTCGTTTCTACATCAAAGGCGCATCAACACTTCTACTACTAAGAGGCAGCTTGGCACAGAAAGCAGTAGAAATAAAAGAATCAAATAACACAGAGGCTAAAGTTTGGTTCACTAGAAACGTACTAGACACAACATCAGGGTCCGTCCTAGCTTCATCCTGTTTTATAGTGAATGCCCTGGCGCTCGCCCTTGGTCCTTCACTTCTCGTCTTCTTCACCCCAGAACCCTCAGCCCTCTGCTTCCTACAGTCTTTACTCATATGACCACTTTCCCCACAGTTGAAACACCTCACACCCCTGCAATCTCTAGCCATATGACCAGGCATTCCACACTTGAAACACATGTTTAACCCCCATCTACACTCGCCACTGTGCTCCTTCCTGCATTTGCCACACTTCTTCGATCCCGTACCCGGTGTGACTACAAGGCGATCATCCACCCGTGCCTTCTTGTTACACTCGAGGCATCACCTCGAGCAAACCTCTTCCCATTCCAGTTTCGATCACTACCACCTTTCTTGCTACCCTTAGTCATCACCACCGTTCTCTCATCATACAGTCTCCCTGCCAAATTCACCGCCGACCTAAACATGCTCCATCGGGCAGTGATCATGTGCCTGCGAATATCCGCTGGCAAACCCTAAATGTACCTCTTAATCTTCTGCGATAGAGGCGTCACCTGATCCGGCACCAGACGTGCCATCTCGTTGAACTTGGTAGTATACTGCTGATGTGTCATCGTTCACGCCTCCAGCTACAGGAACTCTCTCTCAACATTATCCATCCCTCTATGAAGACAGAAATCTTCAATCACCAACTTCTTCAGTTCGGACCATCTCATCCTCCCAATAGCCCGACTACCCTCAGCTTGGACAATATTGTCCCACCAGCATAAAGCTGACTCCACGAAAGAATAGGCAGCAAACTTTACTTGCTGATCCTCCTGACACTCGCTGATATTTAAAATAGCTTCCATTTCTCTCACCCATCGGTGAGTAGTAGCAGCAGTGCCGTTAACATCAAAATTAGGGGGCTTGCATCGTTGGAACGCCCCATAGTTACAACCTCGTGCCGCCTCCGGCGTAGGCTCTTCGTCTTCCTCTTCTTCATCATTAGAGAGAGCCGTTTCAGGCTGCGGTTGCTCCCGTCCTCCTGAAGACCAGTTTTTCTCCTTTCTTTCCCATTCCCGTACAGCCTTGATAACTTTGGTCACCACAGACGGTAAGATCATCTGCATGACCTGACGAACTTCTTCTACAACAGCCTGCTTTACTGAGGCTCTCAAATTGGCGCTCTCATCGCCACCCTCCGGATGAGGGGTCTCTTGTTCTTCCGGAACCACCTTTTTAACTCTGGGCCTTCCTTAATTGGGTCGCGGCTGAGCACCACAACCTCCACCCCGTGAAGCCTTAGAAGATCTACCACCGGCCATCCACACACCCCCTGAAAGATTCAAACACCAACATGATCATTCAAGGGAACAGCTTAGTTTATGTCAAGTATAGCAAGTCCTTAATTACAGTGGCCAGTTGTGATTAGCCACTTACTTTACTCTTCATACGCCAAGCATTACCTATCCTAACTGCATCAGTATTTAAATCTACAAAAAACACATAACCACATAACATGCACACGTAATACCGGTTAACATTATGAAAATACCTGATGGCACGCAGCTACTCAGACTGGCATCCCTTCCCTTTCCGTCCCATTCTTAGTTTAAGTTAAGGTTTATTTTGAAATTTTACCCGTTTCACTTAAACTTTGGCTCTTATACCAACTTGTAAGGCCCCGTTCCCGGGACGCTTATAGCTGGTCGATCATTGCATATAAAACATATAAGTACATTTAACTTCGATACGGTATTGCAGCAGAAACATAAAAATGACTCTTTATATCATTAAAAATGCTTTTGCAAGTTAATACAATCGTTCATTTCAAAACATCGTTCGTTCACATTACAATGCAAAAACATTAAACAAAAGAACGCCATCCCAAAAGAGCTGAGTAGCCGCCTCGTGCCATCCTCAGCAACATCACCTGCCAAGTGGAAACACATAAAAGTCAGCGTTGTTGAGTGACTTCTAGTTTTATAATAAAACAATACTTTATCTTTCATTAAAACCATTCTTTACTTTCATGCGATCATACATCATACATACACATAGATAATATCATTATTATCTCATTAATCATTCTTTAACTTTCGTTCATTCACTGTACGTCATTATCATTCTTATTCGTTACTCTCATTCACATTCATTCATACATCTTACTTTCATTCATACGTTCATTTCTTTCGATGACATGTACATTACCCCGAACATTGTGTAGGAAGCTGGTAACTGGGCCCGAGATCTTTCATAGACCTCAAACATTATGCACGAAGCTGACTCCGGTACCTAGGGCCAGTACATTCACCACTTATCTTTTCTCTTTCATTCTGGATCAATGCCATATGCTATACCCTGAACATTGTGCACGAAGCTGGTAACTGGGCCTGAGGTCTTTCATAGACCTCAAACATTGTGCACGAAGCTCAGTCCAGTACCTAGAGAAAGCGGCAAGGATCCCATACATATGGTCAATCACAAAGATTGGACACCAGTGTGCATCCTTTTAGGGTAGCTAACCCGCACACCGTTGAGCTAACACCCTTCATTGGGTGTGCACCTCCATACATTTGCTTGCAAGCCTTTCTTACATTCGTTCATTTGTTCATTCATTAATGCATGCATTCTTTCGTTACGATCCTCTTTTCGTTATCTTCCACTTTACGTTACATAATAATTTCATTTCATTTGTTAACATTCAGGGTAAAGCCAAGGGAACAATAAACAAACATAATAATAAGGAACATCAACATACACAGTCAACATCATCATACAGGGCATCAACATACATACATAACATACATCATACAACATCATACATCACCATACATCATCAACCACGCCCAACATAACCTCTAAGACCACAAATGTCAAATTACATGAACCCCAAGGTACCTTCCACGTCCAAAACTTACATCTGCACTTTCCCCAAAAGTCAGTAAATAAACTATGTTCCCTCAGGTATAAAAGCCCCACTTGGGCGTTTGGGCACCCTTCGGTCGCAAGGCCTCCCATGCGACTGAACCCCATGCGATTGAACCCCATGCGAATGAACATCAGGCGAATGGCCTTATGAGAATAGACCTAATGCGGATGAACACAATGCGGATAAGTCCGATGTGAATGGAACTAATGCGAATGAACACCTTGTGCGAATGAAACTAATGCGGATGGACACTTAGGCGTATGGACTCCAGTAGCATGACTCCCCATACGAATGGCCCTCAATCATGCAACTCATAAGCGAATGGACTCCAGTCGCACGACTCACTTGCGAATGAACCTCAATCGCACTCCTTTTTGCCGCATGGCCTCCATTCGGTCACCTAGCCCTAGCTGATGTAGAATGCAGTTCATCCCGAACCCAATCTGCACTTTTCGGTCACCAAACCCTTCCAAACTCGTTCTAAGCCCAAATCAACCATACTGAACCTTAGAAACACCTACCACAACACCATTCAAGCACACACAAGCCCGTAACAAACGCCACTCGCATCACACACCAACACATACATACGGGTTCAACACACACATTTTAAAAACATGTTTTACTATGTGTTCCAGCCCAAAATCAGTTGAAAACGTTTAAAAGAGGGGTCCTAGAACTCACACAAATGACACCGTCGAATAGAGCTTCGATTCAACCCGCTACACTTCAACTTTCACGCTTGAATCCACAAGAACCGAGCTTAAAACTCTCTTATTCTCCTTTCTTCTCCTCTTGGTAGAATTTTACAAGTGTGGGGAGGGTGTAGGCTGCCCTCCCCTCTTATTCCCCTACTCATCCAATCTTTCTCCCGTTTTGGCAAGTTTGGTCCCCCAACTTTAGACTTTATTTATTTTCTTCCTTCGTCGGCTTCAAAGAAAATTTTCGGGTGTTACAACCATAAACAAAACGTTGCATCTTTTGATGCACTGTACTCTAACAAAAAAATTGGTCAACCCATGTTTCTTGAAATTTTCATGCATGTCCACAAATTTCTGTTTTGGGGAAAATTTGGCCTTTAGGTTGACAAGGCCCTTTTGTTCTGTAGCTTCTCTTACTTCTTCCCGAATATTAATTGAATAATCATTAATTGGTTTACGCAAGGTCGGGTCACCAACAATAGTATCATCTGATAATTCAACTTCTTCTCGATTTCTTTAATTACTACTTTCATTAACATATATTGGGTTTGATGATGTCTCGATGTTTGGTTTGGATTTTTTACCAAAATATCTTTCTAAAGAAGTGTTTCTACATATGAAAAATATAACAAATAATAAATACTAATTAAATGCTATAGAATAACAACTTATAACATTTAATCCAAATCAAATAAATTGAAAAACAAAATTCATAAAGTCAAACAATTCATCGGCAGGTATGTTAATAAATGAAAACAAATTAAAATATATAGATTATTGGATTGGATGTTTACCTCATTTGAATAACTTGTGAATTGATTCTAATAAAATGATGAACAACTATGAATTGATTCTAAGAAAAAGAGAAAAAGGATGAGAGAGTAGACCTCTTTATTTGTATTGTCAAGCCTACTTTTTTCTTTTCTTAAAGTAATGACAGCAAGTTAACGTAAAAGGAACAATAAAAATTAGGTTTTAGTATTTCGGTCTTAAATTAGTGTTTTTATAAGAAAGCCCATCTTGAGCGAATAAACATTATTGTTTAAATATAAATTACTGACATCGGAGAGCCTTTTACAGTTTTATTTATCAGTCTCTTTTTTTCTTCCTCTATACTCTTCTTTCTGACTACTCTTCTTCTTCCTCACTATTTATCTCCATAGTCTCTATAGTATCTCTTTTTTTCTTTTACTTTAAATGCTTTACCAAAGATAACTAAGAGGGTCAAACTCAAAAACCTTTTGGTCGACAGCTCCGCTCAATAGAAAATTTAGTCGACCGGAGGGTCCCTCGACCCTCCTCCCCCCCCCCTAAATCCACCGATGATCCTTCATCATTACACGATTTAAGGTGAGTTTTTAATTTGTTTTTCATGGTTTTTGATTCAAGAAAAACCCAAGTTCAATTAACATTGAAAAATTCAAAATAGATATGGTTTGATGATGCTATGATGTTAGTTGTATTGTATTGATGCTAGTTTACGTGGATTATGCAAGAGTTTTATGGAATCAACGTGTTGTTCATACATTACCATTGTTGCACCCTGAAAGGATCATACATGCCAATTCAATGGGTGATTTGATGATTGCTTTGCTGGAATCCCACAAGTCCAAGAAGAAATACGGATGAAGATCCTGCTCAAGAAAAAACAAGTATTGTCTTCCGCATTTGTCAATGTGGAAGACATAAAACAAATACGGACAAGTATTTGTTCTTCCGCATTGACAAATGCGGAAGACTAAGTATTAATGCGGACAAGACTTTGCTCATCCGCATTTGACAAATGCGGATGACCGAACAAATGCACAGAAGTATTTGTTCATCCGCATTAACCAATGCGGATGACCAACATACTAATGCGGATGATCAAGTGAAGAAATGCTTATCAAGTCAACTCATCCGCATTTGCTAATGCGGATGAACAAGCAAAGATGCGGATCAAGACTTAGAATAGTTCTGATGTAATAGGTTAGGGGTAGTTTAGTCATTTTGTAAAAGGCATCTTGTCTGCCTATAAATAGAATAGATAACCTCGTACATGAGGTGACGGCTAATAGACATAGAGAATTTTTGTTGTCATTTATTCTCTGTAATCAATCAACTTTCATATATACAATACAAAAGCATTTATGAGTATAATTCTTGCATTGAATGTTCTTTGATTGTTTGTTTCCACCATTCAATCATTGACTTGATTACCATATTCAATTCAGAGTAAGAATCTCAATCTTACTTACCCAGTCAATTGGTATTAGAGATTGGGCTCTCGGTTCTCTTTCAGATCTGTGCAAGAACTTAATAGAATTTGATTGATCTGGTAATCTAGTTCCTAGTAGAGTATATCATCATCTCTACTTAGTAAACAACAGAAAATACTCCTGTCAACACATTGTCACCAACATATTCCGAACAGCAAGAAACTCACTACAATCACAAATCTGATTTTGAAATCCGTTTGAACTATTTGGACAAGTTGGACTAATCAATATTAAAAAATCATCTAAATCTATATTTATACAAGTTAACACTTTGTTAAAATGAATTCTAACAGTTACTCAGAACTTGATCATACACCTAAACCTCCTATGCTTAAACACAAATCTGAGTTTAAACAGTGGAAAATCAGGTTTAGGAATTACATCACAGGTGTAGATCCTGATTCTGGATCTCAATATGCAAGGGGCCACACATCCCTATCACTCTGTCTGCAGATCAAGCTGCAATTTACAAAACTGCAAGAATACCCATTGAAGATCTAACTCTTGATGATGAAGACTATAAGAAAATCAAGATTGACCTCAAAGCTTACTCCATTCTAACTCAAGCACTCAAGATGGATGTGCTAAAAAGATTGAAGAAGTATGGTACTGCAAAAGCTGTGTGGGATGCATTGGAAATTATGTGTGAAGGAAGCAGTGAGGTAGCAGAAATTAACAAGGATAAGCTTGTTAATTAGTATGAAACATTCCACCACACCAAGGGAGAGTCCATATCCAAACAACTGCACTAATTTGTGCAGTTGGTAAATGACTTGGAAAACATAGGAGTCACTTACAAGATCAAAGAATTAAACAAGAAAATGCTTCACAGCCTCCCTGAAAGCTGGAAACAGAATGTAACAATGCTGAAAAATACTCTTGATCTTGAGAGTACTACTTTGGATATCATAATAGCCAAAATAGAAGCATTAGAACTTGATGAAAGAAGCAGATATCTTGGTGGACCAAGATTGATTGAGGCTTACAAATTTCCATCAGAATCTCATTCTGTGGAAAATGCCTTCATCACTGAGGAGGATGATTTCATCTCTGTAGATCCATATGTACCTAGTTTACGATCTTAATCTAATATGTCTGTCATGTCCTAAATGTAATGAAATGTATGAGTTGAATGAAACGTATTATGTGGTTGTTGATCTTAATGTTTAATGTTTCGGTGTATGTTTTAATGTTTATCATTTATTAACGCATATTGAACCAACTATATACGTTTGTGGTTGTTTGAATAGATCATAGTCAAAGAATGATTGAGAAACATATTCAAATTTAGTCATATGAAGTTCTCATGCGAATGGCCCATGCTAATGGACCATACGCATGAACAACTTCATGCTAATGAACCAGTCGTATGACTAAACCAGGAGACTGGATCAGTCGCACAATAGTGACATGAGATTGACTCAGTCGCACGACTGAACACTCAGTCATGCGAATGGATCAACCGCATGACTCAGTCGCACGAATGAGTAACCCTAACCTATAAATACCACCTAATTCATGGAAAAATGTTACACTTTGAATATTTCGACTCCTACACGTACCCTAGCCATCCAGATCGTCCAAGAAAGCCAGTCCAAGTTCATAGATCATTCTTGATCGATTCTTATTCGTTCTTAACATTTAGATTAATCTTATATCGATCGGGTTAACGTTCTCACTGATTGGATCGCCAATCAAATAGGATTCCGCACTATTTGATTTTGTATACACGTGAATCAGTTAGTACTCCATCCAGTACACAGTCCTTAACAAGTGGTTTTGAAGACAAGGCTCTTGATTTACGTGTGATTCAGTCGATTTTGATATAAAAATTGTGTTTTTCACGCAAAAACGCAATCTTTTTGTGTCAAACCTTGTTTTGGACGTCCCCAGGTCATAAAATTAACGTTTTTCTGGCATACGGCAATTATGGTTCTTGAGAAATTTGTGTTTTTGCATCAAAATACCTTAAACTTTCGAATTCTCAAGATTCAGCAACTTCAGTCGCACGATTGACTCAATCGCATGACTGAATTCATTCGCATCCCTCATATGCATGATTGGACTCATTCGTACATCCATTCGTACGACTGAACTGTCTATTCGCAATATCCATCCGCACCTATCCATCAGCACCTATCCATCCGCACCTATCCATCCGCACCTATCCATCCGCACCTATCCATTCGCATGATTGATTCATTCGCATTGGTTCATTCGCACGTTTGAGCCATTTGCATTGTTCAATCGCACTAGCTGTCCAATCGCACACCTTCATTTGCACAAGTAAAATAGTTGTTTCGAAAGTTTAAAGTTGATAGTAATGGAGGATCAATATTCAGTGTTCACTGCTGGAAAGGACTCCAGGATTCAAAATCTATTGCTTCTAAAAAATGAAGTGGGAAATCATAACAAGCCCCTAAGCTTATAACGTTAGATGATTACCCACAATGGAAACAAAGATTTGAGATTTACTTAAATGGAGTAGATCCCAATCTATGGGAGTCAATAGAGACAGGATATAGTATGCCTATAGGTGTAGATGGAGTCACACTCACCTTAAGCGGTATGACTGACGGACAAAAGGTAAAGTACAATGAAGAGAAGAAAGTATATGTGTTGCTGACTCAGGACATCTTCCATCAATTTTCTAAGAACAAGCAAGCTAAGAAACTGTGAGATGCATTGGAAAAGAGGTATAAGGGAAATGCATCGTTAAAAGCTCTGAAGGCTAAAGCGTTGAAGAAGGAGTTTGACAACTTCTCATCAATGGGAAAGGAGAGCTTGGACAATGTCATTGATTGATTCTACCACCTAATGAGTGAGCTGCACACTCATGGAGTCACTATGTCTATGGAAGACAAAGTTTCAAACTTTGCAGATGGGTTGCTCGAGAAGTGGAATTTGTTTGTTTCCAACCTCAGACAGAATGATATGCTAGAGAAGTTAAATATCAACGAATTCATTCTGAAACTGCGAGAGGAAGAGTTAAGGATGAAGTACAGGGACCAAAAGTCTCATATGATCAGTATCCAGTACTGTACAACTCAACTCCACAAGCCAACACGTCTGGAGCTCCACTTCAAACGGCGTTTGTGTCGAGTTTAGCTAGTCCATCACAAGCTATTACTTCAGGATCTGACATGTCAGGGTCGTCTGGTACCCAATACATAGCACGTGAAGAAAATGCTATAAAACTGAAGACCAAGAATCTTGGGAATGTAACAGTAGAGATAGCAAAGGAGCACATGGATCTCTTAGCAACTGTTGTCCACTCCTATGACGGGCTAGTTGCTGGGAAAATTAGGAACTGCCATCTGGTAGACGAGGGCTATGAGCAGGTAGATGAGACAGAGCTGGAAAGAATGAATATCATGTGGGCCTTAGCAAGTGCTATTCAGAGAGCTAAGAAGTTTGTCAAGAAGACCGGACAGAATCTAATTACCACTAAGGACACAACTTTTGGTTTTGACAAGACCAAAGTTACCTGCTTCAACTGTGGGGAAAAGGGGCACTTTAAACATGAATGTGTGAAGCCCAAGAAGACAGGAAATGGGAATCCATTTTCATCTTTCACTCGTTAGGATAAACCCACAAGCAGCCCTCCTTCATCGATCAAGGATCCTAAAGCCTTGACTGCTCACGATGACGAAGGACAAGATTGGAGCTTTCGGTTTGTGTCTCCGAGTAATCCAACAACGCTAGTGTTGAGGATCTAGATGACGACTCAGCAAGTGAAGGTGATCTTGCAGTGGAACTCGCGATGTCAAATTTCAATGAAACTGCAACTGCAGTTGATCACCTGCCTGAAGAAAGGACAAGTTCAACAAGTCCAGAATCACCAATACCAGAAAAGTCAGACACTACCTTGATGGCTGATTCAACCTCACCCTCTCAGGTAAGTACCACTACTCAACTTTACAACAATCATGCTTGTTCTGATTCTAATAAATTTAGGGAAAGCATTGATATGAAATTTGCAAGGTTATTAGACCATAATGATGACTTAGTAAAGGACTTACAACTGTCCACTGAAGCCAACAGAGTCTTAAAACAAAATGAGCACAGCTATAAAGAAAAGATAGAACTCTTGAACAAACAACTTAGGGAAACTGAAGTTGTAGCCTTTAACCAAGCTAATGACATTAAGTTCTATCTAAACTCCCTAGAAGACACTAAGAAACAAAAAGTAGTTTTGAAAGTAGAAGTAAATTCATTAAAACAAAAACTACATAGTTGGACAAGTTCTTCTCACATTGTCCAACACTTAGTGAGAGGGCGCAACAATGGGGAGGGTTTGGGATATAAAGTGGTTCCACCACCATATGAGACCTTGATGAATGTAAAAAGTAAACCAATAAATAATAACCCAATCAAGGATCATGTGGTGTCCACTCCTCTTGTAAGTGATCCAGATTCCACATGTAAACCAAATGAATCTGTCACTAAACAAAAGGATGCCACTTCAAAATCAAAAGGTAAAATGCCTTTTGTTAATCTGGATGAACAATTTGAAAAGGTTAAAATAAAGTTTGGTTCAACAAAGTCTATTCTGAACCAAGAAATACCAAACAAATTAACCAATCACGTGCTGCATGTCCTAGTCCGAATACACAGAAGGGAAAAGATGTTAACAATGTTCAAACAATTAATTTTGTTAAACAAGATAAAAGATCTAAACAAGAAGTGTCAAAACCCAAACAGAATAAAGTCACTCGTGTGTCACATACTTCTCCACAGAAACAGGTAAATCATCAAGTTGAAAGTAGATCATGCTACAACTGTGGGAAGTATGGACACATAGCGTCTTATTGTCCTTATTATCAGACACCAAAGAAAAAGATTGAACTTTATGACACTAAAGCAAGCTCTTCCAAATGAAGCTCCATGACTCCACCAAAAAGAGTCAGTGAACCTAAAGCTCAACCTATCAGCCAGTCGTCTGTTTATCACAAATAGGCCTTACACAAAGCTGGCTTATGGAAAGAAAAGTCTATGTCTAATAATGAGAACAATAAGACAAATTATCTTCCTCACCCTCTAATGGACAATGGGTAGAATTTATGATGTGTGATGCCTCTGGGACACCCAAGCCGGTTAAGGCTTGGATCCCTCACCTTAACTAATGTTTTCAATTGAATGTGCAGGGTGTTCGCTATAGTGCTGAAACAAACACTTGGATTGTAGATAGCGGAGCATCAAAGCACATGACTGGAAACCGGGAACTCCTATCAAATGTCAAACAAATCAAAGGAGGTCATGTTTCTTTTGCTGGAAACAAAGGAGGGTTCATCACAGCTCAAGGGAGGATCTCCGGACAGTATTAGAGTTTGGAGATGATGCTGACTGTCTGACCCGCTTGCACCCACTGACAATGCGAGGCTGCTTTCTACGAGCCAAGTACTCAGGGGACATCACTGCAGGTGTGCTTAACAAGAGCAACCTGTGCCCCCAATTCAAGTACTTGGCACATGTGTTTCTCAAGTGCATTGACTCCCAGAAAGGAGGCTTCGATGAGCTGTCGGACCAGATACAGAATGCCTACCTGGCGTTGGTGTGGAACCACCCGTTCAGTTTCTCCCGGATGATCTTCACCTATTTGGTGGAGAACATCGAGGCGAAGGGGAAGGAGGGATTCTGTATGTATCCTCGCTTCATGCAGATGATCATTTATCGAAAGCTCCCGCAGCTACCTAAGGAGAAAGAAGACGCTGTAGTACTTGAGGTGATGGATGACACCACATTGGGCCGGATGAAGGTGTACAGGGGGAAGCAGATTAAGCCCCCTGTGAGGAGATTGTTCGGGCACCTGGCCCAGGAGGATTACGTGGTGCCCGCCAAGAGGAAGTGGCGCCACGAGGATAGTGATTCTGATACAGAGTAGATTGTAATCCCCACCGATGACTCAGGGGACGATGATAGTGGCGATGGTGGAGACACAGGCCCCACCCCATCTCGGGCCACCACTACTAATGTTACACCTCCACCATCTACTCATGGAGATGCTATGGTTTCCATCAGGATTTCAGGCCTGATGAGGAGGAGGAGAGTGATGATAAGCCGTTGACCAGAACGATGGGTAGCAGGGTGGTTGCCACCGAACATCGGATAAAGGCGGTTAGAGGACCCCAAGCTACGTCTGGGGAGACTACTAAAGATCCTACTTATACCCCAGACCAGCTCAGCATCCCAGGGGGAGCATCCTCCTCGAGGGGTTCGAGGAAGAAGAGGATGGCTCAGGCCCATGGGATGAAGCCGAAAAGACAGAGGTTCATGTTGATTCCTACCTCCACCACCACTGCTACCATATCTACCACCACAACTACCACCATAGCAACCACCACCACTCACCCACCCACTACCACAGCTACCACCATCACTACCTCAGCCACTCCACCACTTCCCCACATCACATCCACCATAACTTCGGCTTACCCATCACCACCCACACACATACCACCTCCCATATTCACCACTGTCACCACCACCACCTCTAGCCACCAGGCACGACCATCATATCACCCATCCTTTCCCTCAGGATCATCTCTACCTCCCAATGGGTAGAGGAACAGCTTTCAGCACTAAACCGTATGATGCTGAAGCTATTAGCAGTCAATGACGAGAAGACTTCTTAGCTCCGATAGTTAGTGGAGCTTACTGCTACATAATCACAGCATATCTCTCAGCAGGCACAGTAGATTGAGGAGCAGGCTCAGCAAATGGCTGCTCAGAGTCAAGAGATTTCCTAACTCAAGGAGCAAAATGTGTTATTTACTAAGAAGATTGAGGAGTTGGAGGATGCTAAGAGGACCATCCTACTCAAACTTAAGGGCACAAAGGATGAGCCTCTAAAGATCAGAAAGGGAGATGGTGATGATGGTGATGATAGTGATGATAGTGATGATGATGATAATGATAAAGATGATGATGATGATGGTGATGATGATGATGATGAAGGTGATGATGAGGATGGAGGAGACACTGAAGGAGGAGGAGAGTCATTTGCTTCGGGCGCACAGGAAGCTAGTGAGAGGCGGACCAAAAAGACTCAAGATCCAGGTGCATCGACATTAGCCCCGACAGCAAAAGAACACATGATCCAAGACAAAAGTAATACATAGAGTTTTGTGTAATTTAAATCATGTGTAATTTGAATTTTGTATTAAACTTATGTGTTTGAATGTTTATTTACTAATGTCTTGATTTAATGTTAATGTCTTGATTATTTACTAATGCATGATGTGTTAAATGTTTTAAATCAAGCAGATCCACATTATCAGCGAGACGACTACGATGTTGCTCCCCTTCAATAGATCAAGTCTCATCTCACAATTATACTTGATGTACAAGGGATTGTCAAGAGGTCTGTAAGCTATACTCCCGAAGAAGGAGAAATTATTCGCAACCTCACTGATGAGCAACTCGCAGAAATGTTCTGGTTAAACCCAGATGAATTGGTTAAGAATGCTCCTACCGTCGATGTTGCTAGTGATGACGAGCTCAATGATGTTGATGAGATAGAGATTGAAGACATCACAGCACAGCCCTATCCAGAATATACTGATCGAGAGGGAAATATGGTCCATGATTTGGGAGATACACTTGACAGTGATATGCATGTTAGATTGGATACGATGGAGAGGGAGACCGAGAAATCTGAAAGCCATGCCCAAGCCATGGACGCCGATGTTGAAAACAAAAAGGCTAAATGGGCAGCTTGTTTTGCAGAGATCCGTGCCCAATGCACAGCTCCAAAGCCGAGTGCATACGCCAAGATCTACAAAGTCAAGAAGCATCTTAAGGTGTCTGGCAAGATAATTATGTGGGCTTACTTTGAGGATCTGAATGTATATGCAGTGAAAAGAGAGAAGGGAATTGAGTACTTTAGATTTCCACATGATCTGAAGACTCTTCCTGGTTTTGAGCTCAACCAGTTGGCACGCCTGAACCTGCTGTATGCTAACCCCAGGAAGATGTCAGGGTGGTTTGAAGCTGCATTAAAGAGAGAATACCACATATGATGGGTTAATTTCAAGCCTCAACAACCGACGAGGTATATTCGAAGGTCAGAGGTGGACCCAAGGACTGGGAAACCCAAAGTGGTGTTGAAGTGGAGTCCTCTGCATACTATGTCTAAGATCCATTTGAGGGAAATGCCACAGGACTTCACTCCCCACTTCAAGTGGTGGTATTATGACTGGCGAATAAGAGAGGCAGTCATAGTGTTATAGAAAAAGAGCCAAATGGAGACCATCCAGGTATTTGACCCAATGTGGCTAACCAACCTGTTAGTGAATGATGTTTATACTTTATACAGGCGGCCACTATTCTATGATCCGCAGGATATTATACAGGCCCTCCAATTTCAGAACGTAATAAGACTCTACTTTGCATTCGAGATACATACTGGAGTAACAGTCGAGGAGAGGCATAAGAAGTTTGACGAGCTAATGAAGGATGCCAGACAATAAAGGAAACTAGGTCCAAGGGGGAGTATGTAGATCCATATGTACCTAGTTTACGATCTTAATGTAATATGTATGTCATGTTCTAAATGTAATGAAACGTATGAGTTAAATGAAACGTATTATGTGGTTGTTGATCTTAATGTTTAATGTTTCAGTGTAAGTGTTAGGTATTCCACCTAAGAAGAAATTGAAGATTTCCAATATTATTGAAGTTGAAGACTTGAAGAATAAAAGCAACAAATATATTGGTTTAGGGTTTATTTTGTAATTATTATAATTTCTAGATTGGTGTAAAGAGCAACATATATCATCCATGTAAAGATGAATAATTCTCCACCAAGGGTGGAAATTAATTCCATCAACAATATCATTATATCATCATCCTACATGTATGATGATTTCAACATCAAAGCAATAAACATCAAACATTAAACACATTATGTTCATCATGTTCTTCATCATCATTATTATTATTTTAGCATCTAATCATTCAAGTTTTGTTATTATCAATATGAATCCTAAGTATCCATGCTCAATGATCCCGTTCAGATCGGGAACACACAATTGGTATCAGAGCCGGAGTTGATGGATTCATATTGATTTTGATGAGATTTCATGGTTGGATTGCTAAACTTATTGAAGATCTGAAGAAAACAATTTCATCAACAATCCATTCAACAATACAAGATCCGATGCACACAATGCGAGAAATCAAAGAGGCTACCGAATTAGCGATGCCCTAATTAGGGTTCCCGAACCAAAGAGGTTGCCGAACCAAAGTGGCCTTTGCGGCCACATTAGGGATGCCTAGATTAGGGCTGCCAAACCAAAGAGGCTGCCGAACCAAAGTGGCCTTTGCGGCCACATTAGGGATGCCGAGTTAGGGTTTGCAACCTAGGGTTGCAAATGGGCTCGAGAACGCTATTGGGTTGGTTACTTAGGCTCCATCATTAAAACAAAAAGAAAAGGTGGACTCGGATTTATTTGTTCGGGCCACCAACATCAAAAAGAAAAGGTAGACTCGGATTTATTTATTTGGGCCGCCAACATCAAAAAGAAAAGGTGGACTTGGATTTACTTGTTTGGCCGCCAACATCAAAAAAAATATGGATTAGGATTTTAGCTTAAAGCTATGAAAGTAAGTTATAACCACAAATCAAAAACAAAAAAAATTGGTTGTTTAAAGTTTTGAAGATCTCGCTTCCGCATCAACATCAACATTCTTAGCTTTGAACAACTATTCAACAAATTCAACATCAAGCTTCAATTCACATCGGAAATATTAGTTGTTTTAAAGTTTTGAAGATCTCGCTTCCGCATCAACAACAACATTCTTAGCTTTGAATAACTATTCAACAAAATCAACATCAAGCTTCAATTCACATCAGAAATCTACAATTTAGGGGGATTATTGTTGGGTATTCTACTTAAGAAGAAATGAAGATTTCCAATATTATTGAAGTTGAAGACTTGAAGAATAAAAGAAACAAATATATTAGCCTAGGGTTTATTTTGTAATTATTATAATTGCTAGATTAGTATAAATAGAAACATATATCATCCATGGAAAGATGAATAATTCTCCACCAAGGGTGGGAATTAATTCCATCAACAATATCATTATATCATCACCCTACATGTATGATGATTTCAACATCAAAGCAATAAACATCAAACATTAAACACATTGTGTTCATCATGTTCTTCATCATCATTATTATTATTTTAGCATCTAATCATTCAAGTTTTGTTATTATCAATATGAATCCTAAGATCCATGCTCAATGATCCCGTTCAGATCGGAAACACACAGTATGTTTTAATGTTTATCATTTATTAACGCATATTGAACCAACTATATAGGTTTGTGGTTGTTTGAATAGATCATAGTCAAAGAATGATTAAGAAACATATTCAAACTTAGTCATATGAAGTTCTCATGCGAATGGCCCATGCTAATGGACCATACGCATGAACAACTTCATGCTAATGAACCAGTCGTACGACTAAACTAGGAGACTGGATCAGTCGCACAATAGTGACATGAGATTGACTCAGTCGCACGACTGAACACTCAGTCATGCGAATGGATCAACCACATGACTCAGCCGCATGAATGAGTAACCCTAACCTATAAATACCACTTAATTCGTGGAATAACATAACACTTTTAATATTTCGACTCCTACATGTACCCTAGCCGTCCAGAACGTCCAAGAAAGCTAGTCCAATTTCATAGATCGTTCTTGATCGATTCTTATTCGTTCTTAACGTTTAGATTAATCGTATATCGATCGGGTTAGCGTTCTCACTGATTGGATCACCAATCAAATAGGATTCTGCACTATTTGATTCTATATACACGTGAATTAGTTAGTACTCCATCCAATACACGGTCCCTAACAATCTCATCAAGAGATCAACTGAACAACACTGGGTTCATTGCAACTCCACCAATCAATCATCCATCAACATCATCTCAATCATCCAGAGTCACTGTTGCTCCTCAAACCACTCCTGAAGGCACAAGATCAGAAGAACAAAAGGCAACTTACAATGCCTTTGTTGCAAGCTTTGAAGCATACTTAGGAGGAAGACTCACTTCTACTCATCTAATTCAGGAAGATCTGGAGGAAATGGATCCTAATGATGTGGAAGAAATGGATCTACAATGGCAAATGGCCATGATTGCCATGAGAGCCAAGAAATTCTTTAGAAAAGGCAGAAAGCTAAGCCTAAATGAAAATACAAAACTTGGATTTGATAAATCCAAGGTGAAATGCTTCAACTGTGGCATGGCTGGCCACTTCTCCAGAGAATGCAATGCCCCCAAGAGAAACAACTATCAAAGGAACTCTCAAGGCCAGTCATCCTCACAGCCTAACTCAAGCTTTCCCTCCAACAACCAATAGCAGCAGTATCATCATTCTCATCAACACCAATCATATCAAAATCCACCCCAACTGACAAATCAAGCTCACGGAAACAGTCAGCCTTCTGCCAGTGCTCTCATGATAAAGCAAGATGGGGTAAGTGACTGGAGCGTGTATGCAGAAGAAGTCAAGCCTTAATTTCAAAATCATGCTCTTATGGCTCACATCAATGATGGTCCATCTCCAATGCCTACTAAGGTAAAATCTAACCTTTGTAGTGAAAAATGTATTAATGAATTGCAAGGTTATAGGGAGCATAACCATAAACTGGCAGATAAAATTAAGGAAGAAAAGGTAAAGTCAAATATGATGAAGAGAGAAATAAAAGGCTTTTAAATCAAAATCAAATCTCTTATCTCTGACATAGAAAAATTGCATGATGAAAAGTACACTCTTGTAGCTGAGAATGAGCTCCTTACCGAACAGTTAGCTCAATCTAAGGCTGAACATTCACTGACTGAAGTGAAACTTGAAAAGTTTCAAATGTATTCAATCAAGCTACAACAGATGCTTGATTCTCAAAAGGATCCAAAGGACATGTCGGGGATTGGGTATAATTCATGTCCTCCATCATACAATGACAACTACACTGTCATGCTTGAATCTGTCCCACTCAATGAAGAAATCAAAACTAAAACTATGGAACCTAAATCTATAGTAAAACAAGTGACCAATCCTCAAAACAAACCTAATGTTTATATTGAAACCAATGAGGATAGAATCAAGTTAGGTCACCCAATTAAAATCAAAGAATGTTCAGACAAGACAGTGAGTGTCATGAAACCCTCAAGCCCTATAAATGTTGGGGTTGTTAGGACATGATACATAGTTTAACCATTTAAACTTTGTGAAAACGCAGCGCAAACAAACTTTATAACATAGTTTATAAACTGAAAATTTCGGTTTCAAATGGATATTATAAAGTTACAAACAAACCCAAGAACAAAGGACCTTTTATATGTGAATAAGACTAGCTATGTAAACATAAAACATACATTATGGACAGCCATAAAGAGGTTGCCATAAACTACCTTTCAGCAGTAAAAGAGTCGAAATGGATGAGGATTTGTTCCAAGAAAAATGACTAAGGCACCAAAAGGAGGTCCTCTCAAGCTTGCATACCCTAAGCTCTATTGCAAACACCTTGTTGATAGGATTTTTCACACCAAATCGCAAGAAGAGGCTGCTGAAAACCCCTTTTTTCAGCCTTGTGTTTCTTCTAAGATGAGAGAAAAACCAAGTCTTGCATGTATGAGAGAGAAGAAGAAGATGGGAGAGTGTGTCTAGTTCAAAATGGGTGTGTTTTTCCAAGGAAACAAAAGACAAGTAATTGCCCTTTGAGGGTGGCCGAATATGTTCTTTAAAAGGGTTTCCCCCATTTTAAAAAACCCACTAAATAGAGAACTAGTTACAATATAAGTTCTACAATTAACCTCTTAATTATAAAACTTAAACACACTATTATTATTTGATGTTATTTAACCAACTTAAATAACATTATAAATAATATCCATGAACAAAATATCCATATAAGTTGTTCTTTTGCACATACAATTTATTTAGAAAACCCATTATCTAAATTGGTGTAATTACTTAATTGCATGATCATATCATCAATTTAAATACATGTTGGTATTTGCTAAGCTTGTTATTGGGTATGACCCGACTTGGATCATGACGTACTAACCACACCAATGTTTTATATGTCTTGGGCATAAAGAAACCAACAATCTCCCACTTGCACAAGATTCATAGAAGATTGATGCAAGCAGTAAATACCGCCTAACAATGGTTTACTACCTTAATACGCATGACTTAAAGCCATTCAATAACATCATCCCCTTCAAGTATCCAACTTGAAATGTTTTAGGTGAATCAATCATTTATCCTTTTGTTTCAGATGTCATGTAAAATCCAAGGACATAGAATGATCATTCCTTGTTGATTTAACTTAATCAGGCCTTAGACATCTTGCTCTCAACGAGTAAGAGGAACAAATTCCATCTTGAATACATACATTTCTCACAAACACTTCGTGTCACGGCTGAACATAGCCTTACGTACTGTCCATTAGTTCAGGGCAGTGAAGAACTAGCTCAAGGTATAGCACTTGGTGAATATCAAAACCCAATATGTATCTCAGGTCTGAGGATACCAAATGATATTCGCCTTTTCTCAAATTTACTTATGATCAATCTTGAAGATTCCATGTAGTAAAATTTGAGATGCGGGTCAGTCCAATATTTGTATCCCATAAATATCTATGAACTTTGGCAGCAACCAATACTCTATATTCATTCCTTATGAATATCCACCAATCCATATTCATAATAATCTTACCCTCATACTTGTTCCCACAAGTATGAACGACTACGGACATTTAGAGTAAACAATTTACCCATGGATTAAACATGCTAAAATGGAACATTTATTGAAATATTATAACCAAATAATTTTATTCAAGTGGTAAGGGAGTTCCAAATATCCAAATACGAACAGATCAAATCCAATCACTAGAATATTGAAGTCCCATGGCACAGGTATGACCTTCATGCTTTGCCTTTTCTAGGAGCTTCGTAAGAGGATCCGCAATATTTTGATCTATGTGAACATTGCGAATACATATCTTTCCTTTCTCAACTTCATCTCGTATGTAGTTGAATCTCCGCTCAATGTGCCTAGTCTTTTGATGAGCACGAGGTTCCTTGATTTGAGCAATCGCACCCTCGTTATCACAAAAGATCTCTAGGGGGTCCTGAATGGAAGGGACAACCCCTAGATCGGCAATGAATTTCTTCAACCATGCAGCTTCTTGAGCTGCCAATGAGGCGGAGACGTATTCAGATTCTGTAGTTGATAAAGCCGCCACATCTTGTTTAGAGCTCTTCCAAGAGACAGCTCCTCCATTTAGAATGAAAATGTATCCGATTGTGATCGTGAATCATCACGATCGGTTTGAAAACTCGCATCCGTGTAACCTTTTACAACGAGTTCCTCATCACCAGATCCATAGATTAGAAACATATCTTTAGTCTCCTTAGGTACTTAAGTATGTTCTTAACAGCCATCCATTGACTGCTTCCAGGATTTTGCTGGTAGGCTTGTCATGCTTAAGGCGCATGAAACGTCCGGCTGAGTGCATATCATTGCATATATGATGGATCAATAGCATATGCGTATGGGATTGCCTTCATTTTATCTTGCTCATCCTTTGAGCTTGGATATTGAGTCGTGCTCAATATTGTTCCTCTTTGAATAGGTACCGTACCTTTCTTAGAGTTCTCCATCTTGAACCTTTTCAAGATCTTATCAATGTATGCACTTTGATTTAAACCAATCAACCGCCTTGATCTATCCCTATAGATCTTTATTCCCAGAATATAGGCGGCCTCACCAAGATCCTTGATGGAAAAACAACTTCCAAGCCAGGTTTTTACACCTTCCAAGGTTGGAATGTCATTTCCAAATAGTAGTATGTCATCAACATACAATACTAGGAAAGTGATGATGCTCCGCTAGCTTCCTATATACACAAGCTTCATCAGCATTCTTGATGAATCCAAATTTAATTACTTCTTCATCAAAACGGTGATTCCAACTTCTCGATGCTTGTTTCAATCCATAGATTGATTTCTTTAACTTGCATACTTTGTTAGGATGTTTTGGATCGACAAAACCTTCAGGCTGAACCATATAGACATCTTCGTCAAGATATCCATTTAGGAAAGCCGTTTTGACATCCATTTGCCAAATCTCATAATCATAATGATCAGTTTTGGCAAACAATATCCTAATAGATTTTAGCATCGCAACAGGTGAGAAAGTTTCATCATAGTCAACCCCTTGAGTTTGAGTGAAACCCTTTGCTACAAGTCTTGCTTTATAAGTATCCAAGTTTCCATGCATATCGGTCTTCTTCTTGAAAACCCACTTACTTCCAACTACCTTGGAGTTAAGAGGTGGTACAACCAAGTACCATACTTGATTGTCATACATGGACTGCATCTCGACGTTCATGGCCTCAAGCCATTTGTCATAATCCAAATTGGACAACGCATCATGGTATGTGATTGGTTCATCGGAATCTATCACATAGCATCCATCAATGAAAAATCCATATCTTTCAGGTGGATTACTAGTTCTACCAGATCTGCGAACGTTTTCTGTGTATTGATCAACTATTTTATCACTTTCAACATCCTCATGTTGAGTGCTAGTGTCAACCAAACGTGTATCGGGTTGTGGTTCTTGATCCTCTTCAAGATCCACAATTCTACTACTAGTTCCTTCCATAAGGAACTTGGTTTCCAAGAACTCACCTTTTTTGGCAACAAACTCTTTTTGTTGTATTGGATCATAGAAATAATATCCCATAGAATCTCTTGGATATCCAATAAAGATACATTTAGTGGAATGGCTTTCTAACTTGTTTGAGGTGGGAGTCTTCACATAAGCCTCACACCCCCACACCCTCGAATATGAAAATGATGGAACCCTTCCATGCCATATATCATAAGGTGTCCTTTCCACTTTCTTGGTTGGGGCCATATTCAAAATACGAGCCGCAGAGAGCAGAGCAAAACCCCAAAATGAGAGAGGTAATGAGCTTCTAGCCATCATAGATCGAACCATATCCAATAGAGTTCGATTTCTCCGCTCGGACACGCGATTATGTTGTGGTGTTCCTGGTGGAGATAGTTGTGAGACAATCCCACAACTTCTAAGATGGTCCCTAAAAGCATCATTAGGTATTCACCTCCTCTATCGGTTTGGAGAATTTTTTATTGACTTATTGAGTTGATTTTGTACTTCATTTTGAAAGATCTTGAAGATTTCAAGAGCTTCATCTTTGTGTCTTAACAAGTACACATACACATATCGACTATAGTCGTCAGTAAAGTAATGAAGTATCTTTCATTGTACCTTGTCATAGGTTTAAGGTGACCACATACATCCGAATGTATGATACCTAATAAATCCTTTGCCCTTTCGGCTTTGCCACTAAAAGGTGCCTTGGTCATTTTACCTTGTAAACAAGACTCACATACATCAAATGAATCACATTCATTGTTTTTAAAAGACCATTTTTGTAGTGTTTGTATTCTTTTCTTTTTTATATGACCAAGACGGCAATACCAAAGATAAGTGTTACTCAAATCCGATTTGAGTTTCTTGGTACTAGTTTGGTATAATAAGCTATCATTCAATGTATTTTCACGAACCAATTCATAGATACCATTGATGGGAATAGCTTTAAAGTAAAACATGTCATTCAAAGAAACATGGATTTCATTTCCAATAAATGATAATACATATCCAAAATGTTTTAATAGGGCTACGGAAATAATGTTCCTAGTCAAACTAGGAGCATACAAAACATTGTACAAAATTACTTCCAAACCATTTGGAAGTTTCAAGATGTAGTCACCACAGGCTTCAACTTGAACATTAGCCCCATTGCCCATGTAGAGGCTAACATCCCCTTTGTTGAAGTTGCTACTTCTTTTGAACCCCTATAACAAATTGCAAATGTGAGTTCCACATCTGGTATCTAATACCCATGTGTTAGAGGATATTAAGTTTAAATCAATATGGATCATGTATATAGTACCTGAGGTCTGCCCGGCATCCCTCTTTGCTTTCAACTCTTGGAGATGGACAGGACAATTTCTTGCCCAATGTCCAATCTCCCATACTTGAAGCATGGGTCATTGGAAGCAACCTTTTCCTCTTCTCTGTGCTTTGGGTGGCACCCTTACCACCCCTTTCCCTTTTCCATTACGGGTCCCTTACCCTTTGCAACTCTTGCCTTGGGTGCGGGATGAGGCCTTTTCTTGTTCCCACCTTCATTGATGGTGAGAACGGGTAAAACCCTTTTACCCATGGCTGCCTCGTTCGTCTTGAGCATAGAGTGAAGCTCACCAATGCTTTTGTCCCAAGCATTCATGTTGTAGTTCAACATGAACATCTCGAACCTTTTGGTAAGGCCATTGAGGATCAAATCCGTGGCCAATTCCTTTAAGACGGGACAATTTAGCCTTTCGAGGTGGTGAATGTGACTTTTCATCTTAAGTACATAAGATGAAACTGATAGGTTGTCGTCCATACGACATGCATGGAGCGCTCGAACCGTTTTGAAGCACTCAACCCTCACTTGCTGTTGGAACGTTTCCTTCAGTTGGGTTATCATGTCATAAGCTCCATGATGCTCATACTCCTTCTGGAGATTGGAGTCATGCTTGCCAACATAAGGCAAGACACTTGGACAGAGTCCTCAATGTACTTTATCCAATCGTTATAGGCCTCCTCATCATCTTCACTAGGTTGATCGGGGTCGTCTAAAACATATGATCGTTTCTCTTGCTTGAGAACGATTCTTAAGTTTCAATACCAATCAATAAAATTGTTATGATTTAGACGTTACTTTTGGAGAATCGCTCGTAAAGATTGGGCGGACGTGGATAAATTATCATGATTATCATAATTATTGGTGGCCTTCTACAAAATTTAACAAAGATCAATTTTAGTATATTCGATATTGTTATTTTAATAATTAATACCTTTTAAGGTCATTTTCATATTAAAATCTAGAACCCAACATTACATTTAAATAGTGGTTAGGTGACCTTTATCCCACGATTAAATTAATAAGGTGGTCAACGATTGACGATTGCAACCATTTGCAACTTCTAGAGGTATGGGATCGACTTGAAACATCATATGCAAATTCGGCATGTTAATTCCATCAACACCATTTGGAAACCATATCGTAGGTGATCCATTTGACATGGTTTGCAAATCAAGACACCCTACTTACACACATGTGTGAGTTTGCCAAAATAAGCAGTTAGGTGACCTTTATCCCACGAGTATGGCATTCTCACCTCGAGTCACAAGTTCCCTCAAAATGGTTAGGTGACCTTTATCCCACTAAGAGTCCTGAGTGACTCAAGTGTTGTGTAAAAGGACGGTGTTGATCTTATTTTTTTAAAATGTTTAGAGATTTTATAATTCTAGTTTAGAAAACTCTATGTATTCATATTTGCATGCTTTCAAATACAAGATACCCTATGGTACATTGATTAAAACCCCTTTTAATCTTTAAAATCATTAAACTATTTTAATAACCTTTATTACCTTTTAATGATTAAGGACCATTTAGATAGTTTGTTATGATCATTGAAAGGATTGTTAAGCAAACATCATATATAAGCAATCAACCACAATACCATAACCAAAACAACCATGAATCAACCAAATGTTAGTGCATAACCATAGCATCTAAAGTGGACACACTTGTTTGCCATCACAAGTGTGGTCCATAGGACATTCCTAAGGGATAAAACACAACACAAAAGGCTTCCATGAACCCCCCACTTGAAACCGCATCCAAATGCTCCACTTGTGTCTTCCCTTTGTGCTTCTAACATGTACATCTTCATATTACAAGATATTATATCCTAATACAAGATTTCTAGTAAAATGAAAAGTACCTAATCTATTTATTACATCCCAATATAAATAAATTACACTTTAAACAAAGCACAAATAAAAGATTATACAACCCAATTGAATGAATAAAACAACCATCACAATCGTCCAAATAACACAAGGTCAAGGGCTAGGTTATTCACCATAATGAACAATATCATATCATCCAAAACAACAATGAATCCCCACTAAAACCCACGAAATTTCAGCCAACACAAACTGAAATTTCGGGTTTTATCTTGTCCAAACAAACAAACAACAATAAACATACATGTCTTTCAAAGTTTAATCACAAGCATGTGTGATATAACTTTGAAAGTTTGGGGTTTCATAATACATGAATATAGCAGCCCCTAAAAGGGTTTAAAGGTCCCATAAAACGAATATTTCAAGGACAAAACAAGCTAGCTATCCACATAACCGGCTTTAGATGCCAATGTTGGGGATTGTTAGAACATGATACATAGTTTAACCATTTAAACTTTGTGAAAACGCAGCGAAAATAAACTTTATAACATAGTTTATAAACTGAAAATTTCGGTTTCAAATGGATTATAAAGTTACAAACAAACCCAAGAACAAAGGACCTTTTATATGTGAATAAGACTAGCTATGTAAACATAAAACATACATTATGGACAGCCATAAAGAGGCTGCCATAAACTACCTTTCAGCAGCAAAAGAGTCGAAATGGATGAGGATTTGTTCCAAGAAAAATGACTAAGGCACCAAAAGGAAGTCCTCTCAAGCTTGCATACCCCAAGCTCTATTGCAAACACCTTGTTGCTAGGATTTTTCACACCATCGCAAGAAGAGGCTGCTGAAAAACCCTTTTTCAGCCTTGTGTTTCTTAAAAATGAGAGAAAAACCAAGTCTTGCATGTATGAGAGAGAAGAAGAAGATGGGAGAGTGTGTCTAGTTCAAAATGGGTGTGTTTTTCCAAGGCAACAAAAGACAAGTAATTGCCCTTTGAGGGCGGCCAAATATGTTCTTTAAAATGGGTTTCCCCCCATTTTAAAAAACCCACTAAATAGAGAACTAGTTACAATATAAGTTGTATAATTAACCTCTTAATTATAAAACTTAAACACACTATTATTATTTGATGTTATTTAACCAACTTAAGTAGCATTATAAATAATATCCATGAACAAAATATCCATATAAGTTGTTCTTTCTCACATACAATTTATTTAGAAAACCCATTATCTAAATTGGTGTAATTATTTAATTGCATGATCATATCATGAATTTAAATACATGTTGGTATTTTCTAAGCTTGTTATTGGGTATGACCCGACTTGGATCATGACGTACTAACAACATCAATGTTCTGTGTGTCTTGGGCATAAAGAAAACAACAGTAAAAGCAATTGTCCCTTTTATAAAATTCATACCCTTTGTTTTACAAGGTAAAAAGAAATATGTGAAGTCAATGAAACCCACTGCTGAGAGCAGTTCTGATAATGAGATCATATCTCACAAAAAATTCAAGCAAATAAGAAAAGGTTTCACTGCAAAAGAAAAACAGGATCACTTAGTTTAACACATAAAACATTATCAGACCCTTAGTCTTCAAGATTAAAGCAGGGAGTGGGTTTGATATCTGCAACAATGAACATGTTGACCAGTTTGAGAAAGAGGTAAGAAATAGGTTGAAGAAAAAGAAACAGTCCAAAAAATCAAACAAAGGTAGTGTTGTGAAGCAAACTACAAAAAGGGCTAATTTTGGTTCATCCCTTAAAGAAAATAAAGTGACTCAGCAAAAGAAAATATCAGTTGAGTCACACAAGGCAAACTCTTATTCAAGAAACAAACAAATGTATTGTGACATTTGTGAAATTTTCAATCACAAGACAGATGAATGCTTTTTTAATCAATATTGCTCTATCTGTGATATAAACAATCACTCCACCAGAAACTATTATTTCAACAAGTATTGTTCAATCTGTGACATGAATAATCACAATACATGTGATTGTACTTCAATTAGAAGGGTTTGAGAATTCCCCAACACAAGCCAATCTCAAAAACATCCATTATGACACATTCTGTCAGACCTCATTTTCACAATACTCAATCTAGGACATCTAGATCAACAAATGATAGGAATAATTTGAAGGAATTATGGAAGGGTCAAAGAAAACATCTTACAATGAAACACAAAATTGAGCTTCCAAAACAAAAAACTACTTTTGATAATGAAAAACAGGCTAAATTTCTATAGAGAAACAGAGACCAACGATTTCATTACTCATCTGAATCTTCAGTAGATATTGATGAGATGACTCAACCCAGTCATTACCAAAAATCTCCCGGGACACCTCCATCTAAACCACAATTTAGAGGGAAATACCAAGAAGTCACCATCATGAATAGGAACGGGAAACCCAAGACCATCATGGCTTAGGTTCCTTATTCTAATTAGTTCTCTTTGCTTGCAGGTTCAACCACACAGGTCCAATAGCTTGTGGTATGTGGACAGTGGATGCTCTTGACACATGATTGGAGATCGTTCCCTCCTTCATGACTTCAAGCATGTACAAGGAACTACTGTGGCATTTGGTGGAGATTCACAGGGTGGTAGAATTACAAGTGAAGGACTTGTGACAAACACGATGCTGAGCTTTGATAGAGTGAACTACTGTGAACAGCTGAATTTCAATCTACTAAGTGTGTCTCAGATCTGCGACAAGAATATTCCACTCACTTTACAGACACTTATTGCTACATTCTCAAACCTGGATTTCATATCTCTGAGGAATGGGTTGTCTTAAAGACCCCAAGGAAGAACAATACATATATCTTTGTTGGACCAAAAGAACCATGAGCCAAGATCAGAAAACCTCTAAGTCCCACATGATATCACAACAACTGCTGAAAGCTTCATCAGCAGTTTGACAAGTGCTGAAGACTTCAACAGCTGAAGACTAAAGTGCTGAAGTTCAACAGCTGAAGAACACAAGTGCTGAAGCTGAACAGCTGAAGAACACAAGTAACAGCTGAAGAACACAAGTTCGAAGCTGAAGTTCAAAGTACTGAAGTACAACAGCTGAGAGTTTACAGTGCTGAAGATCAACAACTGATGTACAAAGTCTGAAGACAAAGACTGAAGACATCAGCTGATGATGAATCACTGAAGTCATCAGCTGATGAAACGTCTGAAGTTCAAGTCTGAAGATCAAGTACTGAAGTTTCAGTAGTTTGTCACAACAGCTGAAGAGTACTTCTTCAGTAGTTGTGATATCAGTAGTTTTAGTTTTTTTACTTTCAGTAGTTTTGTAAAACGACTGAAGAGCTTGTTCTTTAGTCGTTGTAGTTTCAGTAGTTTTATGTTTTTCAGTAGTTAAAACAACTTATAACACTTAGCATTTTTGTAAGGAGATGTCAGCTGTTTTGACATCTTCAGTAGTTGTTTTCAGTTGGAATAATTCTGTTAGATGTCACTATCAAGTGACATCAGCAGACGTCACATCTCTTATATAAGAGGTGTCGACCTAATTTGTAATTGTGACATTCTGTTACCACGAAAGCGAATATTGAATGAAATATATTTGCAGAATTCTCTCTCTCTATAACCGTCTTTGTTCTTCATTTAATATCGTTTCGTTCTTGTGAATCGGCTAATTCATTGTTAGAATTCTGCTACTATACTCTCTAATCAATCAAACATAGATCACTGATCCTAACAAGTGGTATCAGAGCAAGTTAATCATTGATCGATCTAACAATTGATCATTGAAACTGCTAATTGATATCTATGTTTGATTGAATTAGCATATTCGCAAGAACTGGTTATAGAGTATTGAATTCTCTGTTGCTTTCGTTCATTTATTTTGAGATCTCTTTTGTTCAATTGGTTGTTGCGTTTTGTTCTAAATCTATTTTAGCTTAATCGAATTTGATTGAATCTGAGATGACGACTCCTTCTAATGATCCTCACAATACCGGTTCCTCAACCAAGCCTCCGATGCTGGTTAGGACCGAGTATAACATATGGCAATGAAGAATGCTTCATCACCTGTCTGTTAACAGTTCAGGTTGTTGGACATCTGTGGTACATGGACCACATAAGCCTATGGTGAACAATCCGGAAACCAATCAAATGGTTCCGAAGAAGAAGGAACAATACTCTGATGAATTGGAAACTGTTTGAGAATGATGCTAAAACCCATGGAATTCTGGCCATGGCACTGCCTAATGAAACTATTCAGGGCTTATGCATCATGAAACTGCTCATGATCTCTGGAATGCCCTGAAGGAACAATTCGATGGCACAGATGAGGTCTTAGCAAACAACAGAGAAATCCTTGCCCAACAATATGAGATTCTCTCATAGAAAGGGTGAGACACTGACTCAACAGTTTGAGCGTTTTTCCTGCTTGATATCTGAGCTGAAAATGGTGAAACAGGAATACACCAATAGCCAGATGAATAACAGGTTCCTCAGATCACTGCTGCAGAGATGGACACATACACTATTGTCCTACACTCAGTGCAAATCTGAATAGCCTATCTCTCACCCAACTTCATGGGAAACTGCTTACATTTGAAAGAGAGATAGAGCAGAAGAGGAAACTGTCCTCATCAGGAAAGCTCACTGATGACTTTGTACCAGGGAATACTGCCTTGGTTGGTCATGAGTCAGAATATGCTGTATCTGAAAGCAATTGATGAGCATATTGATTTCTCTTCAAATAGTTCTGATCATGCATTTGTTGGTATTGAGAGTCATTTGGCAGTAATAGTGACAATTTATGCTTCATTATGGATGATCTGAAAGGAATAGCTGATGATGATCTAGAAGAGATGGATATTCTGAGCCAAATGGCATTGATTATATCAGATCTCAGAAGTTCTATAAGAGAACTGGCAGGAAATTTCCTGGACTCTCTGGCAAAACCAAAGTTGGTTTTGACAAGAGTAAGTTGAGGTGTCATAAATGCCAAAGGCTGGGACACTATGCAAGAGAGTGTAGATCAACTAGATCTAACTCTTCTGCACCCTTTGTGACTTTTCCTAGTACTAGTCCACAAAACAGAGGGCAACATCCTGCTGGTTCTGGTCATCATTCACATCCTAGATCTCCTGCATACTTTGTTCCCCAGGGTCAAATGTCATATCCTTATCCCTGCTATTATATGCCTCAATCAAATCCTGTTCAAGCTCCAATTGCTCAACAACCACAAGCATTGCCTGAACCACAACCTTCCCAATCTTTCAACAAACTCAACCTCAACAACACAGCTTCTTCACCCCAGGAGTTGTTGACTGGAGCAGTTTACCAGATGACTTGTCTGGTCATGAAATACTGTTCTCAGGTGATGGTCAACATGGTGGTTAAGTCCCTTTGGAAATCTAGCTCTTATGGCTTTGGATTCTGCTGATACTTCATCCATTAATGCCTCTACACCAAAGTATCACAGGTATCCTCTGAGGCAAAAGCTAATTATGTTCTGAAACATGCATAGCAGCATTTGCATCTATTAGAGAAGCAAATGTAGCTTTAATCAACAAGAACATTGAGCTAGAACAAATAATTTCCAAAAGCAAAGCTAAATTTGAGTCTGTGCTTAATGATAAAAATGATGAGATTTACAAACTTAAATGCCAAATAACTGATGATAAGGCTAAGGAAGAGATACTTCTAGAGAAGTATAAAGATCTCAAAGAAACCCTTGTAGTTACCCAGGTAGAGTGTGATAGATGGGTACAATCATGCAAAGGTTTTGAAATGCTTCTTAGTAAGCAATCTGCTTCCAATGTGAAGTTTGGCATTGGTTACAATCACACTGCTCCACCTACAGATTTACTCCTAGAGCAGAGGTAGAATCTGATGGTGAGAGTAATAACCAATCCATTTCATCATGTGATCTACTTTCTGATACAGCACAATCAGAAGTAGAAGTTAGCATCAAGCCCTCTCAGAACCTATCAGCTGATGTTGATGGTTCCAATGCTGACACTCACATGATCAATGAGTTGATCAACTCAGGAGTTAATTCTGAAAGTCCTGAAAGGACTAGAGAGCAGGATTTAACACCTGAAGTTCAAACTCCAACTACTACCAGTACTGAAAAGAAGAAAACACTGTCATAGAAGAGTTTGAAGACTACTAAAGAGGAAGTCAAGAAAGCAAACAATGCTTCCAAAGCACTGAAGCAAGTCTTCAGTTGCTTCACCCTCTTTAGTTGATGATGACAACCTAAAGAAGAAACCATGTGAAGTATGTGGTTTGTTCAATCATCTTACTGATGATTGTTGGTACAAAAGAGGTTCCAAACTCAAACATAAAGAAGAAATTAAAGAGAAAATGGTAAAAATGAAAACTGAGTTAGACCACATTTGTATCAGCAACATCAAATCCTGTAACCCTTAAGTCCTCAAAGAAATCCAAAAAGGAAGGGGTTAAACAGGTGACAGCTGAGAGTGCTCAGAAGAAGAAGGTGCAACATAGGAACTTATCAAACTCCACTGGCAATGTGTCTGATGAGCTGAAAGCTTTATCACAAAATCAGACACAGCTGGTTATGATGGTTCAACATCTATTGGAAGAGTTAACCAATTAGATGCTCCTATGTTGAAACCACAAGAAAAGGAGGTCCAAGCCAAAGGATTCCTCTTCTTCACCATCTTCTTCCTCTCAGGCTGTTGTTTCCAATAACCTGTTAGTTTACCATCTGTTGATGAGACCAGGCCCAAAACCAAAAAGGTTTGGGTCTCCAAAACTAACTGATTGTTTATTATTGCAAGGTTCTCCAACATGCCAAAGTAGCATCTGGTATGTGGACAGTGGGGGATCTATGCACATGACTGGGAACAACTCTCTTCTTCATGACTACTCTCAAGGAAAGAAGGGGTTTGTTTCTTTTTGCAATAATGCTAGGGTTACATCATTGGAAATGGCTTTGTCTCCCATGGAGAAATTAAGTTTGATGATGTTAATCATGTGGAAATCTCAAGTACAATCTCTTGAGTGTCAGTCAAATGTGTGATAAAGGCCATGTTGCTCTTTTCACCAGTCAGAACTGTAGGATTCCGTCATCCAAAGTTCTGCATTTGATTGATAAGGTGTTGGATGATCACACTCTCCTGAAAGCCAACAGGACAGGAAGAGTGTATGCCTTAGATCTTTCCAAGAAAATAGATCTCAGAGGCAATCCTTGCCTATTTTCCAAAGCCTCTTCTCAAGAATCTAAACTGTGGCACAGAAGGCTGGGTCATGTTAATTTCAAAAACATGAATCAGCTTATCCACAATAGTTTAGTTAGAGGCTTACCAATAAAGGAGTTCCACTGTGATGAAACCTGCACTGCTTGTTTAAAAGGAAAACAGCACAAAGTCTCATTCCCTCCTATTGAAGAGCCTAAGTCCACTGCCTACTTGCAATTACTGCATGGATCTATTTGGTCCTGTGAGAGTAATGAGCATGGCAAAGAAGAAATACTGTCTGGTAATTGTGGATGATTACTCCAGATTTGTATGGACTTTCTTTCTACATTCAAAGGATGAGGTTGCTCAGAAGATTATTCACTTTGTGTTGTATATGAGAAGCAGTATTCCCTTCCAGTCAAGTGTATTAGGAGTGATAATGGAACTGAATTCAGAAATCATACACTTGATGACTTCTATCTTTCAAAGGGAATCAAAAGGCAGTTTAGCATCCCCGGACTCCAGAACAAAATGGAGTAGTGGAGAGAAAGAACAGGACCCAATTGAAGCTGCAAGGTCCATGCTGGCTGACTCTAGTTTGCCACTGACCTTTGGGCTGAAGCTGTTAACACAGCTTGCTATGTGCAGAATAGAGTCTTAGTAAATCAGAGGTTGATGAAGACTCCATATGAAGTTCTCCATCACTTGGCTCCTTAATTTTCATTTTTCAAAGCATTTGGGTGTCCCTGTTTTATTCTCAACACAAAGGATCAACTCCATAATTGATCCTAAGGTGGATGCAGGGTATTTTGTTGGTTATTCATCTACTTGCAAGGCATACAGAGTCTTCAACTGCAGAACAAAGATAGTTGAAGAGACTTTGCATGTGAAGTTTAATGAATCTCCTTTGGACAAGATTCCACAAAACCCTGTGGAGTTGTTTGATTTGGACATACTGCAATATGTTCCTTATCAACCTCCAGCTGTTGTGCTCCTGTGGATAAATCATCTTCTGCAGCATGTCTTCCACCTGGTGGTATTGATGATGATGATGATAATATCAATACTCACCTATCAAGTTTAGTGACCAACTGCATGTGTCTGCTAAATTTGATGTTCCTGTAGCTTCAGCACTTCCATCCACAAAAATGCTGATGAGATCTCTGTTTCCTCTACATCTTTTGAGTTACCATCTAATTCTTGGTTTCAAGAGTCTACATCAACATCTGCTGCTGCTGAAGTTCTACAAACACTTGCACAGATCTCATTGTTATCAAGACTGAAGAATCACCCCATGTCTCAGATTATTGGTGATATCAATGCTGGTGTTTCAACAAGAAGTCAATTGTCTAACTTCTGCTTCTATGCTCTCTTCATCAGTCAGCTAGAGCCAAAGAACTACCATGTTGCTTTGAGAGACAATGGATGGGTTGAAGCTATGCAGCTTGAGCTACTTCAGTTCAAGAAACAGCAAGTGTGGGAACTGGTTCCTCTTCCCCTAGGTAAGTGTGCAATAGGCACTAAATGGGTGTTTATGAATAAAACTGATGAAAATGGGCTTATTGTTAAGAACAAGGCTAGACTGGTTGTACAGGGGTTTTCACAAGAAGAAGGTATTGACTATGATGAAACCTGTGCCCCTTGTAGCCAGATTAGAGGCAATCAGATTGTTTTTAGCCTATGCTGCATTCCACAATCTTAAGTTTTTCAAATGGATGTCAAAAGTGCATTTTTATATGGTAAAATAAAGGAAGATTTTGTGTGTGTCAACCACCAGGTTTTGCGGATAATAAACATCCTGAATGGGTGTATAAACTTGATAAGGCTCTTTATGGTTGAAACAAGCTCCTAGAGCCTGGTATGAGACACTTTCTACTTTTCTTCTTAAGAATAATTCACCAGAGGCTCCATTGATAAAACTTTGTTTATTAAGAAGGTGGATCATCATAAGCTACTTGTTCAGATTTATGTTGATGATATCATTTTTGCATCCACTGCCCCAGTTGTGTGATGATTTTACAACATTAATGAAAAAGAGGTTGAAATGAGTGCAATGGGGAATTACAGTTCTTTCTAGGCTTGCAAATTAAACAAAAGGCTGATGGAACCTTTATTCATCAGTCAAAATATACAAAAGCTTTTGAATAAGTTTGATTTACAAAACTGTAAGCCCTGTTCTACTCCCATGTGCAACACCACACAACTGGATGCTGATCAGAAAGGTAAAGCTGTTGATGAAACACTTTACAGATGTATGATTGGTCCTTAATGTATTTAACAGCTTCTAGACCAGATATTATGTTTGCTACATGTGTTTGTGCTAGATTTCAGGCTGCTCCTAAAGAATCTCATTTGATTGCAGTCAAGAGAATCTTTAGATATTTGCAAGGTACACAATCTCTGGTTTATGGTATTCCACTGGACACTCTTGAAAATTAGTTGCTTTTTCAGATAGTGACTATGCAGGGTGCAAGTTAACTAGAAAGTCAACTTCTGGTGGTTGTCAATTCCTAGGCAACTGTTTGATTTCTTGGCAGAGTAAGAAACAAACATCTGTTGCTACATCAACTGCTGAGGCCGAGTACATTGCTGCTACAAGTTGTACTTCTCAGGTACTCTGGCTTCAGAACCAACTTCTGGATTATGGCATTACAGAGACTAAGACTCCATTATAATGGATAGTGCTTCAGCTCTGTGTATTGTCAAAAATCCAGTCCAGCACTCTAGGACCAAACATATAGAGATCAGACATCACTTTATTCGGGATTGTTTTGAAAAAGGTCTGATTGATCCTAAGTTTGTGCCTAGTGCTGATGAGCTTGCAGATATTTTTACTAAGCCTTTGGATAGTTCTACTTTCCAAAATCTTGTGTTAAGGCTTGGTATGCTGCAGCTAGAATAAGTGACAACTACTGATGATTTCAGTAATAATTACTGGTGATCATTGGTAACCATGTCACATATAAGTACTGATGAGTCCTTTCCCCCTTCAGTAGTTTTCTAACTGACGGCTAAATGCCTCAAAGTACTGAGTACTTTGCTGTTCCAAACTGATGTAGTTCAAATACTGAGTAGTTACACTACTGATGTAGTTAACAACTACTGATGTAGTTACAACTACTGATGTAGTTACAACTACTGATGTAGTTACAACTACTGAAATACTACAATCAAATAGTACTGACGTCCTATGAAACACCTGAAAAGCAGATGCAAAGTCCTGAGTAAGTGTTGAGGACAGTATGAAACAGCTGAAAGGCTATGAATTGACGAAAACTACTGAAGACAACTTTCTCTTCAGTTGTTTCTGCAACTGCTGTTTCATTCTAAACAACTGAAGCAAAACCATGTCTTCATAGTTTTATAACTACTGATGACTAATACCAAGTCTTCAGCTGTTTACAACAACTGATGACAAAACCACTGTCTTCAGTAGTTTCACAACTACTGATGACAAACACCAAAGTCCTCAGTTGTTTCATCATCTGAAGTCAAAACCATGGTCTTCAGTAGTTTTCTAACTATGATGCCTAAAACCACGACTTCAGCTGTTTCAACGTCTGAAAGGGTAATACCATGTCAACAGTCGTTTTAAAACTACTGATGACACACAATCCTTCAGTCGTTTTCTAACCCGTACCCTATAAATATCCTGACCTAATCCTTCAGAGCTTCATCTTCTTCAAACCTAACGTTCATCTCTCCAAAACTTCTCTCTCTAAATGGCGTCCATGCAACTCAAACCGCGACACAACTGTGTAGCTTACCTCACCAAATCACCATTCTGGGCTAATTTCGATAATGCTATTGATCTTATGGTCCAGTCACAATACAAAACGGCCTTTCTTTCTCAATCCAATCCTTCATGCCGAATCCCTTAACAGTTTGGATGAACGTCACCTCACCACTGGGGAGAACAACACAGCGTCTCTCCGGTCGGTCGTCAACAACCACGAAGTGGTCATCACTCCCGAAATACTTCGTCAAACTCTACACCTGATGATGCCACTTCTCCTGCTGGATATCCAAAGGGCACAACTGATTTATCCTTTGCCCATCATGGATATCAGGGAAACCTTAGTGCCTCCACCATACTGAAGAAACATTTCCATGACGCTGAATGTCTAATCTTTCACATGGTAAATGTCTGTTTGGCTCCTAAGACTTCGTCTTGGGATCAATGTCTACAAAGTGGCAGCAGGTAATGTATTCCATTCTTGAGAAACAACCTTTAAATTTTTCAGAAATAATATTTTCAGAGCTCAAGGATATGGCCCAAAAACAAATGCTAACCGTTGGATATTATATCCGCGGTTCATAATGGCCATAATTACAAAACAGCTTCAAGCTGAGGGACTGTTGGCCTGGGAGTCCCTGCTATGGCTGTTTTGCCTGAAGTATACTCCCGGCACAACTCTGACCAATCACTCAAACTGGCTGCCAAGCTGCGCAAACCCACGCAGCAGGAACCCACAGCCACCACCTCCAAAGCAAAAGTCCCCACCAAACCCACTAAAAAGAAACCCAAAAAGGCTACTCAGGGAAATGAGTCCCCTGAGGATGCCCCTGCAACACAAACACAGGCCATATCCACTAGTATAACCCCCTAGTGGATATAAGGACTCTTCCAGCCATAGCCGCTCAGGATTCCTCTCAACAGGAGCCTGCAGCCACCACACAAGGGGTACCCACACATCTGGGATCTTCCTTATTGAGGAGATTGCCATTGAAGAGCACCTTCCTCCCCAGGTGCACACTGCTTCTATCCCTTCACCCCATGCAACCGCCCCCAAAGCCCTACATTGCTTGTTGCACAAGTGCTGACTCAATTGCACTCCTACCCCTCCCCAGATACCAATTACTACTGGGAACACCTCTACATTTAGGGGGAGGACCAAAGTGCAGCTGAGAACCCACAGCATAGGGGTTACAATGTTCCTTCTCTAGTGTAGCCATGGAGATTGGAACTTCTGGTGAGGCTGCCACTTCTCCTGCGTCAGCATATGATCAGGTTGTAGTTGGTACCATTACTAAGACCTTACCAGAGGCAACTGCTGATGACGGACATAGTCCTGAGGCAGGAAGTCCCCGTACCAAGACAAAGGGGCACATGCTACAACTGAGCTACACTCAGTGCATGTTCATCCTGATCCTATCAGGAGGTCAGGTGATTCAGTATCTACTGATGATGACCTGGGCTTCTTTTACGATGTAATCGCCCAAACACCATCCTGGAGGAGGAGGTGAGCAGACTCAAGAGCTGCTTGCCAAAACTTCTAAGGAACAAAGACCATCTGCCTCCACCAACCCACAGATGGCACCTTCAGTTGAAGGTTCCCCAAACACTTACCCTCTCACTCCAATGCGCCTCCAGCTTCTGCTTTTGGCACTATCTCTCCGGGACAGAACCCCCCAGAGCAGATGGTTGCTATATTCCAACAATCCATACCTCTCATCACTCCCATTATCAATGAAATTGTTACTAAAGCCATTGATGAGAGGATTCCTCAACTCTACAACCACTGATTGATAATGCTGTGCTCAAGAAACTTTTTGACGTACAACCCCTGTCTCTAATGCATCCAAAGGGGGAGAGTACTGCAGTGAAAGAAAAGAAGAGGAAAAGAACTGAGATGAGAGGCAAAAGAGAAAGCCCAAGAGTTGGAAAAAGAAAAGCAACAACAACTGATCACTACAAAAGAAAGAAAAGTGCTGGTGATCAACCTACTGCTGAAGAAAAATCCTTGGAAGAGCTGGTAAAAGATGCAGATGACACACACAGCCGATCCATGGATAAAATCATTGAGCAACTCTTCAAGCAAGGTTTTGATACAGCCACATTAGATAGTGAGATCAGGAAGTTGGAAGTGGAGGAGATTCAAACCCGATGGGCTGGGTATGATGTACTGGAAAAGGAGAGATTGAGATCATGATCCGTTTCATTGCCAAATACTTAGGAAGATCTTTGATGGAGATTCGTGCATGGACCAGAGACAGTATTCTGGCTATAGCCACCAGAATCTGTCTGTCTGAGCAATTCCATAAGGGGATTATCATTAAGCCCTTGATGAGGCTGGGGCTGGAAAAAGGTTTGAAATGGCAAGACTTACAAAGGCCAAACTCACAACAAAATGCTTGAACAACCTTCCTTCCACCCACTCAAAAACAGCCTACCCCTCAAATCTCCAAACCAATCTCAAAGCCCAAATCCAAACTTCCTCAACCCACAAAACCAACTCCCTTACCATCTAAACCAACAGCCGATGATGCACCTAAGAAGAAGAGAGAAGGGTGTTAGGCTAGAAGAAGAAGAAGAAGAGGATGATGTGGAAGAAGATAGGATGCCTCTGTCTGCAGTTCTAACATTGGCGAAAGCCAAACCTATGCCCATCACTCCACCTCACAGATGGATGCTGTGAGAGTAAAGATTGAAGAAGAGGAGCAGCAAAAGCTTCATGATGATGAAATGCTGAAAAGCATTGACAAAACTTATGTTGCTTCGTCATCAATTATTAGTATGAAGAAAGAAGCTCTGAGGTTGTACACTCTCGCCAACACATTTCAATATCAGAAGGAAAGGGTGAGAGTATGGCTGATCCTAGGGTGGCTCACAGGATTGTAAAGAAAGACATTCCTTCGAGATACAAGGGTCAAGTCAAGAGGATCGTAGATGAAGAGATCACAGTGGCCCTGTAGTATCACCCTGGGAGATTGTCGAAGATTTCAAGAAGGCCTACGAGACTAAACAAACCCCCCAGAAGATGCTAGAGAACAGAATTATTAAAAAGGGGTTAGTCTACAAGAGGCTTGAGAACTTCAAACAAAATGAGCTCAGTCTGTTACTCGAAGGGACTCATCCTGATGAGTTTGCATACAGACAGATTACAACAGTTGAGCTCAAAAATGGCAAACAGGCCAAGTACATCTCAGAGCTGTATGGGCGAGAAGGATTGTTTGATGGTGAAGCCGAGAACCTGACCATGGAAGAACAAATCATGTTCTCAGAGCATACACTAGAGAATCCTACAGGCTTATACACCGAAGTAGATCTCATGAATGGGATAACAACTCTGTGTCCAGTTCCCCAAAACAGAGTTCCCATTCGTATCTTGCCAAACAAATATCTGAGATTTCTTCCCAGGCCGGAGCTTATATGGGTCATTTCTCTACTGATCAAGAAGGAAAAAGACCAACCTTTTTGCCAACAATAAGTGGGAAAATAAATAAATTAGAGGTTTTGGCTGCATTGGTTCAGGGGGAGTTTGTTGGACCAAAGAACCAATGAGCCAAGATCAGAAAACCTCTAAGTCCCACATGATATCACAACAACTGCTGAAAGCTTCATCAGCAGTTTGACAAGTGCTGAAGACTTCAACAGCTGAAGACTAAAGTGCTGAAGTTCAATAGCTGAAGAACACAAGTGTTGAAGCTGAACAGCTGAAGAACACAAGTACTGAAGCTGAACAGCTGAAGAACACAAGTATTGAAGCTGAAGTTCAAAGTACTGAAGTACAACAGCTGAAGAGTTTACAAGTGCTGAAGATCAACAACTGATGTACAATGTCTGAAGACAAAGACTGAAGACATCAGCTGATGATATCTACTGAAGTCATCAGCTGATGAAACGTCTGAAGTTCAAGTCTGAAGATCAAGTACTGAAGTTTCAGTAGTTTGTCACAACAGCTAAAGAGTACTTCTTCAGTAGTTGTGATATGAGTAGTTTTATGTTTTTACTTTCATTAAACGACTGAAGAGCTGTTCTTCAGTCGTTGTAGTTCAGTAGTTTTATGTTTTTACTTTCATTAAACGACTGAAGAGCTTGTTCTTCAGTCGTTGTAGTTTCAGTAGTTTTATGTTTTTCAGTAGTTATAACAACTGATAACACTTAGCATTTTTGTAAGGAGATGTCAGCTGTTTTGACATCTTCAGTAGTGTTTTTCAGTTGGAATAATTCTGTTAGATGTCACTATCAAGTGACTCAGCAGACGTCACATCTCTTATATAAGAGGTGTCGACCTATTTGTAATTGTGACATTCTGTTACCACGAAAGCGAATATTGAATGAAATATATTTGCAGAATTCTCTCTCTCTATAACCGTCTTTGTTCTTCATTGAATATCGTTTCGTTCTTGTGAATCGGTTAATTCATTGTTAGAATTCCGCTGCTATACTCTCTAATCAATCAAACATAGATCACTGATCCTAACAATCTTAAACTTGTGTTCTGCATCACCTAAAGAAGAAATATGTCTTTTGTCAAAAGCATCATTTGATGAGTCACAGCTTTGGCATAGACGTTTGGGTCACAAAAACTATAAAAACATGAGCAAGTTGGTCAAAGGAAACCATGTCATTGGTCTTCCTCAGAAAGAATTTCATTTTATTGATCACTGTTCAGCGTGCCTCAAAGGAAAACAACACAAATCGTCTCACAAAACCAAGCTGGTGAATACTAATAATACTCCATTGAAGTTACTTCATATGGATCTATTTGGACCAACTCATGTAATGAGTATTAGAAAGAAACAGTATTGTTTAGTGATCATTGATGACTTTTTATGATTCACATGGGTTTTCTTCTTACTTTATAAAAATGAGGCATCCCAAATCATACAAGAATTATCACTAAAATTGAAAATCAACTCGATCTTAAGGTCAAAAAAATAAGAAGTGATAATGGTACTGAATTCAAAAATGAAAGTATGAGTTCTTTTTGTGCAACCAAAGACATTGCTCATCAATTCAGTGCAGCTAGAACTCCTCAACAAAATGGGGTAGTTGAAAAGAGAAATAAAACACTGATTGCAGCAGCAAGAACAATGCTAGCCGATGCTAAACTACCAATCACCTTCTGGGCAGAGGCGGTTAATACATTGTGCTTTGTACAGAATCAACTCTACTTGTCAAAGAAAACAACATGACTCCTTTTGAACTGCTCTTTCATAGAAAACCATTCATTGGATTTCTTAAATCATTTGGTAGTCCTGTCTTAATATTAAACACCCGAGACTATCTGCGAAAGTTTTCATCCAAGTCTGATGAAGGATTCTTTGTAGGTTATTCTTCTGTTTCAAAGGCTTACAAAGTGTTTAATCCTAGATTAAACATTATTGATGAATCAACAAATGTTCAATTCAAGGAACATTCATTTCCCAAATCTACAAATGGTCCCGACTGGTTGTTTGATTTTGACACGTTTACAAAATCATTTAATCAATTTCACTTGTTTGATGCGGGAAATCTACATTCAAGTGATACTTCGTCAGCTGTAGAAAGAAGAGATGATTTTCCATTTATTACTCCTACATTTGATGAATGAATGAATGAAGATGTTCCTCTACAAGCTGATCCCATCAGACAACCGTCACAAATCTTAGTGTTTCTTCTGAAGGAGGTCCAAGCCTGGTACCATCACACTCAGATGATCTGTCAAATGAGATCAGAAATCAAAAACAAGCTACTCCTCCAGTTGAAACACAAAGGACATCAAATGATTTAAGCAATCATAGTGCTGCCGAAGCTGAAGCAGGAACTGAAACAGAGTCTGACAATCTTCATAATTCAACAATAGTACCAGATGAATGTGCCTCTGACCATAATGAACTGAATGTCTCCAATCTTGATGTAACGATTGTGGGTGACTCCATTCCAACCACAAGAATACACAAGAATCATCCAGTTGAAACCATTATTGGTGATCTTAATGAGAGGGTGACAAGAAGCAAATCCAGTATTGCAAACATCTGTTTGTTCTCATGCTTTCTGTGTCAAACAGTACCCAAGAACATCAAAGAGGCACTTCAAGACAATAGCTGGATTGAAGCAATGCAGGAAGAATTGCTCCAATTCAAGAAGCAAGAAGTATGGAAGCTAGTAGATCTTCCGAAGGACAAAACCCTATCGGTACCAGATGGCTGTACAGGAACAAGATTGATGATAGAGGGATTGTCATCAAGAAAAAAGCAAGACTAGTGGCACAGGGATGCACTCAAGAAGAAGGAATCGACTATGACGAAGTGTTTGCACCTGTTGCCAGACTAGAAGCAATCAGAATCTTTCTAGCATATTCTGCATCCATGAAATTTACTATTTATCAAATGGATATAAAGTGTGCCTTCCTGTATGGAAAGATTGCTGAGGAGGTCTATGTGAGTCAACCACCTGGCTTTGAAGATCCAGATTTCCCTCATAGAGTTTACAAGCTTGACAAAGCTCTGTATGGTCTTCATCAAGCCCCAAGAAAATGGTATGAGACTCTATCATCCTTTCTTCTTGAACATGGATATGAAAGAGGAAAGATTGATCCGACTCTCTTCAGAAGAATAAAAGGAAAAGATATGTTGTTAGTCTTGATCTACGTGGATGACATTATATTTGGCTCTACAAACAAGCAACTCTGCAAAGAATTTGAAGACCTTATGCACTCAAAATTTCAAATGAGTGCTATGGGGGAACTCACCTTCATCAATCAATCAAAATATGTGGAAACCATGTTGAAGAAATTCCACTTTGCTGACTATCAGTCTATCAGAACTCCAATGGATACTAAAGTAAAGATTGGACCTGATCCTGAAGGCAAACCAGTGGATCAGACTCACTGTCGATCAATGATCGGTTCACTTATGTATCTAACAGCCAGTAGGCCTGACATTATGTTTGGTGTTGTGTGTGTGCCAGATATCAAGCTGATCCAAAAGAATCACATATGAATGCAGTGAAGAGGATATCCAGATATCTGAAGGGCAAAATAGCTCTTGGGTTATGGTATCCAAAGGAAGGAGAATTTAATCTCTATGCCTTCACAAATAGTGATTATGGAGGATGCAACTTCAACAGAAAATCCACCTCTGGTGATTGTCAATTTCATGGTCCCAGACTAGTCTTGGCAATGCAAGAAGAGAGAAATGTATATGTGTCCACAGCAGAAGCTAAGTATATTGCAGCATTAGCTTGTTGCTCTCAAGTACTCTGGATTCAAAACCAGATGCTTGATTATGGTCTTAACTTCTTGCACACGCCAATTTACATTGACAACACAGCAGTTGTTTTCATAAGTTATAATCCAGTTCAGAACTCAAAACCAAAACATATTGAAATTAGATATCACTTTTTGAGAGATTGTGTTGAAAAAGGATAATCATATTGATTCAAGTACCAACTAAAAATCAATAAGCAGATTTATTTACCAAGGCATTTGAACCCAGTAGGTTTGGATTCCTGGTTCAGTCAATTGGCATGATTAACCTTGAGTAAAACCATGAAAAACATCAAAAACATTAAAAACATCAGAAAACCACAAAAACAAATCAATTTTGATAAAGAAAAGAATCTTAGGAAAAAAATGATATAATTATAGTCATTATATCATTCACTATGCTTAATTTCAAAAAAAATTGCAAGACTGTCATGACTTACCAGATATGTTGGTAGGCTCAACTTGCAAGAGAAGATACATGCAGTGATAAATTAAAATCTCATTTAATAGTGAAACACTCATCACAGAGTACAAGTATGTATTGGCTTATCTGAGTGCATGTGTGTGTAGTAACCTAAACACACCAGGTAATGATACTTTATGAATCTTTTTCACCAACATCAGTTTTATCTTTGTTTTGCTGAGCAAAGACCTGATGTAACATGCACATAGTGCAGATGTCTGATCCAAAAGATCCCAATGAGGAACACATCCAAATTGGATGAATCTACAAAAGCAATACATTCCAAGTGAATGAACAAAAGAACCATCATGGATCACCTTCCAAAGTGAAGTGAAAAGAATCCTAAAGAGGATCATCATGAAAAGGATCAAAGTAAAAGAATCCCAATGAGGATCAGTGAAAATGAGTTCTCATAACTTAAGTAACCTGGTAAGAAAAGTTGTGAAAAAGTTCTACTATGCATTGTATAAGGATGGTTGATCATTCCATGCTTGTGTGTGTGAGGTACACATTGAATAATTAAATCAACCAAAAACATGATAAAAATCATTTGCATCAAAATATAAACCTAGTATGAGTTTAAGAGGACAAACATACCTTCAATCATCAAGTTCATAAACATGTCCATTTAATCATAAAGGATGCACATGTGTAATGTAAGACTGATATGATCCCAACAAAAGATATAATTCTCTTCATTATTAATAATCATAATAAAATTCAAAAAGTTTTTAGATCTTTAAAGTTTCTATCCAAATGTGGATATAAACTTTAGGGGGAGTAATTTAAAATTTTTGAGTAAGTCCATATTTTTGTTTACTAGATTAACTTACTTTCAAAACAAAACAAAAAGTTATACTATTGTATCTCAGCTTATGCAGATTCTTGGAAGCATGAAAAGTCCAAGATCAGTCAAAATTGGGAAACTTGTATCACTTGTGACATACAAGTCAATCCAAGCAATAATTGACAATTTTAACAGTCAACTTCATATGAAAAGTCAATCAAGGATAGTACTTCATAATATGAAAAAAACCAATTCAGACACATTAACTTTGATTAAGTTCAAAGCTAATGCAGGTAAGTGCATTGGTTAATGCGGGTGAAGGTAACCATGCATATAATCAATGCGAGTATCTCCTTAGTTCAAAGTGAAGAATTCAGTGTAGATGATGAATTTTGGGAGTTTGTGAATAATCAAAGGACTGACACTGAACCTATTGTAATCATCCTCAATCTCCAGTTCCTTTGGAGAAAGAGTTAAGTATGCAGATTGTACCTGTTATGGCACTGTTTGAGGAACAAAAATAAATGATAAGAGAATTGTGTGAAAAAAGAAAAGGAAAAGAATGAAAAAGGAACAGAAAAGGAGGAAATAGAAATTGATGATCAAGAACAAACCAAGGCTAAAAATTGCTTGAAGAGATGGAAAAGGCTGAAACTTCAAGTCCACAACTTCAAACATACTCCAGAAAGAGAAAATATCTAGCTGAAAAGGCTAAGGGAAAAAGACCAATGGTTGAAGAAGAGAGTGTTAAGAAAAATAAGAAAGATGATCCCAAAAGCTTCGCAGCTATAGCTGAATTCCTTGAAGAACATGAGCAGGCTGAAGCTCAATTAAGGAAACAAGCTGTTACTATTGATTTGGAAGAAAGAGAGATAGCTGGAGGTTATGATGCCGAAAAGGATGTTCATATGAATAGTCCTATGAAAATAGAAAAACCAGTAGAGGAAATGGTGTTAAAGGCTCAAACTGATGACCTGATGATAAAAGCATTATTTTATATCAATCATGGGTATGATCCAGACGAAGTCTTTGGCATGACATATGAAGGAATGAAGGAAAAAGAAGAAAAGGTGAATAAGCTACTGGATCCAAACTTCGAAACTGAGTATGAAAAATCATTCACCAGAAAGGTTCTTATGCCAAAATTGTTTGCTATGAAGAAATCAACCTCAACTGAGTATGAAAGATCATTTTCCAGAAAGGTTCCTCTGCCTAAACTATCATCCATGAAGAAATCAACCCCAACTCCTGAACCACTAATTCTTGATCCTTATAGCATGTCAGATAAGGAAATGAAGGATTATCTTTCAAGCCAAAGATTCACAAGAAGGAAGATAGGGAATATGAAAACAAACTCATTAAGGGCTGCTACTCTCCAAATGATTAAAGAAAAAAAAGATAGGCTCAAGCGGTTAGAAGAAGAAATCCTAAACAAGAAGCCAAGATCTAGAGTAACTGCTCAGACATGTTGCTAAACCAGAAAGATCAAGAATTGTTGGCTCCTGTTTTCATAAATACCCTAAATAGTTTGTAGAACCCTCTCAGTTAAAACTACAAGAAGGATTAACCACTGCTGAGTTAATCAGAGGGGTGTCTACTCCCAAAGGCAAAGTTCATCAGAAAATAATTGCATGGAAGTATGACAGCATGTGGAATATGTTTATGGTGAAAAGGATCTCTGGGCTGGTCCAATTCTTTACATAGTACTCAGCTCTTGTAAATTCCCTAGAGATCCATGACTTAAAAGAACTAGCTCAACTGGAACTGATCAATCACTCAGCTATGTTCAGGCGATATGAATTTGAAAACATACTTAAAATGTTGAGAAGGACTGACAATTTCAATTCATTAAAGACAATATGCATGAGAAAACATAAGTCTTTTATTAATCCCCTTGGGAAGAAGGAGAAAATGCAAGCAGAAGAAGTTGTGCTTCCTGAGTTGAAGGTGAAACCAACAAAACCTTAAAGACAAAATGGTGTCTGGTACTCATTCCTCCACACCCATCTCAAATGTGTACTATGATAAAAAAAAACTTATGAGATGGTGATTGAAAGAAAGTGGGGAGGAAAAGAGGGTGTTGAAATACGACTATTTAGTGGATATGAAGTAAGATTGCTTGATGAATCCTATATTCACTATATATATACCAGACACTTCAGGGAAATAAACAATAAACTGGGTGAACAATATATGCACTTCTTCCTAAAGTGCATCAAGTTGCTAAAATTGGCTTATGATCGTATCAGTACCAAAAGAGACAAAAGAAAGAAAAAGAAGACACCATTGCAATGGGAACATTGTTAAACTTGAGGTAGATGTGGGTGGAAGTTTACTGATTCACAGAGATGGTCTCTCTACTATTTCTATTTGGTAACCTATTTCTCTGAAGAAGTTACCAACAGAAGCCATCTACAATATGAGCAAAATGAAGATACATGTGCTTAGTAGGGACAGAATGTCAGAAGCAATAGATTTTGTCAACATGATTAAAGCCATTCTGGATCAAACTAAAGCTGCATTTTTCCTACCTCCACAAGACCCAACAGAATCCTCACAACATCAATCACCTCCCAAACATTGAAGAAAATAGGTTGTATAATCCTTAGGGGGAGTATTTTTGCACCCTGAAAGGATCATACATGCCAATTCAAGGGGTGATTTGATGATTACTTTGCTAGAATCCCACAAGTCCAAGAAGAAATGTGGATGAAGATCCTGCTCAAGAAAAACCAAGTATTGTCTTGCGCATTTGTCAATGCGGAAGACCAAGTATTAATGTGGACAAGACTTTGCTCATCTGCATTTGACAAATGCGGATGACCGAACAAATGCGCAGAAGTATTTGTTCATCCACATTAACCAATGCGGATGACCAACATACTAATGTGGATGATCAAGTGAAGAAATGTTGATCAAGTCAACTTATCTGCATTTGCCAATGCGGATGAACAAGCAAAGATTTGGATCAAGACTTAGAATAGTTCTGATGTAATAGGTCAGGGGTAGTTTAGTCATTTTGTAAAAGGCATCTTGTATGCCTATAAATAGAATAGATAACCTCGTACATGAGGTGACGGCTGATAGACATAGAGAATTTTTGTTGTCATTTATTATCTATAATCAATCAACTTTCATATATACAATACAAAAGCATTTATGAGTATAATTCTTGCGTTGAATGTTCTTTGATTGTTTGTTTCCGCCATTCAATCATTGACTTGATTACCATATTCGATTCACAGTAAGAATACTAACTGATTCTGTGTTTAAACCGGATCAAATAGTGTGGAATCCTATTTGATGGCGATCCAATCAGTGAGAACGATAACCCGATTGATATAAGATTGAACTAAACTTTAACAACGAGTAGGAATCGATCAATAAAGAACTATGAACTTGGACAGGCTGTTTGGGACGCTCTAGACGGCTAGGGATCTGTGTATGCGAAATATCTCTCAAAGTGCTATGTTTTTCCACGAATTCGGTGGTATTTATAGGTTAGTGGTTTCCATTCGTATGATTAAACCATTAGCATGGTTCATTCGTGCGATTGAATCATGCGATTGATCCATTCGCATGCCTGAAGGTTCAGTCGTGTGACTGAGTCAATCTTATGTCTCAATCATACGACTGATCTAGTCTCTTGGTTTAGTCGTGCGACTGGTCCATAAGCATGATGTATTCATGCGTATGGTCCATAAGTATGGCCGTTAGCATGAATACTCATCCAACTAGGTTGAACATGATACTTAATCATTATTGACTTAGAATTGTGTACAACAACCTCAAACCTATATAAAAAGTTCATACATATGAATTAAAGATAAATAAACATAAAATCATATATCATATTTCATTACTTCGTCAAATTACACATATGTAAGACATGAAAGACTTTTACATTTAAGCACATAAACTAGGTACACATGTATCTATAAACTCCCCCTTAGACCTAGTTTACTCTATCATCTAACATTCTTCACATGTTCTTGGAACTTCTTGTACTTCTCTTTTCTTGTGACTCCTGCATGTATCTCGAATGCAAAGCAGAGCTGTATAACATGTTGAAATTGAAGAGCTTGTACAATGTTTTGCGTGTCTTAGAACAGTGGCCACTTGTATAAAGTATAGACATCTTCAGCAGACAAGTTAGTGAGCCACATGGGTTGAATACCCTGATTGTCTCTATTTTCCCATCTCTGTTCAAAACTATGACCACTTCCCCTACTCTAGTCATAATACCACCATTTGAAGTGTGGAGTGAAGTCCTGAGGCATTTCCTATAAGGGAATCTTGGACATTATGCGCAGATGATTCCACTTCAGCACTAGTTTAGGCTTTCTAGATATAGGATCAACTTTAGACTTATGAATGAACATCTTAGGTTGTTGAGGTCTAAAGTTTATCCATCTGGTGTGGTATTCCTTCTTCAATGTAGCCTCAAACCAACCTAACATATTTCTTGGATTAGCATACAGCAGATCTAAGCATGCCAGTCAGTTGAGCTCAAAACCAGGAAGAGTCTTAAGATCATAAGGATATCTGAAATACTTAACCCCCTTTTCCCTTTTCATAGCATAGACTTCCAAGTCTTCAAAATATGCCCACACTATAATCTTGCCTGACACTTTCTGATATCTTTTGACTCTATAAAGCTTGGTGTAGGCATTTTGCTTTAGGGTGCGCGTTGAGTTTTCATCTCTGCAAAACAAGCTGCCCATTCAGCTTTCTTGATATCAACATTAGCATCCAAAGCTTAGGCTGTACTTTCATCTTTCTCTTTCTCTTTCTCCATCTCCTCTAACTTATCGAAAGTACCACTGCCAAATGTTTCACACAAGTTGGGGATAACATGTCCTTTCGGGTCTGTGTTCTATGGATAGTGCTCTACAGTGACATCCTCTATCTCTATTTCATCGACGTCTTTTAGCTCATCATCACTCACAACGTCAACTTCTGAAGCATCTTTCACAAGCTCATCAGGATTCAGTCTAAACATTTCAGCGAGTTGCTCGTCTGTAAGATCATGTATAATCTCTCCTTCCTCCGGTGTATAACTCACAGATCTTCTAACAATCCCTTGCAAGTTAAGAATCATGGTAAGTTGAGTCTTGACTTGCTAAAGGGGAGCAACATCATATTCATCAGTCTGTTGAGCTTCATCTGTTTGATTAAACATTAAGCACATCACACATAGATCATTAATCAAGACATTTAAACATCAATAATCATTAATTACATTACTGTAATACATAATTCAAGTACAAAAGTTTCAAATACAAAAACATCTAATCATTACTTTTGCCTTGGTCAGGTGTCTCTTCAACATGAGGAGCTGAGGATAAAGCTCCTTGATCTTGATTTCTTTTGGTTCGCCTTTCTTTAACAGATGGATTAGAGGCTGACGTAGATGCATCACCTTCTTGATCATCCTCGTCATTATCATCAGCTTCTTTTCCTTTTCCACTTCCTCCTGCTCCCCCGTCATCACCATCATCTTCCTCTGATTCATCTTCATCCTCATCATCATCACCTTCCTTGATCTTTAACAGTTCACTCTTTGATCCCTTCAGCTTTAGCAAGATTCTTTTGTTCTTCTTCTCAAGTTCTTCAATTCTCTTTACCGACGTCAACACTAGCTCGTTTTGACTTGTTAGTACGTGGTGGGCTTGGCCTAACACTCTCTCGTACTGAGCGTTCTTCTCACTCAGCTAAGCGATTTGCTTTGCTTGACCCGCATTCACCACCATTAGCTGATTGATCTGAGTAGCCCTCAGATCATCAGTAGCAATAAGCTTTAGCACCATCTAGTTTAGGCTAGCCAACTGCTCCTCCAACCCGACCATAGGTAGAGTAGATCCGGTGTGAATGTGGATTGGGTGGAGGACTAGCTTGGTGAGTGGTTATGGTAGTGGTGGATGTGGTGAAGATGGGAGGAGGGATGGGAATGGATTGTGGAGGAGTAGGTGTATGAGGGTGGTTGTGGTAGTGGAGGTGGCTGTGGTAGTGGTGGTAGTGGGTGTGATAGTGGTGGTGGCCGTGGCAGTGGTGGTAGTGGGTGTGGTAGTGGTGGTGGCAGTGGCAGTGGTAGTAGAAGATGTGATCAAAGTGAATCTTGGCCTCTTACCCTTTTTGCCGTAAGGGTGGGCCATCCTCTTCTTCCTGGAGCTCTTTGCAGTAGAATCTCCCCTAGCCTGAGTGGCTAGTCTGGCTAGTCTTTGCAGTAGCTCTTTCCCTTTGTCTATGACCACAACCCGACTCCCGACAATCCGAACCAATGGATCATCATCAGACTCTTCCTCTTCATCGAACAAGAAGTCTTCGTGGAAGGTAGCCTTCTTTGTTCCACCAGGTGCATCACCACGTTGACCATCATCATGGCCGTCATCATCATCGTTTTCTTCATCGATTGGTAGCTCAATTGGCTCAACATCTGAGTCGTTATCATCATGACGCCACTTCTTGTGACAGGGCGCCACATAATCTTCACCGGTCAAATGCCCGAACAATCTCCTGACGGGGGCTTCACCTGCTTCCCCCAGTGCACCTTTATCCGACCTAAAGTCGTGTCATCCATCATCTCTAGAATCACAGCATCATCTTTCTCCTTTTGCAGCAAAGGAATCTTCTCATCAATAATCATCTGTAAAAACCTCGGGTATATGCAGAAGCCTCCTTGCCCTTAGCCTCGATGTTCTCTACCATGTATGATAATAGCATGTGGGAGAAACTAAACGGGTGGTTTAGCACCAGAGCAACATAAGCGTTTTGGATTTGATCTGACATCTCGTTGAATCCTCCTCTCCATGACGCTATGCACTTGAGAATGACATGAGCTAAGTACTTAAACTGGGGGCACAGGTTGCTCTTGTTGAGCAAACCTGCGTTGATGTCCCCAGTGTACTTCATCCATAGAAAGCATCCCCGAACGGTCAGAGGATGTAGCTTGGTTGGGTAGGCACCATCCTCACCTAGATCCAGGACTCGCCTTAGATCATCTGCGGTAATACTAATCTCCTTTCCAAAAATCGAGCTCCAAATACTGTGGGGCTCAGAGGACCTATCAACTGTAGAACCTTCCCAGAAGGTCTGCTGTAATGATCTGTAGGGGTGCAGGGTGTAGATATGGCCTTGAAGATCCTCGATCTCTTCAGAAAGGCTATGATCCCAGCAAACTCGGAAGAATTCCGAGTAGTAGAATCTAAGTGAGCACAAATATTGTGCTTGGTGCTCATCGTCCATCTATCAGCCATGTTGCTACAAAAGAAGAAACATATACGTTAGATTTATGCATAACAAAAGATAGTTGGAACTAAGTTGTTTTGATCATACTGGTTCAGTCATGCGACTGAACTGTACGACTGAGTTTTAGTCGTACAATTGAGTTTAGTCATCTGATTGAGCTGTGGCTGAGTTCAGTCGTTTGATTTAGCCTGTGAGTGAACTTAGTCGTATACTACACCATGCGGTTGATTCAGTCGTGCGACTGAACCCAAATGCATGATTCATTTGTGCGATTGAATCGTGCACCTGGCTCAATCGTGCGACTGAAGTTCATTAGTATGACCATTCGCATCCTACACTGTTGAATACCAATTGAATTTTTGTCAAAACATTATATTAGACTTCGTGTTTAGACTCATTAGACTCGCAGAGACTCGAAATAACACTTAATGTCCTTTAAATCAACTTTTATGTCCATTTAAGTGGTCTATTTTAGGGTTTAGTCTTGGTTCCAGGTTTTAGCACAATCGGTCATTAAGATGCGATTAATATGTTCATTTGGATCGATTTCAGTTGCCCAGTACCTGTAGATGAGTAGAACACACGTTAGAATCACAAATAGTAGGTAAGAACAGGCAAACGAAATTTGGGCAGAGTATGTGTGTATGGGCGATTTCAGAGGAATTTGAAGGGTGGTAAGGGTTACGACCCACTGACCCCCTTATTTATACTATTTTAAATTTCAGTCATGCGACTGGACCCATACTCATGCTTCAGTCGTGCGACTAAACCCATACTCATGCTTCAGTCGTGTGACTGGGGTTCAGTCGTGCGACTGGCTCATACTCTTTATCCATTCATACGATTGGTTCAGTCTTGTAGTCCAATCGCATGGTTGTCCCCTACTCATGGTCCAATCGTGTGACTGGCTCATACTTATAGTTCAATCGTGCGATTGGCTCATACTTATGATTCAATCATACAATTGGCTCATGCTTATGAGCTTAAATTCATACACTTTCAAACACTTAGAATTTTTAACTTTTGATTTAACATTATGACATTTGATCACCTCGGACATGATTCTTTTAATTTAACCCATTGATCACCTCAGACGTAATCCTTTAAATTTAAAACTGATTGGTCACCTCAGACATGACCCCTTTTAGTGAGTGATTCATAGAATTTGTCTAGTTGAATAGTCCAACGTCTACACTACAAAAGACTAGAAAATAGAAAACAGCTTTGAAATTAAAAGAAACTTAAGACATATTTTTGTTGTTTTGGGTTTGAGAAGGATGGAAACCTTTTAGACTACATCTAACCGATTTTACTTCCGGAGCAGACCAGCTTCAAGTTAATTTGATCATTTCTAGAAATATTCATTATGGAACCATACATATATATCATAATCATTTAGGAACCCCTTTTCATATGCACTTTGATGCTAGATTCTTATTTTGTCTAAGAGTCAATAGCACTTTCAAGAAATCATACTAGAGCTATAAGATGCACACAATGATTTTGACAGTCAAGAATTGCAGCCATGATGGTTGTCAGTATACTTGTCCACTTAAATCCATACACAGATTTTTGACTCACATTGGTGATGAATTAGGTTACATTATTTCAACAAGCATTTGTGGATCTCACACTTATATGGTAATCAACATTCCTTAGGAGATTTTTGAGCGGTCTATGGGTATTGGACAAGAAAAAACTATTCTAAGAGCTTTCAAAGAGATGCTAAGCTCAGGTCAGTGCCATCGCACAGTAGAGAGGCGCAAACAATAATGAATTTAGAATATTTAGGTTATGCTTATCCTCAGGTTAGTGCCACCGCACAACAGAGTGGCATACAACCTATCTTCTAGTTAGAGCATTTATTTTTGTTTTGCACACAAGGCACCAACAACAATAGTCATTAGCTTGATTGCTTTTAGCAGTTTTTTCATGTGCTTTGCTCATATTTATGGTCATCTGCACACATTTGTGGCGTTTATTTTACTCATCACCCCTTATTGGAAAGTGTTGATTGTGTTAACCAGGGATAAGATGAGAACCCATAGTTAGTTGAACAAATTAGTTTGAATTTGAATTCACCAATGAAGTCTACTCATCTATTGTGTTGAATCTACCGACACATCATATACTGAACTAGCAATCTCTAGGTCTACTTTCTCTATGTTACCTCATTAGCAGACTAGTTTAACTATCATTTTTCCTTTTTATTATTTTAGACTTCTCAGACTTGTAATTTGAATTTCGCATTTTGAGCAAATTAGTTTTGAGGTCCCAACCAATTTGTTCTCTTTGTACTATCATTTTCCTTAAACTTTGAATCATTAATCACATATTTGATTTCGTTTCTTTTAGCTAATCTGGCCACCCCCTAGTTTTTTAAGTAAATAAATGCCGAAAGTAATTAACTATTAAACTAAAACTATTCTCCCCCTGAAATTTTAAAAACGAAAATCTTTTTATGTTTTTGGATTTTAATAGGCATGAAAATAAATAAAATAAGTAATAAACTAAGAACCTAATTGTCGGACTAAGAACTGTCGTCTTCTTGAATCACATCACTTTTCTTTTTCATGCCATTAACCTCTAAAAGATATAAACACCATGGTTTGTCAAATGCTTTTGTGTAGAGGTCGGCGCGTTGAAAATCAGTATTAATTTGACAACATTGATTAATTTCTTTTCAAAACAGTCACATATAAAGTGATATTTAATACTGATGTCTTGTGTTTTAGGGTGTTGGACCGCATTTTTGGTGACAGCAATTGCAGCAAAATTATCAACAAAAATAGGGGTGTTAGAAAATTGCAAACCGTAGTCGCGTATTTGCTGTTGAATCCAAATGATTTGTGAACAGCAACTTGCAGTAGTAACGTATTCAGCTTCACATGTTGACAGAGCAACTGAGGTCTGCTTCTTACACTTCTAGGTGACTAACCGTCTACCAAGAACTGACATCCCACTGATGTTAACTTGTAATTCATTTTGCAACCACCATAGTCCAAGTCATTATACGGTGTAAGCTCAAGTCATCGTCATGAGGATACCATAACCCGAGTATCGGAGTACCCTTCAGATAACGAAAGATCCTTTTAACTGCGATGAGATGATTTACTTTTGGTTTTGCCTGATATCTAGAACAAAGACACGTGGCGTACATGATATCAGGACGCGAGGTTGTGAGGTACATGAGAGATCTAATCATTCCTCTGTACATGGTGGCATCAACTAGATCACCATTTTGTCGGGTGCCACATCATGGTGTGTGGCAAGTGGAGTTCCAGCTGCCGAAGCATTCCCCATGTCGAATCGACTGAGGATATCTCCTACATATTTGGTCTAATGCAGGAAGATTCCTTTTGGTGTCTGATCCACCTGTAAGCCAAGAAAGAACTTCATCTCCCCAATGGCACTCATCTCAAACTCTGCTTTCATTACAAATTCGAATTCTTTACATAATTCTTTTTTTTGGAACCGAAGATTATGTCATCCACATAAATATGTACCAGCACTAAATCTCCATCCTTTTCATTGATGAAAAATGTACAGTCAATAACTCCTCTGTAAAAATCGTGTTTCACAAGATGAGTTGAGAGTTTCTCATACCAGGCTCTAGGGGCTGATGGAGCCCGTAAAGAGCTTTGTCTAGTTTGTAAACTCTATCCCGATGATAAGGATCTTCAAATCCTTCGAGTTGACTGACATAGACTGTTTCACGGATTTCACCATGAAGGAATGCACTTTTTACATCTAGTTGATAAACTTTAATCTTTATGTAAGATGCATAGGCTAGAAAGATACAAATAGCTTCCATCCGTGTCACAAGTGCAAACACTTCATTGTAATCAATTCCTTTGACTTGTCAAAATCCTTGAACTACAAGTCGAGCCTTATTCCTGATTATGGCCCATTGGTCATCTTTCTTACACTTCAGCACCCATTTAGTGCCTATCACCTTAGCAACTTTTGGTCTGTCCACAAGGGTCCATACTCCTAATTTCTTGAACTGTAAGAGTTCTTCTTGCATTGCACTGACCCATGCCTCATCATTTAAGGCTTCACTCACATATTTTGGCTCAAATTAAGACACAAAACATCGATACACACCATCATGAAGATATCCTTTTTCCATGACCAAGGCATAATCAGCTGAGTTTAGCTAATTTCGTGTCTGGACTCCTGATTGAATATCCCCAATGACGTTCTCCAAGGGATGATAAACATTTAGCCGAGATCCAGGAGTAATGGGAAGAGCTACCTCAGTATCCAGATTGTGAAACCCAGGTTCAGTATCTATAGCTGGTGGAGTATGAGGTTCTGAAGTGTCAGAGGCATCAGAATTTGATGCTTGCGTAGTTTAATTTGTGGGAACCTGGTCCTCTTGGTCCATATTTGCAGTCTCAACTGCTTCATCATCAAAGGCAGAATCACTTACTTCAAGCTCTCCCCCTCAAGGGAGTATCATCTAATGAGCAGTTGTTGTCAAGAGGTGTCACCTGATCCGGCACCAGACGTGCCATCTCGTTGAACTTCATGGTGTACTGTTGATGTGTCAGGGTTCCCGCTTCTAGTTGCAGGAATTCCCTTTCAACTTTATCCATCTCACGATGAGGACAGAATTCCTCAATCACCAGCTTCTTCAACTCTGGCCATCTCATCCTTCCAATGGCTCGGCTACCCTCGGCTTGGACTATATTGTCCCACCAGCACAAAGCCGAGTCCACAAAAGAATGGGAAGCAAACTTTACTTTCTGGTCCTCCCGGCACTCGCTGATATTCAATACCGCTTCCCTCTCTCTCACCCATCGGTGAGCAGTAGCAGCAGTGCCGTTTCCATCAAAAGTTAGGGGCTTGCATCATTGAAACGCCCCATAGTTACAGCCTCGTGCCGCCTCTGGCGCAGGCTCTTCCTCTTTGTCCTCTTCGTCATTGAAGAAAATTGTTTCAGTCTCGGGTCGTCTCCTTTCGCCCAAAGGTCTACCCCTTCCTGTCTCTCCTCGTCTCCAACAGCCTTCATAACTTCGGTCACCACAGACGGTAGGATCGTCTGCATAACCTGATGCACTTCCTCCCTGGCCGCCTCTCTCATCGAGGCTCTCTGATTAGCATTCTTATCACCGCCCTCCTGATGAGGGGTCTCGGGCTCCTCATGGACTACTCTTTCAGCCCTAGACCTTCCTCTTATGACCCGTGGTTCGGCACCACGTCCACCACCACCTCCACCTCATGAAGCTTTTGAAGATCTACCGCCAACCATCTTCTAACACACTATAAGATTCAAACACTAATGCGGTCATTCAAGGTAATAACTCAGTTTATGTCAAGTATGGTAAGTCCCTATTACAGTGGCCAGTTGTGATTAGCCGCTTACTTTACTCTTCATACCCCAAGCACTTCCTATCCCGACTACATCAGTATCTAAATCTACACATAAGCACACAAGCCACATAACATGCGGACATAATGCCGGTTAACAGTAACTTACATAAAACGTTTACATAAAATGTTTTAGTCCCATTCTCAGTTTAAGATTAGGTTTTTCGAAATATTTACCCAATTCACTTAAACTTTTGCTCTGATACCAACTTGTAAAGCCCCATTCCCGGGCACCTCACAGTTGGTCATTCATTGCACTTAAAATATTTTAAAACATACGTATATTTTGTAGCGGAATTTAAATCTTTCATTAATAACTAAAACATATCATTTACAACATTCGTTTTCATCTCAAAATACAATGACATGTCAAAATACGGATGCTAGCCTCAAAATGCTCCCAGTAGCTTATGCATCCATGCCTGCAACTCCTCAGCATCAACAAATACCTGCCAACTATCATGCATACAAAAGTCAGCGACGCTGAGTGAGTTCTAGTTTTATAATAAAACATACTTTTCTTTGTTAAAACCGTTCTTTACTTTATTTCAAATCATACTATACTTTACAATCGTTCGTGATCATGCATCATACGTACATACTGATAATATCATTATTATCTTCGTCATTACGTTCGTTAACTTTGTTCATTCAACATATTACATTATCGTTCACTTCTCTTTCTAGAGTCGTACCTCATACATATGCTTGCAAGCCTCTCGATACCTTCTCTTTTATTCATTCATTTATTCATGCATGCATTCATTCATTACATTCCTCTTTTCATTATCTTCCACTTTACGTTACATAATACTTTCATTACATTCGTTAATGTTCAACGCAAAGCCAAGGGAAGACATACATACATAATAAGGAACATATACATAAACATAAACATACAACATCACGATACAGGCAACATCAAACATGCATAACACACATCAAACATAAGCCATCACATCATAACCAGGCTTATCTCCCCATTTTACCCCTTGAAATCCACTTAGAAAACCTCAAGTCCAAATTGGGCGCATGGGTCCTTCCAGGCACATGAGCATAAAAATTCTAAGTATAAAACAGTCTGGGCGCATGGGCATTGTTTGGGCGTTTCTACCCTGTTCAGGCGCATCACCAATCACTTAGTCGTTTCAAGCACTTGGGTGCATGGGCACTATTTAGGCGCTTGGCCAATACTTAGCCGTTTCATTCACTTGGACGCATGGGCGCTGTTTAGGCGCGTGGTCAACACTTAGCCATTTCATTCACTTGGGCGCATGGGCACTGTTTAGGCGCGTGGACCCCCTCTGGGCGCATGGGCACTGTTTAGGCGCATGGACCCCCTCTGGGCGCATGGCCAACACTTAGACGCATCGGCCAACATGCTAGGCGCATGAGCCACTATTCAGGCGCATGACCCACTCTTGGGCACATGGCCAACACTTAGGCGTTTGGTCTCCCATGCTGGACGCATGGACAACTGTTTGGGCATATGAACCACCGTTCATGTTCGTCTGAATCATTCTGAAATGTTCTCTATACTATCAAATTCACTCGATTATCATCCTAATCATACCCAAGCATAAATCTAACATACTAAGGCCATCTAAGCATGCTAAACATCATCAATAGCCCATAATCATCACTATAACATGCATGCATACATACAACATTCGAACATAAAGCTGTAAACCTACGGTTTCTTTCAAACTGTTTACTTAGTATGCATAATAGCCCCAAATCAGTTAAAAATCAGAAAAAGAGGGGTTCTAGAAACTCACCTTGGGCAGCTTTTGAACAACACTCTTCCAGTTCAAGACCCACTTCGATTTAGCTCTTTGAATCCCAAAAGTAAACTCTTTTTTAGCTTCTTCTTCCTCTTTCTCTCTCTAGAACCGGAATCTCTCCCTCTCTTCTTCTTCCTCGAGATCAAAGCAGCTTTCTGCTTGATATGGACGAGATGCATGGAACATCAGATGAATTCCACTTAACTCATCAGGTAGCTCCAGTCGATGTGCCACTTCTCCTACCTAAGCAACAACTAGGAATGACCCTCTTCACTTTAGTATAGCTTTACTCGACTCCAAACCAAGCAATCTACTTTCCTGGTCAAAGCCTTCCTCATACTTCATTGTCGTAGGTCATCACCAAACTCTGGTTGTGCACGGTTGAGCAATCCATCTTTTTGCAACACTTGGGGTTTGAGTCATAGACTACTGATCAACTCTCCCGGAGATGCACGTCTACCTACCTATGTCTGTCTTGAACAGCCTAGCAGGAACAAGCGCTCTCTCTCTCAATTCTATCATGTAATCCTCTAGGGCATTAGGTAACCTGGTAGACTTACTAGTAGCAATTCTTACATCGAAGGCTCATCGATCTTCCTACCCCTAACGTGCAACATCACAAAAAATATGGCAACAAAACTACAACTAGCGTCACAATTAAAGCATAGATGCAATAATCTAAACTTGCAAGAACGTACCTGACGTTACCTTGGAGTCTGACCTAGCCTCCTCCGGTCATAGCGAAGGCTCTAGCCCTCACCCTAGATTCTCCTTCCTCGTACCGGAACTTCCTACCCTTAATTTCTTGCAATCTCTGCTCATGTGTCCTGTCTTGCCACAGTCGTAGAATTTAGCCATTTGATTGTCCCTCGCTCTGTGGCCCTCCTTTCCACACTGAAAACAAACGTCAGTTCCCCTTGCACTCCCCATCATGGCATCTGCCACACTTGTTGCAAATCTCTCCTTTTCTTTCCATTATCTTCCGATTATCGTCCCTCGATGCCGTACCTCCATACCCAAATACACCATCATTGCCTCGCCTTCCTTTCCCCTTCTAACATAGGCTCGCTCCTCCCCTTCGTCTGTCATCACCATCGCCCCCCGCTCGTCGTACAATCTTCCCGCCAGGTCAACTGCCGACCTAAACGTGCTCGGTCGGGCGGCGATCATGTGCCTACAGATGTCCTCCGGCAAGCCCTAAATATACCTCTTGATCTTTCGTGAAAGAGGTGTCACCTGATCCGGCACCAGACGTGCCATCTCATTGAACTTCGTGGTGTACTATTGATATGTCAGGGTTCCCGCCTCCAGTTGCGGGAATTCCCTTTCAACTTTATCCATCTCACGATGAGGACAGAATTCCTCAATCACCAGCTTCTTCAACTCCGGCCATCTCATCCTTCCAATGGCTCGGCTACCCTCGGCTTGGACTATATTGTCCCACCAGCACAGAGCCGAGTCCACAAAAGAATGGGCAGCAAACTTTACTTTTTGATCCTCCCGACACTCGCTGATATTCAATACCGCTTCCATCTCTCTCACCCATCGGTGAGCAGCAGCAGTGCCGTTTCCATCAAAAGTTGGGGGCTTGCATCGTTGAAACGCCCCATAGTCACAGCCTCGTGCCGCCTCCGGCGCAGGCTCTTTCTCTTCGTCCTCTTCGTCATTGAAGAAAACCGTTTCAGTCTCGGGTCGTCTCCTTTCGTCTGAAGGTCTACCCCCTTCCAGTCTCTCCTCATCTCTAACAGCCTTCATAACTTCGGTCACCACAGACGGTAGGATCGTCTGCATAACCTGATGCACTTCCTCCCTGACCGCCTCTCTCGTCGAGGCTCTCTGATTAGCATTCTTATCACCGCCCTCCTGATGAGGGGTCTCGGGTCCTCATGGACTACTCTTTCAGCCCTAGACCTTCCTTTTGTGACCCGTGGTTCGGCACCATGTCCACCACCACCTCCACCTTGTGAAGCTTTCGAAGATCTACCGCCAACCATCTTCTAACACACTATAAGATTCAAACACTAACGCGGTCATTCAAGGTAATAACTCAGTTTATGTCAAGTATAGTAAGTTCCTAATTACAGTGGCCAGTTGTGATTAGCCACTTACTTTACTCTTCATACCCCAAGCATTTCCTATCCTGACTACATCAGTATCAAAATCTACACATAAGCACACAAGCCACATAACATGCGCACATAATGCCGGTTAACATTAACTTACATAGAACGTTTACATATAACCTTTACCTGTAGGCACGTAGCTACTAGGACTGGCATCCCTTTTCCTTTTAGTCCCATTCTCATTTTAAGATTAGGTTTTTCGAAATATTTACCCAATTCACTTAAACTTTTGCTCTGATACCAAGTTGTAAGGCCCCGTTCCCGGGCACCTCAGAGTTGGTCATTCATTGCACTTAAAACATTTTAAAACATACGTATATTTTGTAACGGAATTTAAATCTTTCATTAATAACTAAAAACATATCATTTACAACGTTCGTTTTCATCTCAACATACAATGACATGTCAAAATACGGATGCCAGCCACAAAATGCTCCCAGTAGCTTATGCATCCATGCCTGCAACTCCTCAGCATCAACAAATACCTGCCAACTATCATGCATACAAAAGTCAGCGATGCTGAGTGAGTTCTAGTTTTATAATAAAACATACTTTTCTTTGTTAAAACTGTTCTTTACTTTATTTCAAATCATACTATACTTTACAATCGTTCGTGATCATCCATCATACGTACATACAGATAATATCATTATTATTCGTCATTACATTCGTTAACTTCGTTCATTCAACGTATTACATTATCGTTCACTTCTCTTTCTAGATCCGATCAAACTTTACCCTCTTCGTGGCACTCAGCCACGATTACTGAGGTCGAATGACAAGGATCCTGTTCTGTACATTATTACGATAATTCATTTACGTTCATTCATACGTTCGTTCTTTCATACATGATCTTTCATTCATTACTCTTTATTACTCGAATCTTGTCTCTTGCAATATCTCATGTCCAAAGACTGATGCTGTGCCGAGGCCTGCTCACAAACCCCTGACTCATGTCCGAAGACTGACACAGCACCGTGATATGCGACAAAGATCCCATATGAGTCAATCACAGGGATTGAACTCCAACCGAGTCTGTTGCAACACAAAGTCGCTCACCTCATTATCTCGTCTCATGCAATATCCCCGACTCATGTCCGAAGACTGATACTGTGTCAGGGCCTAACAAACAAACCCATAACTTATGTCCGAAGACTGACACAGTACTAGGATACTAGACATGGATCTCATCATCCGTCACTTTTGTCATATGTAATACTCCCTGAGTCATGTCCGAAGACTGATACTGTGCCGGGGCCTGCTCACAAATCCCCGACTCACGTCCGAAGACTGACACAGTACCGGAGTAGGCAAATCTGTATCCTGTCTCATGCAATACCCATGACTCATGTCCGAAGACTGATACTGTGCCGGGCCTTGACACACCAACCCCCGACTCATGTCTGAAGACTGACACAGTACCGGGATACGCGACAAGGACCTCTTTCGAGTCTGTTGCGACACAGAGTTGCTCACCTCATACATATGCTTGCAAGCCTTTCTATACCTTCTCTTTTATTCATTAATTTTTCATGCATGCATTCATTCATTACGTTCCTCTTTTCATTATCTTCCACTTTACGTTACATAATACTTTCATTACATTCGTTAACGTTCAACGCAAAGCCAAGGGAAGACATACATACATAATAAGGAAACTATACATAAACATAACCATACACCATCACCATACAGGCAACATCAAACATGCATAACACACATCAAACATAAGCCATCATATCATAACCAGGCTTATCTCCCCATTTTGCCCCTCGAAATCCACTTAGAAACCTCAAGTCCAAATTGGGCGCATGGGTCGTTCCAGGCGCATGGGTCCTTCCAGGCGCATGGGTCCTTCCTGGTGCATGAGCATAAAAATTCTAAGTATAAAATACTCTGGGCGCATGGGCTCTATTTGGGCGTTTCTGCCCTGTTCAGTCGCATCACCAATCACTTAGCCATTTCAAGCACTTGGGCGCATGGGCACTATTTGGGCGTTTCTGCCTTGTTCAGGCGCATCACCAATCACTTAGCCATTTCAAGCACTTGGGCGCATGGGCACTGTTTAGGCGCATGGCCAATACTTAGCCGTTTCATTCACTTGGACGCATGGGCACTGTTTAGGCGTGTGGCCAACACTTAGCCATTTCATTCACTTGGGCGCATGGGCATTGTTTAGGCGCATGGACCGCCTCTGGGCACATGACCAACACTTAGACGCATCGGCCAACATGCTAGGCGCATGAGCCACTGTTCAGGCGCATGACCCACTCTGGGCATATTGGCAACACTTAGGCGTCTGGTCTCCCATGCTGGACGCATGGACAACTGTTTGGGCATATGAACCACCGTTCATGTTCATCTGAATCATTCTGAAATGTTCTCTATACTATCAAATTCACTCGATTATCATCCTAATCATACCCAAGCATAAATCTAACATACTAAGGCCATCTAAGCATGCTAAACATCATCAATAGCCCATAATCATCACTATAACATGCATACATACATACAACATTCGAACATAAAGCTGTAAACCCACGGTTTCTTTCAAAATGTTTAATAAGTATGCATAATAGCCCCAAATCAGTTAAAAATCAGTAAAATAACGGTTCTAGAAACTCACCTTGAGCAGCTTTTGAACAACACTCTTCCAGTTCAAGACCCACTTCGATTCAGCTCTTTGAATCCTGAAAGTAAACTCTTTTTCAGCTTCTTCTTCCTCTTTCTCTCTCTAGAACTGGGCTCTCTCTCTCTCTTCTTCTTCTTCCTCCGAGATCAAAGCAGCTTTCTGCTTGATATGGGTGACCATGCCCTTTAAAATCTTAAAATAATAAGATTTGTACTTTGTACACTTTTCCCCCTCTACTTGTGCACAATTTCTATTCTTTCTATTTACTTTTCTTTTCCTTCCATTTAAATAGAAAATTCGGGGTGTTACATTTGACCACTAGGACTCGATTGAGCGTGTAACAAGCATTAGCCACTGCCTCATTCCATAATTGAATAGGCAGTTTCGAGTCAGCTAGCATTGTCCTGGCAGTCTCTATCAAGCTCCGATTTTTCCTTTCAGCAACCCTGTTTATCTGTTGAGTGTAGGTAGAGGTAAATTGATGTACAATGCCTCTTTCTCTATAGTATGCCTCTATCCACTGATTCTTGAACTCTATGTCGTTGTCTGATCAAATATGCCTTACTTTTAGTTTGTAGAGTGATTCCAATGTAGTTACCAGATGTTTGAATGATTCAAAAGTTTCTAATTTGGCTTTCAAAAACATCACCCAATAGAATCTTCATATACAGATCTCCAGCAATGCTCTTTGTGCTGACAGGACAAAACAGATCCATGTGTAGAAGCTCGAGAGGCATATCAATAGAAGTCACTTTCTTTGCCTTGTGAGACTTCTTGGTCTGTTTCCCTTTCTTGCATGCTACACAAAAATCCAAAAGTTGGAAATTCTTGACAATTACTCCATTCACTAAATCATTATGAACCAAATAATTCATCTTCCTTGGATTAATATGTCCCATTCTCCTATGCCACGAGACCGAGTCTCCCTCAGTTGCCTTTGACAAGAAGCATTGAACAGTGTGATCAGTTATGGAGGCTTTTGATAGATCCAAGACATACAAGTCGCTATATCTTGAAGCTGACATAAGAACCTTATCCTCCTCAATCACATAGTCCTTCTTCAACATGTAGCACTTTTTGTTGTCAAATACAACTTTGAATCCTTTGTCACAAATCTGGGAGACTAAAAGTAAGTTGTTCTGTAGTTGTTGAACATAGTTGATCTTATCAAACTTTACTTTCTCATTTCCCATTTCGCCTTGAGCGGTGATGTAACCTCCCTTGTTCCCAGAAAATGAAACATGTCCCCCTTTATTTGTTTGACATTGAAAAGGAGGGATGAATTCCCTGTCATGTGCCTGAACGCCCCACTATCAATAATCCAGGTATTAGTGATAGCGTTGTAGCGGACACCCTACACATTCAAAGAAACTTATTAGTTCATATTTGGGACCCAAGCCTTAACCGGTTTGGGTGACCCAGAGGAATCACACATTATAAACTTAACCCATTGTTCTTTAGAGAATGAGGGCATATCTTTCTTCTTATTCTCCTCACTATCAGACATGATACTTGATTTTTCTTTCCATAAACCAGTTTTATGTAGAGGCTATTTGTGGTAAACAGACGACCGACTTATGGTTTGAACTTAAGGTTCACTAATACTCTTAGGTGGAGTATTAGATCTCATTTTAGAAAGATTTGGTTTTGCATCATAAAGTTTAATTTACTTTTTGGGCGTATGATAAGAAGGACAATTAAAAGATATATGTCCTCGTTTTCCACAACGGTAGCAAGATCTCGCTTCTACAGATTGAAGAAAACTTTTATGTGATGTTAAGTTTGAACCAATGACTCTCGCTATATGACGATACTCTAACCACTGAGTCAAGTAGGTTCGCTTTTAGAAGTTTCATCCTTATTAACAAAATTAGTTGTTTTAATGTTTTGAACATCTTTAACTTTCATTTTATTTGGACTTTGATGATTAACAAGTTTTTGGTTAACTGGTTTAGTCATTTTGGGTTCAAAATATACGTTTGTGAACCTGACCCTAAATTAACCCTTTTAAGTTTATCATCCAAATTCTCAACAGGCATTTTTCCTTTTGATTTCAAAATAGAATCCTTCTGTTTAGTGCCATATTTCACCGGTTTACCCATGGAATCAGGATCACTAACCAGAGGAGTGGACACCACATGATCCTTTACTGGATTGTTATTGATAGGTCTATATTTTGTATTCAAAAGGATCTCATGTGGTGGTGGAACTACTTTGTAACCCAAACCTTCCCATTATTTCGCTCTTTCACTAAGTTTTGAACTATGTGAGAAGAACTAGCCCAACTATGCAGTTTGTGTTGTAAAGAATTAACTTCGACTTCCAGAACTGCTTTTTTCCTTTTTGGTTCTTCTAAAGAATTTGAATAAAACTTTTATATTTTGATTGATTTAAGGCAACAACCTCAGTTTCCCTTAGTTGTTTCCCCAAAAGTTCTATATTTTCTTTAAAACTGCACTCATTTTGTTTTAATATATGATTAGCTTCAATGCAGAGTTGTAAATCATTTACTAAGTTATCATTGTATTCTAATAACCTAGCAAATTTCAGATCAATGCTTTTCCTAAATTTTTCACATTCAGAACAAGCATGTTTTTCAAATAACTGATCTGTAGAACTTACCTGTGAGGAATCAGTTGAATTAGCCATCAAAGCAGAGTTAGACCCTTCGGTGGCTGGAGATTCTGAACTTGTTGCTCTGAGTTCTTCCTCAACCAGGTGATTTACCACGTTCACAGCTTCTTCGATATCTAACATTGCTTACTCAGTTGTAATCTCACCTTCACTAGCAGACCCATCATCCAGTGCTTCGACAAAGGCAATATTTGATTCTCCAGGAGAAACAAAGAGGAAGGACCAATCTTGACCTTCATCACCTTGAGCAGTCAGAGTCTTTGTCTATTTGCTTGAAGAAGCAGTTCCAATCACGTCTTTGTCTTGACAGTTGAAAGTAGGAAATGGATTACCATTTCCAGTTTTCTTGGGCTTTACACATTCACGTTTAAAATGCCCCTTTTCACCACAGTTAAAGCAGGTGACTTTGGTTTTGTCAAAACCAAAATTCTTATCTTTAGTGGCTACTAGATTCTGCCCCGTCTTGTTGACAAACTTCTTTGCTCTTCTGACTGCACTCGCCAAGGCCCACATGATGTCCATTATTTCTAGCTCATTCTCGTCAACTTGCTCGTAATCTTCATCTGCAAGATGACAATTTCCAATCATCCTGGCAACTAAACCATCATAGGATTGTACCACCACTGCTAGAAGATCCATATGCTCCTTAGCCACTTCCACTGTGATATTACCGAGATTCTCAATCTTCAACTTTGTAGTATTGGCCTCAGGAACTATGTATTGGGTTCCAGATGACCCTGATGTTTCTGGTCTTGAAGCAGTGGTTTGGGAAGGAGCATAAGAACTAGACATGAAAGTTGTTTGTAACGGTGCTCCTGAAACAGCTGGAGTCAGAACTGAGTTGTAAAGTGAAGGATTCTGAATGTAGGATCCTTTCTTCGACTTGTACTTCATCCGCAGTTCCTCCTCTCTTAACTTCAAGATGAAGTCATTTATGTCTATCGTTGCAAGAATGTTGTTCTGTCTCATATTAGACATAAATGAATCCCATTACTCAGGCAAACCATCAGCAAAGCTTGGAATTTTATCTTCCATTGATGTGGTTACACCATGAGTGTGTAGCTCACTCATTTGATGATAGAATCTATCAATAATATCATCTAAGCTCTCATTCCCTATTAAAGAGAAATTATCAAACTCATTCTTGAGAGCTTTAGCCTTCAATGCCTTCAACGTTGCATTTCCATCATATCTCTTCTCCAATACTTCTCGTAATTTTTTAGCTTGCTTGTTCTCAGAGAACAAATGAAAGATGTCCTTCGGTATTGACTAAGTCAGCAAGGCATATACTTTCTTCTCAGCATTGAAGAGAATCTTTTGAGCTTCACTCATTCCTCCCAACATCAACTTGACTCCATTTGTACTGACTGGTATCGTGTAACCAGTTTCTAAGGAAGTCCAAAGATTGGGATCAACTCCATTTAAGTAAATCTCAAACCGTTGTTTCCACTGAGGATATTCATCTAACGTGAACAACTTTGGCGGTTTATTATGATTACCAATCTCATTCTCTAGAAGTAGGAGGTTCTGGATGCGTGAGTCCTTTCCGGCAGTAAACACAGCAAATTGATCTTCCATATCTATAAACTTGGTACTTGGAGAACAAGACAGTTTCAATCATGCGAATGGACTTTGAGTATGGATCACTCATGCGAATGAACTATAAGTATGGATCACTTATGTGAATGAAGAGTACGAATGAATTCAATTGTGTGATTGTATTCAGTCGTGCGTATGAATAGGACGATTGGAATCAACGACTGGAGTTGTTCAGTCGTGCGAATGAGCTATGCGACTGAGTTTAGTCGTGCGAATGGAGTATACGAATGAGTTCAATCGTACGAATGAGCTAATCATGTGACTGAAGGCTGCTGTTTTTGCAAAATCAAAGATTTTGACACTTTGACACAAAATACGATTTTTCTAGGAACCCTAATCTGCCGTATAGTGAAAAATCGAAACTTTAACGCCTGAAAACGTTGAAAACGCCTGTTGAAGCAAAATGGTGACTCTTTTGATTAAAATGTAGGTTTTTACACCAAACCTAATTGAATCAAACGCAAAATCAAGAGCCAAAGCTCTAATACCACTTGTTAGGGAGGACCGTGTACGTACGGAGTTCTAACTGATTCTGCGTTTAAACCGGATCAAATAGTGCAGAATCCTATTTGATTGGTGATCCAATCAGTGAGAATGATAACCCCATCAATATAAGATTGAACTAAATGTTAAGAACGCGTAGGAATCGATCAGGAACAAACTATGAACTTGGACAGGCTGTATGGGACGCTTTGGATGGCTAGGGTTTCTATGTATGCGTAGTATCTCTCAAAGTGTTATGTTTTTCCACGAGTTAGGTGGTATTTATAGGTTAGTGGTTTCCATTCGTGCGACTAACCATTAGCATGGTATAGTCGTGCGACTGAATCATGCGATTGATCCATTCGCACGATTGAAGGTTCAGTCGTGCGACTGAGTCAATCTTATGTCTCAATCATACGACTGATCCAGTCTCCTGTTTTAGTCTTGCGACTAGTCCATAAGCATGATGTATTCATGCGTATGGTCCATAAGTATGGGCCATTAGCATGAATACTCATCCAACAAGATTGAACATAATACTTAATTATTATTGACTTAGAATTGTGTACAACAACCTCAAACCCACATAACAAGTTCATACATATGAATTAATGTTGAGTTCTTTATGCCCAGACACATAGAACATTGATGTGGTTAGTACGTCATGATCCAAGTCGGGTCATACCCAATAACAAGCTTAGCAAACACCAAATAATATTTAATTGATGATATGATCATTCAATTAAATATATACACCAATTTAGAAAATGGGTTTTCTGAATAAGTTGCATATGAGATTGAACAATTTATATGGATATTTTGTTTAATAGATGTTGTTTGTAATGTTATTTAGTTACTTAAATAACATCAAATAATAAGAGTGTGTATGTGTTATTCAATTAAAAGGTTAATTATATGAATAACCTATATAATGACTTGTTAATGTGTTTAATTTTGGTTTTAAGTATTGGGGGGGAAACCCATTGTTAATGGGGCATTCGGCCGCCCACTTTGTGGTTGGGTTCTTTGCTTTTCCCTAGTGGTCTTGGAACAAACATTAGACACAAGTCATTCACTCCACTCCTCTCTCTCTCTTACATGCAAAAACCTCAAGAAAGAAGGGTCTTCTCTCATCTTGTTGAAGCATCTCACGGCTGAACATCTCCAGCAGCTCTTCTTTTGGTTTTCTTTGGGTGTTGAACTCCTAGCAACAAGGTGTTTGTCATATAGATTGGGGTATGCAAGCTTGAGAGGACTTCCTTTGGTGCCTTTAGTCGTTTCTTGGAGCTCATCCTCTTCAATCTCTTTCTTTTTGCTGCTGAAAAGGTAGTCTATGGCAGCCTCTTTATGGTTGTCCATAATGTATGTTTGTGGTTACATCCTAGTCTTATTCACATAAAAAGATCCTATGTTTATGGGTTTGTTTATAACTTTGTAATATCAAGATGAAACCCGAAATTTTCAGTTCATTAACTAAGTTATAATGCTTGTTTCCGCTGCTTTTTCATTAAGTTTAAATGGTTAAACTATGAATCTTGTTCTAACAAACCCCAACATTGGCATCTAGAGCCGGTTATGTGGATAGCTAGCTTGTTTTGTCCTTGTTATATTTCGTTTTATGGACTTTGAACCCCTTTTAGGGGCTGCTATGTTCATGTATTATGAATCCCCAACTTTCAAAGTTATATCACACATGCTTGTGATTAAACTTTGAAAGACATGTATGTTATATTTGTTGTTTGTTTGGGCATGATAAAACCTGAAATTTCAGTTTATGTTGGCTGAAATTTCATGGGTTTTAAGTGGGGATTCATTTTTGGTTTGGATGATATGATCATTGTTCATTATGGTGCATAACCTAGCCCTTGACCTTGTGTTGTTTGGATGTTTATTATGGTTGTACTTATTCATTCAATTGGGTTGTATAATCTATTATTTGTGCTTTGTTTAAAGTGTAATTTATTTATTATTGGGTTGTAATAAATAGATTAGGTACTTTTCATATTACTATAAATCTTGTATTAGGACATAATATCTTGTAATATGAAGATGTACGTGTTAGAAGCAGAAAAGGAAGACACAAGAAACATGGAGCATTTGGATGCGGTTTCAAGTGGGAGGTTCATGGAACTTTTGAGATGTGTTTTGACCCTTAGGAATGTCCTATGGTCCACACTTGTGATGGCAAACAAGTGTGGCCACTTTAGATGCTATGGTTATGCACTTACATTTGGTTGATTCATGGTTGTTTGATTATGGTTTTGTGGTTGATGACTTTACATATGATGTTTGCTTAACTATCCTTTCAATGATCATAACAAACTATCTAAATGGGCTTTAATCATTAAAAGTTAATAAAAGGTTATTAAAATTGTTTAATGATTTCAAAGATTAAAAGGGGTTTTAATCAATGTACCATAAGGTATCTTGTTTTGAAAACATACAAATATGTAAATATAATGTTTTCTAAACTTGTATTATAATATCTCTATACCTTTTTTAAAAAAAAAAGATCAACACTGTCCTTTTACACAACACTTGAATCGCTTGGGAACTCTTAGTGGGATAAAGGTCACCTAACCATTTTGAGGGAACTTGTGACTTGAGGTGAGAATGCCATATTCGTGGGATAAAGGTCACCTAACCACTTATTCTGGAAAACTCACACGTGTGTGTAAGTAGGGTGTCTTGATTTGCAAACCATGTCAAATGGATCACCTACGATATGGTTTCCAAATGGTGTTGATGGGATTAACATGCCGACTTTACATATGATGTTTCAAGTCGATCCCATACCTCTAGAAGTTGTAAATGGTTGCAATCGTCAATCGTTGACCACCTTATTAATTTAAATCGTGGGATAAAGGTCACCTAACCACCATTTAAATGTAATGTTGGATTCTAGATTTTAATATGAAAATGACCTTAAAAGGTGTTAATTATTAAAATAGCAATATCGAAAATACTAAAATTGATCTTTGTTAAATTTTGTAGATGGCCACCAATAATTATGATAATCATGATAATTCATCCACTTCCGCCCAATCTTTACGAGCGATTCGCCAAAAGTAACGTCTAAATCATAACAATTTTATCGATTGGTATCGAAACTTGAGAATCGTTCTCAAGCAAGAGAAACAATCATATGTTTTAGACGACCCTGTCCCCGATCAACCTGTGAGGCCTATAATGATTGGATAAAGTACACAATGGACTCTGTCCAAGTGTCTTGCCTTATGTTGGCAAGCATGACTCCGGATCTCCAGAAGGAGTATGAGCATCACAGAGCTTATGACATGATAACCCAACTGAAGGAAACGTTCCAACAGCAAAGCAAGGGTTGAGCGCTTCGAAACGGTTCGAGCGCTCCATGCATGTATCAGTTTCATCTTATGTGCTTAAGATGAAAAGTCATATGACCGCCTCGAAAGGCTAAACTGTCCCATCTCAAAGGAATTGGCCACGGATTTGATCCTCAACAGCCTTACCAAAAGGTTAAGACGTTCGTGTTGAACTACAACATGAATGCTTGGGGCAAAAGCATTGGTGAGCTTCACTCTATGCTCAAAACTGCCGAGGTGGCGATGGGTAAAAGGGTTTTACCCATTCTCACCATCCATGAAGGTGGGAACAAGAAAAGGCCTCATCCCACACCCAAGGCAAGAGTTGCCAAGGGTAAGGGACCCGTAATAGGAAAGGGGAAAGGGGTGGCAAGGGTGCCACTCAAAGCACAGGAGAAGAGGCAAAAGGTTGCTTCTAATGACCCATGCTTCAAGTGTGGGGAGATTGGACACTGGGCAAGAAATTGTCCGGTCCATCTCCAAGAGTTGAAAGCAAAGAGGGATGCCGGGCAGACCTCAGGTACTACATACATGATCCATATTGATTTAAACTTAATATCCTCCAAGACATGGGTATTAGATACCAGATGTGGAGCTCACATTTGCAATTTGTTGCAGGGGTTCAAAAGATGTAGCAACTTCAACAAAGGGGATGTTAGCCTCTATATGGGCAATGGGGCTAAAGTTCAAGTTGAAGCCCGTGGTGACTACATCTTGAAACTTCCAAATGGTTTAGAAGTAATTTTGTACAATGTTTTCTATGCTCCAAGTTTGACTAGGAACATTATTTCCATAGCCCTATTAAAACATTTTGGATATGTATTATCATTTATTGGAAATGAAATCCATGTTACTTTGAATGACATGTTTTACTTTAAAGTTATTCCCATCAATGGTATCTATGAATTGGTTCGTCAAAATACATTGAATGATAGCTTATTGTACCAAACTAGTACCAAGAAACTCAAATCGGATTTGAGTAATACTTATCTTTGGCATTGCCGTCTTGGTCATATAAACAAAAAAAGAATACAAACACTACAAAAGAATGGTCTTTTAAAAACAAATGAATGTGATTCATTTGATGTATGTGAGTCTTGTTTACACTAGGTAAATGACCAAGGCACCTTTTAATGGCAAAGCCGAAAGGGCAAAGGATTTATTAGGTATCATACATTTGGATGTATGTGGTCCTTTTAAACCTATGACAAGGTACAATGAAAGATACTTCATTACCTTTACTGACGACTATAGTCGATATGTGTATGTGTACTTGTTAAGACACAAAGATGAAGCTCTTGAAATGTTCAAGATCTTTCAAAATGAAGTACAAAATCAACTCAATAAGTCAATTAAAATTCTCCAGACCGATAGAGGAGGTGAATACCTAAATGATGCTTTTAGGGACCATCTTAGAAGTTGTGGGATTGTCTCACAACTATCTCCACCGGGAACACCACAACATAATCGCGTGTCCGAGTAGAGAAATCGAACTCTATTGGATATGGTTCGATCTATGATGGCTAGAAGCTCATTACCACTATCATTTTGGGGGTTTGCTCTGCTTTCTGCGGCCCGTATTTTGAATATGGCCCTAACCAAGAAAGTGGAAAGGACACCTTATGAAATATGGCATGGAAGGGTTCCATTATTTTCATATTTGAGGGTGTGGGGGTGTGAGGCTTATGTAAAGACTCCCACCTCGAACAAGTTAGAAAGCCGCTCCCCTAAGTGTATCTTTATTGGATATCCAGAGATTCTATGGGATATTATTTCTATGATCCATACAACAAAAGGAGTTTGTTGCCAAAAAGGGTGAGTTCTTGGAAACCAAATTCCTTATGGAAGGAACTGGTAGTAGAATGGTGGATCTTGAAGAGGATCAAGAACCGCAACTCGATACACATTTGGTGACACTAGCACTCAACATGAGGATGTTGAAAGTGATCAAATAGTTGATCAATACACAGAAAACGTTCACAGATCTGGTAGAACTAGTAATCCACCTAAAAGATATGGATTTTTCACTGATGGATGCTATGTGATAAATTCTGATGAACGAATCACATACCATGATGCATTGTCCAATTCGGATTGTGACAAATGGCTTCAAGCCATGAACGTTGAGATGCAATCCATGTATGACAATCAAGTGTGGGACTTGGTTATACCACCTCTTAACACCAAAGTAATTGGATGTAAGTGGGTTTTCAAAAGGAAAACCGATATGCAAGGAAACCTGGATACTTATAAAGCAAGACTTGTAGCAAAGGGTTTCACTCAAACTCAAGGGGTTGATTATGATAAAACTTTCTCACCTGTTGCAATGCTAAAATCTATTAGTATATTGTTTGCCATAGCTGCTCATTATGATTATGAGATTTGGCAAATGGATGTCAAAACGGCTTTCCTAAATGGATATCTTGAGGAAGATGTCTATATGGTTCAGCCTGAAGGTTTTGTCGATCCAAAACATCCTAACAAAGTATGCAAGTTAAAAAAATCAATCTATGGATTGAAACAAGCATCGAAAGTTGGAATCACCGTTTTGATGAAGAAGTTGTTGGTTCTTATATGCCCAAGACACATACAAGATTGATGTGGTTAGTACGTTATGATCCAAGTCGGGTCATACCCAATAACAAGCTATACAAACACCAATATATAATTATTTGTTGATAAGATCATACAATTATTCACACCTATTTAGAAAATTGGTTTTCTAAATATTGCTTTTATGATAGAACAACATTATATGGATGATTTGTTCATGAGATATTTATTTTTTCATTATTTAAGTTGGTTAAGTAATGTCAAATGAAAGTGTATCGTGTTATAAAATTAGACTATGTTTTAATTTTATAAACTAAATGCATGGAAGAGTGTTTAATTATATAAAATATCTAATGGTGGGAAACCACTTTGAAAGGGAATTTTCGGCCGCCCAAAAGGGGCCTTGAAAACTCCACATTGTGTCTTGTTTGATGCAAGACTTAAACACTCTCACACTCTTCCATCATTAGAGACTTCCTCTCTCTTCTTTTCACAAAAGCAAGAACCTTTAAACCTCTAAAGATTCGGATTTTGTGGCTGCAATTTGGGGCTGAAAAATTCGGATTTAGATAGAAGCATTGAAAGATTGTTTTGGTGTAAAGCTCCCTAACAAAGCAAGGTGTTGGAAGAAGCTTGTGGGTATTACAACTAGATGCCTTCTTCCTTCAGGATTGCTGCTCAAAACCCATCATCATCCTCAAAGTTTCGACCCTTTTGAGCTGCTGAAAGGTAGTTTTTCACAGCTCATTGTAGCTGTGATTTTATGTACATTTACATATGTTCATAGCTTGCTTATTCACATATAATGATCATTTTGTTTTGGGTTTGTTTTATACATACATATGCCCCATAAAACATGAAATTTCAGCTTTATAATCATGTTTTAAAACATATATATCCGCTGCGTTTTCTGAAAGTTTAAGAGGTTAAACTCGGTTTTAATCTTCCAACAAACCCAACAGAAGTAATTAAATTTGGATTCATCAAGAACGCTAATGAAGCTTGTGTATATAAGAAAACTAGTGGGAGCATCATCACTTTTCTAGTATTGTATGTTATGACATACTACTATTTGGAAATGACATTCCAACCTTGGAAGGTGTAAAAATCTGGCTTGGAAGTTGTTTTTCCATCAAGGATCTTGGTGAAGCCGCCTATATTCTGGGAATAAAGTGTTGGATTCTTTATACCCAAGACACATAGAACATTGATGTGGTTAGTACGTTATGATCCAAGTCAGGTCATACCCAATAACAAGCTTAGCAAACACCAAATAATATTTAATTGATGATATGATCATGCAATTAAATAAATACAGCAAATTTAGAAAATGGGTTTTCTAAATAAGTTGCATATGAGATTGAACAACTTATATGGATATTTTGTTCATGGATATTATTTGTAATATTGTTTAATTTAGTTAAATAACATTAAATAATAGGAGTGTGTGTATGTTATATAATTAAAAGGTTAATTATATATTTATTATAATCAAATATTTTAACAAGGATTAAAAGGGGTTTTTGGGGGGGAAAACAAAGAAGTGATAAGGGTTCGGCCACCCCTTTTGGGCAGCCCTCTCTTGTGCTTTCCTTTGGTTCTCTTGATATTTTGGCTCTCCTAGAATACACACACTCTTCATTCAGATCTCTCTCACTCTCTCATATGCAAAAGGGTCACAAGAACATCACTCTTCTTTTGGAAGAAAGATATCATGGCTGGAACAAAGCTCTAGCAGCTTTGTTGATGCTTGTGGGTATGGAAGCTTGAGGACACCTCTTCTTGGTGTTTTGGTTGTTCAAGAACATCATTATCTTCATCAATATCTCGTTTTTCAGCAGCCTTTGGAAGGTAGTATGTATTGCTTATTTGGGTTGTTATTTATTGGTGATAGCTAGTTCAAACACATATATAAGATCCTCATGTTCTTGGGTTTGTTGTTGTCATGAAATGAACCATATTTTCATATTACAAATGATAATATTTGATGTTAATCCTCTGCGTTTTCAAGTTTAAATGGTTAAACTAGTTTGATTTGGTCCAACAAACCCAACATTGGCATCTAGAGCCGGATATGTGGATGACTAGTTTCATGTGTTCTTGTAAAATTGGTTTTATAAGGCTTTAACAACCATATTGGGGCTGTTTCGTGGTGATGATAATAAATCCCCAACCTTTCAAGGTTATATCTAACATACTAGTGATTAAACCTTGAAAGTAAGATATTAAGTAGTTGATTATGTTTTTGTTTAGACAAAAGACCTTAAATTCATGGTTTATGTTGGCTGAAAATTTAGGGTCATATGGGGGTTTATTTGGTTCTTGAATGTTGTATATGATGATTCATATTGGTGCATAACCTAGCCTTGACCTTGTGTTGTTTTGGTTTTGAATGGATGTTTTGTGTTGGTTTTATTCATTCTTATGGGTTGTAATATTATTCTTTTGTGTTTAGTATTTGGATGTAATTTATTTATTCATTCATTGTGATGTAATAGATAGATTACGTATGTTTTCTTTTATTAGAAAATTTGTATTAGGATATGAGTTTTGTAAAAGAAGATGCACAAGATGGAACACAAAAGGAAGACACAAGAGAAGGACTTGAAGCATTTGGATGCAAGTTCAAGTGGGGGTCTTTGGAGATCTCGTCTTTGTGTTGTGTTCAACCCTTAGGAAAGACCAAATGACAACACTTGTGATGGCAAACAAGTGTTGTCAACATAGTGGCTATGGTTATGCACATGTGGTTGTTAGATATATGCTTGTTTGATTATTCATTTTATGTTGATTGTTTGATATATGGATATGCTTAACAATCTAAATAAATTATCATAACAAGCTGAATTTTTGGTTCCTAAACATTAAGTGACTAATAAAAGGTTATTAAAAGGACTAATGATTTCAAACTAAAAGAGGTTTTATTAAAAGGAACCATAGGGTACCATGTATTTGAAAGCATGCGAATAAAGGTACATAGAGTTTTCATAACTAGAATTAATGGAAACTTAAATCCCTTGGAAACAAGTTAAACACCATCCTTTTACACGACACTCGAATCACTTGAGAACTACTTGTGGGATAAAGGTCACCTAACCACTTTTAGGGAACTTGTGTGTTTGAGGTGGGCTTAATATACTTGTGGGATAAAGGTCACCTAACCACTTGTATGTGTAAACTCACACGTGTGTGTTAGTAGGACGACTTGAATTGGAAACCATGTGCATAGGGTCACTGAAGCATGGCGTACAATGGTGTTGATGGGATTTTACATGCCGACTAAACATAAGATGTTTAACCGATCCCATAAAGCTAGAAGTTGCAATATGTTGCAATTGTCAAATGTTGACTACCTTGTTAATTTAAATAATGGGATAAAGGTCACCTAACCATCATTTAAATGTAACGTTGGATTCTAGATTTTAATTATTAATTGTCTATGAGACGTGTAAAGGGTATTAATAATTAAAATGCAATTTTTTTCAGAAATACTAAAATGAACTTTGTAAATCTTGTAGTAATGGCCGCAAACAATAATGCTACCACCCCGACCGTCCCTACCCTATCACTGAGAACCATCTTAGAATGGGATCGTCTTAACCGTAATAACTTTATGGACTGGTATCAAAACTTGAGAATTGTTCTCAAGTAAGAGAAAAGCGCCTATGTCCTTGACGATCCTATTCCTGACCAGCCCGACCCTGAGGATGTTGAGGCCTATGATGATTGGCTTCAATATACTAAGGATCCCATGCAGGTTTCCTGCCTCATGTTGAGAACTATGTTTCCCAGACTCCAAAAGGACTTGGAGCAACATGGGGCATATGACATAATTACCCAGTTGAGGAAATGTTCCTTCAACAAGCTAGGGTAGAGCGCTTTGAAACGGTTCGAGCACTTCATGCGTGTCATATGGAAGAAACCCAATCGGTATCATCTTACGTTCTTAAGATAAAAAGCCACCTTGATCGCCTTGAGTGGCTTAATTGTCCCGTCTCAAAGGAGTTGGCCACGGATTTGATCCTTAATGGCCTAACTAAAAGGTTTGAGACATTCATAATGATTTACAATATGAACGGTGGGACAAGAGCATTGGTGAGCTTCACGCAATGCTCAAAACAACTGAGGCAGGGATGGGTAGAAAGGTTCTACCTGTTCTCTCAATCAATGAGGAAGGCAATAAGAAAAGGCCATTCCCTGATCCCAAGGCAAATGTTGCCAAAGGAAAGGGGCACATCAAAGGAAAGGGAAAGGAAAGGCTAAAGCGGAACCTCCAAAGCCTAAGCTTAAGAAGCCTAAGCTAACAGAGAACGATCCATGCTTTGAGTGTGGAGAGATAGGACATTGGAAAGGAATTGCCCAACCTATCTCAAAGAGTTGAGAAACAAGAGGGATGTTGGGCAAACTCATGTAGAACTTTCATAATTCACATTGGTTGAAATGTTATTTCTTCAAACACATGGGTATTGGATACCGATGTGGAACTCTTTTTTGCAATTTGTTACAGGGGTTCATATGAAATAAGCACTTCAAGAAAAGAGACAATATTTAGAAACTTTCAAATGGTTTGGAAGTTATTCTAAAGAACATTTTGTATGCTCCTAGTTTGACTAGGAACATAATTTTGATTTCCCTTTTAGAACAATGTGGTTATGAATTAAAGTTTGTTAACAATGGTATTTATGTTTGTATGGATGATGTATTTTATTTCAAGGCTATGCTTTTAATGAAATCTATGAATTGGTTCATAATGATTCATCCTATAATAGCTCATTATACCAAACAAGCACCAAGAAACTTAAATGGTTTTAAGTGTTCTTATCTTTGACATTGTCATCTTGGTCACATAAAACAAGAATCAGATTCAAACACCTCAAAAGAATGGTCTTTTGAAAAGCAAATGAAAATGTTGATAGGGTTTGCAAGAACATAAAACTAAGTTTAACCCATTAAACTTACTGAAAACGCAGCGGAATAACAACATATTTTGACTTACTTATAAGCTGAAAAATGTTCTTTAGGTGACCATTTGAATGTATAAAGCAACCCAAAATAAAAGGATCTAAATATGTGAATAAGCAAGCTATGAACACATAAAACAAGCATAATAGACAGCCATTAACAAGCTGCCAAAACTACCTTTCAGCAGTTGAAAACAATACTTCCAAAAGGGCTGCCAAAAACGTGGATTTGATGAAGATGGAGATGTCAAAATCGGCCAAGACTCCAAGAAGAGGAGGTCCTCAAGCTAGTATACCCCAAGCACTATCACAAAACACCTTAGATGCTAGGATTGAACACCAAAACGAAGAGAGACTCTCCTGAAAAGAACTTTAAGCCGATTCTTTTAGCCAGAACAAGAAGAGCTTTCTTGTGTTCTCTATTGCATGTATGAGAGAGAGAGTGAGATAGAGTGAATTAGTATCAAATGTGTGTTTTGTTTCAAGGTTGTCAAAAGAAATCAGGGGATAGCAAGCCCCAAGGGTGGCCGAATCCCTTCACACATTTGATTTCCCCCCCCCCCCCCAAATTTTAAAAGGAAAATGTTAACACATTAAACAAGTCATCTCCTTTTAAAATTTGTTCATTCAATAAACCTTTTTATTAGAATAACACATATACACTCACTAATTATTTGATGTTATTTAAATAACTTAAATAACATTACAAACAATATATATATAAACAAATATCCATATAAATTGTTTAATCTCATATGCAACTTATTTAGAAAACCCATTTTCTAAATTTGGTGTTATTATTGATTGCATGATCATATCATCAATTGAATAATTATCAGTGATTGCAAAGCTTGTTATTGGTATAACCCGACTTGGATCATGACATACTAACCGCATCAATGTTCTATGTGTCTTGGGTATATAAAATCTAACAATCACCCACTTGCCCAAGATTCATAGAAGATTGATGCAAGCAGTAAATACCGCCTAACATCGGTTTACTACCCTTAATACGCATGACTTATAGCCATTCAATAACATCATCTTATTCAAGTATCCTACTTGAAATGATTTAGGTGAATCAATCATCTATCCTTTTGTTACAGATGTCATGTTAAATCCAAGAACACAGAGTGATCATTCCTTGTTGATTTAACTTATCAGGCCTTAGACATCTAACTCTCAACGAATAAGAGGAACAAATTCCATCTTGACTACATACGTCTCTCACAAACACCTCGTGTCACACCTGAACATACCCTTATGTACTGTCCATTATTTCAGGGCAGTGAAGAATCAGCTCAAGGCATAATACTTGGTGAATATCAAAACCCAATATGTATCTCAGGTCGGAGGATACCAAATGATATTCGCCTTTACTCAAAATTACTTATGATCAATCAACAAGATTCCATGTAGTAAAGTTTGAGTTGCGGGTTAGTCCAATATTTGTATCCCACAAATATCTATGAACCTTGGTAGCAACCCATTGCTCTATATTCATCCTTATGAATATCAACCAATCCAAGTTCATAATAATCTTACCCTCACACTTGTTCCCACAAGTATGAACGACTACGGACATTTAGAGTAAACAATTTACTCATGGATTAAACATGCTAAATTGGAACATTAATTGAAACATTATAACCAATATTTTATTCAAAATATAGAGTTCCACATATCCAAATACAAAATTACAGATCAAATCCAATCACTAGAATATCGAAGTCCCATGGCACAAGTATGACCTTCATGCTTTGCCTTTTCAAGGAGCTTCGTGAGAGGATCCGCAATGTTCTGATCCGTGTGAACTTTGCGAATACATATCTTTCCCTTTCCAACTTCATCTCGTATGTAGTTGAATCTTCGCTCAATGTGCCTAGTCTTTTCATGAGCATGAGGTTCCTTGATTTGAGCAATCGCACCCTTGTTATCACAAAAGATCTCTAGGGGGTCCTGAATGGAAGGGACACCCCCAGATCGGCAATGAATTTCTTCAACCATGCAGCTTCTTGAGCTGCCAATGAGGCGGCGACGTATTCTGATTCTGTAGTTGATAGAGCCACACATCCTGTTTGGAGCTTTTCCAAGAGACCGCTCCACTATTCAGAATGAAAATATCCCGATGTGACCGAGAATCATCACGATTGGTTTGGAAACTCGCATCCGTGTAACCCTTTACAACGAGTTCCTCATCACCAGATCCATAGATTAGAACACATCTCTTGTCCTCCTCAGGTACTTAAGTATGTTCTTAACAGCCATCCAATGACTGTTCCCAGGATTTTGCTGGTAATGGCTTGTCATGCTTAAGGCGCATGAAGGCGCTCCGTCGAGTGCATATCATCGCATACATGATGGATCCAATAGCAGATGCGTATGGGATTGCCTTCATTTTATCTTGCTCATCCTTTGAGCTAGGACATTGAGTCGTACTCAATATCGTTCCTCTTTGAATAGGTACGGTACCTTTCTTAGAGTTCTCCATCTTGAACCTTTTCAAGATCTTATCAATGTATGCACTTTGATTCAAACCAATCAATCGCCTTGATCTATCCCTATAGATCTTTATTCCCAGAATGTAGGCGGCTTCTCCAAGATCCTTAATGGAAAAACAACTTCCAAGCCAGGTTTTTACACCTTCCAAGGTTGGAATGTCATTTCCAAATAGTAGTATTTCATCAACATACAATACTAGGAAAGTTATCGTGCTCCCACTAGCCTTCTATACACACAAGCCTCATCAGCGTTTTTGATGAAGCCAAATTTCTTTACCTCCTCATCAAAACGATGATTCCAGCTTCTCGATGCTTGTTTGAATCCATAGATGGATTTCTTTAACTTGCATACTTTATTAGGATGTTTTGGATCGACAAAACCTTCAGGCTGAACCATATAGACATTTTCCTCAAGATATCCATTTAGGAAAACGGTTTTGACATCCATTTGCCAAATCTCATAATCATAATGAGCAGCTATGGCAAACAATATCCTTATAGACTTTAGCATTCAACGGGTGAGAAGGTTTCATCATAATCAACCCCTTGAGTTTGAGTGAAACCCTTTGCTACAAGTCTAGCTTTATAAGTATCTAAGTTTCCATGCATATCGGTTTTCTTCTTGAAAACCCACTTACTTCCAACTACCTTGGAATTAAGAGGTGGTACAACAAGTTCCCAAACTTGATTGTCATACATGGATTGCATCTCAACGTTCATGGCCTCAAGACATTTGTCACAATCCAATTGGACACTGCATCATGGTATGTGGTTGGTTCATCTGAATCTACCACATAGCATCCATCCATGAAAAATCCGTATCTTTCAGGTGGATAACTAGTTCTACCACTTCTACGAACGTTTTGTGTGTATTGATCACCACTTGATCAACCTTAACATCCTCATGTTGAGTGCTAGTTTCAACCAAACGTGCATCGGGTTGTGGTTCTTGATCTTCCTCAAGATCCATTGTTCTACTGCTAGTTCCTTCCATAGGGAACTTTGCTTCTAAGAACTCACCCTTTCTGGCAACAAACACCTTTTGTTCCCGTGGATCATAGAAATAATATCCCATAGAATCTCTAGGATATCCAATAAAGATACACTTGGTGGATCGGACTTCTAATTTGTTTGGGGTGGGAGTCTTAACATAAGCCTCACAACCCCAGACCCTCAAGTATGATAGGGATGGAACTCTTCCATGCCATATCTCAAAAGGTGTCCTTTCCACCTTTTTGGTTGGGGCCATATTTAGAATACGGGCCGCGGAGAGCAAAGCGAAACCCCAAAATGATAGAGGTAGTGTGCTTATAGCCATCATAGATCGAACCATATCCAATAAGGTTCGATTCCTCCTTTCAGACACACCATTATGTTGTGGTGTTCCAGGTGGAGTGAGTTGTGAGACAATCCCACAACTCCTAAGATGATCTTGGAAAGCATCACTTAGGTATTCACCTCCTCTATCAGTGCGGAGAACTTTAATCGACTTGTTGAGTTGATTTTCCACTTCATTCTTGAAGATTTTGAACATTTCAAAAGTTTCATCTTTGTGCCTTAATAAGTACACATACCCATAGCGACTATAATCGTCGGTAAAGGTAATGAAGTATCTTTCACCATTCCTAGTCATTGGCTTAAAAGGACCACATACATCCGAATGTATGATTCCTAATAATCTTTTGCCCTTTCGTTAGTTCAACTAAAGGGTGCCTTAGTCATTTTACCTTGTAAACAAGATTCACACACATCAAATGAATCACATTCATTTGTTTTTAAAAGACCATTCTTTTGAAGTGTTTGTATACGTTTCTTGTTTATATGACCAGACGACAATGCCAAAGATAGGTATCACTCAAATCCAACTTGAGTTTCTTGGTGCTAGTTTGGTACAATGAACTATTTAAAGTATTTTCATGAACCATTCATAAATACCATTAATGGGTATAGCTTTAAAATAGAACATATCATTTAAAGAAACATAAATATCATTTTCAATAAAATATAATACATAATCATAAAGTCTTAATTGGGATACAAAATAATGTTCCTAGTTAAACTAGGAGCATACAAAACATTCTTCAGAATAACATCCAAGCCACTTGGAAGTTTCAAGATGTAGTCCCCACGAGCTTCAACTTGGACTTTGGTTCCATTGCCCATGAAGAGGCTAACATCCCCTTGATTGAAGTCCCTACTTCTTTTGAACCCCTACAACAAATTGCAAATATGAGTTCCACATCCGGTATCTAATACTCATGTGTTTGAAGATGTAACATTAAGATCAATATGAATCATGTATATTGTACCTGAGGTCTGCCCGGCATCCCTCTTGGCTTTCAACTCTTGGAGATGGACAGGACAATTTCTTGCCCAATGTCCAATCTCCCCACACTTGAAGCATGGGTCATTGGTAGCAACCTTTTGCTTCTTCTCTTGTGGTTTGGGTGGCACCCTTGCCACCCCTTTCCCCATACGGGTCCCTTACCCTTGGAAACTTTTGCCTTGGGTGCGGGATAAGGCCTTTTCTTGTTCCCACCTTCATTGATGGTGAGAACGGGTAAAACCCTTTTACCCATGGCCGCCTCGGCTGTTTTCAACATTGAGTGAAGCTCACCAATGCTTTTGTCCCAAGCATTCATGTTGTAATTCAACACAAATGTCTCGAACTTATTGGTAAGACCATTGAGGATCAAATCCGTGGCCAATTCCTTTGAGACGGGACAATTAAGCCTCTCAAGGCGGTCAATATGACTTTTCATCTTAAGTACATAAGATGAAACTGATTGGTTGTCGTCCATACGACATGCATGGAGTGCTCGAACCGTTTCAAAGCGCTCAACCCTTGCTTGCTGTTGGAACGTTTCCTTCAGCTGAGTTATCATGTCATAAGCTCCGTGATGTTCATACTCCTTTTGGAGATCCGGAGTCATGCTCGCTAGCATGAGACAAGACACTTGGACAGAGTCCTCAGTGTACTTCAGCCAATCGTTGTAGGCCTCTTCATCATCCTCGGAAGGCTGATCGGGGATGGGGTCGTCTAAAACATATGATCTTCTCTCTTGCTTGAGAACGATTCTCAAGTTTCGATACCAATCAATAAAGTTGTTATGATTTAGACGTTCCTTTTGGAGGATCGCTCGTAATGATTGGTGGACGCGGATGAGTTATCATGATTGTCATTATGGGTGGCCATCTACAAAATTTAACAAAGATCTATTTAGTATTTTCGATATTGCTATTTTTAATTATAATGTCTTTTAAGGTCATTTTATATTAATTCCAGAACCCAACATTACATTTAAATTGTGGTTAGGTGACCTTTATCCCATGATTTAAATTAATAAGGTGGTCAACGATTGACGATTGCAACCATTTACAACTTCTAGAGGTATGGGATCGACTTTAAACATCATATGTAAAGTCGGCATGTTAATCCCATCAACACCATTTGGAAACCATATTTAGGTGATCCATTTAACATGGTTTGCAAATCAAGTTACCCTACTTGCACACACATGTGAGTTTACCCACATAAGTGGTTAGGTGATCTTTATCCCACAAACGTAGTATCCTCACCTTAAATCATAAGTTCCCTCTAAATGGTTAGGTGACCTTTATCCCATTAAGAGTTTCCAAATGACTCAAGTGTTGTGCAAAAGGACGGTGTTAAACTTGTTGGTCAAAAGATAAGAGATTTCATAATTCTAGTTTAGAAAACTCTATGTACTTGTATTTGCATGCTTTCAAATACAAGGTACCCTATGGTCCTGTGATTAAAACCCTTTTTTTAATTAAAATCATTAAATCATTTTAATAACCTTTTATTACATTTTAATGATTAAGAACCATCATTGTTATAACTTGTTAAGTTGTTAATTAGTTTGTAATGCATGTCAAAATTCCAACCATTCAATCAAATAACAAACATTCAAACAAGCATAAGCATAAACAACCATAATGTGCATAACCTTAGCTACTATTGTGACCACACTTGTTTTCCATCACAAGTGTGGTCATTAGGTCTTTCCTAAGGGTTGAAATGAACACAAAATGAGGTCATCGTAGGCCCCCACTTGAACTTGCATCCATATGCTTCAAGTTCCATGTCTTTGATGTCCATCTTTGGGTCTTGATCTTGTGCATCTTCCTATTACAAAAACTGTATCCTAATACATTTTTCTAATAAAATAAATGCACCTAATCTATTAATTACATAACCAAATAATAAACATGAATATTACAACCCAATTGAATGAATAAAACAACCATTCCAATCATCCAAACAACACAAGGCCAAAAGCTAGGTTATGCACTATCAAGAGAACAACCATAAACATCATTCAACAATCTAAATAAACCCCATCAAACCCAAAATTTTCAGCCAACATAAACTGAAAATTTGGGTTTGTTTGTCCAAACAAACAACATCCAAAAAATATCAACCAATTGACATTCCCATCTTTCAAAGTTTAATCATAAGCATGAAGATATAACCATGAAAGACTTGGGTTATTAAATCAGTCAAAATCAGCCTCTAATAGGTTGATTAAAATCTTTTAAAACCGATTTTAAAGAAAAAGAACAATCAAGTTATCCACATAACCGGCTCTTGATGCCATTGATGGGTTTGCAAGAACATAAAACTAAGTTTAACCCATTAAACTTACTGAAAACGCAGCGGAATAACAACATATTATTGACTTACTTATAAGCTGAAAAATATGTTCTTTAGGTGACCATTTGAATGTATAAAGAAAACCCAAAATCAAAGGATCTAAATATGTCAATAAGCAAGCTATGAACACATAAAACAATCATAATAGTCCATTAACAAGCTGCCAAAACTACCTTTCAGCAGTTGAAAACAATACTTCCAAAAGGGCTGCCAAAAACGTGGATTTGATGAAGATGGAGATGTCAAAATCGGCCAAGACTCCAAGAAGAGGAGGTCCTCAAGCTAGTATACCCCAAGCACTATCACAAAACACCTTAGATGCTAGGATTGAACACCAAAACAAAGAGAGACTCTCCTGAAAAGAACTTTAAGCCGATTCTTTTAGCCAGAACAAGAAGAGCTTTCTTGTGTTCTTCTATTGCATGTATGAGAGAGAGAGTGAGATAGAGTGAATTAGTATCAAATGTGTGTTTTGTTTCAAGGTTGTGAAAAGCAATCAAGGGGATAGCAAGCCCCAAGGGTGGCCGAATCCCTTCACACATTTGATTTCCCCCCCCCCCCAATTTTAAAAGGAAAATGTTAACACATTAAACAAGTCATCTCCTTTTAAAATTTGTTCATTCAATAAACCTTTTTATTAGAATAACACATATACACTCACTAATTATTTGATGTTATTTAAATAACTTAAATAACATTACAAACAATATATATATAAACAAAATATCCATATAAATTGTTTAATCTCATATGCAACTTATTTAGAAAACCCATTTTCTAAATTTGGTGTTATTATTTAATTGCATGATCATATCATCAATTGAATAATTGTCGGTGATTGCAAAGCTTGTTATTGGGTATAACCCGACTTGGATCATGACATACTAACTGTATCAATGTTCTATGTGTCTTGGGTATATAAAATCTAACAAATGTTTCATTCGATAAGTGTGAATCTTGTTTACAAACTAGATGACCAAGTCGCCCTTTAGTGGCACTAACGAGAGGGCAAAAGACTTATTGGGTATCATACATTCGGATGTATGTGGCCCTTTAAAGACAATGACTAGAAATGGTAATAGATACTTCATTACCTTTATTGACGATAATAGTCGCTATGGTTCTACATGATGACACACAAACATGAAGCTTTTGAAATGTTCAAAATCTTCAATGATGAAGTAGAAAATCAACTCAATAAAACTGTTAAAGTTCTTCATTTAGATAGATGAGGTGAATACCTCAGTGATGTTTTTAGTACCATCTAAGAAGTTGTGGGATCGTCTCACAACTTACTCCAATTGGAACACCACAACATAATGGTGTGTCTGAAAGGAGAATCGAACCTTATTGGATATGGTTCAATCTATGATGGCTATAAGCTCACTACCTCTATCATTTTGGGTTTTTGCAATGCTCCCCAAGGCTCGTATTTTAAATATGGCCCTAACCAAGATAGTCTATTAACTAGGTGTATATTTGTTGGATATCCCAAAGACTATATAGGATACTTGTGACATCCGGTAAATTTCCGTTACCAAACTCCGTTAGTTCCGTTAAGTCTTGTATACACGTGTCGGGAGCACACACTAGTTGTCGTTTAACGTTGGTGACCTAATAATAATGAATAAGGTTAATTTGATGTGAATCTAAGTGATTATGTGAGTATTGGGTTATGTTTATGTTTTACACATTTATAAACAATTAATTAAAGAATTTATCGCGTAACGCGGAACGTGTCTGTTTATTCGTATGTCTTGTGTTTTTATAAAGATAAGATATATAATGAATTTTATAAGTTTATATCTTTATATTATGAACTTAAGAACACTTTACAAAGAGTTTAAAGCTTAGTTTTTATAAAATACAAATTACAAGGGTTAAAAGGGTAAATATGTAAATTAATATTTAATAAAACAAAAAACACACAACCCTAAACCCAATCGGCCGCGATCAACCTCCAAACACCCTCCCCATTCGAATCAGCCTCAAAATTTAGCAAAACATCATTTAGTTAATCGATTTCAAGTGCTAAAACACAATTGGATCTCCATTCACAAGTATACACGCGAATTAAAGGTTAGTTTGGGTTTGGTTCGTGTGATTTGTCTTGGCCGAGACTTGTAGTTCGATTTTGATGATATGGGTGCTGAATTTTGATCAATTGATGATGTTTATATGTTAGTTAGGTTGAATACATGTTAGTTAACGTCGATCATGGATGAATTACATGTTTTTAGTGGATTGATCATGAAATTGGTTTTGAAACAAACCCTAATTCGTAAATTGCATGATTATGGATGAATGATGGTAGTTTGATGAATGTGTGATGATTAATAAGTTGTATGAATGTTAGGAATCATGAATCTTGCAAGAAATCAATGATTTAGGGTTGATGTTCATAGGTTACTAATAATAGTAACTTTATTTGCATGAAATGTTGAATTATGGATGTTATGATGTTATGGGTGTGTTCTTGGTGATAATTAGATGTTAGATTGTTGTTGTGATCATTGGAATTCAAGAACACATGTTATAGTTCATACGTTACTAAAGATAGTAACTTTTGGATATGATTTGGTGAATTATGATGTTTGGAATGTGGTTGATTATGTTTAGATATTAGTATAAGCTTGAATTGGTATATTATTGATGAATTCATGCATACCTTGGATGTTTGATAGGTTTTGGATATTCTTTCCCAAAAGGGAAACTTTATTTGTGTAAACATTGAAGTATGATGTTATGACCATGTTTGGGATGATAGGAACTTGCTATTATGTTCAAGGATGGATTCTAGTGTGATAGAATGTGTTAAATTAGTTGTATGGCATGTTTGAATAATCATGGGTGATATTTGGAATTGGTAATCATGTATGGATTGTATGTTGTGTAGTAGTAGGACATCATGCTTGGGTCTGATAATTGATTGTTGTGATGTTGTGAATGCAATGCATATGCTTAAAGATTTTGGTTGTGATCATTATACACGCGTGCGGATCTGAGGCCCCTACTTAGTAGGATTGGCAGGGTTTAGGATGTGAAGTCGTGAGTGGCTTCACATGGCATGTGATGAATGGTTGAACCTTGTATGACATGTTGTTGTTTTGTAGCTAATGGTTATGTTAATGTGCTAGATTCGCATGACTTGTATAGTAGTTGATTGTATGATGATCTAGGTGATACACCGGGTTGATATAGCATATGTATGATACTGTTTGAATGCTTATCATGTATGTTGTATGTGTTCATTGGCTTTAATTGGATTATAACTCATAATGTCACCAACGGGTCAAACGGGTCAACTAGGTCAAACATATCTATTTGTCTGGAAGCTTGAGTCTTTGGTTTTGGTATGATTAGGGTTTCACATGTCTTTTATTTACACGTACTTATGTACTCACATGATCTAGGTAACCTGTGAAAGTTGGCTATCCTCTCGTTTCTCAAAATAAACCCTAAGTACCTTTGCATACATCAGGTGAGTTCATGCCCCACACTTTATTAATCTCTTTTGGGGGAGATAGCATACTGGTATTTATACGAACGCTTTCATTATTTAAGTTGTGTAAAATATTAATATAGTGCTGTTTACCATGAGAAAAGTCCTCACACTTTTGAATTGTTAATATTTTAATAGCGGGGAAACTTGGGTAGTACTACTGGGTCTGACGAGCCCCACCTGTGTGACTCGAGGTCAACCGGGTGCAATTTGTCCTATTGATCATTGTCACGACATGGTAAGTCGTGACAGGAGGCAACAACTATCACAGTCAGCTTCAATTGCAAAATCACTATGTATTAATATTTGTTGATAATAGACTAGCTATCTATTACCATACACTGCTTATATTTATCGCAACTGTTTATATATTTATTGAACTCAAACTCTTGAACTCACCAACCTATGTGTTGACATTTTAGTATGCTTTTCTCAGGTCCTTAACTTGCTTGCCATAGGAGCACTGCATGGTTCACTGCATTTTAAGACACTATGCTTCAAGACAATTTGACATTTTAACAATTATAGTTTACTTTTTGGTTTGGCACTTGTTTTGCCATAAGTTATACTTTATTGTCTTGGTTTGTTTTCAAAAACGCTTCCGCATTGTTTAAAGTTGTGTTTTGGTTGATTTTGTTTTAAATTATGGCATATAGAGTCGTTCTGAGTAACTATTGACTGTGATCCTGGTTTGTTCACACGCCTCGCGGTAAAACTCCGCAAGTGGATTTTGAGGGTGTGACAGATTGGTATCAGAGCCATTGGTTATAGGGAACTAGGTTGCATACACACACTAAACTATAACCGCACAGTTAGTTAGTTACCTGTTTCTTGTTCCATCGACTGTACACTCATTGGCATACGCATCACATTATCTGCAGCATGGCATCGTCTTCAAGAGCTCCGGGTAAACGACCCGAATCACCTACACGATCTGAATCCCCACCTCCCGCACCTGTACCTGATGATGGATTCGATTGGCCTAGACTGGCTTATCCCCGAGAGGAGATTGACTGGGATCAACCATTCGCGTTGATGAAGCGTGATCCTCCGCGTGACTGGCGTTCTTATCCTAGGTTTGTTGACCACATCATGTTTAGGGAACGCGTACCTGTCCTAAAGCCAAGGACTAGGAACAATGCCAATCAACCCATGTTTTCACTTCCACGAACGGCGCAGTCTAACGAACAACTGATTGCTGCACTAATGGCTGCATTGGATACTGAACAGCATCGCGTAAGACGACTCACGAGTGATGTCTGTACACTACAGCAAGAGGTGTACAACCTGAGACATCAATTGGACGAACTCAAGGAGAACACGGGAAGACGCTGAACGGTTGTCACCATATGCAAGATGGTGTTATGGCACTCCAAGGACGCGTGACTGCTCGTGAACAGCGGGACGCCATAGCCGATAATAGGATTGCCATATTAGAAGCTCAACTAGCAGCACTCCAGATTGCTATAGCTCCTGCTCCTGCCGCAGACTCTGAGGATGAGGAGGATCCCGAGGAGGGACCCGAGGAAGAGGAACCGGAGGAGATGGAGGATGATAGTGATGGGTCCGACATTGTCGACTGACTTCTTTATATGACTTAGACTACGTAGTGTTTTCTTTTTGAAACCTATGTGGGAAGGGTTGTTTCCCCACACGAACGACAAAACTTCAATTTTGACATTGCTAAATACGTTGTGACTTATTACAATTTATTTACTTTGGTCATTATTTTTGTTAAGAATGTTGTGGTTGTGATGATATGTTATTTCTTTCATTTACTGTTTACTACGCTTCAATGAGTTAAATGTGTATGATGTTACTCATTATTGAATTGTGAATATAAAGTGAAAAGAATGGACGCTCGTGGACGTGGACGTGGACGTGGTCGTGGACGCGGACGAGGACGTGGCACCGGGGAACAGGGTGGTGGTGCTATTAACATGACTCCTGCGAAATTGGCTGCTCTAATTAATGAGCATGTTCAGGCGGCAGTGGCTGCTGCCCACGTGGGTCAGCCGGCAGGTAAACAATGAAAAAAAAAAAAAAAAAAAAAAAAAAAACAAATCTGATATCCTTATAAATGTAGGGGATGTTTGATTAATATGTGTTGTGTTAAAACAGGACCACCAGTGTGTACATACAAGTCCTTCATGGACTGCAAACCACACACCTACAGCGTACAGAGGGAGCTGTAGGGCTTGTATGCTGGTTTGAGAAGACTGAGTCCGTTTTCTCCAAATGTAACTGTCCACCGGCGGATCAAGTAAAGTATGCCACCGGGACTCTGGAGGGTGCTGCCCTGTCTTGGTGGAACGCGCAAGTCCAGATGCTTGGACAAGCGATGGCAAATGGACTCCCCTGGAATGAGTTCAAGGATATGATGATCGAGGAGTACTGTCCTCGAAATGAGGTGCAAAAGTTGGAGATGGAATTCTGGCAGCTCAAGATGAAGGGTTCGGAAATTGAGGCTTATACAACCCGTACTCATGAGCTGGCCACATTGTGTCCAGGAATGGTTAATGAGACACACAAGAGAATCGAGCACTACATACGAGGATTGGTGCCTGAAATCCAAAGTATGGTAACGGCTTCTAACCCGACTACGATCCAGCAGGCCATCCAGATTGCCCATAAACTTACTGACCAGGCGGTAGAGCAAGGGCGTCTACCCAAACGGGGCGCTGTGGTGAGCGTACCCGACAACAAAAGGAAGTGGGATGTTCCCAGCAACAGCAACAACAAATCATCATCATCATCGTCTGGCGGTCAACAGCAATCCCAACAACAGCAACAGCCAGTTCAGCAGCAGCAGCGGCGGTTCGACAATAACCGCAATTTCAACCAAACTGCCCCAAATAACCAAGGACCCAGCGGTTACGGCGGCAGACATCCTAAATGCCCACGGTGTAACTACCACCATGTGGGACGGTGTGATAACTTCAAGTGTCAACGTTGTGGAAAGATTGGACACGCCGCGAAGGATTGCCGTGGTGAACTAATGAGGAGGCCACAACAACCTCAAGAAACTCCCAAGGGTTGTTTTGAGTGTGGGAAAGAAGGGCATTACAAACGAAACTGCCCACAACTAAGAAGGAACGGAAATGGCAACAACAACAACAACAACACCAACAATCATGGGAACAACAACAATGGTAATAATAATAACAATGGTGGAAACGGCACTGGAAATGGCGGCAATAGAGATGGAGCCGAAGGGAGAGCCTTCGTCATTGGCTCAGGTGAGGCTCTAAATGATCCCACAACTGTTACTGGTAGATTCCCTGTTAATGGTTGTTTTGCTACGGTACTATTTGATACTGGAGCCGATAGGAGTTTTGTGTCCTTAAAATTCTGTAGTCTTTTAAGTGATATACCTTCTGCTTTAGAATCTAAGTACACTGTGGAATTGGCCGACGGTAAACAAATCCATGTAACGCATATCCTTAAAGACTGTAGGATAGAACTTGCTGGTCATACTTTCGCTATAGATCTCATGCCTGTTACGCTGGGAAGTTTTGATGTTGTGATAGGCATGGATTGGCTCTCTAGCAAGCAAGCGGAAGTCATATGTCACGAGAAGATTATACGGATTCCGGTTGACGATCACATTCTTATCGTCAAAGGTGATAGGAGTGGTGCTGTGATAGGCATCATCTCGTATATGAAAGCTCAAAAGTTGTTACGGAAGGGCCGCGTGGCTATCCTAGCACTTGTAACCGATAAGCAAAAGGAAGAAAAGAGAATGGAGGATATTCCCGTAGTACGCGACTTTCCGGAGGTGTTCCCAGAAGACCTTCCTGGATTACCACCGCACCGTCAGGTGGAATTCCAGATTGAGTTGACTCCCGGCGCAGCTCCGATTGCTAGGGCACCTTATCGATTAGCACCAAATGAACTACAGGAGTTGTCGTCACAACTTCAGGAGCTTCTGGATAAAGGCTTTATACGACCTAGTACATCACCTTGGGGAGCTCCTGTACTCTTTGTTAAGAAGAAGGATGGCACATTCCGGATGTGCATTGATTATCGTGAGTTAAATAAAGTAACAGTCAAGAACCGATACCCTTTACCTCGTATCGACGACTTGTTCGATCAGCTTCAAGGATCAAGCTATTACTCAAAGATTGACTTGAGATCTGGTTATCATCAACTCAGAGTTCGAGAAGAAGACATTCCCAAGACCGCATTTCGTACTCGTTATGGTCATTACGAGTTCTTGGTCATGCCTTTTGGGTTGACTAATGCACCTGCTGTGTTCATGGACCTCATGAACCGCGTGTGCAAACCTTATCTGGATCAGTTTGTCATTGTGTTCATCGATGATATACTGATATACTCTAGGACCAAGGAGGAGCATGAAGAGCACTTACGAATGATCTTGGAACTGTTGAAAAATGAGCAACTGTATGCTAAACTCTCAAAGTGTGATTTTTGGATAAGAGAGGTACAATTCCTAGGTCATATTGTTAATGAGAAAGGAATACACGTTGATCCTGCCAAAATTGAGGCGATAAAGAATTGGACTACACCCAAAACGCCAAGCGAGATAAGACAATTTCTTGGATTAGCGGATATTACCGCCGATTCATAGAAGGATTTTCTAAGATCGCACAACCTCTCACAGCTTTGACTCACAAAGGAACGACATACAAATGGGCTGAGAGTCAAGAATCAGCTTTCCAGTTATTAAAACAGAAACTCTGTACTGCTCCAATATTAGCATTACCCGAGGGTACAGATGACTTTGTGGTGTATTGCGATGCATCCATTCAAGGATTGGGTTGTGTCTTGATGCAACGAGACAAGGTGATAGCCTACGCCTCGAGACAACTGAAGGTTCATGAGAAGAACTATACTACCCATGACTTAGAATTGGGCGCAGTGGTTTTTGCCTTAAAGATCTGGAGACATTATTTGTACGGTACCAAGTGCACAATCTACACCGATCACAAGAGTCTTCAACATATCTTTGAGCAAAAAGAGTTGAATATGAGGCAGCGACGTTGGGTGGAACTACTGAATGATTATGATTGCGCAATTAAGTATCATCCGGGAAAGGCGAACGTAGTTGCCGATGCTTTAAGCAGGAAGGAAACAGCTAAACCCCGACGGGTGCGAGCTTTACAGCTTACTATCAGTACCCAACTGCCCGAACAAGTTAAGGAGGCACAAATGGAAGCCTTAAAGGTGGAAAATATTGGTTCTGAATTGTTACGGGGAATGGATAAGCAGCTAGTGATGAAAGAGGATGGTATTCGGTATTTCATGGATAGACTTTGGGTGCCTGTTCATGGGAATCTGAGAGATTTAGTTATGAGCGAGGCACACAAATCTAAGTATTCTATACATCCTGGATCCGACAAGATGTACCATGACCTAAAGGCTCACTATTGGTGGCCTAACATGAAAGCGGATGTAGCTACGTACGTGAGCAAGTGTTTGACATGCTCGAAGGTGAAAGTGGAATATCAAAAACCATCCGGACTATTACAACAACCCGAGATTCCAATGTGGAAATGGGAACAAATCTCCATGGACTTTATTACTAAACTACCCCGGACTAGTACTGGTTGTGACACGATATGGGTTACTGTGGATCGATTGACAAAGTCTGCTCATTTTCTTGCAATAAAGGAAACCGACAAGATGGAGAAGTTAACTCGCCTGTACCTCAAGGAGATTGTTTCGAGACATGGGGTACCGATCTCAATTATCTCCGACCGTGACGCTCGTTTCACGTCACATTTCTGGCAATCATTACAGAAATCTTTGGGTACACGTTTGGATATGAGTACTGCATATCATCCACAGACGGATGGTCAGAGTGAACGTACTATACAGACGTTGGAAGATATGCTACGTGCTTGTGTGATTGACTTCGGGAATAACTGGGAAATTCACCTGCCATTGGTGGAGTTTTCTTATAACAACAGTTATCACACTAGTATACAAGCAGCACCTTTCGAGGCGTTGTACGGGAGAAAATGTCGATCACCGGTTTGCTGGGCAGAAATTGGTGATAGTCAGATAACAGGTCCTGAGTTAATTCATGAGACGACTGAGAAAATTGTTCAGATACGGAACCGTATGGCTGCAGCGCGAGACAGGCAAAAGAGTTATGCTGACAAGAGACGGAAACCTTTAGAGTTTCAGGTTGGTGACAAGGTTTTGTTGAAAGTCTCACCATGGAAAGGCGTAGTTCGGTTTGGTAAACGAGGGAAACTAAATCCGAGGTACGTTGGACCATTTGAGATAGTGGAAAGGGTAGGTCCAGTAGCCTATCGATTAGCCCTACCTGATTCGCTGAGCGGAATTCATGATGTATTTCACGTGTCAAACTTGAAGAAGTGCATAACTGATGAAACGACGATCGTACCACTAGAAGAAATCCAGGTGGATGAACAATTGCGCTTTATTGAGGAACCAGTTGAGGTGATGGATCGTGAGGTGAAAACACTTAAGCAGAGCAAGATACCTATTGTTAAAATCCGTTGGAATTCGCGACGTGGACCGGAATTCACATGGGAACGGGAAGATCAAATGAAGCTTAAGTACCCTCAACTATTCGAAGGAACGATGCCAGCAGACGAAGGTATTGATTTAAATTTCGGGACGAAATTTCTTTCAACATGGGGATGATGTGACAACTCATCCAAAACTCACACGATTTCGATTTCTGTGTGCCAATGCAGTAGACCAGTGATGGAAACCAGTGATGGAACACTCTCACCATGTAACGCAATTTTCGGGACGAAAATTCTTTCAACATGGGGATAATGTGACATCCGGTAAATTTCCGTTACCAAACTCCGTTAGTTCCGTTAAGTCTTGTATACACGTGTCGGGAGCACACACTAGTTGTCGTTTAACGTTGGTGACCTAATAATAATGAATAAGGTTAATTTGATGTGAATCTAAGTGATTATGTGAGTATTGGTTATGTTTATGTGTTTACACATTTATAAACAATTAATTAAAGAATTTATCGCGTAACGCGGAAACGTGTCTGTTTATTCGTATGTCTTGTGTTTTTATAAAGATAAGATATATAATGAATTTTATAAGTTTATATCTTTATATTATGAACTTAAGAACACTTTACAAAGAGTTTAAAGCTTAGTTTTTATAAAATACAAATTACAAGGGTTAAAAGGGTAAATATGTAAATTAATATTTAATAAAACAAAAAACACACAAACCCTAAACCCAATCGGCCGCGATCAACCTCCAAACACCCTCCCCATTCGAAATCAGCCTCAAAATTTAGCAAAACATCATTTAGTTAATCGATTTCAAGTGCTAAAACACAATTGGATCTCCATTCACAAGTATACACGCGAATTAAAGGTTAGTTTGGGTTTGGTTCGTGTGATTTGTCTTGGCCGAGACTTGTAGTTCGATTTTGATGATATGGGTGCTGAATTTTGATCAATTGATGATGTTTATATGTTAGTTAGGTTGAATACATGTTAGTTAACGTCGATCATGGATGAATTACATGTTTTTAGTGGATTGATCATGAAATTGGTTTTGAAACAAACCCTAATTCGTAAATTGCATGATTATGGATGAATGATGGTAGTTTGATGAATGTGTGATGATTAATAAGTTGTATGAATGTTAGGAATCATGAATCTTGCAAGAAATCAATGATTTAGGGTTGATGTTCATAGGTTACTAATAATAGTAACTTTATTTGCATGAAATGTTGAATTATGGATGTTATGATGTTATGGGTGTGTTCTTGGTGATAATTAGATGTTAGATTGTTGTTGTGATCATTGGAAATTCAAGAACACATGTTATAGTTCATACGTTACTAAAGATAGTAACTTTTGGATATGATTTGGTGAATTATGATGTTTGGAATGTGGTTGATTATGTTTAGATATTAGTATAAGCTTGAATTGGTATATTATTGATGAATTCATGCATACCTTGGATGTTTGATAGGTTTTGGATATTCTTTCCAAAAGGGAAACTTTATTTGTGTAAACATTGAAGTATGATGTTATGACCATGTTTGGGATGATAGGAACTTGCTATTATGTTCAAGGATGGATTCTAGTGTGATAGAATGTGTTAAATTAGTTGTATGGCATGTTTGAATAATCATGGGTGATATTTGGAATTGGTAATCATGTATGGATTGTATGTTGTGTAGTAGTAGGACATCATGCTTGGGTCTGATAATTGATTGTTGTGATGTTGTGAATGCAATGCATATGCTTAAAGATTTTGGTTGTGATCATTATACACGCGTGCGGATCTGAGGCCCCTACTTAGTAGGATTGGCAGGGTTTAGGATGTGAAGTCGTGAGTGGCTTCACATGGCATGTGATGAATGGTTGAACCTTGTATGACATGTTGGTTGTTTTGTAGCTAATGGTTATGTTAATGTGCTAGATTCGCATGACTTGTATAGTAGTTGATTGTATGATGATCTAGGTGATACACCGGGTTGATATAGCATATGTATGATACTGTTTGAATGCTTATCATGTATGTTGTATGTGTTCATTGGCTTTAATTGGATTATAACTCATAATGTCACCAACGGGTCAAACGGGTCAACTAGGTCAAACATATCTATTTGTCTGGAAGCTTGAGTCTTTGGTTTTGGTATGATTAGGGTTTCACATGTCTTTTATTTACACGTACTTATGTACTCACATGATCTAGGTAACCTGTGAAAGTTGGCTATCCTCTCGTTTCTCAAAATAAACCCTAAGTACCTTTGCATACATCAGGTGAGTTCATGCCCCACACTTTATTTAATCTCTTTTGGGGGAGATAGCATACTGGTATTTATACGAACGCTTTCATTATTTAAGTTGTGTAAAATATTAATATAGTGCTGTTTACCATGAGAAAAGTCCTCACACTTTTGAATTGTTAATATTTTAATAGCGGGGAAACTTGGGTAGTACTACTGGGTCTGACGAGCCCCACCTGTGTGACTCGAGGTCAACCGGGTGCAATTTGTCCTATTGATCATTGTCACGACATGGTAAGTCGTGACAGGAGGCAACAACTATCACAGTCAGCTTCAATTGCAAAATCACTATGTATTAATATTTGTTGATAATAGACTAGCTATCTATTACCATACACTGCTTATATTTATCGCAACTGTTTATATATTTATTGAACTCAAACTCTTGAACTCACCAACCTATGTGTTGACATTTTAGTATGCTTTTCTCAGGTCCTTAACTTGCTTGCCATAGGAGCACTGCACGGTTCACTGCATTTTAAGACACTATGCTTCAAGACAATTTGACATTTTAACAATTATAGTTTACTTTTTGGTTTGGCACTTGTTTTGCCATAAGTTATACTTTATTGTCTTGGTTTGTTTTCAAAAACGCTTCCGCATTGTTTAAAGTTGTGTTTTGGTTGATTTTGTTTTAAATTATGGCATATAGAGTCGTTCTGAGTAACTATTGACTGTGATCCTGGTTTGTTCACACGCCTCGCGGTAAAACTCCGCAAGTGGATTTTGAGGGTGTGACAATACTACTTCTTTGATCCAACAAGAGCAAGAGTAATTATTGCTCGAAAGGCTGAATTCTTGGAAACTAAGTTCCTTATGGAAGGAATAACGTATAGAATAGTGGAATTTGATGAGGATTAAAATCTACAAGCCGATAAACGTTTGGTTGACACAAGAGGTTGTTGATGATGATCAAGAGGTTGATCAATACACACAAAACGTTCGCAGATCTGGTAAAGTTAGAATTGCACCTGAAAGATATGGATTTTTCACAAATGGATGCTATGTGGTTGACTCCGATGAGCAAACTACATACCATGAAGCAATGTACATTTGGATTGTGACAAATGGCTGGATGCCATGAACGTTGAGATGCAATCCATGTATGACAATCAAGTTTAGGAATTGGTTGACCCTCCACTAACTCCAAGCCGGTTGGATGCAAGTGGGTTTCAAGAAGAAAATAGATATACATGGAAACTTGGATACTTACAAAGCAAGACTTGTAGCAAAAGGTTTCACTCAAAATCAAGAGTTTGATTATGATGAGATTTTCTCGCCTGTGGTAATGCTAAAGCCAATTAGGATATTATTTGCCATAGCTGCATATTATGACTATGAGATTTGGTAAATGGATGTCAAAACCGCTTGTCTTAATAGACATCTCGAAGAGACTGTCCATATGGTTCAGTCAGATGGTTTTGTCGATCCACAACATCCTAAAAGTATGCAAGTTAAAGAAGTCAATCTATGGATTGAATCAAGCATCGAGAAGTTAGAATCAACGTTTTGATGAAGAGATCAAAATTTGGTTTCATCAAGAACGCTAATGAGGCTTGTGTATATAAGAAGGCTAGTGGGAGCATAGTAACATTCTTAGTATTGTATGTTAATGACATACTACCTTTTGGAATGATATTCCAACCATGGAAGGTGTCAAAACCTGGCTTGGAAGTTGTTTTTCATAAAATCTTGGTTAAGCCGCCTATATTTTGGAATAAAGATCTATAGGGATAGATCGATGTGGTTGATAGGTTTAAATCAAAGTGCATATATTAATAAAGTCTTTAAAAGGTTCAAGATGGAAAAACTCTAAGAAAGGTATGGTACCTATTCAAAGAGGGACAATATTGAGTACATCTCAATGTCCAAGCTCAAAGGATGAGCAATATTAAATAAAGGACATCCCATATGCGTCAGCTATAGGATCCATCATGTATGCGATGATATGCACTAGACTGGACGAGTCATGCGCGTTAATCATGACGAGCAGATATTAGCAGAATCCAGATAATAGCCATTGGATGACTATTAAAAGTATATTGAACTACCTTAGAAGGACTAAGGAAATGTTTCTAATATACGGATCTGATGGAGAGGAACTTGTTGTAAAGGGTTACACGGATGCAAGTTCCAAACCGTTGAGATGATTCTCAATCGGGGTATGTCTTCATTATGAATGGAGTAGCATTGTCCACTACAAAATCCAAATACATAACCGCATCATTAGCAGCACAGGAAGTTGCATGGATAAAGAAATTTATCGCCTACCTAGGGTGGTCTCTACTATTCAAGACCCCTAGAAATCCTTTTGTGATCACGAGGGTACGATTACATGAATCAAGGTACCCTGTCCTCTTCAAAAGGCTAGGCACATTGAGCGGAAATTCAACTGCATAAGGGATGAAGTTGAAAAGGGAAAAATATGTATTCGTAAAGTTCATACCGATCAATACATTGCGGATCCACTCACGAAGCTCCTTGAAAGGGCAAAGCATGAAAGTCATACTTGTGCCTTAGGACTTCAATATTCTAGTGACTGGAATTGATTTGTTTAGTATTAAAATTTTGAAATAATGTAATATTTAACTCTTTATATACTTGTGATATTTTGAGTTATATTCATTTTAGCATGTATAGATCCATGAATATGTTTATTATTCTAAATGTCCGTAGTTGGTCATGTTTGTGGGAACAAATATGAACGTAAGACTATTATGAACATGGATTGGTGGATATTCATAAGGAATGAATATAGAGCAATTGGTTGCTGCCAACATTCATAGATATTTGTGTGATACAAATATTGGACTGACTCGCATCTTAATTTTACTACATGGAATCTTCTAGATTGATCATAAGTAAATTTGAGTAAAGGCGAATATCATTTGGTATCCTCCGACCTGAGATAGATATTGGGTTTTGATATTCACCAAACGTTATACCTTGAGCTAGTTCTTCGCTGCTCTGAAATAATGGGCAGTGCATAAGGCCATGTTCAGGTGTGACACGAGGTGATTGTGAAAAAACGTATGTAGTCAAGATGGAATTTGTTCCTCTTATTTGTTGAGAGCAAGATGTCTAAGGCCTGATTAAGTTAAATCAACAAGGAATGATCATTCTATGTCCTTGGATTTAGCATGACATCTGAAACAAAAGGATAAATGATTAATTCACCTAAATCATTTCAAGTTGGATACTTGAAGGGGATGATGTTATTGAATGGCTTTAAGTCATGCGTATTAAGAGTAGTAAACCGTTTTTAGGCGGTATTTACTACTTGCATCAATCTTCTATGAATCTTGGGCAAGAGGGAGATTGTTGGATTATTTATGTCCAAGACACATAGAACATTGGTGTGGTTAGTACGTTATGATCCAAGTCAGGTCATACCCAATAACAAGCTTAGCAAACACCAAATAATATTTAATTGATGATATGATCATGCAATTAAATAAATACAGCAAATTTAGAAAATGGGTTTTCTAAATAAGTTGCATATGAGATTAAACAACTTATATGGATATTTTGTTCATGGATATTATTTGTAATGTTGTTTAATTTAGTTAAATCACATCAAATAATAGGAGTGTGTGTATGTTATATAATTAAAAGGTTAATTATATATCTATTTTAATCAAATATTTTAACAAGGATTAAAAGGGGTTTTTGGGGGGAAAACAAAAGAAGTGATAAGGGTTCGGCCGCCCTTTTGGGCAGCCCTCTCTTTTGTTTTCCTTTGGTTATCTTGAGATTTTGGCTCTCCTAGAATATACACACTCTCCATTCAGATCTCTCTCACTCTCTCATATGCAAAAGGGTCACAAGAACATCACTCTTCTTTTGGAAGAAAGATATCACGGCTGGAACAAAGCTCTAGCAGCTTTGTTGATTGTTCACGGCTGGAACAAGGTTCCAGCAGCTTTCTTGATCCAATTTGGTGCTCAAATCCTAGAAAGAATGGTGTATGCTTGATGCTTGTGGGTATGGAAGCTTGAGGATACCTCTTCTTGGTGTTTTGGCTGTTCAAGAACATCATTCTCTCATCTATATCTCGTTTTTCAGCAGCCTTTGGAAGGTAGTAGTATTGCTTATTTGGGTTGTTATTTATTGGTGATAGCTAGTTCAAACACATATATAAGATCCTCATGTTCTTGGGTTTGTTGTTGTCATGAAATGAACCATATTTTCATATTAGAAATGATAATATTTGATGTTAATCCGCTGCGTTTTCAAGTTTAAATGGTTAAACTAGTTTGATTTAATCCAACAAACCAACATAAAGATCTATAGGGACAGATCAAAGCGGTTGATTGGTCTAAATCAAAGTGCAAACATTGATAAGATCTTGAAAAGGTTCAAGATGGAGAACTCTAAGAAAGGTACGGTACCTATTCAAAGAGGAACGATATTGAGTACGACTCAATGTCCAAGCTCAAAGGATGAGCAAGATAAAATGAAGGGAATCCCATAAGCATCTGCTATTGGATCCATCATGTATGCAATGATATGCACTCAGCCGGACGTTTCATGCGCCTTAAGCATGACAAGCCGTTACCAGCAAAATCCTTGAAGCAGTCATTGAATGGCTGTTAAGAACATACTTAAGTATCTAAGGAGGACTAAAGATATGTTTCTAATCTATGGATCTGGTGATGAAGAACTCGTTGTAAAAGGTTACACGGATGCGAGTTTCCAAACCGATCGTGATGATTCACGATCACAATCTGGATACATTTTTATTCTGAATGGAGGAGTCGTCTCTTGGAAGAGCTCTAAACAGGATGTGGTGGCTTTATCAATGACAGAATCAGAATACGTCGCCGCCTCGTTGGCAGCTCAAGAAGCTGCATGGTTGAAGAAATTCATTGCCGATCTAGGGGTTGTCCCTTCCATTCAGGCTCCCCTAGAGATCTTTTGTGATAATGAGGGTGTGATTGCTCAAATCAAGGAACCTCGTGCTCATCAAAAGACTAGGCACATTGAGCGGAGATTCAACTACATACGAGATGAAGTTGAGAAAGGAAATATATGTATTCGCAAAGTTCACACAATCAAAATATTGCTGATCCTCTTACGAAGCTCCTAGAAAAGGCAAAGCATGAAGCTCATACCTGTGCCATGGGACTTCGATATTCTAGTGATTGGATTTGATCTGTGATTTCGTATTTGGATATTTGGAGCTCTCTTACTACTTGAATAAAATTATTTGGTTATAATATTTCAACAAATGTTCCAATTTAGCATGTTTAATCCATGGGTAAATTGTTTACTCTAAATGTCCGTAGTCGTTCATACTTGTGGGAACAAGTATGAGGGTAAGATTATTATGAATTTGGATTGGTGGATATTCATAAGGAATGAATATAGAGCAAATGGTTGCTACCAAAATTCATAGATATTTGGGGATACAAATATTGGACTGACCCGCATCTCAAATTTTACTACATGGAATCTTCCAGATTGATTATAAGTAAATTTGAGTAAAGACGAATATCATTTGGTATCCTCAGACCTGAAATACATACTGGGTTTTGATATTCACCAAGTGTTATACCTTGAGCTAGTTCTTCACTGCCCTGAAATAATGGACAGTACGTAAGGCTATGTTCAGACGAGACATGAAGTGTCTGTGAGAAACGTATGTATTCAAGATGGAATTTGTTCCTCTTATTCGTTGAGAGCAAGATGTCTAAGGCCTGATTAAGTTAAATCAACAAGGAATGATCATTCTGTGTCCTTGGATTTAACATGACATCTGTAACAAAAGGATAAATGATTGATTCACCTAAATCATTTCAAGTTGGATACTTGAAGGGGATGATGTTATTGAATGGCTTTAAGTCATGCGTGTTGAGGGTAGTAAACCATTGTTAGGCAGTATTTACTGCTTGCATCAATCTTCTATGAATCTTGTGCAAGTGGGAGATTGTTGAATTCTTTATGCCCAAGACACATAGAACATTGATGTGGTTAGTACGTCATGATCCAAGTCGGGTCATACCCAATAACAAGCTTAGCAAACACCAAATAATATTTAACTGATGATATGATCATTCAATTAAATATATACACCAATTTAGAAAATAGGTTTTCTAAATAAGTTGCATATGAGATTGAACAATTTATATGGATATTTTGTTTAATAGATGTTGTTTGTAATGTTATTTAAGTTACTTAAATAACATCAAATAATAAGAGAGTGTGTATGTGTTATTCAATTAAAAGGTTAGTTATATGAATAACCTATATAAATGACTTGTTAATGTGTTAATAGTGGTTTTAAGTTTTGGGGGGAAAACCCATTGTTAAATGGGGCATTCGGCCACCCACTTTGTGGTTGGGTTCTTTGCTTTTCCCTAGTGGTCTTGGAACAAACATTAGACACAAGTCATTCACTCCACTCCTCTCTCTCTCTCTTACATGCAAAAACCTCAAGAAAGAAGGGTCTTCTCTCATCTTGTTGAAGCATCTCACGGCTGGAACATCTCCAGCAGCTCTTCTTTTGGTTTTCTTTGGGTGTTGAACTCCTAGCAACAAGGTGTTTGTCATATAGATTGGGGTATGCAAGCTTGAGAGGACCTCCTTTGGTGCTTTTAGTCGTTTCTTGGAGCTCATCCTCTTCAATCTCTTCTTTTTTGCTGCTGAAAAGGTAGTCTATGGCAGCCTCTTTATGGCTGTCCATAATGTATGTTTGTGGTTACATGCTAGTCTTAGTCATATAAAAAGATCCTATGTTTATGGGTTTGTTTATAACTTTGTAATATTAAGATGAAACCCGAAATTTTCAGTTCATTAACTAAGTTATAATGCTTGTTTCCGCTACGTATTCACTAAGTTTAAATGGTTAAACTATGAATCTTGTTCTAACAAACCCCAACAATTAAAGATAAATAAACATCAAATCATATATCATATTTCATTACTTCATCAAATTACACATATGTAAGACATGAAATACTTTTACATTTAAGCACATAAACTAGGTACACATGTATCTACAAAGGTTAGTGGAGACAAAAGACAAGAGCAAAAATAGGTAAAGTAAGTTGTCGTTCCAGAAAAAGATAAATGAAAGTTGTTATAGTTTTAGGGACTTAATTTTGTGTTCACATGCTTTTAAATTATAAAATCTCATTTAACAAAATAGTAACAATGACATAGTTTGTTATTATATCATATTCAATTAAAGTTTTTTGATCTTTAGATGTTGCGTACTTGGCATTATATACAATATCAATATAGTTGTTTCTTTACCTTATGTGTTTTAATTTTTTAAGCATTATGTTTTGTGATTTGAAGTGTTAATTGGCTGGTGCGTTTGAATTTTGGTTTTGTATTTTAGTTACAGTAGGTGTTCTCTTCAAGATATTTATCTCGGTTAACATGACTTTTTAGTTTGCTATTAGGGTTCAGATTTGCTAGACTGATAGGAGTTGTTGTTAGACCGACTTAATTTTAATATCCTTTGGAACCTTGTGTTAGAAAAAAATGTTGATTTGACCCATTATTTCATCTAAGTGCAACACTAAATCCCTTGGTTGTTAAACAATCATAGGTTTATTATTAAATAACCATTTTCATATTTACACTTTTAAATGTTAATCTAAACTTCAGTGTTTCAAAATTATTTTCTAACTCCTTATACAGAAAAATTTTATAACAATTCAAGAAGAAAAAGTGAAGGAATCAAAATGTACGTATGTGAATTTTAAATACTTTTATCAATAGAGGATATCCCTAGTTATATCAAACAAATGTCCCCAAAGAAGTTATATATTTTGCAGGACCTTTTAAGAGGGGCTTGGTCACTTACAACACGACACACAATGAGGAGAGTGATGTTTAGAACACTTAACATATCAAATAGGGAACTGATAACACACAAGTGTGATACTTAGAACACAAGCAAAATAAGAGACATACCAAGAACAGAACAACACAAGTATTTGGTTTTTAAAAATGTTGTATATTTCTCTCAAGTTCTTTTACAAGTGTACAAGCATATTCTATTTTACAAAGACCTGAGATACTTATACTACATCCTATAGTCGGTTATACTTTGAAGGCCAATTAGATACATGATCTAGACAACAACAAAATCAATGTAGAGTCAAAAGGCAGATTTGCCTTTTAACTAGTGACTATAACATGTCGTAGCTCACATCCTAATATATTACAAAAAGGATAAATGTACATAAAGTAAAAAGTAGAAGAATTAGAGGATCGGGTTTGTCACTCAAACACTTGGATTTCTCTCAAACTCACTTATAGAAACACTTAATTCAGACGAAGTAAAGTCTTTTTCAAGAGTTGATAATAATATAATAAGTAATAAAGGAACACACAGAAATAAATTTTCAAGGCACTTGTATATATTACTTCTCAACTCAAGATATTACAAGACTCTTACAAGCATGATATATGAGTTACAATGAGAGACTATATATACTAGATCCTACAGCCGGATATACTTTGATGCCAGCTGGAAACCTAAGACTAAAGCATAGACTACAATGCTAAAGTTAAGGTATCTTAGATAAAGCATTATCTAAGATATGGTAGTCATGACATGTCCATGACTTACCTTTTGTCACCAACTAAAGATGGCAACTATACTAACATAAAAAGGTAAACAGTGGATTAAAGTATGGTCAACTGCATGGCTTTTGAGAAAACGCCATGCAGTATCTCAGAGATTTGCAGCGGAGTGTCAGGCAGGCCATACTTATGTCCACTGGATAATAGCAGTGATTTCTGAAGATAAGTTGGCTTCGGAAGAACAAGTTCTTCCGAACCCACTTATACTTCGGAAGTGGCTTCTATACTTCCGAGGCTTAAGGACTTCTGTGCTTCGGAAGTTGACTTCAGATCTTTCTTTCTAAGTCTTGAACTTTGGAAGTAGGTTCTTTGTCTTCGGAAGTTGGGACTTTTCCTTCAGAAGTAAGCTTTACACTTTGTCTTCGGAAGAGCTCCTCTGTCCTTCGGAAGTTCCACAATTAGCTTCGGAAGTCCTTATTTTTGTTGTACCAAAATCTTCTAAGTGACTTGGTTTTGGTTGCACCAGCCTTTCTAGATCCAACAAACTCCCCCTAGGCTGATGCTACCAAAATCTCACTTATTTCTGTTTCTCAAAGCTTTCAGCACTAGGGACAAAAGATATTTGTTTGTCTCTTTGTTCTTTCCTGAAGTGGTGCTGAGAAGCTTGTACAAGTCATTGATGGATAGGAGATCCAGTCTATCACTCTGAATGACATGTACCCTTTGTTGTGCCCCCTGAAAAGAGTTAGTTGACGAGAGTTATAGTCATACTCCCATTTAACTATGGATTCTAGTTCAGGGCCTTCAACCATTTATAAAAAGACTTTGCCTTGGGTTGCTGATCCCTCCGTCCTCCTCCTCTCTCAGTTTCAACTCTGCTTCAGCCTTGCTTCTAACAGTTAGCTCGCCATATGAAGGCTGCCTAGATGACTTCTGATATGGGCAGCTATCTCAGAGTTTGAAGGGTTGGAGAATGTCTTCTCTGCTAACTCAGCAATATCAAATCTGCTTAAGTGTAGCAGAGATGAGGCACTCAGCCTGTTGAGCTCTCCATTCTCTCTTTCAACAACAAAGTGTGAGATGAGTCTTCGAACCTCCACCGGATGATCTTCTTTCTAGGTGCAAGAGGTTGTCTTGGCACCCTATCAATTTTCTTCGTATCCAGTAGAGTCACCAGCCTTCTCCTTAACTTCTTTTCTTCCTCATTCAAGTGTTTGAATTGAGGCCAAGGAGATTTGCAGCTTGGTCCAAAGTTCCTCTGGGCAGATCAAGAAATTGACCCTAGTGAGGGAACTTGAGGATCCGTCAACATAGGTCAATTTGACAGAATCCTCCTCACAGGAGACATCGCTCAGAGTTGTACATTTTATGAGCTTTGTCTTGAATGCTTTGAATTCTTCTAAGGAGAGATGTTTAGAAGGCTGAGGGGATGGTCTATAGGGTTGATGGGTAGGTTGAGGTGTTTGGGTTCTGGCTAGAGTTTTGGGTTGGATGATGGGAAGTTTAGGTGGTTGAGGTGAAGGAGTTGGTAGAAATGATGGTGTAGGTTCAGGGGTGAATGGTTCAGTGGTTGTTTGGTTTTTATGGGGAGTGAGAAGGGTATGGTTTCAGGTTGTGGTTGGGTTTGGAGTTTGGGTTGAGTGGTTGCTTTGAAGTTATCCCCTATCCCCTTCTGTACATCTCCTTCCTCTTCCCCGTGCGAATGTCAGCCTTGATGTCACTAACATGTCGCTGGAGAGTCTTTTCTGACATGGGACCCACCTGCCTGCCAGAGAATCCATGAGCTCTGAGATAGCTTTTCATCCAATCTTTCTCAACTATTTTCTTGGAAGCGGTCAGTCCTGCTTCCTCTTCCTTTTTCTTCTTTTCACGAGCTTTTCCCTTTCAGCTCTCTTTCTCTCTTTCTCCATTTGATCTCGCTCTTTGTTGAAGAGCCATAAGATCGTATCATTGTTGTGTGGAGATAATTCTTCTTGAGAGAAACCTCTGGAGGTTAGGAAAGTTATCCTGTCCCTCCTGAGCCGTAGATCAACTTCTTTTTCCTTTCTCTCCCTTTCTTCTTCCAGGGCCAACCTTACAGCTTCTTCTTTTTGTTGTTTTAGGAGCAAGGTTGCCTTTTCCAGGTCTATTAGCTCCTCTAATGGTAACAGGAGTGCATCCTTAGTTGCAGCTTCTAGACTGACAAGTCTATCGATAATCTCTACCCTTTTTCGGTTGCTGACTGCCTCCTGGTTGGTTGTAGCTGCTTTGGTACTTGCAGCTAACAGTTTTCCAGTCGTCCCCTACCTTTTCTTTTGAGTTTCTTCAACCTTTCTTCCTCCTGAGCTTTTCCGAAGTCATCTTCCTCTTTCATTTGATGTCTTCAAAAGCTAGACTTTGGGGGTTCTTGGATAGAAGATTCAGGTTGAGTGGTAGAGATGGGACTGGAGTTAATGCAGATGTTGGAGCTAAAGTTGAGTGAGAAAATCCTCTCTATTAACCTCAGATGCGAGTTCTAGGATTGCATCTGTGACTATTAGATCATCGGATAAAGAAAATAGTCCTTCCGCAGCAGCAATCTCAGCTTCGGAAGTTTGAACTTTTCTTCCGAGGCTTTGAGTTGTGCTTCGGAAGTCTGTGAAGATGCACTATCTGTCCCAACAATTTTAGTTGCTGGGCCATCAGTCCTTATTCCCTTCGAAGTTAATCTTAGGTCCACTTGGACCTTAGGTTGACCAACTTCCTCAAAAGTGGTAGAAGGTGCATTTACCTCCTCCGAAGCTCTTGAGCTCCGAAGTAGATCACATACATATCAGGGCTTGGCTGTTCTATATAGATTCCAATAGGAACTGTTAAAGAACCTATTAAGATCTTGAGCATCCTTTGATCCATTTGAATAACAACTGGAGGAGGCTCAAGGAAGATTAAAGCTTGTTGTACTGGATATTTTGATCTCAAGAAGTGAGAGCTTGACTTGGGTTTCCTCTTGTTTTTGACTTTGTCTCTGAACACTCTCCCCCTTTTTGGTAGCATCATCCAGAGAGCTTGATGAGCTAGAGGAAAGGTCAAGGAGACCTGAATTGGTACATGCCTAACAGACCTCTCAATCTATTTCTCAGCTAGTTTGGCCTTGAGAGTTTCAATCTCAAGTTGCTGAGTGGTAGACCTATCCTCTAAAGTCGTAGCCTTGGATTCAAGATTTGAGACTTTAGAAAGTAGGTCTGGATGGTAAGTTTCATTCTTCCTCATCTTCTTGTGAAGAATCATAGGGAGATGAGGTAACATACCTTGTATGTTCATCCTCACCACCAGATATGTTTTCTGGCACCCTAGTTTCCCTGCTCAAAGATGTCTCTTTCAGAGTCATCAAAGGCATGGTTGCCGTAGATTCAGTCTCAGTGATGTTACCACTGTCCTGAGGATCCACTGAGAATCCTCTAGTAGTGGCAGTTGAATCTACATGAGTCCCCTCCACATCAGTGGGACTCACCTCAGTAGGGCTTTGCTGATGTGGGCTAGAGATAAGAGGTCTCTCTGGGCTCTGTTGATCCTTGAGAGGGTGTTGTGGATCAACTTCATTGCCTTTAAGAGACATAATCTCTTCATCAGTTCCAGTTAAAAGGTCAGTAAAAGATATGGAAGTGAAACTCAATGACCCAGGACGTTGATCAATCTAAAGGTATTGAGCCTGTGATAGGGTTGTCCCTTTTTGGCTGCTCAGGGAGTATAGAGACTCATCCTGAGGGCTTTCAGCTTTCATTGTGGGCTCACGGGTCTGAGACTGAGGAGACTCAGGACCCATATTAAGGTCAATTGTGAAGGATGGTTAGACCTCAGGTTGAGTGGGAGCCCTTTGTTCCACTCTAGCCTTTTTGGGTTGAACAGGAGGGGCTTGTTCAATCAGAGTGGATTGAACAAGGGTTCGTTTGGGGCATCTCTGATAAGTGATGGTGATGGGAGGAGAAGTAGTGTTGGCATTATGGGGGTAGTTGCTGGTGGGGGTTCATCACCTGTGGGGTAACAGGGATGTCACAGGAGCCGTGGCTCAGTCATACCTGGAAGAAGTGCAGTATCTCTCCTGTGAAGTTGGTGGACACTCTCTTCAAAGTCTTGAAGATGGTCGGCCTCATTTGAGAAGCAGACAGAGCAGCTGCACAGACAAGCTTGCTCTGGTCTAGCTCGCAGTGATTATGTGCTGGAGAAACCTGGGATACATGAAGAATGTGTCCTTCTAAAGATTTCCCATGAGGTTGGTCAGCACAAATCTTGAATAGTTGAAGGGAGACTTTTACCAACCCATGAACAAGGCACCCAAGTTCATATGGGATTTGATCCCATCCCCCAGATTTATTCGACAAGCAGTTAAGGACCACGTGTAGCAGGAACTTCCATTTGTACGAGAAGTTAAATTTGTAGATAGTTGACCTGCTAACTTCTCCTCCATATCCCATTTGAAGATAAGATCATCCAAGTCTGCTTTGAGGAATTCCATTGAGCGCCCTCATCATGAAGCTCTAAATGCTCCCGATGAGCTGTTTCAGAATGACCAAATCTTGGCCACAGATGCTCGATCGAATGACATGAACCCCGTTTAGGGTTTCAATCTGACCATTTGCCCAAAGTTCAGCATATGTTTGAGTAAATGTGGGGTTAACAGTCGAGCGGTGTAGTAGGAAGATTGGGTTGGAAAAGATGATATCTGAGAAGTTCAGCATCTCGATGAATCAGAAGTGCGAATTGGTTGTGTTGAGGTTTAAGGCCATTTGAAAGTTGAGTGGGATGATTTAGCTGGTAAGTTGAGTAGAAGAACTTTCTAGGGCTGTAAAATTTGTAAGTAAGAGATGAAGTGAAAAGTCGAGATTATTTAAAGATTGTGAGAGGCGGAATGGTAGGGATTAAATGTGATGGATGGTTATTGGATGAAATGACATGGGTAAGGTTAAATCAGTTAAATAATCCGACTCCTTAACAAATCTTTTTCTTTTTACAGTGTTGGGCCCCAAGAAATTTACTTCACAGAAATCTTCATCTTTCGAGTGTAAAAACATTTCCGAAGGTAACTTGTCTTCCGAAGGCAATTCTTACTTGCTGAAGCCAAATCTTTGCTTCCGAGGTTAGAGTTGCTTCCGAATAGAAATTTGTAAGTTTTTCTGAAGTAGATCTGACATGAAATCATCGTCTTTTCCGAGACCATAAATTCTCCGAGAGAAAGTTATCCCTTTGAGAAATTTTTGTTGATACATGTATGTCCCTAGATCATGATATGTGATGTAATAGTTCTTGTTTGGTATGATTAATGAAATGATATTGATAGTCTGTTAGTTATAATGTTAATAGTTCATTAATGAGTCGTGACTGAATTGATGGGTTTATGATTATTTAATGGTTGCACATTATGTTATATTAATTAACTAAAACATTCAAACTTAACTTAATGAAGTTCCCATGCGAATGGCTCATGCGAATGAACCATAAGCATGAAGAACTTCACACGATTGACTCAGTCGCACGACTGAACCAGGAGACTGGATCAGTCGTACGACTGTAACATAAGATTGGCTCAGTCGCACGACTGAACACTCAGTCGTACGAATGAATCAACCGCATGGTTCAATCGCACGACTGAACCAGACTAATGGTTCAGTCGCACGATTGAATAATACCAACCTATAAATACAACTCAATTCGTGAAAAATAAGGACTCTCGATCAATTACGATTCCAGACGAACCCTAGCCGTCCAGAAACCTTCCAAATCGTTCTCCAAGTTCATAGAACACATTAGATCGATTCCTTATCGATTTCTAACGTTAGTTTCAATCCTTGATTGATTCTTCGTGTGTTCTCACTGATTGGATCGCCAATCAAATAGGATTCCGCACTATTTGATCTGGTTTACACGTGATCTCTAGGTATTTCGTCAATACCAGGTCCTAACAAGTGGTATCAGAGCTATTGGCTCTTGATTACGTGTTGATTCAATCAAGATTGCATAAAAGTTTGTGTTTTTGCACTAAAAACGCAATCTTTGGCATCAAAAGTGATCTTGGAAGTTCCCTGCTCATCGAAGTTTGGTTTCTACGAACTTAGGCGATTAGAACTTGTGAAATTTCGAATCTTTACGGCTGAAACCCGTCAAACCTAGAAATTTTCGCAAAACAGCAGCTTCAGTCGCACGAGTGACTCATTCGCACGACTGGACTCCATTCGCATTGCTCATACGCACGATTGGACATAGTCGCACCCTCATTCGGCCGACTGAACCGTTCGTTCGCATAGCTCATACGCACCAGAGTCATTCGCACGACTGAACCAATCGCCCAGTTCATTCACACGATTGAACCAATCGCAGAGCTTATACGCACGATTAGCTCATTCGCATCCTTTAGTCGCATCAGTGAAAGTTTGTTTGATTAGATTATAAGTTTATTAGTCATGGAAGATCAGATGTCAGCCTTTACTGCTGGGAAGGACTCAAGGATACAGAACCTGCTGTTGCTTGAGAGTGAGGTGGGGAATCACAATAAACCACCAAAGCTTTTGACTTTAGATGAGTTTCCCCACTGGAAACAACGTTTTGAGATCTACCTTAATGGAGTAGATCCTAATCTGTGGGAAGCCATTGAGATAGGTTATAGTACACCGTGGGAGCTGATGGAGTTAAACTAACATTAAGCGGGATGACAGACGCACAGAAAGTAAAGTACAATGCAGAGAAAAGAGTTTATGCATTGATCACTCATCTCTATCCCCAAAACATATTCCACCAGTATTCAGAGAACAAGCAGTCCAAGAAACTGTGGGATGAGCTAGAGAAAGATATGATGGTAATGCATCATTGAAGGCAATCAAGGCAAAGGAGTTAAAGAAGGAATTCGATAACTTCTCATCAATTGTAATGAAAGTTTGGACGAAGTCATAGACAGATTCTACCACTTGATGAGCGAATTGCATACACATGGAGTGGCTACTACCATGGAAGAGAAAGTAAGCAACTTCGCAGACGGATTGCCTGATAAGTGGGCTACATTCGTGTCTAACCTGAGACAGAATGGAATCCTTGTAAAGCTGGATATAAATGACTTCATTCTTAAGTTGCGAGAAGAAGCACTAAGGATGAAGTATAGAGCTCAGAAGTCTTCGTACACACAAAATCCAGCTTTATACAACGCCACGCCTCAAGCTAAGACATCTGGAGCACCCTCCAGACTGCTTTTGTGTCTAGCTCGTCAGGTCCTTCACATGCTTCTCCTTCTGGATCAGACACGTCTGGGTCATCATGTACCCATCATATTGGATCAGAAGCAAACGCTACCAAACTGAAGATCGAGAACCTCGGTAATGTGACCGTGGAAGTAGCTCGAGAGCATATGGATCTTTTAGCAGCAGTGGTTCATTCATATGATGGACTTGTTGCCGGGAAGATTGGAAACTGCCATCTGGCAGATGAGGACTACGAGCAGGTGGATGAGATGGAGCTTGAAAGAATGGATATAATGTGGGCCTTAGCAAGTGCTGTCCGGAGGGCGAAGAAGTTTGTGAAAAAGACTGGACAGAACTTGGTTGCTACTAAGGATACCACCTTTGGCTTCGACAAGAGTAAAGTGACCTGCTTTAACTGTGGTGAGAAGGGGCACTTCAAAAGAGAATGTGTCAAGCCAAAGAAGACGGGGAATGGGAACCCGTTCTCATCCTTTACTCGCCAAGACAAGCAAGCCTCTAGTTCTACTTCATCAAACAAGGATCCAAAAGCCTTAACTGCTCATGATGATGAAGGACAGGATTGGAGTTTTAGGTTTGTCTCACCAGGAGAATCTAACATTGCCAGTGTTGAGGATATTGATGATGATTCTGCGAGTGAAGGTGATATAGCAGTTGAGATAGCAATGTCACATAGTGAAGAAACAACTGCAGCCGAGGTCAGTTACAAACCAATTGAGGAAGTTTCCACGTCAGAGACAGAAAAGCAGAATCACCAGAACCAGAAACATCTGATGCTGCACTGATGGCTAACTCTTCTGAACCAACTCAGGTAAGTACCACTGACCAAATTTTTAATAATCATGCTTGTTCTGATTGTGACACTTTTAGGAATAGCATAGATGAAAAATTTGCTAGGTTATTAGATCATAATGATAACTTAGTAAAAGATTTACGTCTGTGCACTGAGGCTAATAGAGTACTAAAACAAAATGAGCATAGTTATAAAGAAAAGATAGACCTATTGACTAAACAACTTAGGGAAACCGAAGTAGTGGCTTTTAACCAAGCAAATGACATTAGGTACTATCTAAACTCCCTAGAAGACACTAAGAAACAAAAGGCAGTTCTAGAAGTAGAAGTCAATTCACTAAAACAGAAACTGCATAGTTGGACTAGTTCTTCACACATAGTTCAACACTTAGTAAGAGAAAGGAATAACGGGGAGGGATTAGGCTACAAAGTGGTTCCACCACCACCTGAGACCTTGATGAACACTAAGTCTAGACCAGTAAATAATAACCCCATCAAGGATCATGTGGTGACTACTCCTCTTGTTACTGATCCAGACACCTCATGTTCATCTACTGAATCTGGTCAGAAACAAAAGGAGGCCACTTCAAAGGCAAAGGGTAAATTGCCTTGTGTTAATCTGGAAAATGAATTTGAAAAGTTAATTAAAGTCAGGGTCAAACAGAGTCAAATCAGAACCTAAAAGGACTTCAAATGCTACTTTTTCACATGCTTCAAGTCAAAAACCAGTTAACCAAAAAATGAAACAGGTTAAAACAGTAAATTTTGTTAAATCAGAGAAAACATCAAACATACAAGAGTCAAAAACTAAAGTGATTGATGTTACTAGAGTGTCACGCACTTCTCCACAAAGAAAGTCTACTCATAAAGTTGATAGCAGGTCATGCTACAACTGTGGAGAATGTGGACACATTGCTTCCTACTGTCATTTCTATCAGACACCTAGGAAGAAGATTGATCTTCAGGACTCTAGACCTAGGTCTTCTAAGCGGAGTTCTCTAACTCCACCTAGAAGAGCTAGTGAACCTAAAGTCCAACCTGTAAGCCAGACGACTGTTTATCATAACAGGCATTGCACAAATCTGGCTTATGGAAAGAAAAGTCCACCTACGTGTCTAATACTGATGACAAGAAGGAACCTGAGCTACCCTCACCCTCTAAGGGTCAATGGGTGGAGTTTATGATGTGTGATGCCTCTGGGAAACCCAAGACAGTCAAAGCTTGGGTTCCTAACCTAAACTAATTCATTTACTTTGTATGTGCAGGGTGTTCGATACAGTGCTGAGACTAACACGTGGATTATAGACAGCGGAGCATCCAGGCACATGACAGGAAATAGAGCCCTTTATCTAACGTCAAACAAATAAAAGGAGGGCATGTTTCCTTTGCAGGAAACAAAGGAGGCTATATCACAGCTCAGGGAGAAGTGGGAAATCAGAAAGTTAAGTTTGATAAGTGAACTACGTTCAACAACTTCAGAACAACTTACTTCTGTTTCCCAATCTGTGATAAAAGATTTAAAGTCATCTTCGATAACCAGAAGTGTTACGTGCTGAAGAAAGAATATATGATCCCAGAGGACCAAGTTCTGATGACTGCTTCAAGATATAAAGACCTTTATGTCTTGGATCTGTCAACAGCTGCCACAACGGATCATGAGGTTCAGTGTTTTTTATCTAAAGCTACTGAGAAGGATTCAATCTCCTGGCATCGGAGAATGGGACACATTAGTCAAAGGAAGATGAATCATTTGATTCAGAAGGATTTAGTGAGAGAGTGAATGTCAAGAACTTCCAACTTCCTGACTTTTGTGTAGCTTGCAAGAAAGGCAAACAGACAAAGAAGGCTCATAAGGAAAAGAAAGTTCATTCAATAGAACTTCCTCTTGAGCTTCTTCACATGGATCTGTTTGGTCCAGTTAGTACAAGGAGCATTGCAGGCGACGTGTACTGTTTTGTGGTCACTGATGACTACTCAAGGTTCACTTGGGTAATGTTTCTGAAATCCAAATCAGAAACTTTGGAGACATTCAAGGAATTAGTAACCACACTGGAATCCCTCTACAAGCTAAAAGTTCGACAAATACGCTCAGACAACGGGACAGAATTCAAGAATCAAGGGATGGAGGCATACTGCAAGGAAAAGGGAATTGTGCATCAATTCACTTCTGCTTACACACCTCAGATGAATGGCGTTGCTGAGAGAAAGAACAGGAGTTTGATAGAGACAGCACGGACTATGCTGGCAGACTCGAAACTGCCTATCCAATTCTGGAATGAGGCAGTGGCAAATGCTGTTATACACTGAATCGAGTCCTAATAGTCAAGCGCCACGGAAAGACATGTTATGAGCTACTACAAAGACGCAAACCGAATTTGGAGTATCTTGAACCTTTTGGCGCACCGTGTACACTTCTGAAGAAGACACAAGAAGAAAATTCAGCGAGAAGGCAGTTGAAGGAATTTTTCTAGGATACAACATACCGAACAAGCGAGTTTACAATAACTCAACGGGTCTTGTAGAAGTGTGGTGTAATGTCGACGTTCAGAGATATACCACACCACCTACAGGCAAAGGACCTGCATACTTCTTCGATTATGATGGATTCTTCAAATCCTTCAACATCCCTCTCTCTCCCTCGGATGATGAGTTATACTAGGATGATGTATGATATTCTAAATACACCATCTAGCACACAGGGAGAATCATCTACTCAGTCAGAAGGGGTAGTCGATGACAGTGACTCCTCCTCTGAAGATGAAACTGAAGCAGATGACCAGAACAGTCAGGAGGAACAGGTTCCAGTTCCTGAAAGTCCACAAGCATCCATAAGTGATGCACCCTCGACTTCGGAACCTCAAACTCCACCTCCTCAGATGCAGAACAAAATGTTCACAATCTTGGTTCGGAGGTGACTGTGCCGACTACTCCAGGATCACGACTAAACGTCTATCATCCCCTTGACAATGTTATTGGAGATGTCCGATCAGGAGTACAACCCGAAATCAGCTATACTCAGCTGATTACGCCTCAGTTATGGAGAAGGTTACATTCATGATGGTGCTTATCGATGTTTTGTTTCGCAGGTTGAGCCAAAATATGTCAGTGAAGCACTAAATGATGAGGCGTGGGTGAGTGCCATGCAAGAAGAACTTCTGCAGTTTAAGAAGTTAGGTGTATGGACTCTGGTTGATAGACCTAAAGGTGCTAAAGTCATTGGCACCAAATGGGTACTAAAATGCAAGAAGGATGACCAAGGAGTCATTATCAGGAACAAAGCTCGACTGGTGGTTCAAGGTTTTCGCCAAGTCGAGGGGATTGACTATAATGAGGTGTTTGCACCCGTGGCAAGGATGGAAGCTATTCGTATCTTCCTTGCCTATGCATCGTACATGAAGATTAAAGTCTACCAATTAGATGTGAAGAGTGCATTCCTTCATGGGGAAATCAGGGAAACAGTCTATGTAAGTCAACCCGAGGGATTTGAAGACCCTTATCATCGGGATAGAGTTTACAAGCTCGACAAAGCTTTATATGGGCTTCATCAAGCTCCTCGAGCTTGGTATGAGAAACTCTCGACTCATCTTGTGAAACACGGCTTTCGCAGGGGAGTCATTGACTGTACACTGTTTATTAAAGAAAAGGATGGCGACCTACTGCTTGTACAGATATATGTTGATGACATAATCTTCGGGTCAAAGAACGAAGAGTTATGCAAAGAGTTTGAAGCAGTGATGAAGAAAGAGTTTGAGATGAGTGCTATGGGGGAGATGAAGTTCTTTCTCGGGTTACAGGTGGATCAAACACCTAATGGGATCTTTCTACATCAGACCAAGTATGTAGGAGACATTCTCAGTCGCTTTGACATGGAGAATGCTTCTGCTGCTGGGACTCCACTTGCTACGAATCATGATATAGCACCTGATGAGAATGGAGATCTTGTAGATGCCACTATGTACCGAGGAATGATTGGATCCCTCATGTATCTCACTGCCTCAAGACCTGATATCATGTATGCTACATGTTTATGTTCCAGATATCAGGCTAAACCTAAGGTCAATCATCTGATCGGGGTCAAAAGGATTTTTCGCTATCTAAAGGGTACACCCACACTGGGGTTGTGGTATCCTCATGATGACGATTTTGAGCTCACGCGTATAGTGACTCGGACTATGGAGGCTGCAAAATGAACTACAAGTCTACATCAGCGGGGTGTCAATTCTTTGGGAGAAGATTAGTTACATGGCAGTGTAAGAAGCAGACATCGGTTGCATTGTCAACCTGTGAAGCCGAATATGTTGCTGCTGCAAGTTGCTGTTCACAAATCATTTGGATTCAACAGCAAATGCGGGATTACGGTTTAAATTCTCATCTACTCCTATTTTTGTTGATAACTCTGCTGCAATTGCAGTAACCAAAAATCCGGTTCAACATCCTAAGACCAAACACATCGGTATTAAATACCACTTCATAAGAGACTGTTTTGAAAAGAACTTAATTGATGTGGTTATTAATACTGATTTTCAACGTGCTGACCTCTATACTAAAGCCTTTGATAAACCACGTTTTCAATATTTGCTAGAGGTCAACGGCGTTAAAAAGAAAAGTGAGGTAATTCCTGATGAGAATAATGTGTAGTCCGATGTAGTTTCGTTAACGTTTATTTTATTTTATGTTATCTGTTTTTCTTTTGTCTGTTATATTTAAACTCATGTTATTTTGCTGTTTATTAAAATCCAAAAATAATTAAATCCGAAATGATTTTAGTATTTTAGGGGGAGAATATGTCAGCAAGTTAACATTAAAAAAATGAGGGAGAAGGGGTAACTAGCTGAAATAAGGTAGATTGTGTCTGTGATACCGATTCAATACCTTTGGAAAATGATAGTACACAGGAACAAATCAAGAGGGATTTAAAAATTTAAGTTTGAAAAGATGCAAAAGTTCAAAGTATAAGTCTGTGTAGTCTAAGCAATATAAAAAGGGAAGATGATAGAAAACTGGCAACTCCTAAGGTGACACAAAGAAAGTAGACTTAGAGGCTGCTAGACCACAAATGATATGTTGGTAGATTCAACACAATAGACAATTAGACCTGATTGGTGATCTCAAGATCAAACTAAGTTGTTCAACTGACTGTGGGCTTCCATCTTATCACTGGTTAACACAATCAAATATATTCCAATAAGGGGTAATGAGCATTTAAATGCCACAAAAGTGTGCGGATGACCATAATTAGAGCAAAGCTAGAAAAAATGAAAGACAAATGCAATAAAGCTAATGACTTATGTTGTTGGTGCATATTGTGTCAAATAAAAGCTGCTCTAACAAGGAGATAGGTTGTGTGCCTCTCTGCTGTGCGATGGCACTGACCTGAGGATAAGCATAACCTAGATATTCTAGAATTCATTGTTGTTTGCCGCCTCTCTGCTGTGCGATGGCACTGACCTGAGGACAGGCTTCTCTTTGAAAGCTCTAAGAATAGTCTCTTCTTGTAATAATACCCGTAGACCGCTCAAAACCTCTGAGGAATGTTGATTACCATATAAGTGTGGGATCCACAAATGTTAGCTGAAATAATAAACCTAAATCAGTCACCAGTCTGCGTCAAAAGTCTGTGTATGGATTTAAGTGGACAAACATACTGACAATCTTAGTGGCTACATTCTCAAGAGTTCAAATCAATGTGAAAATCTAAGAGTTTCAGTATGATTTCCTTAAGTTGCTAACGACTCTGGATGAACACCGAGAATTTAAGCATCAAAAGTTTTAATAACAAGTCCCAAATGATTTGATGTTCCTGTATGATTCCAAAATTGAATTGGTCCAGATATGATCAATCTAAGTTGAAGCTGTCTACTCCCTAACAAATCCCTTAGATTTCCATCTTAGGGTTTTATCTCTCACAAAAAGTCCAAAAATAAACTTTATTTGTGTAGTTAGTTTAAGTTTCTATGTTATCTTAATTTGTGTGTCTGTCGGACTACATCAGGGAAATCAGAAGGGAATAACTTACCTAAAAGGGTCATGTCTGAGATGGCCACATGTTTTTCAAAATTTAAAAGGTCACGTCTGAAGTGACTGAATTGGTTAAGAGCTTATAATGTCTATTTCAAAAGGTTAAAATGTTCAAAAATGGCAGAAAATCTACCAAGTGTGACCCATTCGCACGATTGGACCATGAATATGGACCAACCATGCGAATGGACCCATTCGCACGAATGGACATGAAATGATCCATTCGACCGAATAGAAGATGGAGAATGAAATAGTAGAAGACCGAATGACCAGTCGACCATGAGAGGTGAACTGACTGCGACCGACTGGACCAATCGCACGACTGAACCTCAGTCGCCCGAATGAACTGTGCGAATGAGGCCAGTCGCCGATTGAACTTAGGGTAGTATTTAAAGGACCTCAGTCGATCGCATCTCACTCATCACTCCCAATCGCACCCAAATCGCTTTCTTTACCGTTACTCTGCCAAATTCTAGAGATAGTTGTTCACATTGCAATTCATCTTCTGACTTTCGATTGACAAGAATAAAGGTACATTGTAGTTCAATCTTGTAGAAATCAGAAGATTTTAGTCCAATTTAGGTTATTCGAATGAAACTTGATCGAACTGAAAAATGCCCTAATAACCTACATAAACTAAGCTAAATGTTAAAATTAAGTTTACTAGGTCATTAGTGACGAGATGGCGACTCAAATGAACTAGATATAGGTTTAAAAACAAAGATTGGTGAAACTGAAAATGTGAATCGCACAGTGGGTCTTCATGCGAATGGACAGCAAGATGAACTTCAGTCGCACGACTGAAGGGCTCAAATGCCCATACGCATGGCTGAACCATGCGTATGAAGTTCAGTCGCATGACTGAGTAACCGCATGAAGGTATATGCGTAGGAGCCCAATCGCACACATGAGATACGTATGGGGTCAATCGCACGACTGAACCCCATTCGGACCATTCAATCGTACGACTGAACCCCTTTCGCACGGTTCAATCGCACTGTGAACTCAGTCGCACAACTTCAATCGCATGACAGAAAGATGTTCTTCAAGCTTAGGTTCATTACTTTCTTTTAAATGGTACTAATGTTACTATCTTTGTGTAACAGATGGCGAGTAGATGGACTATGAGCACAAAGCATAATATATGTGCCCATCTGGACTAACATCCAGAAATGCTGCAAATTCTCTGGCATTATCACGTTTCTATTGAGATCACGGATTGCGCATGCCATCTCTACCCCTTGCACCCCATACCGATCCATTCAACAAGCCTTCTGGGAAGGCGCTACAGTTGATAGATCATCGGATCCTCACTGCATAAGAAGTTCCATATTTGGCGAGGATATTACAGTTTCTGAGGAGACTTCGGGTTGTACTTCAATTGGGGGATGACGGTGACTGCCCAACCCGTCTACACCCCCTCACTGTCAGAGGATGTTTTCTCAGAGCCAAATACTCTGGGGACATCAATTCAGGGGTACTCAACAAGAGTAACCTCTGTCCTCAGTTTAAGTACCTTGCACACGTGCTGCTCAAGTGCATGGCTTCAAGAAAAGGTGGGTTTGATGAGCTATCGGATCAAATGCAAAACGCATACGTTGCGTTGGTGCTGAACCATCCGTTCAGCTTCTCTAAGATGATCTTCACCTATCTGGTGGAGAACATCGAGGGGAAAGGAAAGGAAGCCTTCTGTATGTACCCACGGTTTATGCAAATGATAATAGATCAGAAGCTTCCTTCCCTGCCAAAGAACAGGAGGATTCGGTGGTATTGGAGGTAATGGATGACACCACCCTGGGAGGATGAAAGTATACCGGGGAAAGCCAGTGAAGCCTCCGGTCAGGAGGTTGTTCGGTCATCTTGCCAGAGAAGACTATGTAGTGCCGGAAAGGAGGAAGTGGCGTCACGAGGACAGTGACTCTGAGGTGGAACAGATAGCCCTACCCACTCTTGACTCAGATGAGGATGACAGTGGGGATGATGCTATTCCACCCAGAGGCACTGTGTCTGACTCTGTTCCCCCTGTGTCTGTCTCATCTGCTGAAGTAACTGAGTCAGCAGGATTTCATCAAGATTTTGTTCTTAACGAGGAGGATGAGGATGAATCTGATGAGGAGCCACTGACCCGAACTGTGGGAAGGAAAGTTGTTCCCACAGAACATGGGTTGAGGGTTTTGGTGAACAACCGAGAGGCTCCGGAGATACAGAAACTGATCCAACTTATGCTCCGGGGTCCTCAGGCGGGATTGGAGGGGGAATCCACCTCAAAAGGAACGAGGAGAAAACGGATGGCTCAACCCCATGGCCAGAAAAAGAAGAAGCGTAGGGTAACCTTTATCACTACCACATCCACCACATCCACCATACCTTCCACACTACCACTTTTCAGACACCACACCACACCATCTACCACCATACCTTCCCCCACAGCAACCCAGACACCACCAGACCGACCACCACAAGACAGATCCCAGCCACCACTACATCATTCACCCCACACTCACCACCACTATCATCCCGACCTGACCCGATATTCACCACCACCACCACCACCACTAGCCACCAAACCGAGCCCTCAGCCTATCCCTCACACACCTATAGATCTCCTCTACCTCCAATCGGGGTAGAGGAACAGTTGTCAGCCTTAAACAGAATGGTGTTGCGATTGCTGGCGGCTGATGAGGAAAAGACCACTCAGATCCGCCAGCTTACCGACCTGACTGCTGCACAATCGCATAAAATTGCAGAGCAGGATCGAGTAATTGAGGAGCAGGCCCAGCAATTGGCTGCCCAGAGCACTCAGATGGACCAACTCCGAGCTCAAAGTGTCACAGCAAGTAAGCAAATAGAGGAGTTGGAAAAAGCTAAGAGGACCATTTTGCTAAAATTGAAAGGATCAAAGGAGGAACCTTTAAAGATAAGGGATGGAGACAGAGATAATGAAGATGATGAAGACGATGATGATAATGAGAGTAATGTGATGAAGAGAAACCGAGGTGGTGTGAAGATGAAGACACTGAAGAAGGAGAAGCAGCTGAATCTGTCTCAGCTCCAGGGCAAGAGAAGAGAACAAAGAACACAAGATCAGTCAGCTTCTGCTTCTGCACCTTCACGTGAAGAGTCTAGCATTCAGGATAAAAGTAAATAGTAGATGTTTATGTATTTATTTACTTTTGTATTCTGTATTGAAAAAAAACCATGTACTAAATGTTTATATTAAGTTAATGCATTTTGTTTGATAAATTACTAATGATTTGAGTGTGAAATGTGTAAATCAAACAGATCCAAAGTACCACAGAGATGAGTTTGATATTGCTCCCCTTCAACAGGTCAAGTCTCAACTCACAATGATTCTTGATCTGCAAGGGATTGTGAGAAGGTCAGTGAGTTATACCCCTGAAGAAGGTGAAATAATTCACGACCTATCTAACAAGCAACTGGCAGAGATGTTCAGACTCAATCCTGTTGATATTGTCAAGGATGCTCCAACAGTTGATTCAACCAGTGACGACGAACTACATGACGTTGATGAAGTTGAGGTTGAAGATATTGCTGCTGAAGAGTATCCTCAGTACGCTGACAACGAGGGTAATGTGGTCCCCAATCTGGGTGAGTCCCTAGTCAGTGATATGTTTGAGGTACTAGACAAGATGGAGCAGGAAGCAGGAAAGACCGAAGGAACACCCAAGCCTCAAACGATGACGTATACATTCGAAAGGCTGAGTGGGCTGAATGTTTTAAAGAAGTCAGAGCCCAACGTGCTGCACCGAAGAGGGATGCCTACACCAAGTTCTATAGCGTCAAGAAACATCTTACGGTGTCAGGCAGGATTATAGCATGGGCATATTTTGATGATCTTAACGTTTATGCCGTTAAGAGGGAAAAGGGCATAGAGTACTTTAGATTTCCACATGATCTAAAGACTCTACCAGGTTTTTGAGCTCAACCAGCTGGCCAAATTGAAGCTGTTGTATGCTGACCCGAGAAAGATGTCAGGCTGGTTTGAGGCTGCCCTAAAGAAAGAGTACCACACCAGGTGGATTAACTTCAGACCTCAACAACCTACAAGGTATATTAGAAGGTCTGAGATGGATGCCATTACTGGAAAACCAAAGATTGTGTTGAAGTGGAATCCTCCGCGCATAATGTCAAGAATCCCACTTCGGGAAATGACAAAGGATTTCACTCCACACTTCAAATGGTGGTACTATGATTGGAGAACTGCTGAAGCTGTCATAGTTCTGAACAAAGGGGACCAAATGGATACTGTCAGGGTATTCGACCCAATGTGGCTAACCAACTTGTCTGCTAATGATGTCTATACATTATACAAGTGGCCACTGTTCTATGACACACAAGACATTATACAAGCCCTCCAGTTCCAAAACGTTATACGACTTTGCTTCGCGTTTGATATTCATGCGGGAGTCACACAAGAGGACAGTACAAGAAATATGAGGAGGTAATGAAGAAAACAAGACATTAGAGAGATCTAGGTCCAAGGGGGAGTTTGTTGATACATGTATGTCCCTAGATCATGATATGTGATGTAATTCTTGTTTGGTATGATTAATGAAATGATATTGATAGTCTGTTAGTTATAAAGTTTAATAGTTCATTAATGAGTCGTGACTAATTGATTGGGTTTATGATTATTGAATGGTTGCACATTATGTTATATTAATTAACTAAAACATTCAAACTTAACTTAATGAAGTTCCCATGCGAATGGCTCATGCGAATGAACCATAAGCATGAAGAACTTCACACGATTGACTCAGTCGCACGACTGAACCAGGAGACTGGATCAATCGTACGACTGTAACATAAGATTGGCTCAGTCGCACAACTGAACACTCAGTCGTACGAATGAATCAACCGCATGGTTCAATCGCACGACTGAACCAGACTAATGGTTCAGTCGCACGATTGAATAATACAACCTATAAATACAACTCAATTCGTGAAAAATAAGGACTCTCGATCATTACGATTCCAGACAACCCTAGCCGTCCAGAAACCTTCCAAATCGTTCTCCAAGTTCATAGAACACATTAGATCGATTCCTTATCGATTTCTAACGTTAGTTTCAATCCTTGATTGATTCTTCGTGTGTTCTCACTGATTGGATCGCCAATCAAATAGGATTCCGCACTATTTGATCTGGTTTACACGGATCTCTAGGTATTTCCGTCAAATACCAGGTCCTAACAATTTGCTTCGAAAGATATAAGAATGTCTTCCGAAGGTTGATTTCTCTTCAGAAAGAATTTACACTTAGAAAATTTCAGAGAGAATTCTTGTAACAGGCTGAATTGTATTGACACAAGACTTACATATTAAAAAGGTTTCAAAAGAGATCATTTAGTCAATGTTTATCATCCCAATAGCTGTTATGAGATACTTAAACCTTTGTTCATCAAAGCTTTGTACCGATCAACATATTGTTCATTTAATCAACTTTGATTAACTTGATTAGATTTTTCTCATGAATGTCTCTAATGAATGATACCCTGATGTCAATGTGCTTAGTCTTAGAGTGCTTCACCGTATTTCAGTAATGGAGATAGCACTGTTGTTGTCAATATGATAGGAGTACTCATAAAGTTGAATCCATAGTCTAACATCTAATTTGAATCCATAGCAGTTGAGCACAGCAGCTAATCAGCTCATTATTCAGCTTCAGCAGTTGATGTAGAGACACATGGTTGTTTCTTGCATTGCATGAGATGATCCTTCCATCGAAAATTGACATCCTCCTGATGTGGATTTCTTGTCAATATTGCAGCCTCCATAGTCACTGTCAGAGTATCCATAAAGATTGAAATCCTTGTTTCTGGGATACCAGAGACCTAGTTTAGGTGCTCCTTTGAGGTATCTGAGATTCTCTTAACAGCAGCCAGGTGAGACACCTTAGAGCAGCCTGATATCTTGCACAAATGCAAGTAGCAAACATGATATCAGGTCTACTTGATGTTAGATACATCAGAGACCGATAATTGCCCTATACTGATGTTTCAGTATCCTCCCCCTCAAGGTCAGGACAAAGATTATGGTTTCTGGGTATGGGTGTCTTGGCAGGCTTGCAATCCTTCATCTCAATCTTCTAAGATGTTAGAGACATATTTAGATTGATTAATAAGAATCCTTCCTTCAGTTGCTTTACTGAATTCCAAGGAAAAAGTCCATTTTTCCCATGGAGCTCATCTCAAACTTCTTCTTCATAATGCTCTCAAAGTCCTTGCACATTTGGTCATTTGAGGAACCAAATATGATGTCATTGACATAGACTTGTACGAGCAAAATATCCTTTCCAGACGAAGAGAGTCTTGTCAATGGTACCTCTAGTATAGCCATTCTTTAGAAGAAACTGAGACAGAGTCTCATACCACAGCCTAGGTGCTTGGTGCAGCCCATATAGAGCTTATCCATTTGCACACATAGTTGGGGTGTTGTGGATCTTCAAATCCTGGAGGTTGGCATACATAGACCTCCATGTCTATATCCTCGTATAGAAAAGCACACTTGACATCAAGTTGGTATATTGTGAAGTCCTTGGATGCAGCATAAGCAAGGAAGATCCTTACTGACTCAAGTCTTGCAACTGGTGCGAGGACATCAGTATAATCGATTCCTTCCTCTTGAGTGTATCCTTGAACCACAAGTCGTGCCTTATTCTTGATGATCAAGCCTATATTATCTCTCTTGTTTCTGAATACCCATTTGGTGCCTATAGGTACTTGACCAAATGGCAGCAGACATAGGTTCCACACCTTCTGTCTCATGAATTGAAGCAGCTCCTCTTGCATCGATTCAATCCAGCTACTGTCCTTTAAGGCATCTTCTACCTTTTTGGGTTCCATCTGAGATAGAAAGCATGAGTACAGGCAGACATTCCCTTGATAAGTCTGTTCTCTTGTTCTCATACCCTCAGAGACATTCCCTATGATGTTCTCAGTTGGATGAGTGTTGTGAGTCCTAAGACGAGGAATCACTTCCAGTTGTAGAGATAGATCCAGGTTGGATATATTCTGCTCAGGAACTAGAACACTTTGTCCAGGTGCTGTTTCAAAGGCATTCAATGAGGACTAATTGAGTGAATGAGAAACATCATTAATAGTTGGTTGTGAAGTAGTATTAACAGTTGCCTGTTCCTTCAAAGTACTACCTCCTTCTGCCTAGTGTTGTGGTGAATCACCTGATGAGTTTTGAGGCTCAGTAGGTGAGTCACTTGTTGAAGCTTCACTATTCCTTGATATAGTTAAACTATCGGATCTGTGAATAGTGGAAGCTTGATGTATTGCAGCACTTGGAGAATTTGGTTTAGGCCTAGGAAGCTCAAACGGTTGATCAATAGCAGCAGCATTAGCATCCTTTTGAGCACCTATTCCAACTAAAACATTCTCATAAGAGGGTTTAGAATAGTTTGGAAACAATTCTAAATCAAAGATGTGATCAGGTCCATTCCCCCTAACACAAGGAGTGTGCTCATTAACAACTATATTGGATGACTCCTCAAATTGTTGATTCTTAATGTTGTATACTCTGTAAGCTTTGGAACTAGAAGAGTATCCAACAAAGATAGCATCATCCGACTTTTCAGCAAATTTTTCTAAATTGTCCTTTGTGTTAAGTATGGTACACCTGCTGCCAGGGACCTTAGAAAGCCAATGAACGGTGGCCTCTTGTTCCATAGCTCATAAGGGGTTTTTTTTCATGGGGCTGAACTACAAGAACTCTGTTCTGCACATAGCATGCAGTGCTGACTGCCTCTGCCCAGAATGTTAGAGGTAGCTTTGAATCAGCTAACATAGTTCGAGCAGCCTCAATAAGTGTCCTATTCCTCCTCTCAGCAACACCGTTTTGTTGAGGAGTTCTGGGAGCACTATATTGTCTGGCAATCCCTTTTGAGTTACAGAACGAGTCAAGAACAAAGTTGTTAAACTCAGTCCCTTGATCACTTCTAATTATTTTAACCTTTTGATTAATTTGATTTTCTATTTTAAGAATAAAAGATTTTAATGTTTCAGCAGTTTCGTAGATAGTTCTTAAAAGAATACCCATGTGAATCTTGTAAAATCATCAACTATCACAAGGCAATATGATTTCCTTCTAATCCTCATTATACTTGTGGGACCAAAAAGATCCATGTGCAATAAGTGCAATGGAGTAGTGATGGAGTTAACACATTTGGATTTATGAGATGTCCTGTGTTGTTTCCCTTTTAGGCATGCAACACAGTTGTCTTTGCAGAAAAATCATTTTTAGGCAAACCATGTACCAAGTTATTTTTAGCCAATTTATTCATTGTCTTAAAATTTACATGACACATACGTTTATGCCACAGTGTTGACTCATCACTATCAGCTTTGGAAAGAAAGCATGATACTTCACCCATTGGGGAAGCATTGTTCATATCAAGCTTGTACATATCCTCTTTCCTGGGAGATCTAAGAAGCACCAATTCAAAAGGAATTGTCATCCCTGGTTTGAAGATAATGCACTCATGTTCTATGAAAAGCATTGGTCATTTTGATCACAGAATTGAGAAACACTTAACAGATTGTGTTCAAGCTGTTTGACAAAGTTAACTTTGTCAACTGTTAACATACCATTGGATATACTCCCTTTGCCAGAAATATATCCTCCGGTCTCACCTCCAAACTGGACAGGACCTCCATCATAATGTTAAAATTGTTGAAGGAGATGTCTGTTCCCTGTCATGCGCCTGGAGCATCCACTATCTACAATCCAAATGTTGTTATTTTTGTCATATGGATGTCCCTGCACATAAGATGAGATGATTAGTTTTGATTAGAAACCCAAGCTTTATTGGTCTTGGGTTCTTCCAAAGATAATGACATAATTAAACCAAAGTTTATGCATAGAGGTTCAATGGATGTCTTTGAAGAAGAGGTTTGGGTTACAACATCTTCTTGATCTTCCATTCCATCCCTTGGTTGATCATGGAGGATGAGCTTGTTGAAGCTTTTGTAACTTGGCATTCTTCCAAAGTTTCTTTCTTTTTGGAAGAAGCCTTCACCACCTTTTCTTCTGAAGCAGTCTTCTTCTGGGATGGTTTCAAGGGGACTCTTTTGTTCTTCTGAGTCTTGAAAACTTTAGCTTCCAAAGCCTTTTTCCTTTCGGAAGAAGAATCTTCTTTCGAAAGCAGCCTTGCTTCGGAAACAAGCTTTCCCTTTTTCATCACTTGAACCATTTGATATGGTCCAAATGAGAAACCTTCCCTGACTCCTTCCTTTTAATATTATTTGCATAATGTGTGCTAGCAGGATTGTAGTAACAATCTTGGCCATGTGGTTTTGCAGACCACATATTATGCATGCAATGTTAGTCTTTTGGGAATTTGAGGATTGCTGTTTCTTGTTCTTTTTATCTTCATCAGCAACTTTTTCCTTTAACTTCTGATCCTTTGGTAGGACAGGAGTGCTGGTATTACACCCCTTTCCTGAATCAAAGTTTCGAACCACCTGGAATCCAGCTGAGATGAATATACCCTTTTGCTTTGGTCTATCTTAAGCTTGGACTCAGCCACTTTCTTGGCAGTTTTTCTGGCTGCCTTAGCTCTACTTCTTCTGGCTTTGGTGGTTTCCATGCCGAGGGTTTAGTTGACCATGATAAATGGCGCTAGCAGGGGTATGTGGCACTCGCTGTCAATCGTATGTTTGAGCTCCTTGCTTTGTGAAAACTTAGGGTATAAAAGAAGAAAGATAATGAAAGAATGATAATGAACATGATAAAAATGTTATAAAAGTCAATTTGATTGTTATGTATGATGAATGTGTGTTCATCAAAAGAAGTTTAAAGTATATTTATATTATATAAAACTAAAATTCACTCAACAAAACTAACTTAGTATACATATTAGTTAGCATGTAATGATGATTGTTATGGATCACACTAGAGATCAAGTTATTTGACAAGCAAAGACTGACATTATGTTTATGATCTAATGTTTTGTTTGTAGAAACCTATTCCAATATTCTAAATAAAGACTAATGTTTATTATTCATGATTTATACTATGTTATAAATAATTTAAAATTTTCGCTACAATATTTATTGAGTAATGTTTAGTTTGTAGAAACCTATTCCAATATTCTAAATAATGACTACAATATGATCTAATGTTTAGTTTGTAGAGATTGACATTATGTTTATGATCTAATATGATCTAATGTTTAGTTTGTAGAGATTGACATTATGTTCTGTGCTATGCATTACTGATTAAACTTCCAGGAATGAAGCATTACAAAATTGGTATGCCCTAGGGGGGTTTATGGTGGGCTTTAGAAGTCAAAAGTTGAATACCATGCTTTCGTGTTCTTCAAGTCCCTCGATGCTAACACCGGTCGCTTCACTCTAAGCACTTATTTTCTCCTTGATTTTAAAAACTAAGCGAAACAACGGCATTTCAATTTCATCATCATCATCATCATCATCATCATCATCATCATCATCATCATCATCATCATCATCATCGCTTTACAGAAGCCCCCCATGTTGAAGGCTTTAAGGTCTTCTTCGTGCTTACAACAAGCTCCTTTCACCACCAGAGCCTCCTATCTACGCTCCAATTCACGCCATGGGAGTAGTTTGAGCTCTCCATTTCATGGAGTTTTGCGCTCTGTTCTAGGGGATAAAAACCCTAATTTGATGGTTCACAGAGTCTTCTTCTGTTCAGATTCTAGTGATAAATCAGGGTCCGATACAGTGTCCGCCATTGAAGAAGCTGAATCGAATTCTTCAGCGGCAATTGTTCCCACAGCTATCAAAAAGCCAGATGATTTCCTCACGGTTACTTTCTTCTTCTTCTTCTTCACTTTTTATCATTTATAATTCCAGTATTTGTAATCAGTTTTTATTACTAAATGTTCAATGCTCGTCGAATTTTTCTATTTGCAGGTGCTAGCATTGCCATTGCCACACAGACCTTTATTTCCTGGATTCTATATGCCAATATATGTTAAGGTACGGCATATCAGATAGTTCTATTATCATTTTTACAACTTATAGTGTGTAAGAAAGAAAGCTAAAGTGACATGTTATCTTACGGGTTGTTGCATGAGAACTAGTTATGTTTGTTTATAGTTCAGAATATAGTTTCTCGAGGAGTGGAACTGTATACATATTGATGCATCATATGGTAGATGATTCTAATCCTAAGGGTCTTAATTAGTTGTTTTATAACTAAATTTCTTCTAACATTTACTAGTTTCATTCCCTTTAGCATCTTTTTACATCATTAGTTTTGTCCCTTTTAACTTTTACATATACTTTTCCAGGATCCTAAACTACTAGCAGCATTGGTAGAAAGTCGAAAACGCCAGGCTCCTTATGCCGGTGCCTTTCTTGTAAAAGGTGACACGGGATCTGAAACCACCGGTTCAGATGCAGAGAAAAAAATATATGAGCTCAAGGGCAAAGATTTGCTTAACCGTCTCCATGAAGTTGGGACACTGGCTCAGGTACTTATGATGCAATTACTTTAATTAAATTAGTAGAGGTAAATTAGTGAAGGTAGTATCTATTTTGCATTACACTAGGTCAATTTTTGATCCTTTTTATGTAGATAACAAGTATTCAAGGAGACCAGGTTGTTCTTATCGGTCACAGACGACTTCGAATAACAGAGATGGTGAGTAGAACTTTCTTTCTATATGTCTATCGGTACATGTAGAAATGGCAAGATGGGCGGGGTGGGTGTGGGTGAAGGTTCAAAGTAGATTTGGCTGAAATGTTCAGGGTGGGTTAATCTAGTCCACTCTGTTTTGTCCATTTTTAAAAGAGATGTACAAATTAGTGATTTCTTATTTTGATAGCAAACAACAAAACAACAACATACTCAGCAAGTCCAAGTGTAGGCCTGGTGAGGGTAAGATGAGGGCACTCCTTACCTTTATCTCATGTGATAAAGAGGCTGCTTTTAGGGAGACCCTTAGCTCAACAAAACCTCCTCTTTAATTTGATAGATAAACAATATTATTATGATAATAATCAAATCTTTGAATTTAATCCACTAATAAAAATAGAATTTTGATGACTTTAAACCCGTTTGATCCATTCTCTTAATTCCCTTCTCGCTGTTTTTTTGCTGCCCCTTTGGGATAATATTTATAAACATCCTAAAGTCGACTGGTTAGTAAGCAAATAGGTTGAAATTGTCATCTCTAGATAAATGCACCAAAGCATAGTCTATACTATATTATAACCACATTTGAGGAGGACGGGAGTGTCTTTTACTCTGTCTTTTATGAATTTTACTACCTTAATTATACAATGCTGCAACTTTTGACTTTTAAGCCAACTTCGCCCACGATTTTTAAAAGACTATAATATATTCTTACGTATTTTTTATAAAAAATATACACTGTATGGTGTTGCTATATGCAATGCTGCATTTTATTCTCTTTAATTTGAGTATGGTGTTGTTATATTTTTTATCTTATTAAATCCATGTCGCATTGCACAGGAAACCTCTCAGTATTTTAAGATAATTTTAATTATATCTCACGTTGATGATTTGTTTTTTTGGACTTGAATTATTGCATCTTATACAGGTCAGTGAAGATCCCCTTACGGTCAAGTGGATCATCTCAAGGTATTATCCAGTCTCATCCTAAACTATTTGAAGATGCTATAAGTAAAAATATGATTCTACTTTCATTGATATCAAACTCTTTAAATCCAGGATTCGTCATACAACAAGGATGATGACGTGATAAAGGCAACATCGTTTGAGGTCATAACAACCCTTAGAGATGTTTTAAAGACAAGTTCTCTTTGGAGGGATCAGGTTCAAACTTACAATCAGGTTTAGCATTTCTTAGTTATATTAGCTATAGATGTTGAAATTGGGTTTTATTTTTGTAAAGTTGTGTGAAGTATTAAACATTTATAGCCATTGATTCATTTTTTCTTTGCTATCATGCAACAATCTCTCTTCAACAACAAAACAAAAATGAATACTGATAATGATTGAACTTGGGAAATTGGTACATTGACAGCATATACAGGAGAGGTTTCTCATGTAGATAATCAATTAGTGAAAGCTAGGATAGGCATAAATTGATGTTACAGCATATGAGCACTGGATGCTTTTATAGATTGTTGCACTATTACCATTACTTTCACTTTCTAGTTTTTTTTCTCTGTATAAAGTAGTCGAGCATGTGTCATTGATACATTAATGTAAAAAATCTGCTTCAGGTACTTTTATTAGAAATTGAACAAAAGGTAACTTAAATTTAGAGCCTTACCATTATGATATTTTTTCTCATTATACAATGCTCAATTCAGAATAAATTTCATGAAGTATACTGTTATTTTTGCATCTTATTATGGCCGGGTAATGAATGTTTAGCTGGATGACTGTTATATTTGCATCTGTATTAAATTCTTTCTTCATTATTTGCATTCCCCTGGAACAAATTCTCTTTTTTATTTTCATTCTTGGTTGAATTGCTTTTGTTTTCTGCAGCATATTGGTGATTTTAATTATCCAAGATTAGCAGACTTTAGTGCTGCAATATCTGGTTCCAACAAATTACAATGCCAGCAAGTGCTTGAAGAGCTAGATGTAAGTCGTAGTAATGTTTCAAAGGAATGTTTGATAAATGGCATGAAGTTTTCAAGCTGGTGACATTGTGACAAAAAATAATAATTTCGCTATCCTCTCACATTTTTGTAATATTTTATATTTAGGTATACAAACGATTGAGACTCAGTCTTGAATTATTAAAGAAAGAAATGGAGATACATAAGATTCAGGTAAGTCCTGGTAGCATCTTCTTGTATATTTCACTAAGTGATAGTTTTTTTGTTTTGTTACCATTTCAAATTTGTTGGTTTATTGAGTAGGAATCCATAGCGAAAGCTATTGAAGAGAAAATTAGTAACGAACAACGGCGTTACTTGTTAATGAGCAGTATAAGGCTATCAAAAAGGTAACTCTTAGAACTGATTCTAATTATCTTGATCACTCTTGCTGCAATTTAAGTTATTCTCAGACTCTTTGTTCAAAAATTTTCTGGTATTATGAAATTATGAATCTTTTCTTGGTTCATATGATGCATGCTATCTTTTACAGGAATTAGGACTTGAGACTGATGACAAAACAGCACTCACTGGTAATTTCACTCTTTGCGTTTATATGATGTGGATGGATGTACTTTTTAGATTTTATTACTTGATAAAGTTTTGCTATTTAATGCTGTTTTTGCTTATATGACTTACCGATCATTTGTTCTTTGCTGCAGATAAATTTAGGGATAGAATTGATCCAAACAAGGAGAAAATCCCGCCTCATGTGCTGCAAGTTATTGAAGAAGAACTGAAGAAACTGCAACTCTTGGAAGCCAGTTCAAGTGAATTTAATGTTACACGTAACTATCTTGATTGGTTGACTGCTTTACCTTGGGGTAATTATAGGTATGCCAGTATCTATTGAATTTGATCATTCTAGTGTTGTGCTTAAATATTAAAAGATGTGCCTATTTATATTCTATCAAGTTTTCAAGGTATAAATCAGAATTTCATGTATGTTCTGTGAAGGATATGTTGTCTATTGTTACTTTTGTGTTTATCTAGAAGAAACAAAGTGCTCTTGCTTTTACTACATGCTTAGATTGATCAGAACTTCATTCATAGTTATTCTTGATGAAATGAAAATTTTAAGAATTTGATCATGTATCACACCATGCTCTGGCTACATACGCTTATTGTATTTGTAAGTAGGGTCATGATTCTGATGGTAAGCTTTTCTTTAAACCAATTTCAGTGATGAAAACTTTGACGTCATGCGGGCTCAACAAATTCTTGATGAGGATCATTATGGGTTGACTGATGTTAAAGAAAGGATACTTGAATTTATTGCTGTGGGAAAACTCAGAGGAACATCACAAGGTTGGTTTATTTTCATCCATCTTTTGACAGTGAAATGTAAGTTGAGTATTGTGGACATATCAAGTAAATTATCATCATTATAAGACATAGTTTATCTTAGACATTTATTATATATGATTCTTAGAAATAGAAAAAAGGTTTGATACAAGACATGTATATCTTTGTGCAGGAAAAATCATTTGCTTTTCTGGTCCTCCTGGAGTGGGTAAAACCAGCATTGGTCGTTCAATTGCACGTGCTTTAACAGAAAATTTTTTCGGTTTTCTGTTGGTGGATTGTCTGATGTTGCTGAAATCAAGGTCAAGAAAGTGTATTAAGCACTATTGTACTTTTTATCCTTAGCACTAGACTGGGCAAGATGGGTGGATCAATATGGGTTCAGGTTGAAATAGGTCACTTTTATTGTTGTGTGTGTTGCCCACAAACACTTTTTCTGTCTATTTTTTCTTTAAACTTTTATTAAGAGTTCTAATATGCCGATTAAGATGCAAATAGAATATTATTACAATAATAATCTATATATTTAGACAAAATGAGGTCTGTATGCAATAACAGAAGACTTTGGCTACTTCCAAACCATTTGAACCATTTCTAAATAGTATAATATTGGAATTAACATCTAAACTATACCAGGGGCATCGTCGCACCTATATAGGTGCAATGCCAGGGAAAATGGTGCAGTGTCTGAAAAGCGTGGGAACTGCAAACCCTCTTGTTCTTATTGATGAAATTGACAAGGTATAAATTTTTTTTCGTAAAGGTTATGGTGATTCATAAAATCACATTTGATATTTAGTTTTCATTTTGTTATATTGGTTGCAGTTGGGAAGGGGTCATGCAGGTGATCCTGCGAGTGCTATGTTGGAGCTGCTTGATCCTGAACAAAATGCTAATTTCTTAGACCACTACCTTGATGTTCCAATTGATTTGTCAAAGGTTGGTGACAATGTGCTCCTGTTTTACATTTTTCTATGTCAACTTATTTTATGCATATGAGCTAATGAAGAGAAACCAGGCTTACCAGTTTTCACAGTTTGCTACTTCACTGTAACCCAACCATTCTAAGGGTACTCTAGTTTCTTATGTGAACTATTGTGCATGCATCAGGTTGGCGTACTAATTTCTTTTAAGTATTCATGGCCCACAAATGACTTGAAGTCTGGATAGTGGTAGTGTAAAATGATAGTGGTGTCAATTGATAAAGCGTTATTTAAAAAAATATCTCAAGTAAACTTTGTCTACTTTATTAATATGTATAATAAACATAACCAAATTTCTGTTGCAGGTTTTGTTTGTATGTACAGCTAATGTAGTGGAAACGATACCAGGTCCACTTTTGGACAGAATGGAGATAATTCCTATCGCTGGTTATATTACTGATGAAAAAATGCATATTGCCAGAGATTATTTGGAAAAGAACACTTGTGATGCATGTGGTGTCAAACCTGAGCAGGTCTTTCTCTCCCCCCTCTCCCCACCCTCTCTTGTCCATTTAGGAAAGATGATCGTTAACGGTGGTTGTAAAAATCGCTTGGCGCTATTTGAGCGGTGGGGTACCGACTAGGGTAAGCGGGATTAATAGGAATTAATTAGATTGAGATTTTACATGTTAATTTTCAAAGTGATATATATACAATATTTTTCAAAATTATATATAAATTTTCAATTTCGACCAAATTTGACTACTTTTCACCAATTTTATTTGATTTTTGCTGATTTTGACTTTTGACTGATAATTGAGTGATTAGCTGAATTCGAATCGGTGGGTGACCGATTACCAACTAATCGGTGATTATCGGTGCTAGGTGCCAATTTTCGCAACACTATCATTAACTAGCTCAATTATTTCTTATTAATGGATACATCATAATTTCCATCAATGTCCTTGAGGCCTTGATACACACACATGTAACACAAAACTGTAATAACGTAGGTGCATTTTAATTTGTTATTTTATTTAAGGCTAGATACAAGTAAATTCCTCTACCCTGACAAGATTTATGCTAGTTTGAACTTTTCAAAAAATCCAACTTCAAGGAACCCGAATAGAGTAACCTGCATACTCAAAACCGGTTCGATGAACACCATGACTTGAAATTTTAAGGATATTCTTTTTTTTCAGATATCACAGTTACAACTGAACTTAGCTTCCTTAGTATGTGTTAATGGAAAAACTAGTAATATATACTAAAGTATAGCTTAATGCGTGATGATGAATTAGTCCTTTTGAAAATTTCAGGTTGACTTGACAGATGCAGCTCTTCTTTCTTTGATAGAAAACTATTGCAGAGAAGCAGGGGTTCGTAGTCTTCAAAAACAAATTGAGAAAATTTACCGCAAGGTTTGCTGCCTTCATGTGTGATCATTCTAATGTTTAATATTGTGGCATTTACTTGAAAATTGAAATCATAGCTGTATAGCTAAAAATTTACCGCGAGGTTTGCAACATTTTTTTAGATTGCTTTGCAATTAGTTCGACGTGGAGTACAAAATGAACCTTCATGTGTAGGAAATGAGTCATCTCAGGATGCAACCGTGTCCAAGGAGATTGAAAACGCTGAAGTGGTTGAGACAAATGTTTCAGCTGCTACTCATACACAACATCCTGATAATGAGGCTTTTAATTTAAAGGTAACGCACTAAATGAATCTTCTGGTTAATATAAATGATGCTTATAAATCTATCTAATTTTACACTTATAAGTGCCCACATTCATCTTAAATTATAAGTGCCTAAGTTCTCATGTGTTTTTATATATTCATGGTCATTGTCAGGATAATGAAGCAACTGAGAAAGTGTTGGTTGATGATAACAACCTTGCAGATTATGTTGGAAAGCCGGTCTTCCATGCTGAACGCATGTATGACCAGACACCATTAGGAGTTGTGATGGGTCTTGCATGGACTGCAATGGGCGGGTCCACTTTATATATAGAGACCACACAGGTTGAACAAGGTGAAGGGAAAGGAGCCCTTCATCTAACAGGTCAACTCGGTGATGTCATGAAGGAAAGTGCCCAAATCGCCCACACTGTTGCCAGAGCAATATTGGCTGTAAAGGATCATGATAACCCATTTTTTGCAAATTCTAAAGTTCATTTACATGTCCCTGCTGGTGCTACACCTAAGGATGGGCCTAGTGCTGGTTGCACCATGATTACCTCTTTGCTTTCACTTGCAATGAACAAGCATGTCAAGAAAGACCTAGCCATGACTGGGGAAGTGACTCTAATTGGTCGGGTCCTTCCAATTGGCGGGGTATGTGTCTTGAACTTGGTTTCAACTTCTGGCTCCGTAGTTAGTTAATTGGGTTCATAAGAGTTGCAGAAACATATGGTTGTGGCGTATTATTAATTATTTGTCAATATCGAAAATACCCTTTTACATCTTTTACACCCAAAACCTTGATGCACTACAAAAAGAAATGTAGTTTTTAATGTGACAAGAAGTTTGGGGTACTTGGTGGTGGCAATATTGACCCATGTACTTATGAATGTGGTTATTTGGGTGGTTGTGTATATAATCTTAAACGAGTCAAATAATCTTTTTGGCTATAACAGTAATGGGTTGAGACTTGAAAGTCGGCCTAAATTCAGTTTTAATGAACACAAATTTTGTTTTATTCAAAGACTTAGGGGTTGTTTGATTACATTGACTCAGTAAGATCTGACTGAGTCAGAAGCTGACCCAGTTAGAAGTTTTAATTGGGTATGCATTTGACTGAAACTTGGCAGTTTGATTCAGTATCTGACTGACTCCGCTGAACGATAAAAATATAAAATTTATAACATCCACCACCACCACCATCACAATTCCACTTCCACCGGTCAACAATTTTGACTTTCCCAAAATCCCCAAATGTCTCCTTCACCACCATCGCCACCACCTTCACCACCACCGCCACCACCTTCACCACCACCGCCACCACCTTCACCACCGTCGTGCAGGCGGGGAGACCGAGGGGAGACCGCAGGTGGGTGATCGGCCGGGGAGATGGGCAACGCAGGTGGGGGGATTAGCCGAGAGATGGGCAGCGCGAGTGGGGGGATTGCCGAGAGATGGGTAGCGCGGGTGGGGGGATCGACCGAGAGATGGCAGCGCGGGTTGGGGGGGGGGTCAACCGAGAGATGGGTCGCGCAGGGAGTGGCAACACCCCTTTCCAGGTCAGCATGTTTCAATTTAGGGACTGGGTCAGATACCACGGACCCGGTCAGCCCACCACACAGGTACATCAAACATGCTGACCGGCTGACCGAGTCAGCCAGCTAGTTGGGTCAGCCAAAATCAAACAACCCCTTAATTTGTTATATTAGTAGTGTTGTTCTATAATCATATCTTATACAATACTTATCTTTATATTTTTTAAAATCTGAACAAAAAGACATTCACAGTTTGGTTTAACACTGCACTAAAACAAATATCTTTCAAGTTTCAACCCACACTGGTTTTGGCCCATTACTGACCCACCTGACTCTGTCATCTTGCCACATGTAATTTCTCTTTAAAATGTTTTAAAGTTATTTTGTGTGCTTCGCATATTCTTTTGTAGACGAATTTAGATTTGTATTATACTGTGTGTGTATCACTTAATGTGCAAATGTAGGTGAAGGAGAAAACCATTGCTGCAAGACGAAGCGGCGTGAAAACTATAATATTTCCTTTGGCTAACAAAAGAGACTTTGATGAGTTGGCATCTAATGTGAAGGAAGGTCTTGATGTCCACTTTGTTGATGACTACAATCAAATATTTGATTTGGCTTTTGAAACTGAGAAATAAAACCCATCATTTTGCTACCGGAGTTCATATACCTGCATGTTGAAGCTCTTTTTGGCTAGCCCAGCCCACGCTGAAACTAACAGGTTTGTTCAAAATTTACATTTATGAAATTTATGCATATAATTATATTTTCCTGTTCATTTTCGATTTTTTCAGTAACATGCGTAGTAGTAGTAACTCAGATTGCTAAATAATGCAGTGCCAATGAGTTTAAATACATGAAGTTGTGATTTTTGGTCTATTAGCTCACGTTCTTCAACTTGATTGTGTGGGTTAGCAATCTCAACGAGCTGAGCTTGACTCATTTTATTTATTAAATTATTTTACTTTTTTTAAGTTTTGTTTATATATACTCGTATATATATATGTACAACACATAATTAATTTTATTTTGCATGATTATATATACATAGGGGAGGTTTAGGGGAGGGTTTCTTTGCTAACCATATGCTGCGATAATTTACGTTAACCCGTCAAGATTAATTAAAATCATTTTTTTTGTTTGAATAACATTATTACACATATATAACATTATGTTTTTTTTATGTGTGTAATTCACAACTATGAAAAAAGTAAAGACTTACACCTGCAGGATATGTAACTTAACATTTGTCTTAAATTTTTTATACTTGTGAATTTACACATACACATAAAAGAGCATAATGTTCTCTGTGTATTAATGTTATTCCAACAAAAAAATTATGAAATAATTGATCTTGATGGGTTAATGCAATCATAATAACAGAGAGTTTGATGACCTAGCCCTTAACCGAACATAAACAATAAAGAACACAACTGTTTTGATCAAAACCTTTAATCGACTCTTTTTATTAAATAGAAAACTTGACACAATTACAACGACATAAATGACCCCTATTTATACTAAACCAACTTGCAGACCAAGTTACCCTATTTAGACTTAAATTAGGAAACAAAATCAAACTAAATAAGTAACTAAATCAAACTCAAACGATTAAATAAATAACTTTACTAATTAACCCTTCTAAGTATTGGATATTGACAAGATCCAACAATCACCTCCTAATCTTGTCTTACACTATGCTACACAGTAATGTCGGTCTGTTATTCTCGTTTTGGGGTTGATTAACCTCCTCCTTCTGCTCCCACTTAGGACATTCCGACATATAATGTCCGAGCTCACCACACTTGTAACATTTGATGTGATATTTATCCCATTGAACTCTACCACCTCCTTGACCTCTCCGGACCCCGACCTCTACCCTGACCACATCTAAAGTCTTCACGGTTTTAGTTTTTACAACCATAAAGTTCACATTTGTGCTCATTTTTGTTTCCTTTTCCATCAATGTTTGCAAGTAACAATTTCCCATGCATATCACCTTCTTCCGCCAATTTTTTGATGCATTCCTCAAAAGCTTTAGGTCTCCAAATGGCTTCCTTAAAGGACATGGTATTTAGATACGCAAACTGTTCTGTTGAGGCTACAATCGCAATGAATTTTTCCGGCATCGATCCAAGAAGTTTCCTTACAAGCTTCTTGTCTTCTATTATACGCCCGAGGCTATTGAATTTTGAGACGAGTTGGCTTATGTTCCCTGAAAATTCATCAACCGTCTCCCTGTCCTTCATCTTTAATGCTACAAGTCGGATTCAAGAGTACTAAGCCTTGCCTCCTTACTCGTTCGACATGAATATATTGAGTCTGCAGTGCAACCCAGATTTGTTTAGCAGTGGTGTGGTGTGACACCCGGAGAAGAATATCCTAGGGAATGGTCAGAAACAACAGTGCTATCGCCATGTTGTTCTTTTTTTTCTACTTTTATTCCCTCTCTTGGTTTGATTGCTTCAAGTATCCCGTGGACTTGGAATATTGCTTTGATCCTTATTGCCCAAGTGTTGTAGTTTGTGGCGCTCAACACCGGACACTTCAAAGAAGACGTGTTGCTTTCTTTAATGGTGATTAACGCCTCATTGTTCAGCTGCTCTGCCATTAATCTGATCAGTTTCGTCTGCTATACGTTAAAGGAGTTCCAGGGTTAGTTCTAGGCTTACAAACGCTGCACTGCCTGGGTTTTAAACAACCCTCTAGTAGTTGCACTGCCTGCCATAAGGATGATGATCAAAAACTCCTGCACCTGCCTTCTGCCTTCTGAACGCTGCTGCTGCGCCTATTCTTCGATCTTTTCCTGAACCAACAAGTAATCTGTTGTTGATCACCAACCTGCAGATCACTACTACCTGCCTTGTCTGCCCCTTGATCGTTAGAAGAACACCAGCCTGCTGCTGTCTCCTACCTTGTTGCTAGATGGCTTTGATACCAATTGATGGCACAGCCCTTAACTGAACATAAACAATAGAGAACACAGAATTTTTTTGATTAAAACCTTTGATCGACTCTTTTTATTAATAGAGAACTTGACACAATTACAAAGACACCAATGACCCATATACTAAACCAACTTACAGACCAAGTTACCCTGCTGGACTTAAATTCGGAAACAAAATCAAACTAAATTAACTAAATCAGACTCACAACTATATGAATAACTTTACTAATTAACCCTTCTAAGTATTAGATATTGACAAGATTATCCAACACAGTTAACACAAGTTGTATGATTTATATTATGTAATTATATATTATTATACATTATATATTATGTAATTATATATATATATATATATATAGAGAGAGAGAGGAGGGATCAAATGAAAACTAGCTTCTTTTGTGAAAACTCTAGGAACCAATCTCAGCCACTAGTTCTTAATGACAAAATTGTAATTAACAAAAACATATTTAAAAAATTTATAAATAAAAAAATAACGTAAAAATAAAAAAAATAAAAACACAAAAATGTTCCCCTACTTTTCCTCTTTCATAAAAAAAATAAAAATCAAATTATAAAAAATAAAAAAAATTCCCTTTTTTTTAACGAAATTCGTTTTACACGTGTAATATCGGATTTACACATGTGTAAATCCAGTACTACACATGTGTATAACTAGATTTACACATATGTAAATAATGGATGTATGATTTTTTTAAGAAAAGTATATCAATACGGTAGGCGTTGGAAAGATAAAAAAATACTGAATTTTATGGTGCATTTTTTTTGAAAAAATGATGTCGTGAAAAAGCGTTATGAACGTTTTAAAAAAAAAAGGGAAATGACATGTGATTTGCATGTGATAGAAAATAAGTGGCTGAGATTGGTTCCTAGAGTTCTCACAAAAAAAGATGGTTCTCATTTGAACCCTCCCCTATATATATATATATCTATGTGAATAATAGCATGTCTAGGCTGGCGAGTGTGTTAAGCTTGGTGTATGAAGCTCGGACTAGAGCTTGTTTATTAAATGAGCTGAAGGCTGGAGCTTGTTTAAGCTCGATTCAATTCAAGCTTAGCGAATCTCTAGTAGTTTACCAGTTGGCTTGTTTACCCCTAGTGCTCATATATTAAATTTTAGTTTGTATATGATTTATGGATAAAAGGGGACAGCTAGATGGTTGAGCTAGGTTTTATAACGACTGAAATCAGGTCATGTTGAAACATGTCATTTTTAGCAAGGGTTGAGTTGACCCGTAAACTTGTTTTGTCCATCTCAGTTTTTTTCCCTTTAATAGTTTAGCTTTTTAAATATAAATTGAAACATATTATCATAATACTGATACAAATCTTTTTGAATAAAAATAATTTAGGAAGTCATATGTGTTGAATCTAGACTTAAAGGTTACCTGTTCAACTCAACTTCATTCCATTTTAACCAACTTCTTATAGGTGCTTTTCGCCTAAATTAACTCATATATAAGTATATACCGCATCTAGTTAAATGGACTATTGGTGGGGTCTATTTACTATATCTACAAATGTAAGGGGGTAAAGGAAATATACTTTAGGATAATTCTGTAATCTTTATTTCTTTTATGTTTTCTTTCATATTTTGCAGGCATCAATCGTAACATAAAGAAACAAAGCTTCAATACGGTCAATATAGAGGGAAATCCACATTTTTAGAAGACGGAGTTGGATATTCATTTTCTTTTACAAGATAATACACTGTATACAGAATAAGTTCATGAAATTATATATGGGCGGGACTATCAAACTTTGTATTACGAAGAAAATGAAAAAGTTGGGTTACATTATCATTGATATAAATCTGAACAAGATATGAATTTAACATGAAACTAAATAGGTTTGAAGTATAGCCCCAATTCTTGTTTGGATTGAAGTGTGTAATAAGAGGGATATATCTTAGGTTGTATTAAAATAGCAATTGACATGTGAAGTCGTTTACAACTAGGATTTAAAAATACATGGTTTATTAAGTTTAATTTGTCAAGTCTTATTACTGATCATTTTCATTTTGCCAATCTGTTTTGACATGTAAAATTGTTTGACCGTTTGTACAAGGGATTATATGGATGTTATTTGATTCATAAACATCTTCATAAACCTTTTGTTCTTCCAATTCTACCTCAATATCTTTCTTGTACTTACTTTTAACCTAACAATGAGTTTTTTTGTAAGATTCTGGTCCAAAATTGCTCAATGATTTTATTTCTAGCTGCTTTCACAATCTCTTCTTCTTGGTGTTTAGCTTGTGCTAGTTCTTTTTACAACCCATTGCCTTTTTATTACCTTCTTTCAATTTGCAAACCACCTTTTTTCTTTACAGAACTTTTTATCATGAAGTTACATAAGAGTTTCATATGAATGATATGATATTGTGTGGATCCCTCCTGATTAAGATTGCTTCTTTTGTAAGAATCATGAGCAAATACTAACTATTGAAAAGAGTATTAATTACTTTTCATTATTGTACAAATATGATACTTCTATATAGATTGAACATACCAGCAGAAACGTAACAGGTTTGTTGTGGTGCTGACTTCCATCACATTTTGTTTTGTTCGAACATGTGATTATATATGAATGCCAATCAACTAATTTCATTTATTTCTTGTAGTGATGGAAGGAATTTCATGTAACCGTTCCTCCTTGTGTCATCACCGTCAACATTAAATCTCGATGAAGTTGAGTGTGACTAACCTTCCTATATTCTTAGATGCTTTGACTTTTCTTGCAACAATTTCAAGAGTAAATTCTTCTACAACCGGATCTTTTTGTGAAGGTCTTAAGTTTTCATTTAGTTGTAGCTTCCCCATTGGAATCCCAAAAAGTTCATGCTATTTCTGGTGTAATTATACTCCAATTTCAAACGGTTATAGTGACGATCATAGTGTAATAACAACCAATATTTCAAGTTGCTAGGTATTTTTGTTATGCTATAAGATTTAATGCTTTCAAGTCCCATTTCATCAATGGCTGTTTCTTGTTCTGCATTTAAAACTTCAAGTAGTTCAAAAAGCTTCTTTTCTCAGGCCTTTTTTTCATTGAACTGAAAAAAAAAATTCCACTCTCTTTTGTACTACTTGTTTTCCTTAGTTGATTTAGATTGCCTTCCAAACATTTTATTTGGTGTTGATCCTTTATTCTTTTTGGTGGTAGTTTCTCAAAATCAACATATGAAGAACTTTGCAATGCCAAATTTTTCCTTCTTGTTCTTGTAACTATTTTTCATGATTGTTTTAAAGTCATTGTCTGAAGAGCTTTACACTGGATACTTCCAAACACTAGAAGTTTAATAAATACAGGACATAGTAATTTAAGTAAGAAATATGGTACATAACATAGTGCATCCATGTACAAGTCAAATGGTAATGCTTTTCATATATACAAATATGTATAATTACAATGGAAGGCAAAATGTATTTGTTTATCTTGATTATAAACATAAGAACCTAATTGTATTAATTTGCAATATATAGAAACATAACAGCTCAAGTACGTTAATAAACATAAATATACATGTAAAAACCACTGCAAGGATAGTTAAGATACAAAACATTATGAAACAAAATGTATTGTAATTTTTGGAAATTGTACTTTTTTTCAAATTGTATTATTTTTGTACACTTCATGAATGATTTTTCATTCTACAATTATATTTGAAGAAAATAAAAAAACATTTAATGTTGCAAAGTTATTCAATACAATTATGTGAATTACATATACCTTACATGAGAATTAAAGACATAATGGTGGGACCTTTATAATGATATTAACTCTAGAGTACATATTAAATAAAATAATAGAGTTAATGTAAGTTTCGTCTCTAAGTTTTACAAATTGTCTCCACTTGGATACTAACGTTTATTTTGTTTTTATTATTAGCCAGACTTTTTAAAAAGTTATCAATTTCAGTCCAATTTTTGAATGCCGAGAGTGTATGCCGTTAACTCCCACTCACATGCATCTCACCTTAGGGTAATTTGGTCAATCTCTATTTGAACGGTAGTGTGGCCTTATATACATACATACATATATATATATATATATATATATATATATATATATATATATATATATATATATTTCCTCTCTCTCCTCTCTCTCTCTCTCTCTCTCTCTCCTCTTTCTCTCTCTCTTGGAGCATATAACATGGTAATATGTTCATGTGGATCACCAACCAGAATCATCACGTCGGACATCAACAATCCGGGATGTCACTTTCATTATTTTGCTAACAAGTAAGCCCTAATTTGTTTGGTCTTGGTATATTGTTCTTCTTCTTTGTTTCTTGAACTAATATATTAAAGTGAACATGTTAGAAGTTGTGGGTTTGTGTGTTGGGTTGACCTTCCACTATCTACAAATGCCACTCGAATAATATCTGGATTGTTAAAATCCAACAACAAATTACAAGTTGATTGTAAGTGCTTAGAGTTTCAAGTGAGGAAACTACGATTTGGTTTAGGTTTAAGTTGTTTGTTCTTTGTTATGTATTTGTTGTTCAAATGATGTAATAATACCTTGTAATGGAAATAGGTTTTAGTTCATGTATTTACCTGCAAATCTTAATGATATTGGTTTAAGACTTGGCTATGCATCTTGTTATTAGTTGTCAAATGTTACAAATGGTACAGAATGCAAATATGAATCCAACAAATGTAGTCAAATATAATATGCCATAACCAAAATGTTAACAAATAAGCCATATCAAAGTATCAAAAGAAAGGGGATACCTACCAAACTATTACATACCACAATAAAATACAAATATGATTTCAAAAGACATCATGGTTTAATAGATAAACAGATAGAACATACATTATATATCTTGTGTTGCTTGTTGAGCATTCTATACCCCCTTGGCCAGTGCAAGATCTTTTGTTATGACCCTTCTTGTCGCACCTTGAACATGCAGTTGAATATCCCCTCCTAACCCTCTTACCATTCTTGATTTCACTCAACTCCTCAACACTTTTCTTTCTTGGCCTACCCACCTAAGTATGATATTTGGGGTTGTTAGAACTATTAGGCATGCTAACAATGTCCAGATGTCTCTCCTATTGATTAGGTCAATGGTGAGTTAAATCTTTCCAAGTGTCTAGCCAATAAACTCTAGACACCCATGCTTCATATACCACAAATCATGTTTATTGGTCTTAGATATATGCAAAGTCCAAGGGAAGTGAGCTTTGGATTCTTTTACTTTGTTTTTTTAGTATTTTTTACTTAATGAACTAGAACCACCAACTTTCAAAGATTTCACACACTCTTGTGACCCATTATCATTTGAACATTCTCCAATTTGCCCTTGGTTACACACAAAACTTGGATTATGCCATTGAAAAACAACCTTGAATCTATGATTGTCATTTTTTAAGATGCAAAGCTGCCTTCTAGTCTTAACAACTTTTTTTAATAGCCAATTTGATTTTTTCTTGTCATGTATACTTTGCCGAACATAAAAAGGGGCTGATGCAACTGCTTTCCAATTTTTTTTTTGCTTTCTCACCTTTTTAATCTTTTTTTATGTGGATCGTCCTCATTTTCACTTAGATTGTCAAAGTTAACCAGATCTATTTGTGTAGTTTCCTCATCAACTTCATTTTCTTTTCAATATCACATTTTACGTCCATATCTACTACAGCTCTAAATTCATTCATGTTAACATTCACATCCTCTAACATGTTATCTTTATCAACAATAGAATCATAATCCTTTGACTCATTGTTATCCATTCTAGATTCATCATTTTTAATTTCAAATTCACTATTATCCCTTTCATACTCATCATTATCCTCATCCTCTACCATGCTATTTTGAAAGTCATACTCATTCATAAAATGAGGTATAAATGTATTATGATCCATAAGTTGATCTACCTGCTCAATACCCATATTCATAGTGACACTATAACGCTGCAGGCAAATCCTACATCTGTCGTGGCCAGGAGAGACTCCTAGTTCATAAGAAATGTTCTGCCTCTGACATCACCAACGCATTTTGAGCGTATTGACTGTGGAGGAGAGGAGAACTCAACAGTTAAGCATCCTCAGGTGGCAGCAATCCAGGGATGAGTGACCTCCCTGGGAAGTTTCCACCCGAGCAACCAAAAGCAAATCCATGAGCTCCTCATGAGCAAAGCAGACCATATTGATGGTACAAGAGGTCGGATGTTACAAAATTGTATCAGAGCCACCCTTTTTTCGTTTGGAATGGTGCCTCATCAAGGATGTTGAGTCCTCGAGGGTGTTTATAGTGGCATCTTAGGCCAATCCCACATCCATAAATAGGATGGTAGGGCAACCTCATCAAGGATAAGAGTCCAAAAGGGGTTGGGTGTTTGTAACACTCTAGGAAAATCCCATATCTTTCATGGTAGAAGAGATTCCTCGTTCATAAGGAATGTTTTGCCTCTAACATCACCAACGCTTTTTGGGCATATTGACTGTGGATGAGAGGAGAACTCGTTAAGCATGTTCAGGTGACAGCAATCCAAGGATGAGTGACTCCCCTAGAAAGTTTCCACCCAGACAACCAAAATCAAATTTGTGAGCTTCTCGTGGGCAAAGCAGACAACATTTATGGTACAAGAGGCCAGGTGTTATAAACATCCTCAACATGCTCATTACCCATATTCATAGTGACATCCTCCACATGCTCATTACCCATACTCATAATCATATCCTTTATATTCTTATTTCACATATTCAAACTCACATCCTTAACATGTCATTGCCTATATTCATAGCCATATCCTCTACATTCTCATTGCCAATGTTTATAACATTATCACCTACCTACTCATTACCATTGTTCGCAACATGACCATCTACTTGTTTATTGTCAGTGGTTACTACAACATCATATACATGCTTATTGTTTATGTTCACCACACCATCACCTACCAGCTCATTACTACATCATATACATGCTTATTATTTATTTCTAAATGGTTATACATGGTTATTGTTTATGTTCACCACACCATCACCTACCTGCTCATTACTAGTATTCATACTAATATTCACATTACCTTGTTTAATAGCCTCATTACAACTTCATCACTAGACCATGGGTTATCATTATGCCACTCAAGTGTTAGATGTCATCTACAATTAGATGGCCCAACATAAACAATCTCCCTAATCACTACTTTAGAACCACTGTCAGATGACTAAAAGTATGTGTTTAGCTCAGTACTCCCATGCTATATATAAATCTCAGTCAACTTTAAAATGGGCAGATACTACAACATGTTAAGTACATTCTTATCGTTGCCAAGAACTCGTAGGCCGAAATCCAAATCTTGACCTGGAGCCTTGAAGTGGTAGTAAAGTACCTCATCTTTAGGATAGCCTAATATCTAGATGATTGAGTCAATCACATGGACAGAATTCTGCAAATCAAATATTTTATTCAATACGCGCTTTCGTGGTGGCAAAATGTCACACTTACAATCAGGTCAATCATCCCTTATATAAGAATGTCGTGGTGGAACATTCCTTATATAGGAGATGTGACGTCTGCTGATGTCATTTGATAGTGACATCTAACAGAATTATTCAAACTACTAAAAGTTAACACAACTACTGAAGATGTCAAAACAACTGACATCTTCTTACAAAAATACTAAGTGTTAACTGTCACTACAACTACTGAAAAGAAACTACTGAAACTACAACGACTGAAGAACATGCTCTTCAGTCGTTTTACAAATACTGAAACAAAAAGAAAACTACTGAAAGGAAACCATCACAACAACTGAAGAATGCTTCTTCAGCTGTTGTAACAAACTCTGAAGGCTTCAGTACTTGTACTTGAACTTCAGCTGTTGTCATCAGCTGATGTCTCCAGTCTTTGTACTTTAGCTGTTGATCTTCAGCTGTTGATCTTCAGACTTTGGTCTTCAGCTGTTGAAGTCTTCAGTACTTTAGTCTTCAGCTGTTGAAGTCTTCAGTACTTTAGTCTTCAGCTGTTGAAGTCTTCAGTACTTTAGTCTTCAGCTGTTGGAGTCTTCAGTACTTTAGTCTTCAGGTGTTGATCTTCAGACTTTGGTCTTCAGCTGTTGAAGTCTTCAGTACTTTAGTCTTCAGCTGTTGAAGTCTTCAGACTTTGTCAAACAGCTGATCAAGTCTTCAGCTTTTGTGATGTCTGTAGGACTTAGGGGGTGTTTGATTCGTCTGACTACGGTCTGACCACTGACTGGCTGACCCGGTCAGCCAGTCAATGTGTTTGATCCGTCTGACTGGTTGGTCTGACCCGGATGGATGAGCTGACCGGGTCTTTATTTTCTCCTTGTCTGACCAAACAAAGTCTTTCCCCTTTCTTCTTGCTCGACCACCTCCTTCCTCCCCCCCCCCCGCGCCTGGCCGCCGCCCTCCGCCTCCGTCGCGGTCGATCGCCTCCATCCTCCCCCCCGCTCGCCCGCCGCCCAAACAGATCTCCGTCGCCGCTTCCCCCGCCCCCAGCCGCCGTCGACCGCCTCCATTCTCCCCCCCCGCCTTCCCCCTTTCTTCTTGCTCGACCACCTCCTTCCTCCCCCCCCCCCGCGCCCGGCCGCCGCCCTCTGCCTCCGTCGCGGTCGATCGCCTCCATCCTCCCCCCTCGCCCGCCGCCCCTGCGCTCCGTCGCCGGCTTCCCCCCCCCCAGCCGCCGTCGACCGCCTCCATTCCTCCCCCCCCCCCCCCCCCCCCGCCTCCCCCCGCCCCTCCCACCGTCCCCGCGTCGCCGCGCCTTCCCCCGCCGCCCGCTGCCTCTGCGCCACCGTCGCCGCCTTCCTCCACCCGCCCGCCGCCCCTACGCCACTGTCGCCGCCTTTCCCTGCCGAGGTAAAGTACCTACTACTTCATCTTTGTTGTTACGTTTGCTCAATTTCTAGTTCTTGATATTATGATTAGTTGGTAATTTGCTCATTTCTAGTTCTTGATGTTATGATTAGTTGGTAATTTGATCTTAAGAAGTTTGGTTCTTGATCTTATGATTAGTTGGTAATTTGATATATGGGTTCTTGATCTTATGATTAGTTGGTAAATTGATAATGTTTAGATGTGTGTATAGTTTCTTCATGATTGGGTAAGAAGTTCTTCATGATTGGTTCTTGATCTTATTTAGTTGGTAATTTGATATATGGGTTCTTGATATTATGATTAGTTGGTAAATTGATAATGTTTAGATGTGTGTATTAGTTCTTCATGATTGGGTAAGAAGTTCTTCATGATTGGTTCTTGATCTTATTATTAGTTGGTAATTTGATATATGGGTTCTTGATCTTATGATTAGTTGGTAAATTGATAATGTTTAGATGTGTGTATTAGTTCTTCATGATTGGGTAAGAAGTTCTTCATGATTGGTTCTTGATCTTATTATTAGTTGGTAATTTGATATATGGGTTCTTGATCTTATGATTAGTTGGTAAATTGATAATGTTAGATGTGTGTATTAGTTCTTCATGATTGGGTAAGAAGTTCTTCATGATTGGTTCTTGATCTTATTATTAGTTGGTAATTTGATATATGGGTTCTTGATCTTATGATTAGTTGGTAAATTGATAATATTTAGATGTGTGTATTAGTTTTTCATGATTGGGTAGGAAGTTCTTCATGATTGGTTCTTGATCTTATTATTAGTTGGTAATTTGATAATGTTTAGATGTGTGTATTAGTTCTTCATGATTGGGTTCTTGAAATCGATTTTGATATTACTTCTTGATTACTTGTATATAGACATGGCAGAAAAAAAAAGTAGAGTTATTTGGAAGTTAGAATGTGTTGACAAACTTTTCTCGAAGCGTGTATACATGAGATAACAATCAATGGTCGAGAGGGTAGTAGCCTTAAAGGATCCTCATGGAAAGTTGTTGCGGAAAAGCTGAAAAATGAGCATAATTCATTGTTGAACATAAACAAATGAAGAATCGATATGACTACTTGAGATCAAAGTACGGGGCTTGGGTGAAACTGAAAAACAAAACAGGAAATATTTATGATCCTATAACCAACACTTTCAATATGAGCGATGAAGAATGGGAAGCGGAGGCAAAGGTATTTTTTTAATATGAAAACCTTATTAATAAAAGATTATTTAATGTTAGTAGGTTGATTATAACTATAAAAATTTTCAAACAGTTGAACAAGTTTGTGGAAAAGTTGAGAAATGCACCCCTTCGTTGCCCTGATCTTTGTACGAAATTATTTGAGGGGGTGACCGCGACCGGCATTTTTAGTTGGGGGCCATCATCCACACAACCTCATCACGTTGAAGGTTCTTCTGAGTATGATGTGGATGATGTTCAGTACACTCAATGGAAACAGATCTCCCACCTGTAAGTGAAGAATCGTCGGGTCGTTCAAAACGCAAGGCAAGTACTAAAAGTAGCAAAGAAGTTCGTAGAAAAACAACAGATGATGATTTAAGAGAAGTTGGGAATGAAATAATCAATCTTGCAAAGATGTTGGTGGAAAAAGATAATGTTGATAAAGAAATGGACGCATGCATGGAGAAGCTAGAACAAATGGAATGGGGGGAAGAAGATCCGAGATACAACACGGCTCTTTTGCTATTTGGTGAAAGTGCTGATATTAGAAAAGTTTGGTTACGTCTTAAGCGGTGAGCTGCGAGTCGTGGGTGAGAAATGCAGGGAGGAAGTTTGGATTACTTGGTTGACTTTTGTGTTTTTTTTTTGACTTGCGTATGACTTTTGTTATGGATATTGTATGACTTTTATAAAACATTCGTATGGCTTTTGTGTGACTTTTGGATGGATATCGTATGTCTCTATGTATGGTTTTTGTATGACTTTTGTTATGGATATTGTATGACTTTTATAAAACATTCGTATGACTTTTGTTATGGATATTGTATGACTTTTTTTATGTATATTGTGTGACTTTTATAAATATTTTGAATCAATTTTAACAGGTCAAATATGTATACGGATGGTGAAATTTTATCATTCTTTCTACTTTCATGGTATTGGTTGATGTTGGTCCGGAAAAGAAAACGAGAGGAAAGAATTGAAAGAATAAGAGATAATGATTCTGCTTTAACCGGGCATGCATATACATATGAATTATTACATGGATCTTCCACACAATGTCAAGAAATGATGAGACTTTCACGTGAGGCATTTGTACTATTATGTGGTCATTTTTCACAACGAAATTGGTTGCGACCTAGTAAGACTATAAGCATTGAAGAGAAAATGGCTATGTTCCTACATATTATAGGGCATAATGAACGTTTTCGTGTGGTGAAACGACGATTTCAACACTCCAATCAAACAGTTCATAAATGTTTTCATGAGGTTCTAGTTGCAATGATGTGTTTTGCTAAAGAAATTATAGTCCCAACATCTTCAGACGAAACTACAGATACCTCGGAGAGACTTCAAAGGCTAAGAAGCATATTTCCCGGAGCAATTGGTGCTTTAGATGGAACTCTTGTACATGCAGTTGTGTCCGCTAATCAACAAACTTGTTTTAGGGGAAGAGGAAAAGGTGAATGTTATCAAAATGTGCTAGGAATATGTGATTTTAATATGATATTCACCTTTGTATGGGCTGGATGGGAAGGCGTAGCACATGATTCACGAGTTTTGAAAGAAGTGGCATTTAATCCGACCTCTGGATTTCGATTTCCTCCTCCAGGTTTATAATATAACTATAACTTTTATTATTACATATATTATTTGTATTCTTGATATAACACACGTCACACTCACATTTGCAGATAAATATTACCTTTGTGACGCTGCATATACCAACACTCGTGGATTTATGACTCCGTACCGTAATACAAGGTATTGGTTAGCAGATTTTCGACGGCGAAGGGCGTTAACTAAAGAAGAAAGATTCAATCATGCTCATGCATGCCTTAGAAATGTTATTGAGCGTGCTTATGGTGTATTGAAGGCAAGATTCCCAATCTTAAAACAAATGGCTCCTTATCCTTTTCGAGTGCAAAGAGACGTAGTCATTGCTTGTTTTGCAGTCCATAACTTTATAAGAAAATACAATATTCAAGATGAATTATTTACAAACTTTGAAGAGAACACTATGGTTACCACTGATGGTGAAGGTGAAGGAAGTGAGGGTCAAAACACACAAGCCATGGAGTGGGGTTCAGAAGGCGTTGAATATATGGCTACTTTGCGTGACCAAATTGCCAATCAACTGCTTTCAGATGCTTCAAGTTAGATTTGTATGCAAACTCTTGTAATATGTTTGAAATTGGATGTTTTTTTTGGATTATGTGTGATTTATGTTTAATTTGTATTTTGTATGACATTTTGAATTTTAAGGTATTATGTTATTTTTATATATTTGACTATTTTTATTGATTACACAACAGTAGTTAATTCAAACTCGTCAGAACAAAGGACGATATGGTTAAATTCAAATTCATTCAGCACTCAGTCAGATACATTAAACAACCAACTTTCAGTAAGATCTGACCCAGTCAGAACTTCTTACTGGTCAGCTTCTTACTCAGTCAGATCTTACTCAGTCAGCACAATCAAACCCCCTTAGAGGTTTTTCTGATCAGGCTCATTGGTTCTTTTGGTCCAACAAACTCCCCCTGAACCAATGCAGCCAAAACCTCTAACTTATTGAAGATGTCCCACTTATTATGGCAGAGAGATTTGGTCTTTTTATCTTCTAGATCATTCAGAAGTGACCCATATAAGCACAAGCCTGGAAGAAGTCTCAATGATCTGTTTGGCAAATGATGAATGGGAACTCTGTCTTGGGGAACTGGACACAGAGCTGTTACCCCATCCATGAGATCTACTTCCCAACAATGAGTCTGTATGACTCCCTTGTATAGGCCTCAAGGAAGGTGATCTGTTCCTCCATGGTAAGTTCTTCGGCTCCTCCTTCAAAAAGTGATTCTGGCCCATAATATTCGATAGGTATTTGACCTGTTTCCCATTTTTGAGTTCCACAGTTTTTATTACTCTATAAGCAAATTCATCCGGTGATTACCCTCTAAGAACAACTGGAGCTCATTCTTTCTGACTTCCTCAAGCCTCTATATACTAACCCCTTTTTCACCATTTTATTTTCTAGCATCTTCTGTGGGGTCAGGTTAGCTTTATAGGCTTTCTTGAAGTCATCTAGGATTTCCCAGGGTGATACTACAAAGACCAGTGAGATCACTTCATCTACGATCTTCTTCACTTGGCCAATGTATCTCTGTGGAATGTTTTTCTTGTGAATCCTATGAGACACCCTGGGATTAGGCCAAATCCTCACTCTCTCCTTTTGATATTTAAATGTATGTTTAAGAGTGTTTAATCTGAGAGCATGCTTCTTCATGTTGATGATTGAAGATGTGGCAGCATATGCTTTGTCAACCCTCCTCAACAATTCCTCGTCATGTTGTTTGTGAAGCTCTTCTTCTTCTAGCTTCACTTTCACAATTTGTCTTTGAGTTTCAGGAGTAATTGTTGGAGAGTGACTTGTGGCCTTCGGCAACTGTATAACAGTGAGAGTGGAAACCTATCTTCATCTTCATCATTATCTTCGTCATCTTCTTCTAGCCTCAGTACCCTTTTCTTCCTCTTCTGGGGTACTTCATCGGATACTGGTTTTGAGGGTAGAGGAGTTGGTTTGGTGGGTTGTGGTTGTGGTGGTTTTGGTGTGGGAATGTTGACAGGCTGGTCTAGCATTCTGGATGTGAGGTCGGCTTTAGATTGCTTGACTAGTTCAGTCCTGCTCCTAGCACCACCTCGTTTAAGGCTTCAATAACCAATCCTTTTGTGTATACTTCAGACGAACAGATCTTGGTGGTTATTGCCAAGATGCTGTCCTTGGACCATGCCTTGATCTCAATCAATGATCTACCCAGATATTTCGCTATGAACCTGATCATGATCTCTAACCTTTCCCTTTCCAACACATCATAACTTGCCCATCTAGCTTGGATTTTTTCAATCTCTAGTCTTCTGATTTCTGAGTCAAGTTTTCAGTGTCGTGGCCTTGCCTAAACAACTGATCAATGATGTTATCCATTGATCGCTGTGTTCAGCATCAGCCTTCTTCACCATTGTCTCCAAGTCAGTCTCCTTCTTATTCTTCCTTTTCTTGTATGTGACATGAAATCTTTAGTACTTTCAGTCACTTTCTCCATGTCAGCATCCTTCACCTTTTCCTTTTCAGTTTCTTCCTATCTGCCATCCTCTTTCTTTTTGCTTTCACTGACTGAATCTCCCCCTTTTTGGTTGCATTGGTTGCAAGGGTTTGATTGTCAGAAAGCCTTTTGCTCACAACATCCTCTATCATGGGTTGTATAACTGAGGGAAGCCTCTCATCAAGGGTTTTAAGGACCATATCAGTTATAGTAGATGTGATGAGAGGTAAGGAATGTTGAAGGATAGCAGCTATTTGCTCAGGGGGGTTCTGTCCCTGAGAAATAGTGCCAGAAGCAGAGGCAGGTGGCTGAGTGTTTTGGAGTGGCTCAGTGTATGGGAGACCTTCAGAGGAAGGTGCCATCTGTGGGTTGTGAGGGGTAGATGGTCTTTGATCCTGAGAAATGTTAGCAAGCAGCTCTTTGAGACTGCTCACCTCATCCTCGAGGATGGTGTTTTGGGCTAAAACATCATAAAAGAAGCCCAGGTCATCATCAGTGTTTACTGAATCACCTGACCTCCTGATAGAATCAGGATGAACATGCTCTGAGTGTAGATAAGTAGTAGCATGTGCCCCTTGGTCATGGTATTGGGGACGTCCTGCCTTAGGACCATGTCCTTCATCAGCAGTTGCCTCTGGTGAGGTCTTATGAATGTTACCAACTTCAGCCTGATCATATGCTGAAGCAGGAGAAGTGGCAGCCTCATAAGACATTCGAATCTCCGTTTCTACACCTGGAGATTGAATATGGTAACCCTTGTGCTGTGTGGTGTCAGAAGCACTTTGGTCCTCCCCCTCAATGGTTGGAGCTATCCCAGTTGTGATTGGTATCTGGGGAGGAGGTGAGGAGTGCAACTGAGTCAGCACTTTGGCAATTATGATGGTAGGACTTTGGGGGGCGGTTGCAGTGGGAGAGGGTGTGAAGGTAGTATGCACCCGGGGAGAGTGGTGCGTTTCAATGGCAACCTCCTCAAGTGAGGAAGGTTCTAGATGTATAGGTGCCCCAGAGATGGTTGCTACAGGCTCCTGTTGAGAGGAAACCTGAGCGGTTGAGGGTGAGTGAGTCCGTGTATCTACTGGGGGGTTATGACCAGTAGATATAACCTGCGTTTGTGTTGCAGGGGCATCCTCAGGGGACTCATTTCCCTGAGTAGCCTTTTTGGCTTTCTTGTGTTTGGGTTTGGTGGGGACAAAGGATTTGGAGGTAGTGGCTGTGGGTTCCAGCTACGTGGGTTTTCGCAGTTTGGCAGCCAGTTTGAGTGACTGGTCTGAGTTGTGCCTGGAGTATACTTCAGGCAATACGCCGTGGCAGGGACTCCAAGGCCAACAAGTCTGTCAGCTTTCAGCTGGTTTACTAAATGGCCATTAGGAACCGAGGATATAATATCCATCGGTTAGCTATAGGCTTGGAGTCCATATCCTTGAGTTCAAGAAATAATATTTCAGAAAAATTTAAGTGTTGTTGGTCAAGGATAGAGAATAATACCTGCTGCCACCTCGTCGACATTTGATCCCAAGAAGAAGTCTTAGGAGCTAAGCATACATTCACCATATGAAAAACTAGTCGTTCCGCATCATGGAAGTGTTTCTTCAGGATGGTAGAGGCACTAAGATTACCCTGGTATCCATGTTGGGCAAATGATAGATCAGTGGTGCCCTTTGGATACACAGTGGGGAAAGTGGCATCATCCAATTGTAGGATTTGTCGAAGGATTTCTGGAGTGATGACCACATGACGATTGTTGATGAACGACTGGAGAGAGTCGGTGTCATTCTCCCCAGTGACGAGGGTGACGTTCGTCCAAAACTGCTAGAGGGATTCGGCATGAATGGTAGGATTTAGAAGAAGGAAAGCGTTTGTATGGAGAGTGATCATTAGATCAATGGCATTATCAAATTTTGTCCAGAAGGGTGATTTTGTAAGGTAAGCAACACAGTTGTGTGTGGTTTAAGCTTCATGTTTGCCATTGATGTGAGAGAAGGTTCTGAGTTTTTGAATGTTAGGTTTGAGATGATGAAGCTCTGTAAGACAAGGTATTTATAGGGTATGGGTTATAAAGCAACTGAAGGGTTTGGTATGAATCATCAGTAGTTTAAGCGACTGATGACGTGGGATTAACTTCAGAGGTTGAAACAACTGAAGTCTTGGTTGTAGGCATCCGTAGTTATAAAACTACTGAAGACCATGGTTTTAGCTTTAGATGTTGGAAACAGCTGGTGACGTGGTGTTAGTCATCAGTAGTTGTGAAACTACTGAAGACATGGTTTTGTCATCAGTTGTTGTAAACAGCTGACGACGTGGTATTAGTCATCAGTAGTTGTGAAATACTGAAGACGTGGTTTTGTCATCAGTTGTTTAAGATGAAGCAACAGTTTTTAGAAACAACTGAAGAGAAAATTCTCAACAGTAGTTTTCGTCAATTCATAGCTTTTCAGCTGTTTCATACTGTCCTCAACACTTACTCATCAGTCTTTTTGGCTGTTTTTCAGTGTTTCATAGGACGTCAGTACTTATCTGTTTGTACTTATATCAGTAGTTATGACTGTATCAGTTCTTGTAACAGAATTAGTACTTATTTGTGATAGGGTACAAATGATCATCAGTACTTATTTACTGAGATCATCAGTAGTTATCACTTATTCTAGCTGCAACATACCAAGCCTTAACACTAGGTTTTGAAAAGTTGAACTATCTAAGGCTTAGTAAAAATGTCTGCAAGCTCATCAGCACTAGGCACAAACTTTGGATCAATCAGACCTTTTTCAAAATAGTCCCTAATAAAAAATGATGTCTGATCTCTATATGTTTGGTCCTAGAGTGCTGGACAGGATCTTGACAATGCAAAGAGCTGAAGCACTGTCCATTAATAATGGAGTCTTAGTCTCTGTAATGCCATAATCCAAAAGTTGGTTCTGAAGCCAGAGTACCTGAGAAGTACAGCTTGCAGCAGCAATGTACTCTACTTCAGCAGTGGATGTAGCAACAGATGTTTGTTTCTTACTCTGCCAAGAAATCAAATAGTTGCTTAGAAATTGACATCCACCAGAAGTGACTTTCTGGTTAACTTACACCCTGCATAGTCACTATCAGAAAAAGCAACCAATTGCAAGAGTGTCAGTGGAATACCATAAACCTAGAGATTGTGTACCTTGCAGATATCTAAAATCCTTTTGACTACAATCAAGTGAGACTCTTTAGGAGCAGCCTGAAATCTAGCACAAACACACGTTGCAAACATGATATCTGGTCTAGAAGCTGTTAAGTACATCAAGGACCCAATCATACATCTGTAAAGTGTTTCATCAACAGCTTTACCTTTCTGATCTGCATCCAGTTGTGTGGTGTTGCACATGGGAGTAGAACACGGCTTACAATTTTGTAAATCAAACTTATTCAAAAGATCTTTAGTATATTTAGACTGATGAATGAAAGTCCCATCAACCTTTTGTTTGATTTGCAATCCTAGAAAGAACTGTAATTCTCCCATTGCACTCATTTCAAACTTCTTATGCATTAAATTGGTAAAGTCATCACACAACTGGGGATCAGAGGATGCAAAAATAATATCATCAACATAAATTTGAACAAGTAGCTTATGCTGATCCACCTTTTTAATGACAAAGTTTTATCTATGGAGCCTCTAGTGAAATTATTTTGAAGAAGAAAATTTGATAATGTCTCATACCAGGCTCTAGGAGCTTGTTTCAACCCATAAAGAGCCTTATCAAGCTTGTATACCCAATCTGGATATTTATTATCCTCAAAACCTGGTGGTTGACATACATAAACTTCTTCTTTTATTTTACCATATAAAAATGCACTTTTAACATCCATTTGAAAAACTTTAAAATTGTGAAATGCAGCATAGGCTAAGAACAATCTAATTGCCTCCAGTCTGGCTACAGGGGCAAAGGTCTCATCATAATCAATACCTTCTTCTTGTGAAAACCCCTGAACAACCAGTCTGGCCTTGTTCTTAACAATAAGTCCATTTTCATCTGTTTTGTTCCTAAACACCCATTTAGTGCCTATTGCACACTTACCTGGGGGTAGAGGAACCAGTTCCCACACTTGCTGTTTCTTGAACTGAAGTAGCTCAAGCTGCATGGCTTCCACCCATCCATTGTCTCTCAGAGCAACATGATAGTTCTTTGGCTCTTGCTGACTGATGAAGAGAGCATAGAAGCACAAGTTAGACAATTGACTTCTAGTTGAGACGCCAGCATTGATACCACCAATGATTTGAGACATGGGGTGATCCTTCAGCTCTTGGTGCACAATAAGATCAGTGCAAGTGTTTGTAGCCGGTTCAGCATCAGCAGATGTTGATTAGATTCTTGAAACCAAGTATTAGATGGAAAATCAAACGATGTAGAGGAATCAGAAATCTCATCAGCATTTGTTGTGGATGGAGCTGCTGAAGTATAGGAACATCAAGTTTAGCAGACTCAGGCAGTTGGTCACTGAACTTGAAAAGGTGAGTACTAATATCATCATCATCTTCAGTACCACCAGGGGAAGACTTGCTGCAGAAGTTGATTTATCCACATGATCTGCAACAGCTGGAGTTTGATAAGGAGCATATTGCAGTATGTCCTGATCAACAAACCATAGGGTTTTGTGGAATTTTATCCTTAGGAGATTCATTGAATTTCACATGCAAGGTTTCTTCAACTATCTTTGTTCTGCAGTTGAAGACTCTGTAAGCCTTGCAAGTGGATGAATAACCTACAAAATACCCTGCATCCACCTTAGGATCAAATTTGTGGAGTTGACCCTTTGTGTTGAGAATGAAACAAGGACATCCAAAGACTCTGAAGAATGAAATCAAAGGAGCCAAATGATGTAGAGCTTCATATGGAGTCTTCATCAACCTCTGATTTACTAATACTCTATTCTGCACATAGCAAGCTGTATTGACAGCTTCAGCCCAAAAGGTCAAAGGCAAACCGGAGTCAGCCAACATGGACCTTACGGCTTCAATTAAAGTCCTGTTCTTTCTCTCCACTACTCCATTTTGTTTTGGAGTCCTTGGGATGCTAAACTGCCTTTTGATTCCTTTTGAAAGATAAAAATCATCAAGTGTATGGTTTCTGAATTCAGTACCATTGTCACTCCTTATACACTTGACGATAGGGAATACTGCTTCTCAACACACAACACAAAGTTTATAATCTTCTGAGCAACCTCATCCTTTGAATGTAGAAAGAAAGTCCATACGAATCTGGAGTAATCATCCACAATTACCAGACAGTATTTCTTCTTTGCCATGCTCATCACTCTCATAGGACCAAATAAATCCATGTGCAGTAACTGCAAGCAAGCAATGGACTTAGGTTCTTCAATGGGAGGGAATGAGACTTTGTGCTGTTTTCCTTTCAAACAAGCAGTGCAAGCTTCATCACAGTAGAACTCCTTTATTGATAAACCTCTCACTAAACGATTGTTGATCAGCTGATTCATGTTTCTGAGATTGACATGACCCAGCCTTCTATGCCATAGTTTAGATTCCTGAAGAGAGGCTTTGGAGAACAAGCATGGATGACCCTTCACATCAATCTTCTTTGACAAATCCAAGGCATACACTCTTCCAATCCTGTTGTCTTCAGGAGAGTATGTTCATCCATTACCTTGTCAAGCAGCCTCAGAACTTGGGAAGACAGAATCCTGCAGTTCTGGCTTGTGAAAAGTGCAACATGCCCTTTATCACACATCTGACTGACACTCAGCAGATTATACTTGAGATTCTCCACATGGTTGACATCATCAAACCTGATTTGTCCTTTAGACACATATCCTTTCCCAATGATGTAACCTCTGGCATCATTTCCAAATGAAACAAATCCCTTCTTTCCTTGAGAGTAGTCATTAAGAAGAGAACTGCTCCCATTCATATGCATAGATCCTCCACTGTCCACATACCAGATGCTCCTTTGGCATGTTGAAGAACCCTGCATGAAAGAAAACTAGTTAGATTTTGAGACCCAAACCATTTTGGTTTTGGGTCTGTTTTCATCAACAGATGCAACCATAACTTGTTTCTTATGATTATCAACTGAAGAAGGAAATGGTGCTGAAATGGATTCCTTAGATTTGGGCTTGGAATGCCTTTTCAGTGACTTGATCACAGGTGCATCTAGTTGGTTAACTCTCCCCAACAAATGCTAAACCATCATAACAAGTTGTGTCTGATTTGTAGCCAAAGCTTTCAGCTCTTGTGACATATCAGTACTTGTGTTTGATGAGTTCCTGTGATCCACCATTTCCTCCTTAAAATTAACAGACTTGGTCTGATGTTTATCATGAGGAGTACCATCAGCTGTTTTGTGATGAACCTTATCCTTCCTTTTGAAATGGTTGAAGGCTTGGGTTTATCACAATGGAATGATTGCGGTACAAACTTGGTCTCAAACTCAGTTTTCATTTCATCCATCTGGATTTTGATGAGCTTATCTCTGTTGAGTTTGGAACCCTTTCTATACCAACATTCATCAGAAAGATGATTGAATTTACCACATATTTCACATGGCTTATTCTTCATCTTGGATTGATCGACTGCTGATGAGGAAACTACTGAAGGTGTGCTCTTCAGTACTTTCCTCCTTTCAGTAATTTTGTTCAGTACTGGAAAATCTGTAACGACTGAAGAGTTGTTCTCCAGCTTTTTATTGTCAGCAGTGTTAATCCATTTATTTCAGCTGATTTGAAATGCTTTTCACTTGTTGTAACTTGCCCTTCAGTACTTAAGTTACTTTGAGGGACATCTGAAATACTCAGCTTCATGTGCTTATCAGTAGTTAGCCCATCAGCCTTTTGACTTGCTGAGGTATCAACCCTTATCTCATATTGTGATTTTCGGAGATCACTTATGGATGATGCACATGATAATGTGGTTTGGAGATTGCTTTCACTTTCAGATTTTTAATTGGTTTTGGAGTAAAATCTGTTGGAGGTGCAATATGGTTATAACCAATTCCAAACTTCACATTCGAAGCAGATTGCTTACTGAGCAGCATTTCAAATCCCTTGCAGGACGGCACCCAGCGGTCACACTCAACTTGGGTAACTGCAAGTTTTTCTTTGAGTTCCTTATGGTTCTCAAGAATGACCTCTAGCTTAGCCTTTTCATCATTTAATTGGCATTTAAGCTTATAAATTCTCATCTTTGTCCTTAAGGACAGACTCATATTCACTTTTCTTTTGGAAATAGTTTGCTCAAGCTCTAGATTTTGATTAATTACAGCTACATTTGCTTCTCTAATAGAGACAAATGCATCTATGCAAGATTCAGAACACAATGGCCTTAGCCTCAAAAGATACTGTTCTTGCAGCTTCAATGAGGGTCCTGTTCTTTCTTTCCACTACTCCATTTTGTTCTGGAGTCCTGGGATGCTAAACTGCCTTTTGATTCCCTTTGAAAGATAGAAGTCATCAAGTGTATGATTTCTGAACTCAGTTCCATTGTCACTCCCAATACACTTGACTGGAAGGGAATACTGCTTCTCAATATACAACACAAAGTGAATAATCTTCTGAGCAGCCTCATCCTTTGAATGTAGAAAGAAAGTCCATACAAATCTGGAGTAATCATCCACAATTACCAGACAGTATTTTTCTTTGCCATGCTCATTACTCTCACAGGACCAAATAGATCCATATGCAGTAATTGCAAGCAGGCAGTGGACTTAGGCTCTTTAATAGGAGGGAATGAGACTTTGTGCTGTTTTCCTTTTAAACAAGCAGTGCAGGTTTCATCACAGTGGAACTCCTTTATTGGTAAGCCTCTGACTAAACTATTGTGGGTAGCTGATTCATGTTTTTGAGATTAACATGACCAAGCCTTCTATGCCACAGTTTAGATTCTTGAGAAGAGGCTTTGGAAAATAGGCAAGGATTGCCTTTGAGATCTATTTTCTTGGAAAGATCCAAGGCATACACTCTTCCTGTCCTGTTGGCTCTCAGGAGAGTGTGATCATCCAACACCTTGTCAATCAAGTGCAAAACTTTGGATGACAGAATCCAACAGTTTGACTGGTGAAAAGAGCAACATGGCCTTTATCACACATTTAACTGACACTCAAGAGATTGTACTTGAGATTTTCCACATGATTAACATCATCAAATTTGATTTCTCCATTGGAGAAAAGCCTTACCAATGATGTAACCCTAGCATCATTGCCAAAAGAAACAAATCCCTTCTTTCCTTGAGAGTAGTCATGAAGAAGAGAGCTATTCCCAGTCATGTGCATAGATCCCCCACTGTCTACATACCAGATGCTACTTTGGCATGTTGAAGAACCCTGCAATAATAAACAATCAGTTAGTTTTAGAGACCAAACCTTTTGGTTTTGGGCCTGGTCTCATCAATAGATGGTAAACTAACAGGTTTATTTGAAACAACAGCCTGAGAGGAAGAAGATGGTATTAGAAGGGGAGTCCTTTGGCTTGGATCTCCTTTTCTGTGGTTTCAAATAGGAGCATCTAGTTGGTTAACTCTACCCAACAGATGTTGAACCATCATAACCAGCTGTTCTGATTTTGTGATAAAGCTTTCAGCTCGTCAGACACATTGCCAGTGGAGTTTGATAATTCCTATGTTGCCCTTCTTCTTCTGAGCATTCTCAGCTGTCACTGTTTAACCCCTTCCTTTTTGGATTTCTTTGAGGACTTACGGGTTACAGGATTTGATGTTGCTGATACAAATGTGGTCTCAAACTCAGTTTTCATTTTTACCATTTTCTCTTTAATTTCTTCTTTTTGTTTGAGTTTGGAACCTCTTTTGTACCAACAATCATTTGTAAGATGATTGAACAAACCACATACTTCACATGGTTTCTTCTTCATCTTAGGTTGATCATCAACTAAAGAAGGTGAAGCAACTGAAGACTTGTTCTTCAATGCTTTGGAAGCATTGTTTGCTTTCTTGACTGCCTCTTAGTAGACTTAAAACTCTTTCTACTGTCAGTTTTCTTCTCTTCAGTACTGACAGCAGTTGAAGTTTGAACTTCAGGTGTTAAATCCTGCTCTCTAGTCCTTTCAGGACCTTCAGAATTAACTCCTGAGTTGATCAACTCATTAATCATGTGAATGTTAGCATTTGAACCATCAACATCAGCTGATAAGTTCAAAGAGGGCTTGATGCTGACTGCTACTTCTGATTGTGCTGTATCAGAAGGTAGATCACATGATGTGATGGATTGGTTATCACTCTCACCATCAGATTCTTCCTCTGCTCTTGGGGTAAAATCTGTAGGTGGAGCAGTGTGATTGTAACCAATTCAAACTTCACATTTGAAGCAGATTGCTTACTAAGAAGCATTTCAAAACCTTTGCATGATTGTACCCATCTATCACACTCTACCTGGGTAACTGCAAGGGTTTCTTTGAGATCTTTGTACTTCTCTAGAAGTACCTCTTCTCTAGCCTTATCATCAATTATTTGGCAATTAAGTTTATAAATCTCATCATTTTTATCTTTAAGCATAGACTCAAACTCAGCTTTGTTTTTGGAAATTATTGTTCTAGCTCAATGTTCTTATTAATTAGAGCTACATTTGCTTTCTAATGGAAGCAAATGCTGCTATGCATGGTTCAGAACATAATTTGGCTTTTGCCTCAGAGGATACCTGTGATACCTGAGGTGTAGAGGCATTAGAAAATGAAGTATCAGCAGACTCCAAAGCCATAAGAGCTAGATTCCCAAAAGGACTGTCACCACCATGTTGACCAGCACCTGAGAACAGTTGGTCATGACCAGACACGTCATCTGGTAAACTGCTCCAGTCAACAACTCCTGGGGTGAAGAAGCTGTGTTGTTGAGGTTGAGTTGTTGATGAGATTGGGATGGCTGAGGTTCTGGTAGTGCATGAGGTTGTGGTGCATAGGAACTTGAACTTGACTTGACTGTGGCATGTAATAACAAGGGTACAGATATGGCATTTGACCCTGAGGAACAAATATGCCGGAGATTGTTGTTGAGATGATGACTAGAAGTGACAGGATGTTTCCCTCTGTGTTGTTGACTATTGCCAGGAAAAGTCACAAAGGGTGCAGTGGAGTTAGATCCAGTTGATCTACACTCTCTTGCATAGTGTCCAAGCCTTGGCATTTGTGACACCTCAACTTGCTCTTGTCAAAACCAACTTTGGTTTTGCCAGAGAGTCCTGGGAATTTTCTTCCAGTTCTTTTATAGAACTTCTGAGATCTGATATTTTACAGGGCCATTTGGCTCAAAATATCCATCTCCTCTAAGTCATCATCAGCAATCCCCTGAGATCATCCATAATGAAGCATAGATTGTCATTATTACACCCAGTAAACTGACCATCAACACTCACAAATGCAGAATCAGAAGTGCTTGAAGAGAATTAATATGCTCATCATACTGGCATTCAGATGAAGCATATTCTGACTCATGACCCACCAAGGCAGTGTTGCCTATACAAAGTCTTCAGTGAGCTTTCCAGATGAAGACAGCTTTCTCTTCTGTTCTATCTCTCTCTCAAACGTGAGCAGTTTCCCATGGAGTTGGGTGAGAGATAGTTTGTCCAAACTTGCACTGGAGCGTAGGACAATAGTATATGTGTCCCATCTCTCAGGCAGTGATCTGAGAAATCTGTTATTCATCTGAATATTTGTGTACTCAAGTTTGACCATTTTTAGTTCAGAGATCAAACAAGAGAACCGCTCTATTGTTGAGTCAGTGTCTCACCCTTTCTATGAGAGATGTCTCATATGTTGGGCAAGAATTTTCTATTATCGCCAAGACCTCATCTGTTCCTCAAATTGTTCTTTCAAGGCATTCCAGAGGTCATGGGCAGTTCATGATGCATTAGCCCAGAATAGATTTCATTTGGCAGTGCCATGGCCAGAATTCCATGGGCTTTTGCATCAATTTCAAGCAACTTCTTTCCTCATCTGAGTATTGCTCCCTCCTCTTCGGAACCATTTGATTGGTTTCCGGGTTATTCACCATAGGCTTGTGTGGACCATGTACCACTGATGTCCAACAACCTGCGCTGTAACCGACAGGTGATGGAGCATTCGTCTTGCCATATGTTATATCATTCCTAACCAGCATTGGGGCTTGGTCGAGGAACTAGTATTGTGAGGATCATTGGAGGGAGTGGTCATTTTCGTTCAAAAAAATTTAATTCAAGATTTTAAAAGTTTTACACAGAACACAACAAACTCAATGAAAACCAAGAAAAGGTCTCAGGATGAATGACCAGAATACAGAAAATTCAATCTCTATAACCGTTTCTTGCAAAAACAAAAGCTAATCAATCAAACTTAGATCTTGAATAGCAGTTTCAATGATCATTATTAAATCGATCAATGATTAACCTGCTCTGATACCATTTGACAGGATCAGCGATCACAAGTTTGATGTATTAGAGTTTAAAGCAGCGGAATACGAACAAGAATTAGACAAATTGTAGCAAGCAATCGATACTTGTATGCATTAAGAGCACATACGGTTATAGGGGAGAATATATTTCTGATTTCAAGGAATGTTATAGATGTAGAATATTTCTAATCAAATCATTCATTCATTCCATTCATTCTTACAATAGGTTGTCACTCCTTATATAGAGTGCAACAATCACTGCTGTTATCACGGAAAGTGACAACTGGCAGATCTAATACAAAAATAACTAACTCTTAACAAACTACTGAAATGTTCACAACTACTGAGAACATATCAGAGTGTTAAGTACAAAATATAAAACTACTGAAACTACACGACTGAAGAACAAGCTCTTCAGTCGTTTTACAAAACTACTGAACATAAAACTACTGAAACTAGAAATATAAAAATACTGATATCACAACTACTGAAGAAGTACTCTTCAGCAGTTGTGACAAACTACTGAGGCTTCAGTACTTATCTTCAGACTTTGACCTTCAGATGTTTCATCAGCTGATGACTTCAGTAGATCATCAGCTGATGTCTTCAGTCTTGTCTTCAGACTTTGTACATCAGTTGTGATCTTTAGCACTTGTAAACTCTTCAGCTGGTACTTCAGTACTTTGGTCTTTCAGCTTCAGCACTTGTGTTCTTCAGCTGTTGTACTTCAGCACTTTAGTTCTTCAGCTGTTGAAGTCTTCAGCACTTGTCAAACTGGATGAGTCTTTCAGCAGTTGTTGTGATTCATGTGGGACTTAGAGGTTTTCTGATCTTGGCTCATTGGTTCTTTTGGTCCAACAAACTCCCCCTGAACCAATGCAGCCAAAACCTCTAAATTATTCGTTGTCCCACTTATTTTTGGCAAAGTGTTGGTCTTTTTCCTTCTTGCAGTAGAGAAGATGACCCATGTAAGCTCCGGCCTGGGAAGAAATCTCAGATATTTGTTTGGCAGAGTATGAATGGGAACTCTGTTTTGGGGAACTAGACACAGAGTTGTTATCCCATTCATGAGATTTACTTCCCCATAATGAGTCTGTACGACTCTCTTGTGTAGGCCTCAAGGAAGGTGATTTGTTCCTCCATGGTTAGCTCTTCAGCACCTCCTTCAAACAATGATTCAGGCCCATAATACTCAGACAGGTATTTGGCCTGTTTCCCATTCTTTAGCTCCACAGTTGTTATTATTCTGTAAGCAAACTCATCCGGGTGATTACCCTCTAGGAACAACTGGAGCTCATTTTTTCCTGACTTCCTCAAGCCTCTTGTAAACTAACCCCTTTTTCACTATTTTGTTTTCCAGCATCTTCTGAGGGGTTAGATTAGCTTTGTAGGCTTTCTTGAAGTCTTCTAGGATTTCCAGGGTGAAACTACAAAGACCAGAGAGATCACTTCATCTACGATCTTTTTCACCTGGCCAATGTACTCTGAGGTATATTTTTCTTATGAATTCTGTGAGAGACCCTGGGATCAGGCCAAATCCTCACTCTTTCCTTTTGATATGATTGAAAGGTATGCCTGAGAGTGTAAAGTCTGAGGGCTTGCTCTTCATATTGATGATAGAAGATGTGGCTGCATAAGCTTTGTCAACTCTCTTCAGCAATTCCTCATCATGCTGTTTATGAAGCTCTTCTTCTTCTAGCTTCACTTAACCATTTGTCTCTGGACTTCAGGAGTAATTGCTGAGGAGTGAGTTGTGGCCTTAGGCAACTGAATCACAGCTGAGAGTGGCAGCCTATCTTCATCATCTTTTCATCATCTTCTAGCTCAATACCTTCTCTTCTTCTTCAAGGGTATATCATCGGCTATGGGTTTTGAGGGTAAGGGAGTTGGTTTGGTGGGGTTGTGTTTTGGGTGGTTTTGGTGCGGGAATGTTGACAGGCTGTTCTAGCATCCTTGAGGTGAGTGTGGCTTTTGATTGCTTCGCTAGCTCAGTCCTGCTCCCAGCACCCGCTTCATTCAAAGCTTCAATAACAAGCCCCTTAGTATATGCTTCAGACGAACAGATCTTGGTGGTGATTGCCAAGATACTGTCCTGGACCAAGCTTTGATTTCGATCATTGATCTTCCAAGATATTTTGCAATAAATCTAATCATGATCTCAAGCCTTTCTCTTCTAACACTTCATAACTTGCCCATCTATTCTGGATTTCTTCAATCTCTAGTCGTCGAATCTCAGAGTCAAGTTTATTGGTGTCATGGCCTTGCCTAAATAGCTGATCAATGATGTTGTCCATTGATCTGCTGTGTTCGGCATCAGCCTCTTTTATCAGTAGCTCAAGGCTTTATCTTCAGCAATATGATCATCAGCACCTTTCTTTCGCTTGTAGGTGAGCGTGGTTGCTGTTCTTTCTCCTCCTTTTGGGCTTGCTTTTCTTCCTTCTTTTCCTCTGATCTTTTCCTCTTCTTTTCTTTCACTGCAGTACTCTCCCCCTTTTTGGTTGCATTGGAGGAGGGGTTTGTACCGCAAAAAGAGTCTTTTGTACAGCAGCATCAATCAGGGGCGTGTAAGTGGAGGAAAGCCTCTCATCAATGGCTTTAGTCACAATATCAGTGATTATGGGTGTGATGAGAGGGAGGGAATTTTGAAGTACAGCACCTATTTGCTCAGGAGGGTTCTGTTCCTGAGAAGTAGGGCCTGAAGCAGAGGCAGGTGGTTGAGTTGGAGTGGCTCAGTGTTGGGGAACCTTCAAGTGAAGGTGCCATCTGTGGGTGGGTAGAGGCAGATGGTCTTTCTCCTTGTGAGAGTTGATCAAGTAGGTTTTGCAGCCTACTGACTTCTCTTCAAGGATTGTGTTCTGGGCAAGAACATCGTAGAAAAGCCAGGTCATCATCAGCCGAAGCTGAATCATCTAACCTCCTGCTTAGAGCAGGATTTACATGCACTGGGTGTAGACCAGTTGATGCATGTGCCCCTTGTGCTTGGTACTGGGGACTTCCAGCCTCAGGACAGTGTCCATCATCAGCTGTTGCCTCTAGTGAGGTCTTAGCAATATTACCAGCCTCATTCTGATCATGTGCTGAGTCAGAGGAGGTGGCAGCCTCACTAGATATTCTAAGCTCCTTGTCTACACCAGGAGATAGAAGTGGTAAACCCCTGTGCTGTGGGTTCTCAAGTGCACTGTGTTCCTCCCCCTCAATTGTAGAGGTATTCCCAGTAGTAAGTGGTTTCTGGGGAGGGGGTGAGGAGTGCAGTTGAGTCAGCACTTGTGCAACCATTAAAGTTGGGCTGTGAGGGGCGGTTGTTGGGGTGAAGGGATAGAAGCAGTGTGCACCTGGGGAGGTTAGTGCTCTTCAATGGCAATCCCCTCAAGTGAGGAAGATTCCAGATATGTAGGTACCCCTTTTGTGGTTGCTGCAGGCTCCTGTTGAGAGGAAGCCTGAGCGGCTATGGCTGGAAGAGTCATTGTATCCACTAGGGGGTTTGGACTAGTGGATATATCCTGTGTTTGTGTTGCAGGGGCATCCTCAGGGGACTCAATTCCCTGAGTAGCCGTTTTGGTTTTCTTTTGGTGGGTTTGGTGGGGACTTTGATTTGGAGGTGGTGGCTGTGGGTTCCAGCTGCGGGTTTTCACAGCTTGGCAGCCATTTTGAGTGTCTGGTCAGAGTTGTGCCGGGAGTATACTTCCGGCAGACAGCCGTAGCAGGGACTCCCAAGCCAACAAGTCCCTCAGCATTAAGCTGGTTGTAATGATGGCCATTAGAACCGTGGATATAGTATCCAACGGTTGGCAGTTAGTTTTGAGCCATATCTTGAGCTCTAAAAATATTATTTCTGAAAAGTTTAGTGGTTGTGCTCAAGAATAGAATACATTACCTGCTGCCATTTTGTCGACATTTGATCCCAAGACGACGTCTTAGGGGCCAAACATACATTCACCATGTGAAAGATTAGGCGCTCAGCGTCATTAAAGTGTTTCTTCATGATAGTGGAGGCACTGAGATCACCTTGATATCCATGTGGGCAAAGGTAGATCTGTGGTGCCCTTCGGATATCCAGCAGGAGAACTAGCATCATTCAGATGAAGAATTTGGCGGTTTATTGTAGGAGTGATGACTACTTCTTTATTGTTGACGACCGACTGGAGAGATGGTGTGTTGTTCTCCCCAGTGGTAATAGTAACGTTCATCCAAAATTGTTGAAGGGATTCGGCATGTAGTATGGGATTCAGAAGAAATGCCGTATTGTATTGGGACTGAACCATAAGATCGATAGCAGTATCGAACTTAGTCCAGATAGGCGATTTAGTGAGGTAGGCAACATAGTTGTGTCGCGGTATAATTTGCCATGGACGCCATTGAGAAGAGGGAAGTTTTGGAGAGGAACGTTAGGTTTGAAGAAGATGAAGCATTGAGAGCTTAGGTCAGGGATATTTATAGGGTACGGGTAAGAAAACGACTGAAGGATGTGGTGTTAGTCATCAGTAGTTTTAACGACCGTTGACATGGTATTATCCTTTCAGACGTTGAAACAGCTGAAGTCGTGGTGTTAGGCATCAGAAGTTAGAAAACTACTGAAGACCGTGGTTTTTGACTTCAGATGATGAAACAACTGAAGACATGGTGTTTGGCATCAGTAGTTATGAAACTACTGAAGCAGTGGTTTTGTCATCAGCTGTTGTAAACAACTGAAGACTTGGTATTAGTCATCAGTAGTTATAAAACTACTGAAGACAGTGGTTTTGCTTCAGTTGTTTAGAATGAAACAGCAGTTGTAGAAACGACTGAAGAGAAAGTTCTCTTCAGCTGTTTTCGTCAATTCTTAGCTTGTCAGCTGTTTCATACTGTCCTCAACACATTCATCAGCCTTTGGCTGATTTCAGTTGTTTCATAGGACATCAGTACTTATCTGTTTGTACTGATTGCAGTAGTTGTAGCTGCATTAGTAGTTGTAACTACATCAGTAGTTTAGAACAGATGAAGTACTTCAGTACTTGTGAGACATTTAGCCTTCAGTAGTTATAAAAACTGCTGAGGGTAAAAGAGCTCATCAGTACTTATATGTGACATAGTTACTAATGATCATCAGTACTTATTACTAAGATCATCAGTAGTTGTCACTTATTCTAGCTGCAGCATACCAAGCCTTAACACCAGGTTTTGGAAAGTTGAACTATCCAAAGGCTTAGTAAAAATGTCTGCAAGCTCATCAGCACTAGGCATAAACTTAGGATCAATCAGACCTTTTTCAAAACAATCCCTTATAAAATGATGTCTGATCTCTATATGTTTGGTCCTAGAGTGCTGGACTGGAATTTTGACAATGCAAAGAGCTGAAGCACTATCCATTAGCAATGGAGTCTTAGTCTCTGTAATGCCATAATCCAGAAGTTGGTTTTGAAGCCAGAGTACCTGAGATGTACAACTTGCAGCAGCAATGTACTCTGCTTCAGCAGTTGATGTAGCCACTGAGGTCTGTTTCTTGCTCTGCCAAGAAATCAAGCAGTTGCCTAGGAATTGACATCCACCAGAAGTTGATTTCTGGTCAACTTACACCCTGCATAGTCACTGTCAAAAAAGCAACTAATTACCAGAATGTCCAGTGGAATACCATAAACCTAGAGATGGAGTGCCTTGCAGATATCTAAAGATCCTCTTGACTGCAATCAGATGAGACTCTTTAGGTGCAGCCTGAAATCTAGCACAAAACATGTAGCAAAACATATCTGGTCTAGAAGCTGTTAAATACATCAAAGACCCAATCATACTTCTGTAAAGTGTTTCATCAACCACTTTACCTTTCTGATCTGTATCCAGTTGTGTGGTGCTGCACATGGGGGTAGAACAGGGCTTACAGTTTTGTAAATCAAACTTTTGCAAAAAATCTTTTGTGTATTTGGACTGATGAATGAAAATTCCATCAGCCTTTTGTTTGATTTGCAACCCCATAAAGAACTGTAATTCTCCCATGGCACTCATTTCAAACTTCTGTTGCATCAACTTGTAAAGGCATCACACAACTTTGGATCAGAGGATGCAAAAATGATATCATCTACATAAATTTGAACAAGTAGATTATGCTGCCCAGCTTTCTTAATGAATAAAGTCTTATCTATGGAGCCTCTAGTGAAATTGTTTTCCAGAAGAAAGTTTGATAATGTCTCATACCAGGCTCTAGGAGCTTGTTTTAACCCATAAAGAGCCTTATCAAGCTTATACACCCAATTAGGATGTTTATTGTACTCAAAGCCTGGAGGTTGACATACATAAACCTCTTCTTTAATTTTTCCATACAAAAATGCACTTTTGACATCCATTTGAAAAACTTTAAGGTTTTGATAAGCAGCATAAGCTAAAAACAATCGAATTGCTTCCAGTCTGGCTACAGGGGCAAAGGTTTCATCATAATCAATACCTTCTTCTTATGCAAACCCCTGAACAACCAGTCTGGCCTTGTTCTTAACAATAAGCCCATTTTCATCAGTTTTGTTCCTAAACACCCATTTAGTGCTTATTGCACACTTACCTGGAGGTAGAGGAACCAGTTCCCACACTTGCTGTTTCTTGAATTGAAGAAGCTCAAGCTGCATGGCATCAACCCATCCATTGTCCTTTAAAGCAATGTGATAATTCTTTGGCTCTTGCTGACTGATGAAGAGAGCATAGAAGCAGAAATTTGACAATTGACTTCTTGTTGATACTCCAGCAGTGATATCACCAATGATTTGAGACATAGGGTGATTCTTCAGACCTTGATACATAATGAGATCTATGCAAGTGTTTGTAGCAGGCTCAGCAGTAACAGATGGTGATGGTGAATCATTTCCTTGAAACCAATCAGTGGATGGTAATTCAAAGGAAGTTGAATTCGAAGAGATCTCATCAGCATTTGTTGTGGATGGTGCTACTGGAGCTACAGGAACATCAGGTCTAGCTGAATCAGGCAGCTGATCACTAAACCTGAAGAGGTGAGTACTGCAATCATCATCATCATCAGCAGTACCACCAGGTGGTGAACTGTTGACAGGAGCAACAACAGGAGTTTGATAAGGAACATATTGCAGTATGTCCAAATCAAATAACTCCACAGGGCTTGTGGAATCTTGTCCTTTGGAGATTCATTGAACTTAACATGTAGAGTTTATTCAACCATCTTTGTTCTGTAGTTGTAGACTCTGTATGCCTTGCAAGTAGATGAATAACCAACAAAATACCCTGCATCCACCTTAGGATCAAATTTATGGAGTTGATCCTTTGTGTTGAGAATAAAACAGGGACATCCAAATGCTTTGAAAAATGAAATCAGAGGAGCCAAATGATGGAGAACTTCATATGGAGTCTTCATCAACCTCTGATTTACTAAAACTCTATTTTGCACATAGCAAGCTGTGTTGACAGCTTCAGCCCAAAAGGTCAGTGGCAAACTTGAGTCAGCCAGCATGGACCTTGCAGCTTCAATGAGGGTCCTGTTCTTTCTCCACTACTCCATTTTTTCTGGAGTCCTTGGGATGCTAAACTGCCTTTGATTCCCTTTGAAAGATAGAAGTCATCAAGTGTATGATTTCTGAACTCAGTTCCATTGTCACTCCTAATACACTTGACTGGAAGGGAATACTGCTTCTCAATATACAACACAAAGTGAATAATCTTCTGAGCAGCCTCATCCTTTGAATGTAGAAAGAAAGTCCATACAAATCTGGAGTAATCATCCACAATTACCAGACAGTATTTCTTCTTTGCCATGCTCATTACTCTCACAGGACCAAATAGATCCATATGCAGTAATTGCAAGCAGGCAGTGGACTAGGCTCTTTATAGGAGGGAATGAGACTTTGTGCTGTTTCCTTTTAACAAGCAGTGCAGGTTTCATCACAGTGGAACTCCTTTATTGGTAAGCCTCTGACTAAACTATTGTGGGTAAGCTGATTCATGTTTTTGAGATTAACATGACCAAGCCTTCTATGCCACAGTTTAGATTCTTGAGAAGAGGCTTTGGAAAATAGGCAAGGATTGCCTTTGAGATCTATTTTCTTGGAAAGATCCAAGGCATACACTCTTCCTGTCCTGTTGGCTCTCAGGAGAGTGTGATCATCCAACACCTTGTCAATCAAGTGCAAAACTTTGGATGACAGAATCCAACAGTTTTGACTGGTGAAAAGAGCAACATGGCCTTTATCACACATTTAACTGACACTCAAGAGATTGTACTTGAGATTTTCCACATGATTAACATCATCAAATTGATTTCTCCATTGGAGACAAAGCCCTTACCAATGATGTAACCCCTAGCATCATTGCAAAAAGAAACAAATCCCTTCTTTCCTTGAGAGTAGTCATGAAGAAGAGAGCTATTCCCAGTCATGTGCATAGATCCCCCACTGTCTACATACCAGATGCTACTTTGGCATGTTGAAGAACCCTGCAATAATAAACAATCAGTTAGTTTTAGAGACCCAAACCTTTTTGGTTTTGGGCCTGGTCTCATCAATAGATGGTAAACTAACAGGTTTATTTGAAACAACAGCCTGAGAGGAAGAAGATGGTGTAGAAGGGGAGTCCTTTGGCTTGGATCTCCTTTTCTGTGGTTTCAACATAGGAGCATCTAGTTGGTTAACTCTACCCAACAGATGTTGAACCATCATAACCAGCGTGTGTGATTTTGTGATAAAGCTTTCAGCTCGTCAGACACATTGCCAGTGGAGTTTGATAAGTCCTATGTTGCCCTTCTTCTTCTGAGCATTCAGCTGTCACCTGTTTAACCCCTTCCTTTTTGGATTTCTTTGAGGACTTACGGGTTACAGGATTTGATGTTGCTGATACAAATGTGGTCTCAAACTCAGTTTTCATTTTTACCATTTTCTCTTTAATTTCTTCTTTGTTTGAGTTTGGAACCTCTTTTGTACCAACAATCATTTGTAAGATGATTGAACAAACCACATACTTCACATGGTTTCTTCTTCATCTTAGGTTGATCATCAACTAAAGAAGGTGAAGCAACTGAAGACTTGTTCTTCAATGCTTTGGAAGCATGTTTGCTTTCTTGACTGCCTCTTTAGTAGACTTCAAACTCTTTCTACTGTCAGTTTTCTTCTCTTCAGTACTGACAGCAGTTGAAGTTTGAACTTCAGGTGTTAAATCCTGCTCTCTAGTCCTTTCAGGACCTTCAGAATTAACTCCTGAGTTGATCAACTCATAATCATGTGAATGTTAGCATTTGAACCATCAACATCAGCTGATAAGTTCAAAGAGGGCTTGATGCTGACTGCTACTTCTGATTGTGCTGTATCAGAAGGTAGATCACATGATGTGATGGATTGGTTATCACTCTCACCATCAGATTCTTCCTCTGCTCTTGGGGTAAAATCTGTAGGGGAGCAGTGTGATTGTAACCAATTCCAAACTTCACATTTGAAGCAGATTGCTTACTAAGAAGCATTTCAAAACCTTTGCATGATTGTACCCATCTATCACACTCTACCTGGGTAACTGCAAGGGTTTCTTTGAGATCTTTGTACTTCTCTAGAAGTACTTCTTCTCTAGCCTTATCATCAATTATTTGGCAATTCAGTTTATAAATCTCATCATTTTTATCTTTAAGCATAGACTCAAACTCAGCTTTGTTTTTGGAAATTATTTGTTCTAGCTCAATGTTCTTATTAATTAGAGCTACATTTGCTTCTCTAATGGAAGCAAATGCTGCTATGCATGGTTCAGAACATAATTTGGCTTTTGCCTCAGAGGATACCTGAGGTGTAGAGGCATTAGAAAATGAAGTATCAGCAGACTCCAAAGCCATAAGAGCTAGATTCCCAAAAGGACTGTCACCACCATGTTGACCAGCACCTGAGAACAGTTGGTCATGACCAGACACGTCATCTGGTAAACTGCTCCAGTCAACAACTCCTGGGGTGAAGAAGCTGTGTTGTTGAGGTTGAGTTTGTTGATGAGATTGGGATGGCTGAGGTTCTGGTAGTGCATGAGGTTGTGGGCCATAGGAACTTGAACTTGACTTGACTGTGGCATGTAATAACAAGGGTACGGATATGGCATTTGACCCTGAGGAACAAAATATGCCGGAGATTGTTGTTGAGGATGATGACTAGAAGTGACAGGATCTTCCCTCTGTGTTGTTGACTATTGCCAGGAAAAGTCACAAAGGGTGCAGTGGAGTTAGATCCAGTTGATCTACACTCTCTTGCAAAGTGTCCAAGCCTTTGGCATTTGTGACACCTCAACTTGCTCTTGTCAAAACCAACTTTGGTTTTGCCAGAGAGTCCTGGGAATTTTCTTCCAGTTCTTTTATAGAACTTCTGAGATCTGATATTTATCAGGGCCATTTGGCTCAAAATATCCATCTCCTCTAAGTCATCATCAGCAATCCCCTTGAGATCATCCATAATGAAGCATAGATTGTCATTATTACACCCAGTAAACTGACCATCAACACTCACAAATGCAGAATCAGAAGTGCTTGAAGAGAAATTAATATGCTCATCATACTGGCATTCAGATGAAGCATATTCTGACTCATGACCCACCAAGGCAGTGTTGCCTGGTACAAAGTCTTCAGTGAGCTTTCCAGATGAAGACAGCTTTCTCTTCTGTTCTATCTCTCTCTCAAACGTGAGCAGTTTCCCATGGAGTTGGGTGAGAGATAGTTTGTCCAAACTTGCACTGGAGCGTAGGACAATAGTATGTGTCCCATCTCTCAGGCAGTGATCTGAGAAATCTGTTATTCATCTGAATATTTGTGTACTCAAGTTTGACCATTTTTAGTTCAGAGATCAAACAAGAGAACCGCTCATTGTTGAGTCAGTGTCTCACCCTTTCTATGAGAGAATGTCTCATATTGTTGGGCAAGAATTTTTCTATTATTTGCAAGACCTCATCTGTTCTCCAAATTGTTCTTTCAAGGCATTCCAGAGGTCATGGGCAAGTTTCATGATGCATTAGCCCAGAATAGATTTCATTTGGCAGTGCCATGGCCAGAATTCCATGGGCTTTTGCATCAATTTCAAGCAACTTCTTATCCTCATCTGAGTATTGCTCCCTCCTTCGGAACCATTTGATTGGTTTCGGGTTATTCACCATAGGCTTGTGTGGACCATGTACCACTGATGTCCAACAACCTGCGCTGTTAACAGACAGGTGATGGAGCATTCGTCTTTGCCATATGTTATACTCATTCCTAACCAGCATTGGTGGCTTGGTTGAGGAACTAGTATTATGAGGATCATTGGAGGGAGTGGTCATTTTCAGTTCAAAAAAAATTTAATTCAAGATTTTAAAAGTTTTACACAGACCACAACAAACTCAATGAAACAAGAAAAGGTCTCAGGATGAATGACCAGAAATATAGAAAATTCAATCTCTATAACCGTTTCTTGCAAAACACAAAAGCTAATTCAATCAAACTTAGATCTTGAATAGCAGTTTCAATGATCAATTATTAGATCGATCAATGATTAACCTGCTCTGATACCATTTGACAGGATCAGCGATCACAAGTTTGATGTATTAGAGTTTAAGCAGCGGAATACGAACAAGAATTAGACAAATTGTAGCAAGCAATCGATACTTGTATGCATTAAGAGCACATACGTTATAGGGAGAGAATATATATTTCTGATTTCAAGGAATGTTTATAGATGTAGAATATTTCTAATCAAATCATTCATTCATTCCATCATTCTTACAATAGGTTGTCACTCCTTATATAGAGTGCAACAATCACTGCTGTTATCACGGAAAGTGACAACTGGCAGATCTAATACAAAAATAACTAACTCTAACAAACTACTGAAATGTTCACAATACTGAGAACATATCAGAGTGTTAAGTACAAAATATAAAACTACTGAAACTACAACGACTGAAGAACAAGCTCTTCAGTCGTTTTACAAAACTACTGAAACATAAAACTACTGAAACTAGAAATATAAAACTACTGATATCACAACTACTGAAGAAGTACTCTTCAGCAGTTGTGACAAACTACTGAGGCTTCAGTACTTTATCTTCAGACTTTGACCTTCAGATGTTTCATCAGCTGATGACTTCAGTAGATATCATCAGCTGATGTCTTCAGTCTTTGTCTTCAGACTTTGTACATCAGTTGTTGATCTTCAGCACTTGTAAACTCTTCAGCTGTTGTACTTCAGTACTTTGGTCTTTCAGCTTCAGCACTTGTGTTCTTCAGCTGTTGTACTTCAGCACTTTAGTTCTTCAGCTGTTGAAGTCTTCAGCACTTGTCAAACTGCTGATGAGTCTTTCAGCAATTGTTGTGATACCATGTGGGACTTAGAGGTTTTCTGATCTTGGCTCATTGGTTCTTTTGGTCCAACAGATAGTTTATCCAGATTTGCACTGGAGCGTAGGATAATAGTGTATATGTCCCATCTCTCAGGTA